>CM062349.1:982000-1632000 GCA_031216105.1 Dalbergia cultrata | reverse complement strand
AGTAGAAGCAAAAGGGTGACCACAGGTCACAGCAATCAAGCTCCCAACCATCATTAAGTTCATATTACTGCCACATTTATCCATTCTGTTGACATACCTCTCTTTGACGCAAAGCAGCTTCCTTCCTGCAAATATAGCAGACAACAATTAAAAGCCTTAAACACTCAACAAAATAAATAGTTCCAGTTCAAGCCAGCATGTAATAAGAGAATTTAAAACTAGTTTACCTGCTCAAAAGTTTGGCCTCAAGGGATACACCTTCTCCAAGAGAAGCAACCTAACAAAAAATGAATAAGGAAAGAAATCAGCAAAGTCAGTGTAAGGAATGACAGCAACAGTGACATATGAACTTGTGTTGGTAAGTAGTTCAAGTGTTCAACTGTTTGTGAATAAAACTTGGATTATTCAAACTCTGGCATCAATACTATGGTGTTAAATACTACTTTTGCAGGGTTGCAAAGTTCAGTTAATATCTAAAAGGGGAAAAAAAAAACTCACCTGTTTCTCAAGCTCCCTAGCTCTGGCCTCCACTTCTTGGCGTTTTTCCTCTGCAATTCTTAGCTGTGAATATAATGAAGCAAAAATGTTCAACATCATAACATGAAGATAAACCCAACTTTGTTTAGGGGTAAGGAGCACACCTTTTCTAATATAGTCTCATTCTCTTCCTGTAGCATATCGAGCTGCAATATGAATATGAAATAGGTTCAAAACTCATCCTTTTATAAATTACAATACAAATGTACATGAATAAAGCTTAAAGATTAGCATAGCCAATATAAGGATTATCAGATTTAGTTTTTTGGAGACAGTAATTGATGCATTTGAATACTATACTTCATCACGGAGTGCAGAAGCTTCACGCTGATCCCCCGTGTCTTTCGAGTTAAGTTGTTTGACAGTGATATCTGACGTAAACCTGAAATCATTAATCGAGTTAAGAGGAGTACATCAACATGGCTTAAGCGGCCACTGCAGTCTGCATAAAGAAAACAAGATGGACACATATATGACCTTAATTTATCAATTATATCCAATATTAACTGTAGCTGAATTTTTACTTAAGTTAGGTTTAAATAAGTTTTTAATCCTTATATTTAGTTATGCATTCATTTTAGTCCTTACATTTTTAATTTGCTCATTTTTTCCTCTTAATTTATCAATCATATCCGATATTATCATTAACAAAATTTTTATTTAAGTTATTATGGTAAATGATGATTACATGTTAAAGGCCTTTTGTTCCTAACCCACAAGTATGGTAGGTGCGTGTAGAGCAGTACAAATTGGCACAATGAGTAGTTATGTTAAGCTCAAGTACTCCTCAGTTTCAAAACAAACCCGTGACAAGAGGCACACCCAACTCTTCTTGTTTTGTTATTCTTGCCCCACAGTTGTTTTGTTCTTGCCTCACGAATGTTGATAATGTTTGAAACATAAACCCTCATCTATTAGGGGATTAGGGCTATATAAACTAAGGATTATAAGTAAGGTGGATTTAAGTTTGATGGTCAGGAATTTATTTTTTTAAAATAAGATTATGGCATTATTTGTCATTTGACATGTCATCATCATTTAACATAAATAAAAATCAATTAAGGATATTTTTGGATATAATTGACAAATTAAGCGATTAAAATGAGTAAATCAACAATATATGGACTAAAGTGAATGCATGACTAAAATATAAGGACCAAAAACTTATTTAAGCTACGAAATAATAATATGATGTTGTGGGGAGAAGGCATCGAATTTGATTGACGTCTTGACACTTGCATGCATGACACTCATCCATGTCAAGAAAAGTCTCTGTCTTCAATCTTTCATAGAGCCTTTACAGGGAGGGCCTCAAACACCACCCCACTATCCCAGTTTGAGGTTGTGCTCAATCATGGCACGGGTTCCACAGCACCATGATCCCTTTCTAATAGAATTTAACCAAAAACTATTCATTTTTAATTTAGAGAATAAAATAGTTTGAAATTTGAAACATCCAAAAACTACCCCCTTCATAATCTTCATATCTTTCAAGATTAAGAGTGTCATCAGGTCAGGTTGGTTTGGATTTAGTCAAAAAACAAATTCAAACCAATAAATTTTGATTAGTTCGGCTTGGTTTGGTTTAAGAAATTGTTGGACCAAATACAAACTAAACCGAACCAATCAAATTTGGGTTGGATCAGTTTGAGTGGTTGGGTCACAAGCAAGAGAAAAAATAAGCTCAAAAAAATACCATAAAACATCTAAAATATCAATTTGACAAGAGTAGTTACGCACATAAAAATCAGTTGAACTACATGATTTAATTATGTCTTACATCATATACCAAAAAGCAACACTACATAATCTAAGAGATAAGAGTTGAGACAAACCTACAAGTGTTAAAAGAAAAAGAAAAAAATGGGTTTTGCTAACCAGTACCCTAAGATTACCAGAAAAAGTAAAATCCAAAAGTTTTTAATGAATCTCCTGCTTTGAATACATCAAAGCATGTCTTTCCAATGCTAAGGGCCTGTTTGGTTTGAGTTTCTAGTTTTCAATTTTTCAATTTTCCAGATTTTGTGAAGGAAATACTGAAAATTCTGAAAACTACAAATTTCAATTTTCAGTTTCAGTATTTCCTTCATAAAATCCTAAAAAACTGAAAATAAAAACTAAAAACTGAAATCAAACAGCCCCTAAAGTTTCCATTTTTAGTTCCTTAACCAGTGCCCTACAGATAAACCCAAAAAAAAAAAATCAAGTATCGGATTATCGGATTTGGAATTGCGATCCCTGGTGTTCGAACCAATCAGGATCAAGCTTAGTTAGGTTCTACCCGATAAAACCTAACAACCCAGACCAACTTGAATCAATTTAAATTGTTTGGTTCAATTTTTATGCTCAACGGGTTGATCTGAACCAACTTACACCCCTAAATATCACCCTATTATGGGGTAATATTTGAATTGTTGAGAGATGATACAACCAAACTCCTATTAAATCCATATATATTATCATAGAAACTTCGGAGGTTCAATTGTTAGAGGGAGTTGGCGGTTGGCACCACCAGAGCAACAGGTCACTCAAGTATCAGAGTCTTAGTTAGATGACTAGTTCTTGAAAATTCATGGTGATTCAGTCTTATAGTATTAATGACTCAACCTGGAAGTGCTACAAGACATAGATTTATAGTATTAATGATTCAGCTTTGAAGAATTCTAAATTCTCCTACTACATCCTAAATAAAGTAAGTATTGATTGGTTTTTAAGATTCCAATACATTGACTGCATTTACTTTATTAAATCCATCTAGTACGTAGGAAGATTTGTAGGAGAATATAACATTATTCTTCAGCTTTATATCAAAGGTTCAATTCCTGTAGCCACAAAATCATAAGTATTAAATGGGAAAAAATAATACTTACAACTTTTTCTCTCTATTCCGATTGGTAGGAGGATCAATTGGAGGTACAGCCATAGGCGTCCGAATTGTGGATTTGCCAGGCGGCACCACCGGTGTTGAGCGAACCGAAACCGCTGGTCTTCCAGCTGACGTTGAACGCACTGAATGAGTATGCTCCCCAAAGTTCCGACCTAACTAAACAAAAAACACCAGAATCCTATTAGCTCAACGATAACCAAGCGAACACCAATTGAACAAATCCATAAACTCCAAACAATATTAGCATTCCACAACACCTAGATCTCACTCAATCACTATCAATTGACACCAAACTAATCATGAACCGGAAAAAAAAAAAGTTGAAGAGCAATCAAATTTCCAGCATCGAACACGCATAATCTTCGGTTCTTTTATTCCACAATTCAACAAACGAAGGAAGAATCGCTGTGAGAATTACCGCAGGAGATGGAGATCTGTTCGGTCTCGGGACCGAAATCGGAGGAATGGTGGCAGTGGCGGTGGCGGAAGCAGCAGCACCGCTACCAGCACTCTTGAGACTACTGGCATTGCTGGAGAAGGAAGAAAGAGTGGGAGCGGTAGGTGCAGCGAACCCGAACTCGAGGTCGTCGTCGTCGTCGTCGTCGCCGTCGTCAGCGGCTGCGGCGGTCTGAGACGCCATCACCCGAGCCAGGCGCTGCGCGGCGGCCTTGGCCGCCACGTTTTGAGTGCGCTTGACGGTGGAGATTCCGGCGGCGGAGGAGGGACCGAGCCGCGACTGAGGATGCGCGGGCGACGACGAGCCGGTGCTGCTGGAACTGCCGCTCCACTGCCGCGTGTACACCGGACTGCCTGTTCTCCTCCGATCCATGAGAGTCAAGAGCTTACGTGTATATGTAGAACGGAGCTGGATTTTTCTCGAGGAAGAGCGAGATTTTCTCGGGAAAATCGGGGGAAGAGGCTTCTTTCTGAGTCGGAATACGGTCTTGTTTGTTTCCTTTTCGAGTCGTGCGCGGGGTGTGTGTGTGGTGTGGCACGAAACGACGCCGCTTCGTCGTGAGTGGGTTCGCGCGAGGGAAGAGAATAAATGCGTGTTCCTTTCTTGCTCAAGACAGGGTCGTTTTCCTCTTATGATTTGTTTTTACTTTTTATCGACTCCTGCTAAAATTTCTGACATGCTCAAGGAGGAAGAGTTTTTGTTCCTCCAAGTTGAATTGTCACCTTTCAATGCCAGTAGGGGGCCCACTTAGAGGGATAAAGTTTAGTAGATCTATGGTGTAGACACTTAGTGGAGGAAGAAAATCCTTTGTCTCGGAGCATAGTAGAAGGACTCTTGTATCTAGTGCCGTAGAGAGAGAAGGTGATTGTATTGTTTTGGCGGCGTGCAAAACGGTGTCGTGTGGCATAATTGTTTGGCTGTGAAATGGTTCCTCTTCTGGATGAGAGCCATCGAGAGGGCAGACATGGAAAGGACACAACTTTCAATTATGTTTGAATGAAAGGAAATTATAAATTGAAAGCGTCTGATCAACAATAATTAAGTGCAACAGTATGTTTTTAAAGAGATTATTAAAGATCAATTTTCTTGTTTATAAAAAAAAAAGGATCAAATTTTTTTTAAAAAAAAGAAAAACACCTAATTTCAAAGAATTAATCCAATATATACAACTAATTTATTTTGACAAAAAAAAACAACTAATTTTATTGAAATTGTGTGCAGAGCTTGAATCATCGGAGGATAAATACTAAGTTACTAACTATTACTTTGGGAACACAATTGTCAGTGCTCAATTCAGTGCTTAATGAGTAAATGGTTACCAAGTTGCCTAGCATTTACATTCTGGTTGTGATAAACCGCTATATGATTGAATCATATTATATTGAAAAATCCTGGATAAAAAGTATATTATATTAAAAAAATTATACTGCTGAAATATTTTCTGCAAATTTAATCTTGAAAGAGAAATTAACATGTGACAATTTTTTTAATTTATATACATTACATTATTCTGCTATTGAAATTATCATTCTTTAAAAAAAAAAGTTATTGGAATTATCCTCAAACTCTATAACATGTAGTCTGTTGGAATATTCTAAAACACATTTAACCGTTTACAATTTCATTAAATTAAAATGGAAAAGGTCATATTCAATAAACTCGGTATTTGTTTTATATAAACTAATGCATTGAAAAATAATGAACACAACTTTTTCCGATGCTTTGTTATCCATATTGTATTATTCATATCATAAGTCCCTACTTTAATCTCTCTCTTTTTGGAGTTTACCGAGAACATACAGTCCCCTATCGTTGTGTTTTAATGAGTACAAGAGGATCATAGATATGTCTTGATAACATTCGGCTTTTTTTTTTCCTGAAAATCACACGCTATGTTTTACTGTACAATATTGAGTGTGTAATGTGATTTTGAAATTTGAAGAACTAAATTATAATATTTATTATTTTTTGTAATATAATATTTATTAATTTATTCAACATATTTTATGTAAAAATTTGTAATTTGTTTTTATGTCTATCAACTGATTAATCACACCACTCTTCCACTACACAATATAATTCAATCATAGCGTCTTGTATTACACCACTCTTCAATTTATTTTATCTGTAATTTTCAGGGGAAAAAATACTTCTAAATTTTACTTTGACATAATAACAGATTTATGATTAAATTTTTAATTTATCATTGTTAATATTTTAAGCACACCAAAATATATTAATAAAATGAATTAAATGAATGTTGAAATCTGAAAAAAAAAGAGGATATTTCAGTAAAAATGTCTCATAATTGTGTATTAATTTTAATGTTAGTATAAACTCAGGTTCGTAGTAGACCCTATGTGCAACAACATATCAACAATCTATAATCCATCTATAATATATAATGCTAACATTCCAGACTCCTATGAGGGAAAATTTTTCAAGTGTTGCAATGAAAATGATTTAGAGCCGATAGTTTTTGAGAAGTAAATCATTAATTACTTTAAAAAAAAATAAAATTGTAATTATGATATATTATTAGAATATTATTGATAATCATTGACATTTAATAGTTGGATTAAACTACAAAAATTAAATATATTTAAAACTTATCTATATTTAATTAAAATTATAATACTAATATTCAACACTCCATTGGATTTTCTAGGTATAGCTTCCAAAATAATTTAGAACCCACAAATTTTATAAATTTAATAATTAATATTTTTTAAAAAATATAATCATAATCATTATATATTATTAGTTTAATATTTCTAGTTTATACAATTTTAATATTCATAATAATCATTTTTAATATCTGAACAATTTATGCTGAAATCTACATAGTAAAAAATATTGTACATTATTTTGATAACCTTATATAAGTTATTTAAATAATTAGCAACAAATAAAATAAATAAATAATCAAAAGTAATTTAAATTATATATTTTATTTTTCAAAATATAAGTATTTGAAAAAAAGTTTAAATCAGATAACTTATTTGAAAAAAAGTACTTTTATATATATATATATATATATCAATTATGTCTGATAATATTTTGGACGGAAAATTTTGAAATGTGAGTGTGATGTTAATTGAGTAGTCCAATACCATGACTTTTGGGGACAATATGTTAATAGTACTAGTCTAATACTATGGTTATTGGCTTATTACAAGTTTTTTATTTTCCTCCCTTTCTCTCCAAAATTTAAACTCACATACAAAATCTTAAACATACGAAATGCTGATAATCAAGAGGAAAAATATTGGATCTGTGCCATCTCTCCAATTACACCATCGTAAGTTCAAACTCTTGATCTTCGACGATACCAATGATCTTAATCAACCTCTTATATATACCATTTGATCAAAAGTAACACATACTAATTAATCAAGGGGTAACTTTATTTTCGTGATACATTACCATCCAGTAGAAGCCAAGCACCCATGATTACACAAGAGGAGTGGATGGACACCCAATCATACCAAATAATTTTCTTTGAAGCGATGAAAACATCAACCACATATATATACAATATATATTTTTATGTGAAAAATCAGGCAATACTTGCATGCCAAGTGCACCACTCTTGCAAAACTTGACCAATAAAGTAGGCAAAATAGAATAACCTTTACTCTTGGTCTTGCCCCACAAAAAAGCTAATGGCATAATGCTAATCTTCAGAAAAAGAGGGGAAAAAAATTACATGCCGATTAAAACAAGTAGGAATAGCAAGTTAAACAAAATCAATCTGCTTCCTAACGAACATTCAATTTATAAGCAACAAAACAAGGACTAGCTACTTATACTTGGCTGAATCATTAACCTCATTCAGTCACGCTTCTAAACTCACTTAATAAATGCATATATTTTCCCTTGAGCTTATTTACACTCATTTCACCTCTTATTATTCACCACCTTTGTTTTGAACCAGTTTATCTATTAACTCAGCTGCTTCTTGAACGATTGTTATATGTGTTTTGAGAGTTCTCCTGATCAACACTGATGCCAAACTCTTCCTCCAAGCTCATCACTATTTCCACCTGTCACAGTATCATAATTACCAAAGCAACCAAAGTTCATGTATGTGGGGTCCAGTTGTTGGGTCTCACTATTGAAAAGAAGAAATTTTTCCACGCATGAACAGTAAATCACTATTCATATGTGAAGAGTTCGATATCGAGGAGAGTTTTTTCAACAAGTGAACAGTGAAATTTACTGTGTACTTATGTTAGGTGCCGTGAAATGCAGATCGCGTTCATACACAATGAGCCTCTATAAATAGAGGCATTCGAAGCAGCAGAAGACACAACAGAAGCAGCGAACAAATATAAGCTGCATAGTGAGAGAAAAATATACTGAGAGTATTATTTTTCTGAGAGTGAAAGAGAAAAATAGAGAGTATAAGTAAATCCCTTAGAGCGTAGGGTGTGGGTATATACACCGGGAATATTTTTGGGTATCATCTCTATTGTTCCTTGGTACTGCAAAGTTGTAGTGTTTGAATAGGAAGGTTCTCACTGTGATACACTATATTTACCTATTGGGTTGGAGAGTGTGGAAAGGATATTTTGTAATTATCCTGAATATAGTGGAATATTTTTCGGAGTTTGTCCCGTGGTTTTTTCTCCGGTATTTGAGGGTTTACACGTTAAATATTCGATGTGCAAATTTCTTGATACTAGTGTGAATAATACTATTTGTAAATAGTATCAGTAGACCCCACGTGAATAGTGATCAGCGGACCCCACTAGAGAAAAATTTACTATTCATCCTTATTAATATTTTCACTGTGCCAATTGGTAGATTTAGTTTTGATACTCATTGCTACACATTGGCAACATTTAATTACACTGTGAATCAGTCTCTGAGCCCAACAATATACATCCTAGTATAAGCTGCGCATTAATAGTAAAACATTAAAGAGTCTCTTTTGGGTGTAGAAAAAGTTTTCAGTTTTTATCTATAAAATTAATCACAAAAATGTCACATTATTTTCATTATATTTTCTATTTTTAAGATTTCACGAAGAAAATCTTAAAAAATTATATTATTTTCACAATTTTATTAAAAAATTCTAAAAATAAAGACAAATTGAAAACTATACAGCAGTTGTGCATCTAATATCTTAAGAATAAGAAATAAAAAAAATATATTTTCTCAAACCAAATAGGCCAATTTTAAGCTTAACCAAAATTAACAAGTGCTGAGAACTTGGTTTCTGGGATAACCTCAGATTCAGGTGGCAAAGCAAGTTGTTTTCTCACAACTTCACACACTTTCTGCAATGTATCAGGTTGTGCCTGGAATGTTACAAATTTTCATGTACCAAAATTGTAAGGGTCTTTTTTGTTTCATATGCAAATTCTGAGGGGGCCCGGGAAAAAAAGAATCTAGTAGGAAATGAAACATACTGCAAAGGAGATGCAGAAGCCAGAGGTTCTCAAAGAAGGAAAGCCCACATTTACAGTCCTCAAAATTGAAATTCTATGAGAAGCCTGCATGTTTTAAAAACCAAATGAACTTTTAATTCTAAATAAGTTGCTTCATCAAAAGTATAGGTCAGTGCAAATAAATAAACTGACATATTGTATTGTCTGGCCAGAACATGATATATATTGACCATGTTTATTTAAGTGATAACTCTTATTACTTAAATTGGCAATTGTATCCCGAACCAAAACCTTAAATACTGTAGTTGTTTTATGTATGTGTTCATTCACCTATGAAGTTATCACTTTCTCCAAATTTTTCCCCTAAATGTGGGGCTTTCTTTACCTACAATCAACATATTTTTTTTATTTTATTTTTGTAAACTACAATCAACATATTTAACTGAAGGTTTTTCCTTCCCATCATGGATACTAGTACCCTTTTAGTTTTGAATGGTTGTGATTTAATTTTTTATTTTCTATATTTTAATAAAATAGATTTTTAGTATAATATAACACATTCTTAATTATAAATAACTAAAAGATACTAGTACCTTTAATCTTTATAAGAATACAGAGAAAACCCCCCTAATTAAAACTCATGGTTTAACTCCTAAGTCCTAAAAGTGGTTGTCTCTAATTCATAAGTTTTAGCCATTGTCTTTTTAGTTACAGCAATATATATCCCCTACAATCAGCAACCAAAGAGATTAAGAAAATCACACGTTGCATATCTGGCAAATTTCACAAGTACAGTTTGCTGAAGAAATTTTCATTAATTCATTCCATTTCACTATGTCAAAATACTCATTTCAGCAAAAGTTGACTTATGGTCGTCTTCAACTTTATAGATTCTGAATTCACTGTGACAATCTAATTATGGAAATAAATTGTACCTAAAACATTACCACACGGAAGACCCCCAAAAAAAAATAATAACATACAATAAGAAGAGAAGTATCATGCATGGTTCTATGCTTCTATTTGTGTTGGGAGAGAGGGATTTTAATTTGAACGTGGCTGGCATCAGCGCTAGGAAGCTTTAGAGAGGATTTGAACCCAAGAAGTTATGGCTGAAACATTGGCCATTGTTGTAGCTCAAGTAAGGTGCTGGCAAACCAACAGGGCTAAAACTAAAAGATGGAATTTACGAAACCGGGAAATCTAATATTTGGCCCAAGGCAATTGATGTTAGATATGACAAGTGGTGTTAAGTGCAACTAGCAGGCAGTAGTAGGACTAGGAAGGTATGTTGTACATTGTTGGAAAGCCAAGTGATATCCCAAAAAGTAGAGGTGTCAAAACGGGCTCAGCCCGTCCCGGATTGGTCCGTCAAACCTGTCATTTTTAGCGGACTGAGTTGAAGTTTTGAGTTCGTCAAAAAATTCCAACCGGCCAAATCCGCCCCACTTAACTTGCGGGTTTTGGTGGGTTGGGATGGACCTGACTCGCCGACCAAGTCTCTTTTTTTTTTAAGAAATATATATATTTATTGGTAAAAAAAGTAAAAAAAATGTGACCTAAGACAAAAAAAAAGTAAAAAATATATATATTCACTAATACAATAACATTATACAATTGAAAATATTTACTTAAAGTTAAAATTTAAAAATAAAACAGTGTCATAAATCATAAATAACACTATTAACCATAACATTTGTTAATCAAAGTTGGTGTATAATTGTTATGGACCTTAAAATATTGGATATATATACATAAAAAATTATTATGTAAAAAAAATTTTAAAAAAAATTAAGGGAAACACTAACAAATATTTTTTTTAGAATTTTTTTAATTTTTTGGCAGGTTAACCCTCTAACCCGCCAAATCATCTAAAATGGGACCAAATGACTATTTCAAATTTAATTTTAATTTGACGGGCCGGCCCACCCAGCACCGTTTTTGATGAGCTTTTGACAGGGCGGGCCTAAACAGGACGGACCAGCCTGTTTTGACATTTCTAACACAAAGGAATAATACTACTTTTGGGCAATTGTGCTGCAATGGATCAATGCTCCGTCATTTATTAATGAATGGGACATGACTCAGTGTTATTTAATTTGATTTTTATATCTTATTCAATAATAAATAAAAATTTATCAACACAATATCCCACTATACTGTACGAATGCATAGGCATTGATTAGAGATGGGAATGAACAAGTGGTGCATATTGATCTAGAGATTGGCATAAGGCAATGTCCATCAATGCTTACGTAGCAGTCATATAGTGGGTCCTTGTTGGTGCAAGTTGCCCAGTTGGACACGTGGGAATTGGGGTTTGGGGTGTAGGGAGTACAATGTGGAATGGACATTATCGACTACTGTTGCTATTTCTGGCCTTTCAAATCGCAAGGTGCTGGAAAGCATCACTGACTTGAGAGATCTCTCACACGCTAATTCAATGTGTTTTAATCCATGTCATGGTCTCCAACTTGTGCCAATGACGACTTATGAAAATTATTTATTGGTATAACAATTCTAGGCGTTACGTTTATATAACATTACGCGTATAACAATTTTGGCAGGTAGATATGATGGATGGGGTTGGATATATGCTATCAATATTTTGCAGCTTTAAGATGCTAATATTGTAAAGAGCCTTGGCTTTGACCACTCATAATTCCTAGTGTGTCATTCGCTAATAAAGGTGACCTCGAAGCATACCAAAAAATAAAAAAGGATACCTCGTATTTCCTTAGTCAATAACATCAATAAAATTGACCCTTGCCAATTTGATGACTTGGCTATTTGACATAAAATTACTAATTACATACATATAACGTTACAAAACTAATACTTGCAATGCCTCTGGCATCCCAAACTGAAGGATCTAAAAATTCAGGAAATCTCACAGCATGAGGATTGTTTATCATCCTTGATGTATTTATTGCTTCAAAAGATTTCCACCATCATGGAACGCAAAGCCAAATGCAGCAACAACCACTAAGGGGTCCTTTGGTCAGTCACTCACTAACGTTTCATGGATGAATTAGTAGTTGGGTTGCTTGGCCCATTGGGCCCTCTTCATATCCATGAGAACAAAACCAAAATTCTTACAGTCACTCACTAACGTTTCATGGATGTATTTTTTTTTTCCTTGCATTAATATATTTGCTAATATATACATGTCCCCGTTCACGACCCAAAATAAATAAATAAATACATGTCCACGTTGGGCATATAAAGAGAAAACATTTAGACCAAAACCAAAAAAAAAAAAAAAAAGAAAAGAAAAAGGAGAAAACCACAATTTCAAAGATAAACAAGCCTTGTCCAGATGAATAAATAAATAACTGAATAAGCTAGTAGAAAACTTATACTGTCCACTTCTTTTATAATATATTGTTAAACTATCAAAAATCTTTAACCATAATATTTATAACTAATAACTCAAAAAAGAACTTCATATTAGCTTCCTAGTGAAATCTAGTTGCTCTTTAATACTTTAATGACTGGAGTTTATCAACATGTAGTGGGTACACGGTATCAAATACAATCCTTGCAAAAATGTGCCGTATTTCTTGCAAGTCACCTTGAGCTAATGACTCATAATCAATTTTTCTACCTTGATTTGCCAAATATTTCTTATCAGCACCTACTTTCACACAGTCGAAAATGCTGAATACTTTTACGTATAACGCTAATGGGATGAAAACCTGAAAATTTAGCAAAAAGATTAAGAAAACAAATCAAGAGATACACACTCATTACACTTAACCAATCAAATCGGGACATTTGACACACAAATTGAATGTGCTATCGAATTCATTTTAAAGCAAAATCTAGACCGTAAGGTGTAATACTGTAAGACATGCAAGAATCTCCACAAACACCTCATGATAATCAGAAAGTATTAA
The DNA here is from genome assembly GCA_031216105.1 of Dalbergia cultrata. Taxonomy (NCBI): domain Eukaryota; kingdom Viridiplantae; phylum Streptophyta; class Magnoliopsida; order Fabales; family Fabaceae; genus Dalbergia; species Dalbergia cultrata. Next base: position 1,618,824 of record CM062349.1, on the reverse strand, counting down.
ATCATGAATCTCATTCACTATAATGTACCTATTCAATATAATAAATCAGGACATTGAATTTCTGCGTCTCAAATCTTTATTGTCTTTTATATGTGTGTATCATATTGCAGTTCATCAAGGGGATAACATTATCCTGAAGTATGTATAAAAATCAAGGGAAACGAAACTCACCAGGTCTGAATGAGGGGCTTGAGGACATTGAGCCATAGCCTGAGATACAAAATATTCATTTGTCATTTGAAACAGTGTCCCTCTGACAGACTGCAAGATCTAGAATCTCAGCTTCCAATGCCTCTGCATCCCAAACTGAAGGATCTAATAATTCAGGAAATCTCACATCATGTGGTTTATTTATCATCCTTACTATGTTTATCGCTTCCAACAAATTTCCACTATTATGGACAGCAAAGCTAAATGCAGCAACCACTAAGGGGTCCCTTGGTCGATCACTCAACGTTTTATGGAATGCTAGGATACCAACCCTGAAAAGAAAAATTCCTGATAAATTTTGCTTTTGTGACCCAATTTGTAATAAGCTTATAAATATTTCCACATTCTAAACATGTACATTTGTTAATAAGATAGATTATATCCATTCCACTTGGACTCAGAATTTGGATAAAAGCAAAACAATGTTTAGAAACTGTTAGAATTTTTAAGAGTAGCATATCTTCCTAATTTTTCGAATATCTTTAAAATATATTGTGAATCAATTAGCAATCAAATTGAGGAAGTGATCCTGATTTCAGGATCTTCCCTTCCAAATTTTGTTTAAAGCTTCCTCTATATCAAAAGATTAGCAAAAATGACTGGACATTGCAGTTAGCCTAAATAGTCACAGATTTTGTCTTTATGCACCTTAGTTTATATGGTCTATGCTTTACGGTTCTATCCATTATGTCATTCCCTCATCTCGCCTTCTAGAAAAAGACAATTGTCCCCATCGCCCCTGACCCATCCCCAAGTTCTCGTTCTAGACATAATTGATGCCACCAAAAAAAACATAAAGAAGGAGAAAGAGAGAAGAAGAATGGCAATAGATCATGAAAATCTTTAGAGGTTTTCATAGCATAAACAGGCACTGAAACATGCAACAAATTAATAGCAGAAGCATCACTGGATAACTTCAACTGCTCCATACACGATGAAACTTGAAGTAGATTATGGGCTTCAATCCATGACAAGCTTGTCAAGGAATAAAAGTTCTTTGAGAGACATTTCCTCTGAAAAAAGAAGGAAGAAAGGACTTCTAAACTTAATTCATGCATTGAAACTTGCGTCATACCTCTTGAAATTGAGGGTTTTAGATGATGGAGGAAGAAAAGAGAGAATAGAGATTCAATAATATGAAAGTATATTTGATATATTGTGCTGTAATTGTAATACAACGAGATAATCCTATTTACAAATTAAAGACAAAATCTAATCATAATGACGTAATCAACCTAAATAAATATAAATCAATCTAAGATAGGATATGAAATATTTAAGATATAATGGAGATATTGATAGATATTTCCTTATTTCTAACGCTTCCCCTCAAGCTAAAGTTTACTAAGCTTTAAGCTTGTTACAATGAAGGCCTTAAAATATAAAAGAATCTCCAAGAAAGACTAGCAAGGCAACATGCTAGTTACGTCTAAAAAAGATAACACAACAAGCTAGCTGGAATGACCATCATTGTGAACAACATGTTGGAGAATTGCATGACTAGGAAGAAGAAGAGACACACAGCTATGAGTTGAGTTTCCAAACAGCAATTAAGACTGTCAATGGTCCAGCAATGAAGGCCGGAAAAGACACAATGAAGGCTGAAAGATTCCCAATACATGCAATAATAGATCGCAAGAACAACATATGGAAGCCTTGAATAGTTGAAGGACTTGAGATCCAAAACGGAAGAGCATATCACTGGCATGACTGAGTGACAGACAAGTATCACTATTGGTAGGATTCACAATAGGAGGTTGGTAGGGAGCACAACCTAATATCATCACTCATAGGTCACAACCATGAGTCACAAGCAAGGGTAGAATCGGAACATAAGAAAAAGCTGATTTTGACGGAGTGCATGGACTGAAAAACTCAGGACAGATCTGAAAAGTGGGCAGCTATGCGAGCCCGACAGTGGACAAGGTAGCCGGAGAAGCTGCTGGATGCGCTGCCACGCACAGCGGAAAGAGGCAGTGAGAAGCTGGTTTCGCAAAGAGAGTGAACGCGCGTGAAAGTGCATGGTTGCGAGAACGAGGACACAATCACCAGGGGAAGGCTGCGCAGGAGGAGGCGAGCATGGTGGTGGGCTCGTCAGTAGCAGTGCCGGAAAAGCTCACCGGCGATGGAGGAAGGCAACGGTTGATGGTTTTCTTACTGCTGGAAGTGACATACAGCAGAGTGAAGGAAGGTCAAGACATTGCCGGAAGGGTTAACAGAAAAAGTCGCCAGAGGCAGTGGCAGGTGTGAAGACCAGAAAAAGTCGCCGGAACAGCGGCCGGCGGCAGAAACAGGCAGTGGGAGTGGTTTTTTGCTTGCTGGAGGTGATGACACAACAAGAAAAAGGGCCAGCAACTGTAAGGAGAACACAGTTGACCGGAAAATGGTGGACTGCAGCGGTAGGTAGCAGCAAAGAGGTATTGGAGGCTACTGGAAGTGACAACATGGCTAAGAAGGGGACCAAATACTGGGAAAAAAAAAAAGAAAATTACAAGCTCCTATTATTTTTTTTTTTTTGGTAGGAACTTGGCAGCAAAAAAGAGCGCTACAAGTCACAGAGGATGGTACCGCTCTGATACCATCTTGAAATCAAAGGTTTTAGATGATGGAGGAAGAAAAGAGAGAGAATAAAGACTCAATAACATGAAAGTATATTTAATATAGTGTGCTGTAATTATAATACAGTGAGATAATCCTATTTATAAGTTAAAGATAAAATCTAATCATAATGACATAATCAACCTAAATAAATATAAATCAATCTAAGATATGATATGAAATATTCTAAGATATAATGGAGATATTGATAGATATTTCCTTATTTCTAATAATACCAAAGCCTGATCTTCAGAGAAAGATTAACTGCAGCTTTGGTGCGAACTACGATGTTATTCTTTTGAATTTTAACATAGCATTACATATAAACTTATCACGTATGATTAGGAAAGCAAAACAAGGAAGAAGAAAGGGATCATTGTTGCATAGATTCTTACCATAAGCTACTATGACACGGACGGTCAAGTGCCAAAAGTCGATCCAAATTGGCGAATAGAGACTGAAATAAAATTCCAAAAGATCCAATGAAAAATGTGTCAATGAATTGCAAATATTTTATGCATTTTGAAATAATACTCAAGTAACAAAAATTACTATCCCAAGGTAAGTACAACTGGAAAGAAATCCTCATCTCCCCCCTCCCCCCTTAACTCTCTTCTTGGAGATGGAAAGATCTGTCTCTATTTAATAGGAAAAAGAATTAGGATGTTTACATATGTTTATAAGACTGGTAAGAAAAGCTTTAATGAATAGGTAGGAAAAAACACACACAAAATATGCAGCCTAAATGTATAAATAAGGAAGATTTGGTAGGATGTACTACCTGAGAACCTAAAATGAGTGCCTAATTATGCTAATACTTAGTCTAGGTAGCACTATTAACATTTCCATGTCATCAAGAAGCGGAACCAGCAAACATGATGCTTATACAGTTTATGACATATTCAAGGATTGCCTGAAATCAGGACTGGTACTAAATTTTCAAAATATGTAAATGTTTTTTAATGCACTACTTGATAGACAAGAAAACAAACTAGTTACTAAGCTTCAAAGCTTGATCTCTTGTATGCTATTCCACCTAAACTAATGCTGTTAAGTCAATCTAGAATCCTGCAAGTATTGAAGTCTAAACTTTCCACACATGAAGTTACAAGGTTACCAGCAGCACATTGGTTCTTTTGTCCCGTCTTCGAAATCCATGGTGAACAAAATAAGCAGCCTGTAATATCAAACCTAAATCAAACTTAAGCAGCCAGTAATATCAAACTTACATTCCAATATTGAGATTTAGAAATTAAAATGTAAAATCAACACATACCTGAAAGGGAAGAAGTATATCTAGAAGTCCAAATTTCCATAACATCCTCAAAGAAGCTTCACCATAACCATTAGTTAGCATATAATTCATTTCCTTCAGAAGCCTACCCTGAAGCAATAAATGAAGAAAAACAACTCAGCCAGGACATTCTCTGATTCTCCTGTACACATAATAAAGCACAGAGGGACAACATTCTAAATACCTTCTCAATTCTTAATACTGAAGAAGACATACTTTTAACAAAATGACCTGTGTCCTTTGAAATATTTAACCCTAAGCGAGCTGCAAGTCCAATTGCACGTAGAATCCGAGCTACAGGAAAAACAGAGTCAGACAGACCTAGATATTTTGAATTGTAAGTGATTCCAAGGCAGCTTACATTGCAAAAATATGGGAAAGCAGGCTGAAGTAATTGACCAACTGAAACTCACCACAATCTTCCTGAAATGAAGTAGCTGCAGGAATTACAGTTCGCACCTATTCACACAGAAAATTAAGTTACAAAACCTCACATCTCTGATTCACAGAAGTAATATAAGAAAAAACAAAGTTGTTAAGAGATACATGCACACTTTGGCTTTTCTAATATCTTCCATTCCTCCCATGTAATCATATACAATTCTTGCATATGGATCAAACATCAACCTGAAGAGCAAGTTAGTCAACAGCATAGAGAGCTGTACAAACTGAGTAAATGACAATTTTAAATAAAAAGCAGAGAGGTCACAGTAATACATTGTCAATCAGTGCAGATCAAAAAGGGGAAATGAAAAATATACATATTTTCAATTTTCTAAGTTGTAGAGATTGGTACCCACGCATTAATTGTAAAGTCTCGGTTTAAACAATTCATCCAACGAAGATAATCCTCCTTGTCATAGCCATTAGGCACTTCAGTATCATGTGAGAATTTGATATCCCCCTTGCTTTTAGCAGTATTAAAACTCGAAACCTAGTTGGAAGAGGGAGGAAAATATCATGAGTCATGACAGAGATATATGAAAGTCAGCACTTAATGGGAGGAAAAATCATGCAAGCATTCCACTAGAGAATATTCAAACCAAGCTAAAAGTTGTTAATGTTAACGGAAATCCACCAACCTCAACAATGGTACCATCAATATGGACATGACACACAGGGAAACATTTATCAACTATCTTACACCACGAAAATGCTTTCATTACCTGCAAAATGAAGCAATATTCATCATGCAATCTTAAGATTGCATAAATTTACCATAATGCAAAATAGAAGTTGAAGTATACTGGTGAGATTGCATAAATTAACCATTATGCAAAGCAAAATGCCAATATAAAAACACTTGCTGGTTGTTGCCCTTCCAACTGGCATTTAACTTGCATTTAATTAACTTAATGCTTGATCTATAGAGTTTTCCATTAAACTTTTATTTCACAAATTATTCAGAAAAATAAATAAATAAAGGAAAACAGAAGAAGTAACACATAAGGCTAACCTCTTTAAGCTCTGCTGAAGTTATAATATCAAAGTCCTCTGGTGTTTTCTTCAGGATAAGATCCCGTACACAACCTCCAACAAGGTATGCATCATATCCTACAAGAAGAGAAGCAGTTTGTGCGCATTTTAGAAGCTGAACATCTACAGCATAGGAGTATAACAAGGCAAACTTAACTGTGCAAAAAAATAACAATTAAAAAGGCAATATATACACAATTCACAGGAAAAAAAATAACAGAAAGAAATATGTAAAGATATGACAGCATAGCATTGCAAACAGAAGTATCCATACTGTGCACATCTCAGTATAATAAAAGCAAGCATCCAAAGATTACTATACAATTGAAGATAACTTATTAGTGTCGCTGATTTAAACGAATAAGTCCTGGAATCTTATATTTAATTTATGAAAGTACAAGCACCAAGATCTACGCCACACACAGTGTCAAAGATTAATTTGCCTGGGGCAAAATCTGGCTTGCATTGAGCATGTTGAAAAAAAAGACTAAGTTAAAAATTTACAATTACTTTCAAACATCAAAGTACATCACCAGTGATGCACAAGGTCCAAGACTCCGAGTCGATATTCAAAAGAATCAATCACGGGCCAATTATTTATTCATTTGAATAACTTGATATTGTAAATCCAAGCCCCAAATACAAGTAAAAGCACCATTGTCACAGTGATAACAAACTCTGTCTAATATATGCAACAATGGAAAAGAAATAAAAGCACCATTGTCACAGTGATAACAAACTCTGTCTAATATATGCAACAATGGAAAAGAAATAAAAGTGGTAGGTTGGTTACACTGTGTTTGGTTCTACATTTGTACAATTGATTCTGAATAGAATTGATTACATTAGAATTGATTTTAAAGTAAATTGATTTTAAATTAAAGTATTATTTTTTAAGTTTTGTAATTCCTTTAAAAGTGATAATAACAGAAAGCAAAGAAATCTTCACCTCTCCTAGAATCAATTCTAGAGGCCAGAATTGATTATGAAGTTTAAAAGACAAACAACATAAAAATTTGATAGAATCCATTTTGAGTCCTCAAAATCGATTCTACCTAGTCCTAACGGATAACCAAACACACCATGAATTGCTATTTGCAGTCTAACTGTTTTGCAACTCAGTGAATTGATTGGATCCATTGATTTACTAGTTACTACACAAGTGTACATGTAAGCTCAGCAACCAACAAATTTCACTTTATGATGGAAGATTAGACAAAGAATATTCTTGTTGCATACAAAACTCCATCTTAACAAATACTACAAACGAGCAATGGTAGCAGAAGTAACAGTACGTGTGTATGTTACCCTTTTTCTTCAGCCCATTAAGAACCTTTTTGGCAGTCCTTCCAATCATTGAACTCTTAATTCCAAGCTCTTTTGAATTTAGCCTCTTCCATGGCGTGCCCTTCTCGCTTTCTTCATCGGCTTTTTATCAACACAAAAAAATAATCACGCAATAACAAAAGCTCCAAACGGATATTAGAAAATAAAAATAATAATATTTAATCAAAAACAAAACTCCTAGCTAGCCAGACAACACTCGAATTGGGAAATTAAAATTAGTAACACTTAATTTAAAAGAAAAAAAAAGGCAAAAAACAGTGGTTCACTTGCCTTGTTCACGAATTGAGGCGCTATTACTACTACATTGTTCATTTATCAGTGCCTCTGCCTCAGCCGCAGCAACAGATCTTGGAACAATCTTATTCAACCAAAAAAAAAAACACAAAGAAAGAAAGAAAGAGAGAAAAGTGAAGAAGCAGTAAGATAATTGTAGTAAAAATGAGGAGGGCAATTCATTCTCAGATGAGAAGCATGCATGAATGTAGAAACCTTGGGAATGGATTGGAAGGGAGTGGGACGAAGATGAATGATAGGGTTGCGAACGAATTTGAAAGCCATGGAATTGATTGATTGATGGATAGGGTTCAGTCAGGGTTTAAGCATTCAGCTTTTCAGCTCTGTGTACAGCACAGACTCACAAGCACCGAGGAAGATTTTGTTAGAGGGGCAAGGCTATGCTACGATTACCTGGAATTTAGCCACGCTTCTATGGCGTGACTAAATGTATTTAAAGCGTAGAAAATTCACCTAACTATATACTCTTTGACAAGGGTATGTTTAGCTACACTTATGAATGTGACTAAGTGACTGATATATGATACACCACACTACACCTAACATGAGATAGACAAAACCCACCTTAATATTAATTTAGAAATGTATCCTATTAGGTCACTCACTCTGTCAACTTTAGATTTTAATGTATGAGTGAAGTAGGTGAGGATAATCATCATATTCAATAATAATAAAGTAATTATCTCATTAATAACTCACTTTTAGGTATACATATTAATCAATTATATGTTTTTTTTTCCTATTTCTTCTCTCTATCTTGAAGTTATTTAGATTAATGGGAGTTGATTCAATCCCTCCACTTTTTGCCTAACGTTAAGTTAATCTTGAAATCCAACTTAAAAGAGATTATTTGTAATCTCATTGCATATTGTCACTAAAATTGATAGTTTGCCTTGATCTTGCAATGGTAGAGAGAATTTCATCTCATCTTAAATTTATTTGTATTAGAGGTATTTTAAATTGTTTATACTTACTTTTATAAGATTAGTTACATTTGAAACTTATTTGACCTATAAATAATTCATATACATCACTATATTTTTCCCATTGGAAATAATTGAAGATTTTATTTAGGTCATTCTATTTTCATTTTAGGTGTAAATATCCAATGTGGTCCTTCAAGAAAATTCAACCTAGCAATAAAGTCCATAAAAAATAGAAGCCTACCATGTGATTCTTAAATATGTTTATAGGACATGTTAATCCCTCTCTGAAGTTGATCTATAAAATATAAAGGAAATTTCATGTGTGGCCTGTTAATATAGTAATATTAGAAGTTATTTGACACTTGTGCAAAATGACGTTTTATTTTTCTTCTGAGTGAAAGGGACCAACAAAGGATTATGTCTCAAATTAACTTAGATAAAATCCAAAGTAGAAAAAAAAAAAAAAAAAACCTTTGCTTGTGATAGCAATAGAAGGGACTAATATGTGTCCAACTTTTGCAATCTTGAGAAATCATTATACGAATTAATTTGGTAGCTGAGGCCGAAACTGTTTCATCTGATGCTGCCCCAACTGCTACAACAGCCCAGTTATCATGTATCGAGCATGACAATATGAAGAAGCTACGATTGTTCCTCCTTTGGATGCTATAATCTAAAAGCTAGCTGAGGTGCCCAATCTGTTACATGGATTTCCAGAATAGGACAGGATTTTGATTTCCTTTCGTATCTTTCATTTTTGAAAGATTTTGGTAGGATTTAGCACTGCATTGTTGTCTATATATACTCTCTGTAAGTGTATTCCTTCTCTTGCAAATATCAAGGAAATATTCATCAAGATTAGCTATTTTCATTCTGCGTAAAATCCAAATTCCTATCATAGTATTAGAGCATTCATGATCAAAAAACCTAGAATTCAATTCTTGCTACTCCTATTTTTCAAATAAAATAATTAAATTTCAGTACAAGATAAGGTGAGCATGTAAGCATTTGTGTATTATATATAAATCATTAATTAATGTGCTATAACCTAACAAGTTAAGTTAATAGTTTTATGATATGGTAAAAAAAAAATGGGGGTCAAAATTGGTTACTCACTTTTTTATTTTCGTGGTTTTTTTTTGTCGAATTTTTTTTTAGTTCTTTTTGGTCGAATAAAAGGTTACTCGAAATGGGCTTTCAGTATGATTTTTATGTTTCGGTTTTGGTCATCTTGCAGTTTGGAATCATATGTTAACAGCCCATGATGGTTACTAGAAAAGAATAAACTAAATATTAGAAGCCCTTCTGTGCACCCCAAAATTAAACAAAATAAAAGCCCACCCTCTGGGAGGCGTAGATCAAATGGTGCAGTTGGTAGAATTGCACCCGGGTTCGAAAGAGGTTGGTTTCTGACCCAAAGAGAGAGAGAGAGGGTTGGTTTGGTTCATTGGCATCATTTTGGAAACACGGCCAAGATAAAAAAAAAAAAAAAAAAGACCATTGTTGAAACGACAATAGATTTGCATATAATCGGTGGAATGGGGAAATATTTCTTCCCACTGCTTGAAATTGTTAATGGAATGAAATAAAATTATAGTAATTATAAACATTTTATTCCTTAAATACCCCCAAAGTGGAGCGGAGTAGCATTGATAATACGGATATAGTAGTAATTTTATATGAAAACAATTGGATTCGATCCCAACCCCCAATCTAAGGTAAGGGAAATACAGAGGAATGGTGATATTGGATGGAATTGACTCCATTCATTTCCATTCCACTTCATTCAAATTTGAGGAGTTATTTATCTACTATCATTCTTCATTAATTGTTTTTATTTATAACATTTCTAAAATGTCCCTAATGCAAAAAAAATTGCTCTATACTTAGCTAGTTTTTAATTTTGAATTGTTATATTACATCCAAAATGGAAGACCTCCTTCCGTTGTATACTTAGCTAGTTTTTAATTTCCAATAAACAGAAAGCTCCTTTCATTATATAATTAGCTAGTGTTGTATATATCAATTATTCATTGTAAAGCGTTCCACTTATATAACTAGCTAAAATGGAAGGAATCTGACGAGAGAAAAATCTTAAACTAAAATCTCGTTATATACTTAGCTTGTTATATTACAACCAAATCTTCTAATATTAATTCGATAGTAATAGGGAAAAAAAACCATCGAAAGTTTGGAAGCAAAAAAAATAGGATAGTTAGTTTGGTTTTAATTTTCAAAACTGAATTAAATTTTATGCGATATATAGAATTTTAATTATCTATCCTCACTCCTTATTTATTATTTGTATTTATAATATTTCTAAATTAAATAATTTTAATTAAAACCTTTTTTATATTTGTAATGTATCATTACACTAATATTTTAAATTTACATTTAATAACTACACTACTTAATATTAAAACGTGAAAATTAACTAAAATTAAACTTCTATATATCATAGCACCAAAAAGAATCTTATTTTAAAGATAATGATTAACTATAACTAAAAAGTATCGTGAAATAAAATTTAATGTATGGTAATATCTCTGTTTCTTTCTTTTAAAGACTTTCAATAATCTGTTTCTTTTGAAAAAATATATAATAGGGTTTTTTAAATATTTGGCAATCATGTATTTTTTTTATATATACTTCAATTTTTGAAATTATTGTCAAATCATACTTCTTTTTTCTAATATGTCATATAATTAATTTAATCAAATTTTTCACTATTTTATTTACATAATTTTTTTGTATTGCAATAGTGAATATTGTGATTGCTAACTTTTAGTGTGTGTATATATATATATATATATATATATATATATTTCTGAATTATAATATTCGAAGACTTGTATGTAATATAGCAAGCTTAAGTATATAACGAGTTTCTAGTTTAAGGCTTTTCTCTCATTGCATTCGTTCTATTTTGGCTAGTTATATAAATGGAAGGCTTTGCAATAGACAGTTGATATTCATATAACTAGCTAAGTATATTAACGAAAAGAACCTTTCGTTTTGGATGTAATATAACAAGGTTTTTCATTAATGACATTTTAGGTATGTTACAAAGACAAACAATCAATGAAAAGCGACAATAAATAAATAGGATTGGCAATAATCACTCCCTCAAATTTGTCATATCCAAACAATACAATGAAACTCAATAGGATTTTACTCCAATCCATCGTCCAATCCCTAGGTGTCTCAGCTCGGATCATGATCCTATCAATTTAAGTTCTTTGGCGGGCATTAGAAGCATAGTATTAAAAACCGGACCGGTGATCGACTCGGTCGAAGCACTAGGTCACTAATTCAACTGGTGGGTCACTAGTCGAACCGATTGAACCAGATTTTATTAAATTATTTTATATATATATATATAATTGATTGTACATAAAAACACAATAGCAAGGTGGCTTAGTAGTTATTGCATGCTCCCAATAATGCTTGAACCAAGGTTCGATTCCTAGCTATTGCAATTTTTGAGAATTTTCAACATTTCACATAGTGGCCTTTTAATGTATAATATATATATTAGGTGGCCGGTTCACCGGTTTTCCAGTTGAATTGACCTGTCTGGTGCAGGTTTTAATACTCTGGCTAGAAGAGAGCAAAAGAGACACATAGTCTTAAGTTCATCTTTCACCATATATTATTATTTTTTGGTGTAAGCTAGGCAATACATGCGTACTATTTCTTTCTTTAAGTATCACCATCCTTTGATGAACCTCCACCATAGAAGTTAATTAGACCATCATTCATAGCAGTTAGAGTTAGTTTGTTGTATCAAATAATCTTCTCGTGTAAGCAATTAATGACACTATAAGTAATGCTGAAATAGTTTTCTTGTACTTAGTAGAAACACTCATGATTCTTGTAAGCTTACCAATTCTTGAATTCAGAGCCTCACTTCCTCTCATCTCTCTCTCTCTCTAAACTACCAACTATGAAAGTTTGATATGGTATCAAATTAAGATTGATCCTGCTTCCGCTTCCAATATCTCAATCTTACTTCATCGTCTCCAATTTCAACAATGGCAAATGCCACATCCAATCCTTCAAGCCTCTATTTCATACATCCAGATGAAAATCCCGGAGTTTCAATCATCTCTTCCACATTTGTTGAACACTCGAACTATCACACTTGGACTCAGGAAGTTTCCATGGCACTCAAGCTCAAGAACAAGCTCCAATTCATCAATGGCATGATCTTGAAGCCTACCCCATCTGATCTGCTACATGAAGCTTGGTCAAGATGCAATACTCTAGTACTTTCTTGGATAAATCGTTCCCTCAGCCAAGAAATTGCCATGAGTATGCTATGGTACACAGTGGCCTCCGATGTGTGGAATGCTCTCCGAGCTCGTTACTACCAAGGTGATAACTATCGTGTTTTTTCTCTGATTGAAGAATTTTATGCTCTCAAACAAGGTGATAGAACCATTTCCTCCTACTCTACACATCTTCAAAGTATTTGGGAGGAACTTGAGACATGCCGTCCTATTCCACCTTTTACTTGTGATGTAACTTGTTCTTGCTCTCTTATTCCCACCATGCAATGCTATCATGATAAGGAATTTGTAATAAAATTCCTTAAAGGATTAAATGATCAGTTCTCCACGAGTCGCTAAAAGCTGAATCAAATATAATATCTATTCAGTTTGAATGATTTAAAGGCTTGCAGTGTTTTCCTTGCATTAATATATTTGCAGTGTGTTTGGTTCCGCATTGAACGATGTCTAGTTAACAGGGTTTGCAGCCCAAAATCAGTTCTACAATTTTTTTTTTTCTTTTTGTTTGGTTATCCGGCGGTGACATGATTTTCAAAAGTGAATTTGGCCTCTAAAAGCGATTACGCGGCGACTTGAAATCAATTGTGTGATGGTATAATTTTTCTATCGGTAATTTTCCTTTTGTGGTTAATTATGTATCGATCGTTTACATCTACTCTCATTACAAGGCACTTTTCTCCATAGCTTTATTAAGAGAATGGTTAATGATATAATAATTAGATGATCCGGGGTGGATTAAATTCTCTTTAACGTCATATTGGTGTTAGGTACATATAAAATAATATACGGGCCATGACGCAAATTTTTTTAACTTTCTGGATTCGACCAGCATAATTTTAAAATAAATTAACATATTTAAAGATGAATTATCCTCTTATATTCTTGTTTATATATTTTGTTTTTTATTTTTAATGTGTGATGTATAATAATTGTATTAACCATATATTTTGTTGTTAATTACAATATTTTTTTTAGATTATCAAGATTCACCCTTCAACAATTTTTGTTAATTACTTAATCATTTTATTTAAGAATTTTTTCAGTCTTTATCGATCGAACTTATAAGGTTTTTTTTTTTTTTTTGCATACTTAGAGCATATAAAGTAATCTCTTCAGTGGAAATAATATAAAATTTATGTCTATTATATTTTCGTAATTACGGAGTTAAAGTTGATTCTGATCAATCATCTTGTTACCAGTTTTATCAAAATTACTTTTCAATTCAAGCTACCAAAATACAAATCACTTTATCTTAAATCAATTATAATATAATCAATTTATACATCCAAAATCAATTATACAAGTGCAGACCAAACACATAATTAATAATGACAAGATTTCCTCTTTGGTATACTGCAAAATTCATGAATACCGATACCTTCTAAATAATGTATGGTTAAAAATTTATCATATTTTACTAATTAAATTTACCAATATGTTTAAATATTCATGATTAAAACATAATTTTTAAATTTAAAAGTGTATCAATATCCTTATAGTACCAAGATAAAAACCATAGAAAATTCATCTTAAAAAACCATCTTCTTTTAACGATGCATCAATATATTATCAAATAATAATATAAAAGTTTTACTTTATTCTATTGATCATATTTAAACTTTTATTAAAAACATAGCAATAAATTTTTTTTTTGGTATGCATACATTATTTTTTTAAAAAAAATTGTTGTCGTTCGGTCTCATTTATACTTTATAGTGTGTGTGTGTGTATATGTTTAAAATTTGACATCACCCTCTACTCATTAAATTCTGTTGCACTAACTGTCTCTTTTATAGCCTTGTACGTGTATACGAGATAGGGACCAAGTAGCATGTACGCTCGTAGGAAAATGGAATTAGAGGGGAAGGTGACATTACGATGTGGATCACTATTAATAAGAATCAAACTAAATCACAAAAAAATTAAAATAAAATAAAATAAATTGTTGAAATGACTGAAAGTTTTTTCTTGATGGTGTAATCTGACAGACTTTATTAAACTTTTTATTTACGATTTTTCCTATCAGAAATAAAAAGGGAAACAAGAAAAAACACAACTTTAATACAGTGATGATAATATCTCTACAGCACACATATATCTTGCGGCTGCCATTCTTTGAGGAAACTTCTCATGGCGATGTCACAAAAAGACCACATATGTACGCGTAAATATTTTTGTCTGCTTTCAGTGTACAATCTTATCACGGATCTATGTAATATCTACGCAGTAAATTATCATTGACAATTCGCATCCTCACTTCGTTTTCAGGTGAAATGACATATTTCCAAATTCAATCCAGCTAGCTAGCTAGCTAGGTTTAGGTCTCTTCATGTTGTACGTAGATCAGTCCTCACCGCTTAGTTTAATCTCCAAGTGGCATTGCTTTTTGGCTGCGTGTAGATCAGTCCTCCTGTAGCAGAATTCGGAGAAGAATCGTACTGCATTTGTTCTCTATTTAATTTGCAGAAGGCGAGTTGTGAACATATCCTACTTCATTTTTTTCGCTTTGTTTGATGCGAAAGTGTTGTTTGTGTTTTTGTTTGTTGTTGTGTTGAAGGGGGGAGAGAGAGAGGGAGGGGAGGAGGGGGGGGGGGAATTCTTATCTAGCTATATGATTATTTTCGTGGTTTAATTTGTGTTATAGGGATTGTGCTTTTAGACTAAGTTTGGGAGTTTTATAAATGAATAAAAGAAAATATCTTGTCTCAAGATTAGAGAGAAGTGGAGTAATTGTCCCTCTTCTTTGGGGGCGAAAATCCCTTGTCCCATAATTATATTTTGCTGTGTCCCTTGAATCATTTATAGTCACGTATAAAATAACCATTTAACAAGACTTTAAAATATAAATAAGTTAAAAAAATATGTTACTTATTTTTCATGTAATAATAAATAATTGAAGGGATATAAAAAATGATATTATTTGGGAATAAGTGATTTCTATCCCTTGTTTGGATGTTTAACAACTACAATGATAAAAAACAAAAAAAAAAAGAAACTTATTCCTTTCTTGACTTCCAAATTTGAAGAGAGTTAAAAACTCAAAATACAAGGAAATAGTTTTTTTAATATATAATTAAAAAGCACTTTAAGTCTTGATAAGAGAACTAGGAAGAACACTAAGAACCTGTTTGAATTTAGTTTTCATTTTCAATTTTTAGAATTTTGTGAAGAAAATATTGAAAATTTAAATTTGTAATTCTTAAAATTTTTAGTTTTTCCTTTACGAAATTTAAAAAATTAGAAAATTAAAAATGAAAACTGAAAACTCAAATCAAATAGACTGAATGTGTTTAACAATAACTGATATCAACAAAGAAAACTCAAAATAGAGTTTAATAACAAAGGCATATAATTCAGATACAATGATTCGCAAAGCCGATGAAATTTGCATGAGATCAATAACGAAAACACCGCAAGCTTGCAATGGTCGTACGAGCGATCGTATGGTACCGTTTTTTATTGTTTTGGCTCGTTCCGGATTTCAATTTCATACATACATATGGCTTTGGACGTAGAGGGTTGCCAAATTGTTGAGTCATTTTCATGCATCACCTTGATGTAGTTCTACAAAGTATTGTTTCCGTATCGTAAATAGGCATGTGGTTTCCTGAGAGTATATATAGTAAGACAACACAGCGAGAATATGAGGCAGACGTTCCAGCCACTGGCCATAATTAACCTTATCATCATCTTTGAAGGAAAGTTCAATCCACTAGATATACGTTGTTTTTTTTTTTTGTGTGGTAATGTGTCTGTGTGTCAATAATATCTCGACATCATCTGGAAAGGGATCAACAAAGAACAAATATTGGAGGTTAGTTACATTTATATTCTTGGTACCAATTTTTGAACAATCGTGGGACACGGTTCTAGCAACATGTACATTTTATGAAAGGAAAGTGCAGGGCTTTCAATCATATCAGCCAGCTGTGAGCCAAAAATCAAACCCAGTACAATTTATTTGTGTCTGAAACATGATTCATAGAGCGTTGGCTTGATATTGTGAAGGTACAAACAATGATTTGATAGAAGTAAGTTGAAATTTAACTCATATCAATATATTTAGTAAATTTATAAAATTATGTTGTAAAAAATTACATTTTTATAAGATCACCTATCACTTAAAACTGACATAGCATATAAGGTGCATGGGGTGGCATCATGTGGCCGAAGGACCAGTGCTTTGGATGTTTTTCATTGAAGCTCAATTGATTGCTTGTTTTTGTTTAGGATTGGCCTTTGATGGAAAGGGGGACGAGTTTTGTCTTTCGATTGCTTTTTGGTTGGTTGCTTGGTTGAGTTTGTCATTTTTTGATTGGTTATTTTATCGGGTTTGTGTACTCTCTTGAAGTACCTTTTGCTACTCTTTAGAGTTAATAGTTATTAATTATAAAGAAAATTGCTCAAACCCGAAATAAAGCTGTGTTTATGTAAGAGGCTTGTTATATAAAATAATTTACATGTTTCAGTCTCCCGATTTAATTGTTTTAGTAAGATAGTTTCATTATTAGACTAAATAATGATTTACAAACTATATATAATAAAACCAAACCTAGTATATATGGCCTCACTATACATCAGTCAATCAACAGAATCAAATATTACTCCCACCAGCTCATTGATTATACTTTGGTTGGGTAAGCATGTACATAAACAAATAAAAACTCGAGTGTTAATTTAACTGATATAGTTAATTTCGAAATAAATTAATCCCTTGCAAAGGAACTATATATAATAATCGATGTATAAATTCGTGAAATGAACGTACTCGCTCGTTTTGTTGCAAATTCTACAACGTTTTGGGTGATTCATATCTGATACATGTATAGTGCCTTGCATGGCTTATGGCTACTTGGTTGAAAGCGATGTATAAACGTCGATGGGGGACAGAGGCTACGCATGCATTATATTGATCTGACACAGAGAGCACAGTTAGCTGTTTTTCATTCCATTGTGATTAATTCGGGGGATGAAAAAAGTTTGATATACAATAAAATTGTATAATAAATACACATCACGCATCTTATAATCATTAGATATGATGAGCGATTTCTACTCATCCTACTCACTGATCACATTTAATAATAATAAATTGTATGATATATATTTATTTTGTAATTTTATTATTCATCAAATAGGTGAATATGTTCAAGCTGGCAAAATTGAACTAGACAATGATGCATTATCAACCATTTACTAGAAATTAAAGATAAGAACTCGTTGATCACAAATGTAAATGTGTAGTCCAATATTGTCATCTTATTATAATTCGTGATCATAGATGAATGAAGAATAATCTAACAGGATAAGCTGGAAAAAAAAAACAAGAAGAAGAAGAAAAAGTTGAGAATCATATCCTTTGACATCAGCTGGAAATTCAAGTGGGATATAATATCCTTCCGTGCAGAGGGTGAGAGTTAAGAAAATCCCTTTAGGTGGACCCAATAAACAAATCGTAATCTAGTCATAGTTGAAGTTTTTAAGTAATGACAGATTTGTTAAGATTAGTTGATCCTAACGTTGGTCTATACCATTGAAAAACAAAAGCACAAAAGGAAACTGCCAAGGATCGCCGTAACACAGGATCACACAGATCATTTACAAATTAATGTGATGCACAAGAATTCTAAATTTGAACGTGTTCTTGATCGTCATCCGTAATTGGAAGCAGAAATGACAAATGAAGACATATATAAGGCCAGCTTCAAAAATGGATAACACGGTGCATATATTTCCTAATTTTACTTTACAAAAATTCAGTTATTAAAATATAATTTTAGTATCTTACATGCCATTGATTTTGAATTTGGTTCCAACGATTATTGCATATATATACAATCTTTTGTAAATGAAAAATGTTTGTTGTATCGTGTATTTGTTATACAATTTTATTATTTATCTACCATTACTTTTTGTAAATAAGTCTATAAAATGAACTATAGAATAATTTTATATTAATCACAGCTCTATCATGCGGCTCCATTTTTCATTTATCAAATTAAGAATATCGATATAAAAAAAATTGAGGATAAAAAATTTCCCTCTATGTTGTTTTTCCTTTTTTTTGTACATTTCACTTTATGTTTGGTTGAGGGGCAAAGGAGAAATTTTTTTTCAAGAATGGGATACTTTTTTTTTTTACATAACTAATAAGTTACTTAGGGCCTATTTGATTTGAGTTTTTAGTTTTTATTTTCAATTTTTCAGAATTTGTTAATGAAAACTCAAACTAAACATACCCTTAATGTCAAGAATTGTGACTTTGGCATGAAGGAGTTTTTTCTTTTTTTTTTAATATCAAAGTGGAGTTGAATACCTAATCATAGTATTTTAAATTTTACCTTGTGACACTAGCTGATTACATAGAATTTAATAATTGTAGCCTTTGATGTCTTGCAAGTTGGATATAATGAAAGGTATTTTCATATTATGAAGGCCACATCCAGGTACAATAACGAGTGCTGCAGCTTGTACCTTATGCAGATAGTGCTATTATTTAGCTATGTAAGTCTCCTCATGTGAAATTGTCTTTTGATCTACATAGAGGATTATTAGAAGATGGGTTATATGTTTTGATGATATTTTGTATTTTCATTAGATAGGCTAAGAACTTTGATTAATATTTTGTGGTTGAGACTATTATTCTGTTATTCTATATCTTTATCCCCATTTTGGTAGTGAATAATAATTATCGAAAAAAAATGAATGAGCTACTTGATAAGTAAATTATACATGAAATTTATCAATAAAACTTTTCTCTCATTAATTTTATTTTTTGACCCCAAATTAGACGCACTCTAAAGAGGAAAGAATTGTTATTCAAGTCACAACACGGACTTGAACCGAAGATAATAGGATTACGTAGTTATGGTTTCAATTGAATAGGGTAAACGGTTACCTGTATAGGAATTGATTTGAAAAATTCTTTTTGTGTGTGTAGGGACGACTAAATTCCAAACTAATGACACGGATAGAGATTAAAATTTATATTTTAACCTAAATTTTTTAATAAAAATCTATGCTGTAAAATACTCTTTTTTTTTAATCCTAATAACTTATGAAACTGTACTTAATTTTGAGCAGTAATAAGTTAATTAATAACCAAAATTGAGTGTGGTACGAAATGCACTTTCAATAAAAGAATTAAGGTCTAAATGTTTAGAAGATTGGGGTGTCTCTAAATTAAAAATTGGTCTCACAAAAACACGGATCGATTTGCATGCACAAACACCCACCCTAATTATCAGAAAAAAAAAATGGAGCCCTAATTAAGTAGATATATATACAGCTGGTGTATATATGTGCATCATCAGTATCAGTATACATTAATTAAAAGTGAGCAAGCCACACTTCTTGACGCAGGCATATACACACCGACATATGTGTAGTTAGTCTCTTGAGAATTAAATGGACACAAAATATATAACCTAACACCAAACCCTTTCAATTCCCTTGAAAATTTTGATCATGCGCGTGACGGATTCGTCGTCGTCGCAAGATTTGGTTCCCACCAATCTTCTCCGGTACAGTGCTGCGTGATGAGAGAGTGAATGACTATTCGAATTGTATATGGTTATTTATGTTATACATATTGTTATGGCTGTACTTGCACCGACCAACACCCACCTAGCAATTATCGAGTTCAATTCGTAGGCCACTATTTGCAATTAGCAAATGCCATGGGATCGTATTTGTCAAACTTTTTTTTTGGCACTTCAACTGTTGAAGGCGACTACACCTGTACGCCATGCGTATGCATATTTAAAATGTGATTGAACAAAGTAGGCCAGATCAATATAGTATGGTCCAGACCAGACAAATAAAGGATCCATACTTATGAACTACTTCTATATAGCTTTCATCATTTTATCCTTTGATTGCTAGTCAGAGTTTTCAGAACCATTCTGGTGATTTACTTGGTTAAGACACTGGGTTACTGAGTCATTGATTCAATCGATAGGTCATAGATTGAATTAGGTATAATTAAATTAATATATAAATATATATTTTAGTACAACAAAGTATATTCTATAGATGAAAAAATGAAACATAAAAGCATTAACACACTTGCTGGCTTAGTGGTTAAGGAGTTGCACACTTTGATGCTTTTGGAGATTTTCAGAATTTCCAGTGACGAATCTCATTTTCTAGGCATAGGTCCGGTTTGCAGTCAAACCTGCTAGTGCCCCCGAGTTTAACCAGTGCCCATACAAATTCGGTTTGAACTGAGAACCAAACTGGACTATTTTCGGACGACTTCATATATCTATGAATTTTACATTTTAATAAAATATTAATTTTATTCTTTCAAAATTACCCCTAATTAATTTCATGTATTCCAAGCATTCCATCTAACATTAGCCTTAATGAACATTGTGATGATGTATTAATTAATACGTGGAGTATATTAATTCATTTATTATATTTTGAAAGTGATAAGTACTCACTTTTATCCTTTTTAAATGACATTTTTGAGCTTTTTCTGTATTCCAGATTAAATATTGTGTTTTGGTTTTGAATGAGTATATCATGACTTTATTTCTAATACACCCCTCCATTCATTCAAGTTTTTATTTCTAATGTCTTTGCAAGATGTGAAGATTGGAGAGAGAGAGTGTGTGTAAAATCCAAGAGAGAGTGAGTAGATATAATTTAATAGAGTGAAAACAACAAAAAAAAAATTTAGTCCTTTATTACTATATTTTTAGAAAATCAATAAAATTCAATCATTACATTAATTCTTGTGAAAATATCGAAAAGAGATGTTTAAAAAGGAATAAATAGAATAATAATTTTAACATATTAATAGTTAACAGGGATTGCTAATCTCTTTACCTGTATGTGGATATTAGCAAGCTCCTTATTTTTGTTAGGACAAATTAAAAAACCCACTATCTTTTCTCTTTAATCTGGTTATAGTTATGGATAATTACGTGATTTATTGTATAAGTATTAATTATTACTGTAATATTTTCTCTTTTTTCATTAATATCTTCTATTATATTTCTCTACCCCCAATTGCTCACTGTCTCCTTTAATTATCCAAAACTCTCTTTCATTTGCTTCAAGTTTTTTTATATTTTGAAAAATAAATTAGTGTTATTACTTATTAAGATGCGTATTATATCGTATTAATACCTTCAAGCTTGGACAAAATGCATATTATTCATCATAAAGAAATTATGTATTAATAGAAAACTTCTTTAGGCACAAGTTTTAGTTAGTTTAATTTAATATATTAAGCCTAATCTATAATTCCAAGCATTTTACATTACAAATTAACATGGAACAATTTAGAACTTAATGTAAATTGGTTGCCTTACCATTTATCGTTAGATTTTGGAATCTACATCGTACTTTTATTTTTTTAATTCTTGTTATTATATTTGACTGGTTTTTATTCATCGTACTTCTATTTTTCCAATTCTTGTTATTTTATTTTACTGGTTTTTATTTTATAGGAGCGTAAAAGAATACCAATGTTCTACAAGTTTTTTTAATTGAGATTTAAATATACAATTCTCATGGAAGCAAACGTAAAACAACTTTTAATAAGAAAGATAACAAAAACAACTAGAGACCAAATAAGTAAAATGACGATTAATATATTTTTTCCTGTCTTACAAATTATTTTTTAATGCGTAGAAGATAAATATTTAATAATAATTAAATTCTACAATAATCATTAAATATAAATTATTTAAATTTTCATACAAAAATAAATGATTAATAGGATAAGTAAATAAACATAATTTGGAGGCAGCTGTTGGGAGTTTATTTACTTCATATGTTTCAATAAAATTATTAGAGAAACTAAAAATGCAAGGACAACGTAACTGACACGTCATGCATGACTCAAGGGCCATGAGTTGGCTCTTCTTCTGGCGGATTTGAAATTTTGAATCCACCCCACCCCACCTCAGTCCAACTTATCATAGGCAACAAGGTTCTGTCTACCAATTCCCCTAATAAGATTACAAGCCCTACGCAATTGGTCAAAACTCAAAGGAATTAATATTGATCGGACGATAAATTCTTCTGTCGTACAAAAAAATAAAAAATGCATGTTTGCATGCATCATTTATATTTTAACATATCACTTTTGTAAGTCACTTTTATGTTTAATATAGAAGCTGATGTACATCAAAGTATGAATGGAATACATATATATATATATAATTTTTATGAAAAATATTATAAAATTTATTACAATTTTTATGTTTGGAGCTAAAAGGTTCATAATAATTTCATGCAATTTTTACTAAATGATAATTAATTAAATTTCAAAATTTTAATATTGATTTCATTTTTTTTAATATGATGTGACAATAGACAATAGGAGGATGTGGCACCTCTAAAGTGAGAAAGTTAATAAAGTGTAAAAGTGAATGATTAATCATCTTTAGATCAGTAACTTTCAGTATATGTATATTATTTATGATTCCCATTAAATGATTCAATGATAGTTAACATTTTATTTTTATATTTTACCAATCTCTTTATTTTAGAGGAGTCCAATCCACAATATGATATGACAATAGCCACTCCCAAATATTTGATTCAATTGGTATAAAGAAAAATGCTCAATGGTATGAAGGGGTTAAAACACAAATTCTGCATAAAGGATTAGAATGAGATGGTGGTTCAAAATTATACTTCTTTTATTCACTTGATTTCCGTTAAATGGGTGTTTGTCATTGGATATTAAATGGGTGATGAGAAAAAGTGAAAAACAATAATAATCCACAAAACTCATATATCAATTAATAAATGGATTAGAGTAAATATTTTTTCTTAGTGTCAGTACATCGAAACATTTCTTATGGATGATTGTTATTGGATATTAAATTTTCACAAGAGCAGTCACTTTTGTTACTTTACATTCGGGTTATTTGGCAATATACTAATATAGAACACATTTACATTATCGATATATCAAAAGTAATTTTTAAATTTATATAAAAAATTTGCCTGTCAAGAGCCTTTGACTTAGTTTGCATTTGGCCTAATTAGGCTTGGTCTATCCATTAAATAAGATATGCTATGACTTTTCAAAAATACCTTTTTTGGCTAATTAGGACAGGCTTCAAGTAATAAAAATAACCTATTAAACTTAACAAGTTGGCCTACTTATATTATTATTATTATTATCATCATCTAATGATAATAGAAATACATTTAATATATTTAAAAATATATTTTTAGCTTACTTAAGTTTTTAATAAATTTAAAAGTATATTTTTTTGACATATTTAATGGTACTTTAACTTAGTTAAGAGTAGACATTTTGATTTTTTTAAAAATATTTTATAATTAAATAAACCTCCAGATAGGCTTTCAGGTCAGGTTAGACTTTTAGAAAGACTAGGATAAAGTTAAAAAAAAGCTTATGTCAAGTAATAAATCAAACTTGGGCTCCTCTGTAAGAATACAGACCCGACCTACTTAAACTAAAGTCTAGCCTAGCTCACGACCTATTTCCATCTCTAATTGTCAAATTAACAAAAGTATTTGACTCAACTACTTACAACCTAGAAAATTTTATAAATAGAAGCTCCATTGAAACTGTAAAATAATTTTACCCTCTCAACTAACAAAAATTTTAAAAAAAATCTAATCACAATGGATATTGACCTAACATAATTTAAGTAAGAATTATTATTATCACAATATCGTGGAGAAGTGTCAAGAGAGGATTATATTGGATGAGGAAGGCACGCACCCAAGTGTTTTTTTTTTTTTCTTCCCTCAATATAATGAAACTATCGGTATACACTATATAGGTTCTATTATTAAAAATCCAATTAATCTGAACGACATAATTGAGGTCCTTATAAAGTGAGACCTTTCGTTAAAAGGATCAAGATACCTACCACGCTGACTGATCCCGCGTTGCTGGTCTCCTCCGCGGGCAGGCTAGTTACGTGCAAAACGAGCAGAACGAGTAAATAGTGAGTAATAAGGCTCAACACATGGATGCATGCATGTAAATCAACGTCATGGTCCCTGCGATGGCTTTCATACCCAGGACCCGAGTTGAATGCTAAATTGATGGCGTTTTCACCGCGCTGAATCCTGAATGCCACTTACTTTGTCCTCTTTCAATCAGTATGCATCATGCCATGATGACACAGTAGTACTGCATGTGAGCACGTTCCACTTCATCCGTTGCATTATTACTGCTATTCATCTATATTATATGTAACAGAACAGACAATTAATACTACGGGTTCACTTAACCAACCGATCAGCCAGCGAAATTAATGGCTTTTAAGGAAGAACCTAGACAGACGTAAACTGCCACAATTTAATTACTTGATTCTAGCGAGGTACTACTTTAACGGGAGAAACGTTGCATGTTTAGTGTATGACCAATGCTATCTACAAGGAATGGAAGTGGCATGTGTTATTCACCCCCACAACAACATGTGCCATGGCACGCCCCAGCGTACCATTCAATAGAGAACATTCATTCTATAAATACAAACCTAACACTCATTAGTCCCTCCTTTCATATAAGTCAATTTGGACCAACTGCTAGTACACTGAATTACATTGGCATTGGCAGATCCAAAAGGTTTAGGTAAAAAGGGTAAAAATAATACATAAATAGAGTGAAAACATTTCACATAATTTTTAGCTTAATGTGGGGCAAAAGCTTCCAACACTTTGGTCATAAACCTGTCCATGGACATTGAAGAGTCCATGTATGTATCTAGCTACATGCATGTACTTAGTCAAATATATTGATTTTTCAATGTATCAGTTTATCCAACTGAATTTATATTTGGAAACAGAGGAATAATATATATTTAAATATTTAATTTTTGGGAATTGATATTGTAAAATATTTTTATATTATATTGTCATTCAATCAAAATTTTTAATTTATAAGACTTCTTAAGTAGTGAATAGAATAATAAATAATTATGACTTATGTGACAATATACATGATTAAATAATTACATAAAAATTTTCATATTGTCAAAGTATAAAAATTAAATCCTATTTTAATGCATTTATAATAAAGTCGACGAGAACAAAAATAAGCAAATAAAATTTGAATAAAGTTGAGCACTAGCATTTACTCACTTTTTTTCCTTTTCATTTCCAAAATACTAGTTCTTAGGGGTGTTCAAGACTTGATCACTTAGTCAATAACTCATCTCAACCTGAAGCAACTTATCAAGTTGGGTTTGAGTTTTAAAATTTAATCTAACACAATTTAAGGTTAAGTACAGGACATGCTTTAATTTGGATTGGCCTCGCTAGGCCGAAGTCACATTATTCTTTAAAATTTATATATCTGCCAAAAAAATAATTGAAATAGATTATATTATTTTTAGACTACAAAGACTGCAAATGGGGCTCTGTTGACCCGCCATTCAGGTGAACTTACCCTGATTTTTTTTTAGGGTTGGTAAAACTTACACGCTTTTTGAATGGGTGGTGGGTCAATTCGCTAGAAAAGTAAAAATAAAAAAAATAGAAAATACAGGACTATCGCTGTCTTTTGGCTTGGATCTGTCTACAGTGAGAGCACCATCATCTCTATTGATGATCTTCTGGGTTTCCCGTTGGATTCAAGTGAGAGACATTAGGGGTCAACAGAGATACAGAAATTGATTGATTACGGGATAATGATGATGATGGTGATGATGAAGAATTGATTGATAATACAGATAGAGAGTGAGATGATGTGAGCGAGATGGGTAAGCACCTTCAATTTCATATCATTACTTACTTCTACATAAACTTGTTTCAGTCTATAAATAATGTCTTTTTGGTTCGGTTAAACTTGACCCAATCTTTCGTGGGAAAAAATGACATGATCCAATCTGTGTAGGCTTAAGATATTTTTCCTGATATTTTATAGCCAGACTTAGGTCTTTGATTTAAAATTAATCAACCTTTCTGAAAAAAAAAAAGGCACCAAAAAACTCTTAAATAGATGTGAAGCTAAACCCATTTTATAGGGAGGTAAATATTGAATAAATTGGTCTCCTAAGAAAAATATATTTTGTGATCCTTTATAATTAAAAATGCATGACAAGTTAGATTCATTTTAGAATTTTGATGAACTTATTCTCCTATTTGTGTTTTTATCAACAATCAATTTAAACTATTTCATAAATTATTAAAGATCAATTCATACTACAAATTCTTCAAAAATATTAAGGAGGAACTAGTTTATCCTATATTTTTAATTGTTATGATCACGAAATATTATTTTTCTTGAACGACCAATTTGTGGGGTGCTATTTTTATCCAAAACCAAATTGAAAGTCTATTCTAAAGGAAAATACACTTATCTATTACATTATTTAAAGGTAGACAAATAGTCCTATAAAAGTACAAAATACACCAATAAATTGCAAACACTGCCTTACAAGCCTCCTTATTCATAAGAGCAAAGTTCTCAAGTTTCATACTTAAGGACCTTTTTTATATGAGTTTTCAGTTTTCCTTTTTAATTTTTCAGTTTTCTAAATTTTGTGAAAAGAAATATTATAAATTTTGAAAATTATAAATTTCAGTTATCAGTTCTTATTTCTAGTTTTCAATATTTTCTTCAAAAAACCTGAAAACTGAAAAACTAAAAATTGAAGCCAAATAGATCCTAAATTTTTCATTTTTTTCTTTTTTTAACATCTCGCATGGGAAAAAAAAAAAGAAGCAAAGAAAAGACTAACACCTAAAAGAAAAACTTTCATGGGGTCAGCAAGTACTAGGTTTCCTAAGCCATGTATTAGGAGGCATAGGCAGCTTATCATTTTTGTATAAGTTTTATAGAAATGTTATTTTGACTTATATTTTATGAGATATTATACCAATATATTCATATTTATCATTAGATATGGTATAAGATTCAAATTAAGTAGGATTCACATTCAATTTAATAATAAATAGGAGTAGTGTGTTGCACAATGTCCTATAAAGTGTAAGTCTAAAATAATATTACTCTAAGTTTTATATTTTTGTTGTTATTGAGTATTGTATTATTTTTTCGTGATATTTTCCAAATTTTATGTACTTTTGTCAAATTAATATATATATACCCAAAGTAACATTGATCATGTCAATTAGAAAGACACCACATGGGATGAAGGATGCTTAAATACTTAAAGGACAAGTGTACAAGTATTCGATCCAACAACTTCAGCCCGACGCCATGCTCCTTATCTCTCTTACTGTGTTTTCGGCCGTTGACGTCACTTTTGGATAAATCTTACCGTATTTTCATTTTCCAAAGTTCCCACCAATATTATTTCATATGAATTTGTAGAAAATCCAATCACGTCTATATATGTATATAAAAGTAATAAGTAAAAGAGTCAACAACTTTTATTAATATAATAAATTAATGATATATAATAATTATTTTTTTTATTTTTAAATATTATTTATTTTAAAAGTTTAACTCGTCCAAAAATAATTGTCAATCTAAAAAATTTAGGTATTATTAATTATTTTTTATCAATAACACTCCTATTAAATATGATTGATTCATTAGTGAAAGATGAGAGAAAAATTTGGAGTTTTAAAAGGAAAATAAGGATAATTTAATAAATTATTTTTAATTTTTATTAATATTAATATTTTACCAATTATTTTCTTAATTCTCGTAAGTATCTATAATTGGATAATGATTAAAGGATAGAGGGAGAAAACAACAATATAAAATTCTCTTTCTTAATACCATTGGTATGCATCAAATTAAAATTAATATTTTTTTGTTATTACAAAACTAAAACATTTTTAAATTTTACTGGTAACTAAGGATAAGTTAATTAGATTATTATCAGATCAATGTTTTTAGTAGAAGAATATTTCAGTATTTCCTTTAGGAGATTCTTTTTTTGGGAAAACAATTGAAGTCCTATTTTTGGAAAAACATAAAAAAAAAAAAAGAGTACTCAACTTGTATCTACTTATAATTTTTCGTAGAAAATATATTTACAGAAAGAAGTACGTATTAAATACGTCAATCATACGTTTTACTTAATGGTTTAATTTTTTTTATCTAAACTAAATAATTTAATATTTATTTTCTCCTTCCCTTCTCGTCTCGTAATCAGTAATTTCTTTTTTGTTTTTGGTTTACTCAGTAATTTCGTTTTAATATTTATTGTCAATGTATTCTTCTGATAGTAAAAAGCCAGAGAAAATTTTAAAGCATATTTCTCCGTCTTAAATATCATTAATTGATCCTGTTGTTTTCTAACGACGGCGACTTTTGCCTTCTTGTTTTTAGTGAGTATTTCAAAGAAATAAATTCCAATAAGAATTCTGCCCTTTTTTTTTTTAGCTTTATATATATTATATTTAAATTTTCCTTTACGGAAGATGCCGATGGCTGCTTGAATGAATTGGGACCCCACAGTTTCCTGTTTCTTTACACGGGTGTTCCTGCTTTTTATCCATAACAATCCAAATCAAGCTTAACCGCAGAAAGCCAGAAATAACGAACACGCTGCGAATTTATGTCTATAAGACCTTGCCATTCTCTGATCACTTAATAGAAATAAAATAAAATAAATGTGAGGCTATCGCTGCAATCTATTATTTTATTCTCACTTAGCACTTTTCGAAGGTATTATACTGATAGGGTTTCGTCGGTAGATAAGTTTAAAAATATTGTTTATGCTCGCGGGTATGGGAAACCGTACCAACTAACATTTGATTTGATAATACTCTTCTACTAAGGGCTT
The DNA here is from genome assembly GCA_031216105.1 of Dalbergia cultrata. Classification (NCBI taxonomy): domain Eukaryota; kingdom Viridiplantae; phylum Streptophyta; class Magnoliopsida; order Fabales; family Fabaceae; genus Dalbergia; species Dalbergia cultrata. Next base: position 1,589,675 of record CM062349.1, on the reverse strand, counting down.
AAAAGATAATGTCAATGAGCACAAAACTTAGCTAGAGCCAAATCGAAGTGAGTTGAGCTGGACAAAGCTCAAACCATCAGCTTGACTCATTAGTATTGAATTGGACTTACTAATAATTGAGACTAAAATACAAGTTTAAACTCGAATCACTAAAAGCTCACTGAGCTTGAGCTAGCTTATGAGCTGACTCATTTAAATATGGATTGAATTTTTCAGCATACTAGGTTAGAATTTTTATTACAAATACATAGCATATTTTCAATATAATTTAAATATCATACGCATGATATAAAAAATAGCCATGTTATTCAAATTATTCATAATCAACACAACACATCATAATACATATAATGATAAATACATACATATAACACATAATATATATTAAAAATATAATATACGTACATACACATGTAACGAGCCATCTCACGAGCCAGTGAGTTGGACAGAGTACAATTCAAGTTCGGCATTTAATAATTACGCTCAAATTGTCAGCTCAAACTTTGGCTCACAAGCTTATCTTGTTAAACTATTAATGAATCAAGCTGAAAATAGCTCACAAACTGGCTCAAGTTACTTTCATTCCTAGGTCTAGCATAATTGGTAATTATTAATTGGGTTTTATGCCTTGAAAAAATTAGTTACTACATTCGATAGTAGATAATAGGGTTCACCAAATAAAAGATCATATAAATAAAAAATTAATGATAATTGTTGGTATTAAAATTAAATTATTATTTTATTTCATTATCTAAAGATTAAGATAAAAATGACATAATAAAAATTATGTGAATGAGTCCCCCCTTTCATGGCATGGACACTTAGCGGTACGAGTATAAAACAACATGAGTAATGGTATATAGATTATTAGATATATAAAATGAACTTAACGGTGGACATTTTTATAGAGAAAGGTGTAAATAACTATATTTAGTATGTACTCATAATCTCAAGGTGTTCTCTGTTATTGTACTCAATTTAGAAACACTATTAATATGAAAAATATTTACACAAATATTCAATAATATATTACTATATCAGCAAAAAAGTTAGATATAATCACCCATATATTACCGTAGAAGTCTTATACATAAAAATCTATGATTAGATAATAATATATAAAAAATAGATTTTATACCATTAATATATTAAAATCAATTTTTTATTATTTATTCCTATGACTGTCGGCTTTTATTGCTACTTTATACATGTAAAAAAGAATATGCTGTTTTTTTTTCAAAAATAAATCTAGGGTATTTACAATCGAAAATAACGACTAATCTCTTCAAAGTGTATAACTCACATACATGAGTATTGCATTTGACCATGAGAAAAAAAGAATACATATTAAGGTTTGTCACATAATTCTTACAGTTAATATGCACTATTAATTAACATGTTAATAGCGATGCACATAAATTAGGGGTGTTCAAGATTTGGCTTGACCCGAAGTTTATTGGGTCAAGTGCAGGTCCTTAAATTTTATGCAATACACTTTTCGAGTCATGCTGAGTTAGTCTGATCCAGCCCGAAGTTAATTTTTTTTTTTGGTAGTTATACTTTTCATAATAGTTAGTAATAAATTATAAGAGTTTAAGCTTAAATTAATTCATTTGCAATAACTTGATATTATTCTTATAGTCAAATGATTTATTTTGAAATATGCATATCAAAATATATCTTGAATTTTATTCCTTACTTATAAAATTTTATAACTTTACTATGTATAATATCAAAATCTTCATAGGCTGCTTAAAAGTCGGGTTGACCGAGTTTGACCTGGCCATTTATCCGGTCATTATCGAATCTGATTCAGGTTTCAAAAAATGACCTGATCTAAAAGTCGGATAAGACTGGGATTTAGTTAAACACAGCTAGGCCCAATCCATCTCTTGTGCCCACTTAACATTAAAAACAACCAACAAACCATCCCAAAAAGTCAATTAATCTTCTTTCTTTATCATCATTTAGTACAAGAAATTTGGCCTAAAGCAACACTTATTTTTGGAAACATATGAAAAATGTTACCTTTTGTACACATAGACAATACTTTTTTTTAAATGTATTGCCTTTGATATCTAAACAATATTGTCTTCTCTACTCAAAAGTGTAGCTTTAAACAATTGGCCACACTTGCTATAGCAACACTATGAAAAGTGATGCATTAGCTTAAAAATGTGTCATTTTGTTAAAAAATGTTGTCTTTGATAATTAACTACATATGATATAGCAATTCTTCAAAAGGTGATGCATTAACTTAAAAAAGTGTAGCATTTGCTATATCAAAAGTAATATATTTTAAAAAAGTATTATCTATGTGTAGATAAATAATACTCTTTTATGTGTACCTAAAATAAAATATTATTTTAGATATAAATTTCTTGCAATGATTATTATTATTGTTATTGGGCTCATTTATTAGTATCACTTATGTGTGTGAGAAAGGAAAATTTGAGGTGATGATAATATTGGACCAGTCAAAATGTACCGCCACTACTGCATGGGAAGGAGTTACTGCTTTAAAAAGTTTTCAGCATTTTTATATGCCCAGCCCAGAGACCTTTATATATATATATAGGTCAGGCCCCCTTAGTTTTAGTCACAGAGAGACACCAACTTTTCCAGAGTCCTCACTACTGCATACTCTCTCACCACCACTGCCTCCGTCCCTTCCATCATTTTCTTTGATAATAACTTAGCATTACAGTTATTCTTCTCAAACCCCCTGCAACACCAGGGCTCTCTCTCATAATAAACATGGCTGCTTTTTCATACCAACACCACCCTTTTCTTGTTGACTCAGCATTCTTGTCCAATATAAACACTGGCCCTCCCTCTCACAACCTTCACCACCTTCATCATCATGAGACCTCTTTTAATGATGTGATCACAAACAATCATCATCAGCAGGAGACTGTAGTAAGCTGTGTTGATCACAGCTCCAAGGTTTCCATCAGTGACAATGAGCCTTCTGTGACCAAAAACCACATTAGCCCTCAGTCCTCCATGGTAGTAGACAAGCTTGAAACCGGTGAGCAGGTGACTCAGAAGGTGAGTACTCCTATGGAGAGGAAGAGGAGAACTAGGCATGGATCTTCCCTCAGTAACCCACCACAATCTAAGGTAATTTTAATTTGAGCTATATATTGTAATGGTTTCTTCTGTAACCTTTGATGCAGATTTTCTATAAATGTATAATATACCTTCAGCCAATCAAATACTTTACAACACATAATTGAAGTATATATATAAATATTTAATGGTACATTAAAATTAAATCTTTTTATATTACTATATTTACTCCACTTTTGCTTATACTATATAGTACATACTATACTCTATGCTATAACAAATTAAACCAAAGTAGGTTCATGTTATTAATAACTTAACTATTTTGTTCTCAATTTGTTGATTATATATAATAGGATACAACTGAAGAGAGAAACAAGAAAATGAGGAAGAGCAATGGTGAGGTGAAAGAAGAGGACAAGCCGAAAGCAGAGAAGAAGGATCAGAAGAAAGGTACTGAAGAGCCCCCAACAGGCTACATCCACGTCAGAGCAAGAAGGGGTCAAGCAACAGATAGCCACAGCCTTGCTGAAAGGGTACATCACAATATCCCTTTATTAACCACTTGAAATTACCTATGGGTCCCCCCAATATGTTAGATACCTACTTCGATGCATTAAATTCCCATAATGCCCCAAAGAATTTTCTTCAAACAACCATGCTACTACAACACTCATAATATTATTTATCTTTTAATATATTGATATTTGCTCTTATTAAAAGATAAAATAATATTATAAGTATTGTTATAAATTTATTCTTTAATTTTATTGTATACCTAACACTACTTTTATTATACTAATCATTGTTGTAAAAATATTGAATTCTTTTTTCCAGGTGAGAAGAGAGAAAATAAGTGAAAGAATGAAGATGTTGCAGCGGCTTGTGCCAGGCTGTGATAAGGTAATTAAAGTTAAATATAACAATTTTTCTCTGTCTAGAGTTTTTGTTATATCTTGATTTTGATACGTTAATTTATTTTTAATATGTTTCTACCAACTACTCTTTATTCTGACACCTTCATGTGGTTGGTTTATAAGTAGGTGACTGGAAAGGCCCTTATGTTGGATGAAATAATCAATTATGTTCAGTCTTTACAGAATCAAGTAGAGGTACCACCAATATATATACACTCTAGTTTTATTTCTTGGTGGTTATTCCAACTGCTTGTTCATCGCCTACAACGTGTAAACTAACAAATTTGCTATGCCTCTATCTATTGTTGCAGTTCTTGTCAATGAAGCTTGCTTCCGTGAATCCAATGTTCTATGAATTGGCAACAGACTTAGACCCCCTCTTGGTTAGACCAGAGGTGAGGAATAAATAAAAAGAAAACCCAGTAATTAATTTACATGTTTAACTAGCTAGCCTTAATCAAGTAGCAATGTTTATTATAGTTAACACAAATTAGAGTACTCTAATCATGAAATTAACTTGGTCTGTCTTTGAATTTTCAGAAATTGAATAGCATAACACCACCGTCACCATCACCATCACCAGCACCAGCAGTACCTGTGCCACATTGCAGCAGCCCCAACCAAGGCACAACTTTTGCTGATGCAACCACCATGACCCCCGCCACCACTACCATCTTTTCCACCACTAATGACTACCTTCTGGATAGTTCAGCTTCACCTTTTCTCCAAGGGCAGAGATCAAATTTATTCTCTGCGGTACAACAATAAATGACCAAACTCCAAAGAATTAATTAATTAATTGGCTTTTCAACAAAATGGAAAGGATGAAATAAAGAAACGAAAAAGGGCTTCTTTCATTTGCTATTCTGACAAAGACATCATTTTCAGGATACCGGTAGTCATTTCTGGGAGGCAGAAGACCAACGACAAAAGTTTCTTCATCCATATGGATTCATTGACAACTTATGTTCCTTTCATTGATATTAAAATTTACACAACCTCCCTACAAATTAAAGCTACAAACATGTTGTAAGCTCTCAAATCTTGCTTCATTCATAAATACATATATACATACTGACATTAGTTTTACATATGTATATTGACCCTCTTTACTTTTTACTTTCTATGGGTGTAGCTTTTACAGTAGGTAATTAAGCAGATTCCAAAGAAACACGAGAATCAGCATCAAAGAAGTTCTGAAGCATTGTTAGCACAAGAAACCAAAGCTATTGGTATAAATCAGCTTATGTACATCATCTAATGTAGCATGGTTCCTAGTTCCTAGTCAATATCAGATTAAAGTGACCTTCTAAGATGAATAAAGGGTAGCAAAAATTAATGGGTGAAGAACCAAAAGGACAGAGAATGCCGACCAAATAAGACCATATCTTTTTCTAGATTCATTGTTCTGTTCCAGTGAATGTGATTTTTTGCACACTCCACGGACGCGCAGAAGCCGAGGGACTACATTTGTCAATCCTATACCTAGCTACTACTACAAACATCAGACAGAGAAATTTATGTCATGTAAATTTTTAAAAGTATTGATTATTGTGGCAGCAGTTATTCTTGTTGGTACAGTTACTTTCACGGTTATTATTGAGAAATGAGAGGTTGATGCTAGTACTGATCATGTTCTTGACATGACTGGCCATGCATTTGTTGGTCTAGTTATTTTATGTAGATGTATCTGCAGAGTTTTGGCAGCATTATATTATTATTATTATTATTATTATTAGTATGGGATGAACCACAGTTCAATTAAGATATAATTATATTTGCGTGAATGTATTGTAGGTGGATATCACATTTATAATTTATATCAATATATCACGCTTATATTTTAATGTCTAAATATAATGTTTAAATAATAGAACTCGTCACAATTAATCACACTGCCATGTTTCCTTAATAATTATACCAAAAATGCTAAGTAGCATGAAAATGATTTCACAAAATTGGGAAAGGAAAGTGGACCACTAAAGGCAATTGAACCTATTGAAAATTTTCTCTTTCTTCTTTCCTTTAACTTACATCCGATTGGTTCAAACAACATCCTCATGTCTGTAAAATTCTGAGATTAGAAAGGAAGCTGCAGATTGGTTATTGAGATAATGACACAAGACGCATTTTATGATGAGCCCTATGATGTTTGGCGCATCATGCATTGTGCTTATCAGATGAACAAGAAGTAATGGTACAGTCATACTCCAACCATATCCGAACCATGCTAAGATTTTCATTATTTCTTTCCCAAATGCTAACTGTACCTTGAATGTTCTGTTCCTCATCCAACTTAACCCTTCGCCCTCCACTTCCATATTTTGAATTCACACATTCACATACAATTGAGGATTAATTTTAACAAATCCCACCATTGTGTTTAATCACCCTGTGGGAAAATTGTTGGTTGCTATGACGATTGAGCATGATGTGACCGAGATCAAATTGAAGAACTCGTTGGGTGAAGTTCGACATTGGTGGCCTGACTTGAGGGCTCAGCATAGACCATGAGCTTTGCAAACCTGAGCACAAAAATCTCACCAAAGAATCCACAAAAAAATCCAAATGAGTTTTGTGAATCTGAACACAAGTGTCATGTTCCATCAAGCTACCAGGTTCAAATCTCCAACTTTTATCTCTTTCGTACACATCCTCACAAAGCCATCAAGCCACCACTAGACTCACACATATGTTTTTTAATTTCTTTTGTGGGTAATGAGTTAAAGAAAAAGAATAATACTTTTTAAATAAAAAAACTATTATTACTAATAACAATAATTAACCTCATCTTATGGTTTAATCATCTATAATATAGCTTCACAGTAATATGCACCTAAATTGTAACTCAAGTGATATCTTCTCTTGGTTTTTGTGCCAATGAGTTGTTGGTATTGGTCAGGTCGTCAGGAGTTCCACCCCAACATGCCCATCTTTTGTCCATCCCTTGTTAGTTTTATTAGGAGGTCCTTAGAACATAATAATAATAATCAAACTTAATTAATTTAATAAATAATATTTATATAGCATTACTTCATTAAAAATACTAGTCCATTCAATTCACGCAATAAATGAGAGTGAAAATGAAACTCATGAGTCATGACAGCCTTTTTGTTTCTGTTGACAAAGAAGTTCTGTCTTTGTATGTGGGATTAGAGCTGTCAAACTGAGGAGAAAATCGAAACTCCACCCAAGTTGTGTGCATTGAACCACTGCCAGAATTTGGGCGTGGCCAAGATAGAAACGTCAAAGGTACAGACAATGACCTTTTACAAATTGCTCATAAAGATGTGGTTAATTACTTAATCCATTCTACCAAAATAAAACCGCGTATTGATTCATGATACATTTTTGTATGATCCACTTACTTAACTAGGAAATGAGAAATTCGATTTCTTCTCACTATGGTGAGGGGTTGTTATGGTATTGGGTCATTGTATCTCTTTTAATAATTTAAATTTTTAGATAAATTACTTTCTCTATTTACTTTTAAGTATCTTCTATGATTTTGATACATGACACACGCCTTTTTATGATCCACTTAATTGACTAGGAAATGAGAAATTTGATTTCTTCTCACTATGATGAGAGGTTGTCACAGAATTGGGTTATTGTATCTGTCCCAAAAGTTTAAACTTTTAGACAAAAGATTAATCCGTCCACTTTTAAGTATTTTCTAAGGTATTAACAAGGGACATATTTAAGTATCAGGTAAACTAGTAGGTAGGTTGGTAGACACATAAATGCTTTTATATATGACAATTCTCTTTCCCATTTTGCCCCTAACTCTACTTGGAATTCAAAATATGCTCTCCATGATTATCATAACTGCATCAAATAATGCATCGGGAAGATGCTGGTGTGAAACTGAAGGGGAGTTTCTTTTCGACAACTTGGAATTGGTGTGACAATATTTCTATCCATAGTGTGACAAAGATTATCAGCAGCAGTAACCATTCTTTATTTCTTTCTATCCCTTTTCTTCCTTTTTTTTTCAGACTGTTTGCTTTCCAGTTTCCAAAATGATCCGCATACCGAAGGATGTAAGTGAACATTTATCGCCACTCATTCTCTCTACCTCACAAATGCTAATACTGTTAGGTACCAAGGAGCAACCACGGCCTAGAAAAAATGGAAACAGGAAGTAGTGGTCAAAACATGTATTTTAAACATAAGGGTAAATGAACATTTAATTAGTTCGAGTGATTTATCACTGGTTTCCCTCCGTGAAGGTCTCGAATTATAATTCTGTGGATAAAGAAAAGTCAGTTTCAACAGAGCTTTTACCTCCCTAATTGACTAACTTGACTCTAGACACGAAACTGGTACTTATATCAAAACAAACATAATTGGGAATGAGTTTAAGTCATGATTAAAGTAAACATGAAAAGTAGAGGTTCTTTTTTGGCACAAGACTGTGCATGAGAAAAAAAGATGCTCACATAAGAGTGATGAATTAGTTAAACATGTAAAAGTAAAAGTCAAGGAAGACAGAGACATGTATGGTTTGAAATTAAGCCAAAAGAAACCAATCCATGTAAATCAAGTGAAGTGAGAGAAAGAGAGAGTTCCACCCAAATTAAGCAACTAAAATAAAATTTCTTTTTTCCTCCTTAATCTTTTGCCGCAGTGGATATAGACAATCCATGTGTTTATTGTGTTCCACTTGTTTTCTGTGTGTCGTCCCGCATGTTGCACTGTCCTCAACAATCATATGGCACCATCTTGTTCTATGGGTCCTTTCTAGTTGAGGCTATAGAAGATACTATATGATCCACCGGGTTTTGATGTCATGTACAACTGGGGTTAGTTTTCAGAAGAAAAGAGAAAAAAAGAGCTCAAACCTTATTCAGTCATGTCAAGTCCAAAATTAAGAGGCACAGAAAACTAGATAGCTAGCATGCTCTAGGATCAAACAACTTCTTCCAGAGTACCTGTTCACATCCTTGTTATTTTGCAAAAAGATCTGAGCCCACCAATATATGCCTAAGGCAATTAAAGTTGAGGGACAGTAATGGTTGATTAGTTCCACATTATTATTATTATTATTATTCAAATCACGACCCATCAATGGTGGATTTGGACACCAGAAGCTGTTGGTGCATATTTGTCGCTTGGCACCTATAAGTAAACCTTAGAAAAGCACATGACCAGGAACTGATATTAAAGTTCGAACACACTAGCCCCAACCAAACCAATTTGAGAAGACAAGGTGTTGCACATTGTTTAGTAAAACACAGAAATCTTAGCCCCCAAAGTAGTAAATGCTGTACAAATTTGTTGCTCACCAACACATCCATCTGCAATTCAGGGGTCCCCCCCCTTTTTTTTTTCAAAATATTTTGCTCAGATAGAGTAGGGTCCTCTTCCATGACCTGACAAGTAATGCAGGACTGGCATTGTCTCTGGTAGATAAAACTTCTTATTTCTTGTTGCATGTATTTTCTTTTCTCCAACCAAGCATCCCCCTAGTACTTATCGATCGTTGCCCATCCAATGTTGTTGAAACTCAATTTAAAAAAATGTTTTGTTCTTGTTTAGCTCTCAGCAATATCCTTTGTCACAATCCCTATTGATTATCTGGAAAACCCTTTAACAAGTCCATTATTGTAACATAGCCCCTTGTTGTAGCAGTGTCCTGTGCTTGATTGAGGTTAAGAGATGTTTTTACAACAATATCTCTCTATTTGCCATGCCTCAACTAACCACCCCCATAAAATCCTAAGTGTATAGGCGTTACATTTTGTCAAAACTATCACGAGATCATTTCTATCAAATATTTAAATGGATAGGTAGGAGTACATGAATGATCTTATACTTTAACAAAAATATAAGAGATATCAAATACAATACTACTTGATCTCAAAAGAGAGCAATAAGAATTTCATAAATAAATAGATATCATGTGTAATATTACTAATGAATTTAATGTAACATCAAGAAGAAAATGAAAGTGCTCCCTCACTTCCAATGGAATCTTTTACTGCGTGTGACCGATGAAATTACAGTTTTGCTGTCAAACAAACAACACTTCCACTGTCTCCCAATGTCAACAAGGGACGGAGTCAATTAACATTGCAGTCTATTATTGTCTGTGCGTACTAGCTATGTGACAAGTCAGCGTCCAAGAACCCTTTCTGACTGGTTCGTATTATATTATATAAAGATACAAGCAACAGCTCGACACATGTCAAAGTATCTTTCTCAGATGCTGTAATAAAAAATTTGGAGAGATTAGGATTTATTTTGGCTTGAGAAGGAGTAAGTGTGGTTTGCGAAATGATTTTATATTTTTAGGAATTCTATTCCTAATAAATTATTCTTTGAAATAGTTTTATTGGGAATGTAATATAGAAGCATTTGGTATATCAAGTGACATTTCTGGAAATATGCTGTATTTTTTCAAAAATGCCCATCTTTGGTGGCCATTCAACGAGCTACGTTGGTGGTTCGTAGCAATTTGATGGTGCTCCAACGGTGATCCGACTGGAGCAATTTAGTTTCTTTCATTTCCTAAAATATTTCTTCCTAATGAGAATCCAATATTTCCATGATGTATGATGGAAATAAAAATGATGGTATTTTCATTTTTGAGAATAAAACTTTTTCAAAAATACTTTTTCAATCCACGAACCAAATATAAAAATATTACATTTCTCCTCTTAGATTTTCAAAAATATAAAAATATTCCACAAATCACATGCTCTAAGGATTCCCAATTTGATATCATCACTGGCAGAAATATTATTTTAACGCACCGTTGCGACGCACGTATGCGACGTATACGGTATGGAATGAGTGATTACTGGTGTGCATACACATACTGAAGGGAATATAGTAGGTTGAAACATGAATAAAACTTAAAAAAAAAAACATTCTTGTTTCATGCCGAAGTTAACTATTCCATAACCTGGATTTTTGATTCCGGACCTCGGATCTCGCACCCTGGGGGGAGCTTCAACTTTACTCTGAGGGTGGTCATCGTGGAAAAAAAAAATCCTTGTTTCTTGCCGAAGCTAACTACTTCATAACCTGGATTTCTTGTCCCGGACATCCGGTATCACACCTTAGGGGAGTTTCAACTTTATTCCGAAGGTGGCCATCGTGGAAAAAAAATTTCTTGTTTCATGCCGGAGTTAACTACTTCATAACCTAGATTTTTGGTCTTGGGCCTCGGAGCTCGAACCCTGGAGAAGTTTAAACCTTACTCCGAGGGTGGCCATCGTGAAACCCTAGGGAATTTTCTGACAGGCCAAGATTGACGAGCTTGCCCCTCGAAGGTCAAACCCTGGGCGAGCTTGTACCTCAGAGCTTGCACTACGGGAAATAGACACTTCTTGAGCAGTGCCATATGCGTCGTGTACATACGTCACAGATGTGCATCAAAATAACGGGACTCCATCACTGGCGTATAGATTAGGTTTAGAATATCTATCATAATGAACTAGATAAACCGACTGTGTAGCAGATACCTGTCTAATTGAAGTCATAGACTCGTAGTTAGCCACGTATACCCCTGAAAACTTCTCTTCCCTTTTATTGCGTCACTGATGTGTGATGACTTATTGATTAAAATCTTGAAGCTGACCATCACCATTAGTCCATCAGTAGTGCTTTAAATTTCACAAGCTTTGGGGGGCTAAGGACCTTATTCATTGCTTGATAGCTCCTAACTCTTTTCTGGATTGAAAAAATTGGCTTGAGTAATTTCCAAAACTCGTGTCAATGTTCTAGATTCCTTCACTGATTTGGGAAATTAAATCAATATGCATTACATGTGAATGGGACTACAGCTAATTAAGAAAGTTATTTTTGGTACACAAGGTTCGTACGGAGGGTGATAATTTTTTACTAGTGATTGAATGTATATATGAGTGGTGTCACAGTCTAATGACTCGTTAATTAAAAACTACATCTAAATGTCGTTTGCTTAAAATATGTAAACGGCATGAGATTTATAATCAGCTTAATCTGCTTCTTTTTCTTTATCCTGATGGCTAAAAGCCATCTCTGTATGGACAAAATTAAATACGTGTATTTTGTTCTCCGGTGCAGTCCTTAAAAGCATGATTAAGAAATTTTTAACTTGTAATGACTAAAATATGAAGTCTTATCATTGATTATTAGAAATATGACTCTTGGTCTAACAATCCAAAACTCGAATGTTAACTTATTATACCCAATTAAGTGTTAGACAGGTACATGGTTATCATGAGTAGACTAATCTTAGATGCTAATGATGAGTTTGTGGGTATGATTATTTCCTATTTATGTTTGTAATATCATATATGGTATATGTGTATCTTGCTTTCTAATCTGTCAAATAATATAATGCTTATTAGAAAGATCAATCCAACATATTAGGATCTAACTAGATTGATTGTCTGGATTCAATTTTTGTCGGGTATGGTTTGTATCCAGTAACGTCTATTGATTTGCTCGAGTTTGTATATGTAGCTGTGACACTGACACAACAACTTTCCCCAACAAACATAAAAACAGTGATTAAAACATAACAGTGCTTAGGTGCATGATTAGTATCAATTATAAATTACAGAAAAAAAAAGGGTGCCCGTAGAGGAAATCAACCACTCATTCAATTGCCAGAAATATGGCAAAGGCGACAGAAAATATCTCAGGGATGTGTCGCCGGCTGTTTCAACTTGCACTAAGATATTAAGTTAAAAGAGCAGTGAAGAGCTTAGGCCTCGTTTGGCACGTCTGATAGGATAAGGGCCGATAGTATAAGGGCTGATAGTATAAGACCTGATTGGATAAAGCCTGATAGTATAAGGTCTGATAAGATTTTAATACTATACAGTGTTTGGTGTAACACTGTACAAGATATTCAATTTTATGTTAAGTACTATTATACTATTTATTTAAAAATAATTATGATATATTAATTAAATATTAAATTAAATTAAATAATAATAAAACAGGAATTTTTATTATAATGATTTTCAAATATTATATTTACTAACTATAATTTAATTTTTATTAAATGTTATTATTTATTTCAATATTTTATAATTATTTATTATTTCAATAATATATATAAATAAAAAATATTATTTTCTATATTTTAATTTTTTATATTTTTAATCATAATTATTTAAATTTAAGTTACTGATTCTTACTTTTATATATTACATATTTTTTATTATTTATTTATATATTTTATTAGTTAATAATTTATAATTTTATATTATATATTATTTATTATTTATTTAAAACCTTTATTTTTTATTAAATATTTATTATTTTATTTAATTTATTTTTTATGAATTATATTTATTTTTATTTTTATTATATATAACTAAATTGATATTACATATTATTTGTATTTATTTTATTATTATTTATTTAAGAATTATTTTATTTTAATAAAATATTTTTAAAAAATGATCTTATACGTTAAAAGCTAATCAGGCCTAATACGGTCTCCCCATGCTCTATTGAGTTATATAATATTTTGACGTATAAGGGAGTTATGACGTATAAGGTTATACAATACATTGTCTACACCAAACAATGGATAAGAGCATAACATATAATATTAATTTATACTATCATGTCTAATATGTTATACCAAACACCCCCTTAATTAGTGTACTTAATTTTAGTACAGGAAACTAATTAACAAAGTATAAAAACATTATTAAAATATATTAATATATTACTGGACATAACATTTGTTCAATAAATATTGATGATATGTTAAAATTTTATTTGCTTAGTGTACCAAGTTAGATAGACTAAATTAATACAAGAAATTCTCTTGATTAAAAGGCAAGCAGCATTTTATTTTATTTTGTTTTGTTTTGTTTATAGACAAAGGTTTCAATTGAATGGAAAGATCGCTCCACTTCAGAATCTAGATATATTTTTAACCCTATTGAACGCTTGCAAAGTTATTTAAAGATCACTCATTAACAAGAGAATCTAGAAATCAAATCCGAATTAATGTCAATACACGAACCAAAAGATCAATCAAGTGAGTCAACCTTGCTCCCAGTCTGCATTTTTATTAAAATGTTATGTATTTGTTTCCATAGTGTCTTGTGTTGTTGGGGAAGGAGATAAGGACAGGCGATGATCCTCTACCTATTCACCTGTGCATAAGAGCCCCATCCTTAATTTGAGAGGGTAGGGAGGGGACCAGCTTCGGTGAGATGGATGTGAGAGGGTTGAAGACGGTGGAGGCCGTATGGTAGGAGCCAATGGAGGGTTGGGGGTCCCACAAGGCGAGGGAGGAGCAAACCTGGCCTCATGGCATGGCCCCTTAGGCCATTGATGAATTGCCTTGTCCCTTTTGTCTTGAGGAAGAATTGAAGTGATGATGAAAGAAGATGGGAATGTGACATTGATTTCAAAGAGGAGGGCATCCATATCTCTTTGCACCTAAGACATGGGCTGTCCCAACAAAGCACTTGCAACTATAGTCCATGTATAACCAACCACTTGTTTTATGTTATCTTCTCTTCTTCTTCTTCCCCCCCTTCAACTCTCCTTGTCCCTAACTTTTTAAAACTAGCCATCACTCCTCTCTTCTCCCGAACAAACCAAAGAAAAATAAATGTTTCAAGCAAAATGCAAAAATAACTTTTTAAGAAGAAAAATATTGCTAATTTTTTTTTTAGCTGACATGACACTAAGGGTTGTTTGTTTGCTTTTTTTTTCTCATTATTTGATATAAAGAGAGGAGAGTAAATCATAGCACAATGATAAAATTGATATCTTGTAACTTAAATATTCAAATTCTCAAAACAACTTCTTTGCTTATGGAGTAAGACCGCCTCTCTTTATTTGATCCGAAGAGAGAATCTTATTGGTTATTGAGATAATTTTGTTGTTTTGTTTATTACATACTCCTGTTCTCACGGTAATTAGTCTTAATTTGATATTCAACCGAAGAAGAAACTATTCAAAACTGGATCATATTGCTATATATATCCGAACTTTTTTTCCATGCAAGTGTGGTTAGGAGGAAGACAGGATTTGTCCCAATCGGACTTTGAATAGTGGAAACCACGAGGTGGGAGTTGTGATGTCTTAGAATTATTTACCTTGAGAAGAGAAGCACGGTACAAGATCCACAACAAAAGTGAATGTTTCTTACCACGACCCGTGGGAGGGGGAGGCTGTCAATGTCTCTGATAGGGATGATAAACAGTAGGCTGACAGTGATAACGACACTGGAAGAAGATGTTCCTTTATTTTTATTTCAGAATAAAAAAAAGGAACAAAATACGAGTGTTTTTGTACACATGTTAGGTGAAACGAAGTAATTAGTTCCCAGTTCGATTGAATGGGTTCTCTGTATAAGGAACAAAAGTCATTTTTTTCAGTATGGTGGGGGAAGCTAAAATTTATCATGATATGGATTTGTTTGGCTAATTACATGGTTATGGTGTATGAAATCTTGCCAATGGCAGGATTTCGCTAGTAAAATATTACTTTTTAATTCAAAACTCATGACTAAGATTTGAAAAACGAAAAATATTATTTTTTAAACTAAATCTCGCCAATGGCAAGATTTGGAAAACGAAAAATATTATTTTTTAAATCAAATCTCGCCAATGGTAAGATTTGCACACCATATTTATGTAAATTTTTACACAATCTCATACATGAGGAATTATTAAATTGACACACCATATTAAAAATAAAAAACCAAAGTTTGTATCTAGACATTTCATAGCCGGTTAATATTTTTCCATTTCAGATTCCCCAGTTGACCAATATCTTGTATCCCCACCACCCTATTATGTTGAACAAACAACAACTCCATGGGTGAAGATTTTACAAAGCTAAATCCTGAAAACAAATTATTTAATATTACTGAGATTAATTTTGATACTTTATTAATATTTTTTATTCATAAACAAAGGATTTAGATTGAGGAGAAGACTCTTCCACTTCAAAATTAGGTATACTTTTGTGAAGTATAAGCAGAAGACTAATTATATTTGTCAACTCGCAATGATTGATATACTAATAATATAATAGAGTTTTATATTACTATTTAATTTAATTATATGCCACTAGAGGTTAGACTTTTAAGACTCAAGTAATTTTAATGACACATGATAATACATAAGTAATACTTTTACTATTAGTTCAACAAATTAAATCCATATTAATTTACTAAAAGTATCGGAGTTTTTATACTATCTCTATCCATGAATCGTATAGTGTAATTTGTTTTGAAAAACAAATAGTCAGATTTTATTTTATTTTGTCATCTATCGTAAATAAATCTCTGGTACCAGACTCAATTCGCAGATCAGAAAATTTAAACAGCCTCCTGATTTTTCCCTGGGCCGAAACCAATCTTCTTTACTTTAAGGATTTCATTTATATCTACCATATTAATACAATTTTTTTTACAGATACATTAAACAATTCTCTCATCAAGAAAAATGAGTTCTACAACCATACA
The DNA here is from genome assembly GCA_031216105.1 of Dalbergia cultrata. NCBI lineage: Eukaryota > Viridiplantae > Streptophyta > Magnoliopsida > Fabales > Fabaceae > Dalbergia > Dalbergia cultrata. The sequence goes on along the minus strand of CM062349.1, from coordinate 1,573,244 downwards.
TCATATTAAATATTTTATTATAATTGAATAACTGTATAAAACTTTTTACACTATTAATATATTAAAATTAATCTTATTTTAATTTACGTGATTTAACTCATGTAAAATGAAATTTTTTTTTAAATTGGTATTGATGAGAAGGTTTTTTTTTTTTTTGTCGCGGGACCAGCTCTGCTGGTGGTATCGAGCGCGGGCGCACGTCCTAGAAGCATTTGCCTTAACCCTTCTGTACCCATTTTTTGGTTGGGCTGGGATTTGATTGGGCCAGACTTCATAAATCAGACGAATGCGTGGAAACTTGGTCATGCTCCGATCCTTTCAAATTATGTTGACTTTCATGCATAGTTTGATTAGTTTATGAAGTAGTTGGTCAGTGATATATGATTGCTTGATTAGTGAATTTTGAATTAGCAATGTTTCTTAACGCGAACTTAAATTTTTTTTTTTTTATTTCAAATGGACTTCATCATTTCTATTTCACCAAATAAATGAAAAAAGTCTCTCGATGGACAAAAGGTGTTGGCCATAAAAATTGCCTCTATCTAATATTTTACGTATTTGGGATAGATAGTTCATGGTATGGTCCCAATACAAGATAAGGCATCAGAGTCTCTGTCTTGGATATCAAAATTATGGAAACAGACTAAAGCAACTAAAATAGAGTTGAGAAAATTAAAACTGACACAAAAATATTTACAAGGAAAACCCTCTAATGATAAAAAAAAATTATGGGCAAAATCAAAAAAAAATTTTACTATATGAAAGATAAAATTATACTTTTATCTAAATATAAGGAGAGAATCTTCTCTTATACTAGAAGAATACACCTCTTTCTATAAAAATATGATAAACTCTCATAAGATACTATGTATATAATTACTCTATGGAGTGAGATGCTCTTTGTTATTATTGTGATGCATAAACTAATGGAGGAGCTCTCTATTTATAAGCGAGAGCATCCTCTTCATTTTAATGCACAGAAAATTTGGTGTTGTAATCCTTTGAATTTTTCCATTCAAAGTTTGTTTACTGATGCTGCAAATTTTGATTGTTGCACTGCATCGTTTCTCCTTATTTAGCTTTAGCTGTAAAAGTGGCTTTATGCTTTTCACTTAAAGTCACTTTTAATAAGTTTTTAAAATTTTTTCTCATCTTGTCAGTTTTTTGCTGTCTATGTTTCTAATAGGTCATGAGAAGATTCACATGAAAAACAATCTAGCAGCTTAAATTGTGTAAATTTTCATATGAACTATTAGAAACGTAAGTATTAAAGACTTGACAAGATGAGAAGAGGTTTTGAAAGCCCATCAAAAGTGATTTTAAGTGGGAGGTTGTGAACGCATAAAGCCACTTTGTGGCTGAAATCAAATAAGGAAGAAGCGGTACAATACTTGAGTATTTCTTTTAAAGAAAAAAAAAAGCTAGCATTGTGCCAGAACAATTGATAATTTCACAAAATTCAGCTAAATTTCATAAAACAATATTTTTCTTGTTTTTTTTTTCAGAAGGACAATGCTGGTAAAAGGATTTCTTAATTTTGATTGCGCCAGGCCTCGGTTAAGAATGACCCTTATTTTGACAGAATTAAACTGATTAGCATCAGTCTCATTGTTTCAGTATGGAATTTATTTCCTATTGCATTACTTTCGGTTTTGATTTGTCTTGTTATGGTCTCAACAATTTATACATCTACTTTTCAAATATTATATTGTCAGAATGGGTTCTATGAGAGATTCATCTTTGAATTACTAAACCCTGTGATTGATGCAGAGTGCAAATGGGCTTGGCCTCAAAGCTGCCAGGAGCAGAGATTATTGTGAAACCATATAATAAAGTTCCCCAGTGACACAATCCCTAAATGGGTGAATTTAATCATTCCAACATAACATCATTCATGACCGGATTCTTATTCATGCAAAAACAATGTCCCTTATATGGTCCCCTAAAATATGTTAATATTGACAAACCTACAAGGCTGCAACTTGTTGAAAATGTGTTCCTTCTCTTTGATAGAATGGATTATGACTTAATTCTAGTGCAACTTTTTTCATGAAGTTGAAAACTGGTGAACTCGATCGAAGCTCTGTCTTCTGATTTTAATCTGTGTGAAGCTGCGGCTACATGGGAACAGGTAAGGAACTTGGTCTGTGTCATGATTGTGATTACCTGGAACTCGATCATCCTTTGATGCCATGACATGTGAATCCAGATGCATTTGAGATTTCTAGTTGATATTGTTGTTACCCCAAGTGAACACACATTTTTCAATCCATCAGAATGCAGTTAAACTATTCTTGCCATCCTCTATGCATTAATGGCAACTTCCTTTTCATCAGTTTTTCTTGCATTCTTCAAGAAATTTATGTTGTATGATTCACATTTTATGATTATGCATTATGAGTTGATTTCTCATGTCCAGAATAGTACCAATATACCATTCTCTACCGAATGGGTGAGAGGAATATGCATGGTGTTGAATTAATGACTTGATTTTTAACAATTCAACAATTATGACTACAACTACCTTCTAGATTTTGGTTAAAATTTTCAAACATGGTTGGCCAACAACCTTTAACCTTCAAACATGGTAGGTGGCCAACAACCTTCAACTATGGTGTGCCAACAACCTCAAACAAGGTGGCTATCAAGCTCTATAAATAGAGTTTGGTTCTTCAAGCTCAAAACACACCAACACACCAACAAGAATCCATTCCTCTCCTCCTCCTTTCTAAGCATTTAGAGATTCATTTTGTTTACTTTGTTTTCTCTCTATATTGTGAGTTGAGAGCATACACCAGTGAGACAAATACTGTAAGGTATTATGGGTGTATTTGGGATTTGGGTTGAGTGGAGTGAAACATTTTGTATCTTCATCATATTTCTATATTGAAATATTTGATTGTCGTCTTTGCCCGTGGACGTAGGTTTTAAGCCGAACCACGTAAATTCTTGGTGTAATTTACCATTACACTTACACATATTTATTTTGCGCTACTCTGTTTGTGTCTTTGGGCCCACCATATCACAACAAACTGGTATCAGAGCTCTTATAGAGTTCTGGGCTAATTTGTTCAAAATGTCTACTGCAAAATTTGATATTCAGCAGTTTGATGAGCGCATTAATTTTGGCATGTGGAAGGTTCGTATGATGGCTGTTCTTGTACAGCAAGGTGTAAAAGTAGCACTTTCTGACAAGGAAAATAAGCCCGAGACAATGAAGGAATTTGAATGGGAAGATGCCGATCAGAAGGCTCTTTCTATTATTCAGTTATGCATTACAGATGATGTGCTGCAGGAGGTCCTTTCAGAGAAAACAGCAAAATCGCTGTGGACCAAATTAGAGTCATTGTATATGACTAAGACGGTGGCAAACCGTCTCGGTGTTTTACAACGTCTGTACATGCTCCGTATGGCAGAAGGGACATCAATCCGTTCTCACATAGCTGAGTTCACATCACTCGTCACAGATCTGAAAAATATGGACGAGACATTTTCAAGTGAGCAACAAGCAATGATGTTGCTTTGTTCCTTACCTTCTTCCTACAGGCACTTTCGTGAAACGCTCATATATGGTCGTGAAAGCCTCAAAATTGATGAGGTGAAATCTGCACTTTTAAGTCGTGATAAAATGGAGCATGATTCTAGTAGTCGTGATGATATTGCATCTGGCTTATTTGCTAGAGGAAGGTCAAAGGAAATTGGATCGAGTAGCAACAGATGAAAGTCTAGATCTAAGTCTAGATATCGTAAAGGCAGGTGCCGATATTGCAAGAAGGAAGGGCACTGGAGACCAGAATGTCTGAAGCTCAAAGACAAGAAGGACAAAGATTCAAGTGATGCAGCAAGTGTTGCTGAAGGTACTGATAATGTTCTTGCGGTATCAACCAGTTCAATTGGTGATACTTGGATACTTGATTATGGATGCTCTTATCACATGTGTCGGAACCGGGATTGGTTTACAACTTTTCGGTCAATAGATGGTGGTGTTGTCCTTATGGGGAATGATATGCCCTGTAAGGTCATTGGTATTGGAACAGTCCAAATCAAGATGCATGATGGAGTTGTGAGAACATTGACTGATGTTCGGTACATTCCAGACTTGAAGAAAAATCTTATATCCTTGGGTGTCTTTGATTCTCAAGGTTATAAGTTTTCTGGTGAAGGTGGAGTTTTAAAAATCTCCAAAGGTGCTTTTATTGTGATTAAAGGCAAGCTGGTCAACGGCCTTTATCTACTTCAAGGAAGTACAGTTGTTGGTGCTGCCTCGATATCATCCTCATCTGATTTTGATTCAGATACTACTCGTTTGTGGCATATGCGTCTAGGGCATATGAGTGAAACTGGAATGTCAATCTTGAGCAAACGTGGCTTGCTAGGTGATCACAAAGTTGGGAAGCTTGACTTTTGCGAACACTGTGTCTACGGACTGAGTTAAGTTTAGCACTGCTATACGCAGGACTAAGGGCACAGTAGATTACATTCACTCTGACTTGTGGGGCCCTACGCCTGTTCCGTCAAAAGGTGGTGCTAGATACCTATTGACATTCATTGATGATTTCTCAAGGAAGGTATGGGTTTATTTTCTGAAACATAAAAATGATGTGTTCCATACTTTCAAGAAATGGAAAGCGCTTATTGAGAACCAGACCGGCAAGAAAATCAAGCGTCTCCGAACAGATAATGGTTTGGAGTTCTGTGAGAGTCAGTTCAACGAGTTCTGTGAAGATGAAGGCATAAATGCGGCATCGTCATGTGCGAAAGACTCGCATAACAAAATGGAGTAGCTGAGCGTATGAAACGAGAACTCTTTTGGAGAGAGCTCATTGTATGCTCTCTAATCTTTGGTTTATCAAAAGAATTTTGAAATTTGAAGTCAATATGGCTTGCTATTTGGTGAATCAGTCTCCATCAAATGTGATCGATTTGAAGACTCCTATTGAGATATGGTCTGGTGCTCCTGCTGATTATTCAAATTTGAGAATTTTCGGTTGTCCTGCATATGCTCATATTGATGATGGAAAGCTTGAGCGAAGGGCATTAAAATGCATATTTCTCGGATATCAAACTAGGGTCAAAGGTTATAGATTATGGTGCACTGAACCTAAGACATCCAAATTCATAATCAGCAGAGATGTAAAGTTCAATGAATCATCCATGCTTCATCCCAAAAAGGAGGTTGGCGATGCAGTAAAAGACCAAGATGCTAGCAAGCAGGTGGAGTTTCAAGTTGAACCACCAAAGCAGATAGAAGAAGATGTCTCTGATCAGCCCATTCAAGAAGAAGAACAAGATAGTGATGATCACGACAACAGTTGCAGCACTATAGCCTTACAAGAGACAGAGAAAAAAGACAAATAAAACAACCACAGAGGTATGGTCATGCAGACATAGCCTCTTTTGTATTATCAGTGGCAGAGGATATGGAATCAGAAGATCCTACCACATATCATGAAGCTATCTCGAGTAAAGAGTCCATACAATGGATTGCTGCAATGAGTGAAGAGATGAAATCTCTCCATAAGAACCAAACTTGGGAGTTGGTGAAACTACCTAAAAGATATAAAGTCGTTGGCTGCAAATGGATCTTCAAGAAAAAGGAAGGATCCCCTGGAGTTGAACCGGCTCGTTACAAAGCACGTTTAGTTGCAAAAGGTTTTAGCCAAAGGGAAGGAATAGACTTCAATGAAGTATTCTCTCCTGTTGTGAGACATAGCTCCATTCGGGTATTGCTCGCTATGGTTGCACTGTTTGACTTAGAACTTGAACAGCTCGATGTCAAAACGGCTTTTCTTCATGGTGAGCTTGAAGAACAAATCTACATGCAGGTTTCACTGTTCAAGGCAAGGAGGATCATGTATGTCTCCTAAAGAAGTCATTATATGGCTTAAAGTAATCTCCTCGCCAGTGGTATAAGAAATTTGACACTTTTATGTTAAGTCATGGTTACTCAAGGAGTGACTATGACTTGTGTTACCACATAAAGCTCTTAGATGGTTCTTTTGTCTATTTGTTGCTCTCGTTGATGACATGCTCATTCTTTGCTAAGAGTATGTCTCGAGATCAAGAAGTCAAGAAGAAACAAGCGAGTGGTGAATTTGAAATGAAAGATCTAGGAGCGACTAAGAAGATTTTGGGCATGGAAATTCATAGGGATCGACGTCTTTGGCAAATTATATTTGTCACGTAAGAAGTATGTTGAAAAAGTACTTGGTAGCTTTGGAATGCAAGATGCAAAGCCTGTGAGTACTCGTTGGCGACCCATTTTGATTATCACCGCATTCACCCACAGTTGAAGAGGAGGAACAGATGTCACATGTTCCTTATGCTAGTGCAGTTGGAAGCATCATGTATGCTATGGTATGCACTCGACCAGATATTTCACATGCCGTTAGTGTTGTTAGTAGATATATGGGGCATCCTGGCAAGATGCATTGGCAGGCAGTGAAATGGATACTTCGATATCTTCGAGGTACTGCAGATGTTGGCTTGGTTTATGACAAAAGTTCTAACACTGGTGGTAGTGTTATTGGTTATTTTGACTCAGATTATGCTGGAGATGTTGACAAAAGGAGATCTCTGACGGGATATGTCTTCACGCTCTCAGGTAGTGCAATTAGTTGGAAAGCAACTCTACAATCTACTATTGCACTATCTACCACAGAAGCCGAATACATGGCAGCAGCAGAAGCAGTGAAGGAAGCCATTTGGCTCAAGAGTTTGGTAGGCAATTTGGGCTTGGAACAAGATGTCACAACTGTTTATTGTGATAGCCAAAGTGCCATACATTTGACCAAAAATCAAATGTATCATGAGAGAACCAAACACATTGATGTCAGATATCACTTTATTCGGGAAATAATTTCTCAAGGTGCTATTGTTGTGAAGAAGATTAGTACCTCAGACAATCCAGCTGATATGTTGACAAAGTCAATCACTGTTGCTAAGTTCAAGCATTGCTTGGACTTAGTTGGCATTCACAATATGTGAGTTTTGCCCTTATGGGCATTTTGGAAAAGGCGACTTCAGAAACTTGATGAAAATCAAGTCAAGGTGGAGATTGTTGAATTAATGACTTGATTTTTAACAATTCAACAATTATGACTACAACTACCTTCTAGATTTTGGTTAAAATCTTCAAACATGGTTGGCCAACAACCTTTAACCTTCAAACATGGTAGGTGGCCAACAACCTTCAACTATGGTGTGCCAACAACCTTCAACTATGGTGTGCCAACAACCTCAAACAAGGTGGCTATCAAGCTCTACAAATAGAGTTTGGTTCTTCAAGCTCAAAACACACCAACACACCAACAAGAATCCATTCCTCTCCTCCTCCTTTCTAAGCATTTAGAGATTCATTTTGTTTACTTTGTTTTCTCTCTATATTGTGAGTTGAGAGTTGAGAGCATACACCAGTGAGACAAATACTGTAAGGTATTCTGGGTGTATTTGGGATTTGGGTTGAGTGGAGTGAAACATTTTGTATCTTCATCATATTTCTATATTGAAATATTTGATTGTCGTCTTTGCCCGTGGTCATAGGTTTTAAGCCGAACCACGTAAATTCCTAGTGTCATTTACCATTACACTTACACATATTTATTTTGCGCTATTCTGTTTGTGTCTTTGGGCCCACCATATCACAACACATGGCATAGGATCAACAAAGGGAAACTTCTGTAGGTAATTGTGAAACTGAATTCTACTACACAAATAACAGGTGATGCAATAATAATAATGGTACGATATAAGGATGACAACCAAGCTAAATTGACATTTTAACACATAAACATCTCATGCTAAGTGCATCCTTTGGTTCAAAACCAAAAGGAACAGGGCTTAAGGATCTCGAATTTGCACTCTCTATGTGTGAATCATGGATAAGTAAGGTTTCACTGTGGATCCTTGTTATAAAGAATGGTATACTATTTTCTATTTCCAATTAAACACTTCTGATTAGAATGCTTTCTACACTGGAGTCTAATTTCCTGAATAGCAAACATTACATTTTTATTTTAGGACAAGGTATTTCTCCGAATCTCGCCAAGACCATACCCCATTGCATGGTAGAGCGTATTGCCAGATGATGAATCGCTTGGGGGGTAAGAAAACTGCAGATTCATTACTATATGGAGAAACCATTTAGATGGTGTTAATTAGCATCATGATGGATGTCTTAAAGTTCTAAGGGCCCTTTGTTCAAGTCATACTAATGGCTTCTTTTCGTACCAAAATAAAATATAGTTTTCCCCTCTAGTTATTGGCTGAGAATTAGAGAATATATATATATATATAGTTATTATCAATTTTGCTGGGGGACCTGATGAGTAAGAATAATTATAATAGAAAATGTCGTAAATATCGTGGCTGGTGCAGGGCGAAGTTGAAATTGTGACTCTGCACAAGTTGAAACTTTTATGAACAAATGCTCAGTAGTAGTTTATTGGCCAATTAATAGATCCAGTGAGGAAGCATCTAACCCCAACATTTTACCAAATCTTCTGTTTGTTCATCTTTTGCATAATATATATATGTTGATTAACATGAAAAACGGGCAATGAAGCTTCTTTATCCTCAACTAGTATTTGACCCATGCAATTGCGCGGATTAGATCAATAATTATATGGCTAGTTAAAGTTATATATATTGGTAATAAAATATTTTAAAAAGTGCAACAAATCATTTTACGAAAAAAAGTGCAATAAATCATATGTAAGGGCTACATTGCAATACAAATAAAACGGCATTCCTAACCACTTCCTTATACATAACATTGTTAGTTTTATTGGTGTTTTTAGAATTGTCATGGCATATCAAAATCTTTAGCCCTCTTTGATTGGTCACTCTGGAAATTGCAACATATAATTGACTATGATTAAAAATAGGTTTTTTTCAAAATTAGACTAACATTTAATAAAGATTGTCCTTGACTTTTGTTAATTATCATCCCATAAGACACTATGATGGGGAATTGATTTCAAATAATGTAGTCTGAAATCTGAAGGTATTAGTTTCATTCTAGGAATGAAAACCTTTTCACCAATATTACTAGAAGTTATAACCTTTGCTTTAATCATATGTTTACCAAGTTTTGTGATTGCTAACCTAGTTCTATTGCATAGACCTCTTGAATGATCTATATTTCTAAGTAGCAAGATGGGAGATCCAATCTTTAGAATAAGCTCATGGTTTGGAACACCAAAACATCCAATAGTATTCAAGAATTTTGGTGTGTAAATACTTCGTAAAATATGAGGGACTAATTTATCCCCTCAAATATTTTTGATGAACTAATTTGGATATTTACTCTACATTAAAAACTACTTTTATCTAGTCATTTTCTTAGTATCTAATCATATATATTATATTACATAATAAAAAAATTATATTTATGTTAATATTATTGATTACTTAATATTGTTTTGTTTTGTATCAATATTCAATGTCATCATCTTTTTAGTGTATCAATTGTGATAACTATAGGCATTGGAAGAATTTCAGTTGTTCTGTTATGCATGCTTGGGGTACCTAACTGTCATAGATGCTGTGGCATTGTGATCTAAATTATCTATCTAGCCACTCATTTCACTTTCTTCTGCAACAATCCAAAAGTACTACAGATAAATTCTTTTTATTCTTTTTGTTTGTCTTTAATACGTTAGTTTAAAAAAATTGTGGATCGTGCACAATATTGTTAATCATGCATTGGATGGAAATCTTTTTTGGCTCCAAATATTGACACATAAAATATTCATCCTGTATATTTGATAATTTATAAATTTTAAAGTTTATTTTAATTTTTATTCTTCACATGGTAATAATGATTGGAGAAACTAAAAAAGGATACCATTTGGGAATAAAATTTCCATAAATGATTGGAGAAACAAAAAAGGGATACCATCTGGGAATAAAATTTCCATCCTTCATGCACTATATTGTTTTGACTCATCAAGGTTTATCGTGAGCATTGTGAAAGATAGCTACTATAAGAGGAAATTAAAAGTACTTTTGTATCAATCTATAATGTAAAACATATTTAAACTGCACCATGGCGATCCTACACTTCCAACAGTTCGCACTTAATATTTTATGAATTTTTAGGAAATTAATTTTGTTTTTATTAATATTTTCTAATTTACTTCATGACTATAATTTTATAGTACTTTATCATGTAGTTCTACGTGAATTACTTTTAGCCCAATATTTATTGAAATTTAAATATTTTTACTTTAAAACTTTGAAGAAAATATTTAACCATTTAAAGAAATAATCACTCAACAAAATGTATTGGAGACATATTTTATTAACAGAAATGCTATTTTAACTCCCTAAAAGTGGGTGTCTATTGGGACACCCATTTAACAACAATTGAATGTGATAGTAGATCCCAAATACTCCATCCATTACATTACATTCAATGGTTATTAAGTGGGTGTCTGAGACATCCACTCTTAGGTGTTTGAATAGCACTTCTCTTTTATTAATACGAAACAATCATCCATATTTACATGATGGCTATTATTATATTCCGCAAGTGTGTACGTAGTGTATATGCCAACAGGTATCACCATTTTTTGGTTCTGGAAAAAGAAAATTATAGGAGCCAAATGGTAATGTTTAATGCCACCTCGATAATTAATTTGCTGATTGAGAACTATTTCATTGTCCTTAAGTCATTTACAATTTTAATTGAACCAAGTATGTGCTTCCCACTTGTGAGACATCTCAAATTCATCTTGTGTGAAGATGTTTGCTCGAGTTGATCTATCTGTGACAAATACTTTCATTCAAGCTCAAAAAATATATATGATTTCAATAAGAGTTACAATAATCAATATTATTGATGACAACAAACACAACACTTGTGAAATATTATATAACTACAATCACTTTACCTTACTAATCTTAGGTTCTGATGTTCCTTTCTAAACCTTTCCAAACTTAAAAGAAGAGGAACGAAAGTGATGGCATAGCATTAACATTAGGACTTAGTGGAGAGTAACCCAAAATTTGAGAATTGACATTATTATTTGTTCCAAATCTCTGGCTTGAACTATTATTAGGCCTAAGACTTCTTTCTCGTTCTATATGGTTGTACTTTCTTGAAGAAGCTTTTCATTGTTTAATGAAAGAGTAACGGTATTTTTAGGTGTACCAACAACTGTCTGGTTGTAATACCATCACCATTAAATCATTAAATCCTAATGATAATTTGGTTTTTAGTGTCAATTAACAATTAGCTAAGATATTAGCATATGCGCATTAGAGACAATGAAGTTGATCTGATAAAATTGCTTTAAAAATAACTTGCTTAGCTTTATCAAAGCATCCATACTCGATAGCTAGTAGTATCTAGCAAAACATATGAGATCTAATAGCAGCATATCTTTGGAAGAATCCAATTCTCCGATCCTTTCCCTACTTTAAGTTTTCCTTTATGTTCCTCCAATCAAGTTTTGTTATGTGTGAACACCCAATTTTAACCGACCCATAAAACAAAAACTACAAAAATTAGCATATTTTCATAATCTATCCCATTTTGTGATTTTATTATTTTTTATTTTATTTTAAGCCCATTTTCAGATTTGTTTTAGCCCATTTTTTTTTTTTTTACCTAAAAAAATAATAAAAAAAAAAAATAAAAAGAAGCCCAGCCCAATTTATTTCCATTAAAAAAATAAATAAAAATAAAAATTGAAAAGGAGTCACGGATCTTCTTTGCTTTGACTCATTCACGTGAAGGTATTGGAAGAAGAAAAAAAAGAGAAAGGTGGTGAACAATGATGATGTTCTTCTCCACTTTATGCAAGAGTCAAGAGTTTCTTTCGGTTCCAAAAACATGTGAATTGGGGGAAGTTTGAGTTTTAAAGAAAAATTCATCATGATGCTCTCCAAGGATATAGGCCTCTGATTCCTTTTACCCATCGAAAAAAAACTTCAACAGGGACGGTTTTCCATTAAAAAGAAGAGACATAACCCATATCACGGGGAGAGGATACATGCCTTTGATGATCACCATTTTCTCAACAAAAAAAAAAAAAAGACAGCCACAACACCACACTCCATCACTAACCCACTACCCCTCATATCATTCCTCTCCACCTACAACATCACATTTTTGCAAATCCATACCCAATATCACGCTTATCACTATCACAAATTTGCATCCCCATAAGCCATAAAATCATCATCACAATCACCACTCTAGCCACCTTTATCAACCGAATCAAGTTAGAAATAAATGAAACCAAAACAAAGATATCAAAGATTAAAAACAAACTCGTAACCAAAATTAAAACCACAAGATAAAACCAAGAAGGAAGTAAGAAGCGGCTGACCGAGCATCGTAACTATCACTACCCAAGTTCACAAGTTCACGCAAAGACCATCTCCACTCGCCTCAGTTTCCGCCAAGCACCGCGCCCATCGCTGCCAGTCGCGCGGCCCTCCCCACCGCTACGAGTCGACCTTCCTCTTGCTTTGTCTTGGTGAGCCGCCACTCCTTTCCCTCGGATCGTCGCAATCCCGTCAATTTCCAGCTCACCATCATGCTGGGAGTACCACCGTGAAAGCCCAGTTGCGCGATGCCTTGCTTAAGTTCCATCGCGCCAAAGAAGATCCATCATCGACGCGTCACGACGCCTCCGCGAAGCTAGCGTCGCGCCGTTCCTGTTTGCCCTTCCTCCCAGCTCGGTTGCGAAGAAACAAAAAGCGTGTGGGTGCGGCGATCCGCAGTGCGGATCGACTACTGTGACTCCATTCCCTGCGGAGAGGTAGTTCCCCTTCTTCTTCTCGGCCTCCCTTCCCCCAATCTCTCGTGCAAAGTTTTTCTCCCTCTTAATCCCCCTCTCTCTCTCTAGTTCTCACTCTCTGTGCATTGTTTTTTTTGTCTCTAAAAGAATAATGAAACCCAAACCTTTTTCCTTGTTCCAGATGCTTCCCGTACCCTGCTTTATAGTTATTTGTTTATATTCCTTCATTCTATTGTAATTGTGTCTTCAGTTAGATGTGGGTGCGTGAGAACTTATTGGGATAACATCTAAGCTCAAAATTTTGGGCTATTATAAAAAGGGCCGAATAGTGCAGTGATAAGGGTATTTGGGTTATGCAATTTAAATAAACGGTGAGAATGTTAGTGTTTGAGTTATTGGCGTTATTGATATTTTTAGATTTTTATTTTGGTTTCCCTTGGGTTTAGATCTTATATTGATGATAAAAGAGTTTTTGGATTTTTAGCTTGAGGTTGCTATTGGATCGAGACTTTTTGGACTTAGTGGACTGTTAGCATTTCTTATTTTGGGGTTGAGTCATTTTGTATTAGTTAAAGTAAATTTTTATTCCTACGAAAATTGTTCTGGAATTTCATTTTCTTTATTTTTTTTATATATATAATTCTTTTAAATAGAATTAATTTAGCCGTGACGGTTCATTAATTCTATCTTTCAGAATATTTTAGCTGAGACAACTTGATATTAAAAAAAAAAAAAAATTTAAAAAAAAAAAAAAAATCAATCAACTTACAGTTATTTTAAAGAACTACGTGACTTTGAATTCCTCATCGTACCAGAGGATACGTAGGAGCAGGTGATTCCTGTCAAGTCAAAATTAGATATTATTAGGTTATTTTATGTTATTCCATTTTTAATTTGTAAATATTTATTGTTATTTTTGTTTATTTATAAATATTTATTGTCTGTTAGTGTTATGTATTATTCTTAATTTCAGTTAATAATCAAATTATTTTAAATGAGGATGTTAATTTAGCCGAGACGGCTTGTTAATTGAATATTTTGGACATTTAAGCCGTGACAGCTCGATGTTTCAAAATTTTCAAACTAAAAATAGATTTTTATGATGTCATTTTATTCTGTTTTACATGTAAATATTCTTATTCATTATTATTATTATTATTGTAAATATTTGTTTATTTATTCATTTATTTATTTATTTATTATTATTATTATTATTATTTCTTTATTATTTTAATTTTAAATTAATCATTGAAATGTATATATATTTATTTCATTATTATTTTGATGTCATTTTATTTTGTTTAGCATGTAAATATTTTTGTTCATTATTATTATTATTGTTGTAAATATTTATTTAGTACTTATTTGTGATATTATTTTATTATGTTTTACATGTAAATAATTTTGTTCATTATCATTGTAAATATTTGTTTATTTATTCATTTATTTATTTATTTATTATTATTATTATTATTATTTCTTTATTATTTTAATTTTAAATTAATCATTGAAATGTATATATATTTATTTCATTATTATTTTGATGTCATTTTATTTTGTTTAGCATGTAAATATTTTTGTTCATTATTATTATTATTGTTGTAAATATCTATTTAGTACTTATTTGTGATATTATTTTATTATGTTTTACATGTAAATAATTTTGTTCATTATCATTATTATTGTAAATATTTGTTTATTTATTCATTTATTTATTTATTATTATTATTATTATTATTATCTTCCTTTTTCTTTATTATCTTAATTTAAATTAATCATTGAAATGTATATATTTTATTCCAAATAAAGAGGTTAATTTAGCCGTGACGGCTTGTTAACTCAATATTACGGATACTTGAGTCATGATGCTTTGGTACTCCGAAATCTTCTTACTCTAAAAAATATTTTCTTTCAAATTTTTCTTGAAATAAAAAATGTGAATAAATATTTTGAAAGGTTATTAATAATTTGCACAATTAATTAAGGTACCGTCTAAAGACGGGTGTATTAGGGGTGCTGTAGGATTAAATTCCTACCCTTCCCTAAGCATAACCGACTTCCGAGCTTAGATCTGGTTTCAAAGATCAATTTCTTTAAATTAAATGGTTTTTTCCATAATTTTTCCCAATTAAATAAAAATTTGGTGGCGACTCCATTTTAAACTGAAATTTAATCTTTGTCGCCGTCCACGTCGCGATCCCGGTTGCGACAGATGGCGACTCCACTGGGGAAGTGAGAGTCAGGCCTATAATAATTGATTGTGCATATTATTATAACCTCATTTTTTATTTTTGCATTTTTATTTTATTGTTAGTTTTCTATTATTCCCTTTCTTTTAAATTTTGTTATCATCATATTTGTATATATTTTCATATTTAATTCGTTGTGACTATCATAGAATAGAAGATTTTGCTCAGTTTGTGTATATTTATTTATATTTAATTCTTTGTGATCACCCTAGGATAGGAGAGTTTGCTCTGTTTGTATATACTTATTTATATTTAATTCTTTGCGACTATCTTAGGATAGAAGACTTTGCTCTGTCTGTATATATTTATTTCGGTTTCCTTGCACTCTAGGATAGAAGACTTTGATCTGTCTGTATATATGTATTTTTGTTTCTTTGCACTCTAGGATAGAAGACTTTGATCTGTGTGTATATATTTATTTTGGTTTCTTTGCACTCTAGGATAGAAGACTTTTGTTCTATATTGTCTATTTTGCAGGTGTTGTCGTGGGTAGTTTTAGGATTCCAGGTTTGTATGCTCTCTTCACACACAACACTTACACATTAACCACACACGAGTGGGGCCCTATACCCGGGTCTGAGTGCAACTTGAGATAGGTAAGAGATTGTGTAGTGGTAGCCATGTTGGATGTTCATCCTGTTTGGTTATCACGAAAATCTCGTCTAGAGTGTGATTCTTTTGTGAATATTCCACACCTAGCGGTTTACCTGCTGTTGTGGATAGTATTCCGAAACGAGTTTTAACTCTAGAGGCCGTAGAATCCTGAGAATATAGATCCACCTGTTGCAAGTGTTCACAAAGTAGAATAACCATAGAACTATAGATTGACCTCCAGATCTCACCTCAAATAGGACACAAAGAGAGCATACTCTTTCTTTAATTCATTTCCTTGTACATAAATTCTTTAACATGTTCAAAGTATTTATTATTTTCTTTTACATTTAAATGAAAATCATCACATTTTTTCGTTTTTCAGGTTTGTTAGAGAATCATATCAGAGTCTTGTTGTGAGTATCTTTGGAAAATGGAAATAAACATGAGATCAAACAATCATGAGGGGGAAAAATTAAAGAAAACTTTACATCTTAAAGCTAAGAAGCCTGACACAAAAAGTCTGAGATCACTAGGTCAACTATTGAGTATGCCACAACGTCTTTCTCTTGCAAGGAAGTATGGAAAAATTTTGAATCATTAGAGGTGGAAGAACGGTAGAGGCAATCACAGCGTTGTACGATACTATGATCCTCCTCTCCGATGCTTTACCTTTCAAGACTTTCAGTTGGCAGACTCTTGAAGAATTTGAGCGAATCCTAGGGTTACCACTCGAAGAAGAAAAACCTTATCAATACCAAGGTCATTATCCTTCCTTACATACCATAGCAGCTGTTTTAAAGATCAATGTAAGGGATTTGCATGAAGCACAGAAGTGTAGAAATGGAACCAATGGATTCCCAAGGGATTATTTGGAGAAGCATATGCATGGTTTAGCTGGAGCTAAAGATTGGGACACTTTCTTGGATGTATTAGCTCTCACTGTTTATGGCATTGTTCTGTTTCCAAATATTGAAGGCTTGGTAGACTTCGCGGCTATTGATGTATTCCTCGCTCGCAAAGTTCATGGTCACAATCCTGTTCCAAATCTTGGCAGATGTTTATTGTACCCTAAATTTTTGCTATGAAAGGAATGGCAAAAGAATTTTATCTTTGTCTACCGATGCTTTACGTGTGGGTCACTGCACACGTATTCCAAAGGAACTACAAAGCACCATGCCCGATTGAAGACCTAAAAATGCATCACATCAAGAAGAAGAATGGACAAGAATGGGCCCAAGACCTAGCCAAATTGAATGAAAAGATGATCCGATGGTACCCTTGGTGGGAAGACGGGCAGACTTTGATCTATCAGTGTGGAAACTTCTCAAATGTTCCCCTCATGGGTACCCGAGGATGCATAAATTACAATCCAGTATTGGTATTGCGTCAACTTGGTTACCCCATGATGGGACCACCTCCCGAAGCTGCAATCACTCCATTTGTCTTGTATTACCAGGACTTTGAGGATCTCGGCATGTTACTGAGAAAGTCCGATTTGCTTGGAACAAGGTTGTCGGGAAAGGAAAAGAAGCTGGGAGTTAGAAGTCATGCGGTGAAAGAAAGCTACCGTCAATGGGTGAAGAATAGGGCTCAAGAGATTAAATTGCCATTCAGAACTCCGGACAGCAACTCCACCTAACAAGGTATCATCCTCACATCTTGACGATGATGAGGAGATCAAAGAAATAAAAGAGAAGTTGGACAGAATTAAGCAAGAAAAGATGCAAGTTGAGGCTGCGTTGGAAAGTGCTCACCATAATTACGCAGATTTGAAGCGAGAAAACACTGAGAGAAATCAAATTCTAGAGGGCACCACTAAGAAGTTAAAAATGGGGTATGAGCACATGATGAAGACCAAGGAATGCCTCCAAGCTGCTAATAAAGAGCTAGGGCTTCGAAGGCAAGAGCGTGACCGAGCAATAGCTGAGAATCAACAGTTAAGGAATCAACTTCAAGATGCCAAAATTGCTGAGGAAGCCGCAATAGCGGGAGAGGAACAAATGAAGCGAGAAATGAGAGAGATAAGCAAGGAATACCAGAGGAAGATTGGGGAACTAAAACAACACATGAAAAATGAGACTATGAAGTTTCAAGCTGCTTTTGAAGAAGAGAAGAAAAGGGTCACAGATTTGGAGTTTGAGGTGCAACACCAAAGTCACATCATTCATGAGTTGAAGACTCGTTTTTCAAATCTGGCAGGGCTAGCTAATACAGCAATAGAAGACGTTCCCAGATACCTGGAAATAGCTGAGCAAGAAGTTATTCCTTTCAAGACCCCAGTTGGACTTCGCAACTTTGTCAGCTACTGCAAGGATTTGGTTGGAAGGATGAAACAGATAATTGCTGAAAGAAGTTGAAGAGGCATTACCTTTTGGTGATGATATTTTTAAAAGATCAGTATCTAGCTTTATGATGTACTTTTTCGTCATTTACGGGAATGGATGTAAAAATATATGATGATTGTAATCTACTCCTGATGAATGAATGGTTGTTTCGTTATTTTGGCAATATCCATTAAAGATAACTTATTACCTTTGAGCGAGGCGTTAAGGAAAAGTTGTGACCAAAGATACTTACATCAAGACTCAGCACGATTGACAATCTCTAACAAATTGCAATATGTTTATCTTTTTACTTAAACTACTTTTTTTTACTTAGGAAACATCGCAACCATTGGGCGCCCAAGGAAAGAAGATACCGATCTAACTCGTGTTCATAACACTAGAGCTCGAACCAAGATGGCCGGAAACACTGAACCAGGAAGGACTACCCCGTCTGCAATTGTTTCTGAATCGGGAAGAGCTATTCCAACTGTAACCACCTCGGCTATAATTACTTCTGAACCCGGAAGAAACCTAAGCATGGAAGTTGATGTAGTGAGAGGAAGACTGAACGAGTTGTCAAACAACCAGGGAAGAATGGAGGAGATGATGCGGGCTATGATGGAGTCACTCGACTTATTGAGAGCCCACCAAAGCTCGGGAGGTGTACAACCAAGTGCTACAACAATGACCATACACAGTGGTATCGGATGCAGCTCTAAATGTCACTCAAGGGATGAATGACGGGGACAGGATTCCGAATAACTCTCTTGGACAACCACCACCAATAATGCCGATTACTATCCCTATCGGAGAGGGTTATCATGCCATAGAAAATGTACAGGCTGGAGGACATGGGCATGCTACCCCTATTTGGGAGCCACCTCGTGTGGTCATCCAAAAGCAACCATTTTCCTCGGAGAATAGCCGTGCGAAGCGAGAAAGGACAAGTTCAAAGAAGAATGGATGAAGAAGATTCAAGATCAAATTAAAACTATCCAAGGGCCTAGCACTTATGGCTATATGGAAATTGAGCAGCTTTGCCCTCCCATCGATGCAAAGGGTTCCAAGGACTTCAAGATTCCTGACTTCTCGAAGTATGATGGAACGGGTAACCCTCTCTTCCATTTGAAGAGTTATTGCACCAAGATGTCAATTTGGTCTAAAGATGAAAAGTTTCTCGTTAGTTTTTTTCATGAAAGTTTACTGGACCTGCTCTAGAATGGTATATTCAGTTAGACCATTCAAAGATTTCTAGCTGGAGAGAACTGGTAGACCAATTCATGAATCAATACAAGTTTAACATGGAAATAGCACCAACTAGAGAACAATTGAGCACGATGCAGAAAAAGAGGGATGAATCTTTTAAGCAATATGCTCAAAGGTGGAGAGCTCTGGCTGCTCAAGTGCAACCACCACTTATCCTATCCGAAATGTGCTCGTACTTTTTGGGAACCTTGGGATCTCCTTATATCGGAGCCATGGCAGGAGCGGCATACAAAGATTTCTCCGAGTTGATCAACTGTGGAGAAAGAATTGAGAATTTAGCCAAAGCAATTAAACTTCCCATGGGCAATGAAGACACAAGAAAAAGTTTCCCACCTAGGAAGAAGGAGACTGATGTAAACTATGTGCAGAGTCAGCAACCCTTTAACCCAAGACACGCACCAATGCACCCAAGACCCCAAACACCACCATATCAAGCCTCAACCACTCCTTACCCATTTTACCAAAGCACACAAACCACAAATACCATCCCATATTCCCCACCGCAAGTCAATAACATTCACATACGACCATACCAACCACTGACCAACATACGCCTATAACTCAACCTTGCATCCTCAGAACTTCTCAAACACCACACCACCACGACCAAATGCTCAAAATCAAAGCCGTTCGATTCCGTAATTTGCCACCTTTCCCTAAACTATCCATTTCAAACGCTGATCTCTTTCAACGACTGGTTGATGCCCACTTGATCTCGGCTTATCCTGTTCGCCCATTAGAACCACCATATCCAGCTTGGTACAACCCGAACCTTACTTGCAAATACCATATGGACATAGCAGGGCATTCAATTGAAGATTGCGAAGGCTTCAAGACGGCAGTAAAAAGACTGATTGCATGTGGTAGACTAGACTTTCAAGAGGAGTCAAAACCAGATATTGTCCATAATCCAATGCCAAATCATGAAAGAGGAGGCGGGTAAATCTTTGTAGAAAGCAGAACTCCTGATAAAGAAGGTTTTGAATCTCAGAACATCCATGGAGAGAATTTTTGTTGGCCTGAATGAGTCTGGTTACAACATCACGGCATCTGCTCCGACAATAAAGGAGAATGAGAAATATGACATGAATTCAAGCTGCCTGTATCACTGTGGGGCTCTTGGCCATGACATAGAAAATTGCTGGGATTTCAAGGCTCGGGTACAGGGATTACTCAACTTAGGAGTAATACAAGCAAAAAAGAGGTCAATATACCTGATGAGGTGAATGTAATCGAACCTTTCATACTTCGAGTACCACCGCTTAATGTAGTTCCTAAGCCAGAAAAAGTGGTCATTACTGTCAAGAAACCCACATCATTTGAGTATAAGACTACACATCTTTGTGCCTTGGAATTATGAGACTCAGGTCAAGATAAGCAGAGACATCGAGGAAACCTCGAAGGCTCGAGAAAATGAAGAGGTGACTGGTGTCATGGAGGTGAAAGGAATAACAAGAAGTGGAAGAGTTTATGGACCCGGGGAGCTGGAAAAAGGAAAGTTTGTCAATGAAGGATATGCGGAAAAAGTTCAGATTTAGAAAGAAAAGAAAAAGAAAATGAGGAAGAAGAGTTTCAAGATCATGAAAGCAGAGCGAGTACGATATTTTGGAACAATTAAAGAAGACTCACTTGAATATCTCTTTTATCGTTAATCATGTCGTCTGAACCTCATCGAAAGGCAGTAATAAAAGTTTTGAAGGAAGCTTATGTCAAACCTGATGTCTCATCGAAAAATGTGGTGAATATGGTGGATCCAGTGAAACGTGTTAACATGATCACGTTTTCAAATGAAGAAGTTGTTTCACAGGTCAACCCACGAGCACTATACATAACCCTCAAATGTAAAGGATACATAGTGCCCGAGTTCTCATTGATGGAGGGTCGGGATTGAATGTCTTACATTAATCGACTTTAAGCTATTTGTCGATGAGTAAGGAAGATATACTACCACAAATGATGGTAGTGAAAGCTTTTGATGGAGCAAAGAAAAGCATCCTAGGAGAAATGGTGTTATTATTGGAGATCGGCCCAAGCGAATTTGATGTATTGTTCCAAGTGATGGAGATCGAGTCAGACTACAATATGCTGCTCGGGAGACCATGGATAAATGGTGTTGGTGCTGTCCCTTCAACTTTGCATCAAGGTCAAATACATTGAAAATGGTTCACCATCACAATCCATGGAGAAAAGGAGATCCTGGTATCCAAACCGGTGACATTGCCATATGTTGAAAATGTGGAGCTAGTGGAGAGCGATTCGTGGCATAACTTGGAGGCGATGAGGGTGAGGCAAGAGCAAGATAAATCCCTAACGCAAAATCGTAGTGGCTCACATCATGGCCAAGAATGGATATCCTGGAAGGAAAAGGACTAGGATCACAACGCAAGGCTCCCAAATTCCCATATCGATTGCCAGGAGAAGGCTAACCGATTTGGTCTAGGATATGAGACCTCCCTGGATGACAAGATGAGTACCTTGGCTGCGAGCAGAATAAACAGAAAGGGAAAATGAAACTGATTCCTCACTTGAAAGAGACATTCCCTGGTCCAGCTGAAGTGATTATGGCCGGTGAAGTTCGCTCCCCTTGTTATTTCTCCACCATCAACACTTTGGATCTTTGAAACAATTGAGGAAATCAACAAAGTCCATGTTGCTAGCAATGATGAGATGCTGACAAACTGGACATCTGAACCAGTTCTTGATGTCATTGCTGAAAAGTAATTTGTTGGGTTGTATTATTTAAGAATTATTTTATGCTTTTGTTTATGCTACTCAGTGACATCATTTGAATGAATTTGCATGATTTTCAATAATCTTTCTCTATATTTTCCATTTGCCTCGTTCTGCCTCTATTTCTTTTGCTTTCTCTTTTACATTATGTTTTTTCTTACCATTCTCAATTCGTTAATTTGCATTTTCCATGCTATTTTATAATCCACCATTTGGTTTAGCATTCCAATCCACCACAATTACTTTCCAGGAACTTGAATGTCATAGAAATGTTGCCACATGAAAAGGAATTTGGGAACTTATCAATTGATTCTCTTGCTGCACTTGACTACGATAACCATGAGTTCGAGGATGATGAAGAAGCTATTGAACAGTTTTCAAACCTCCTGGATTATTCAGAAAAAGGATTTGACTTAGATGATGAGGTGGTCGAGGTGATTAACATGGGCACCGAAAAAGACAAAAGGAGAGTGAAAATAGTGGAAAATCCTGAACGCACAGAAATGGTTGCATTGTTCAAAGAATTCCTGGATGTGTTTGCATGGTCCTATCATGATATGCCAGGATTAGACCTGCAGATTGCTTCACACAAGATCCCTTTGTATTCCGAAGCTGAGCCAAAGAAGCAAAAGTTGAGAAGAATGCGACCGGACATGTCATTAAAGGTTAAAGAGGAAGTGACTAAACAGCTGGAGGCTGGATTTTTAGAGGTATCAAGACATACTGATTGGGTGGCCAACATTGTGCCTGTACCTAAAAAGGACGGAAAAGTTAGAATGTGTGTAGACTATCGGGATTTGAATAAAGCTAGCCCGAAAGATGATTTTCCTCTACCCCTCATTGATGTCCTTGTTGATAATATTGCTGGAAATCACCGATTTTCCTTTATGGATGGATACTCTGGGTATAACCAAATTCCCATGGATATTCATGACAAAGGAAAAACTACTTTCATAACTCCGTGGGAACATTTTGCTATACAGGTCATGCCGTTTGGATTGAAGAATGCCGGTGCCACCTACCAACGTGCCATGGTCGCATTATTCCATGACATGATGCATAAAGAGATTGAGGTGTATGTAGATGATATGGTCGCCAAATCTAAAGAGGGAGAAAGTCATGTGACAAGCTCAAGAAAGTCGCTTGAAAGGCTCGAGAAAATACAAGTTGCGGTTGAATCCGAATAAATGCATTTTTGGAGCTTCTACAGTAGTTACTCGGGTTCATTGTCACAGAGAAGGGATAAAAGTAGATCCCGACAAGGTGAAGGCAATACAAGAAATGTCTCAAGCCCCGAATCGAAGGAGAAGTGAGAAGTTTTCTTGGAAGGCTCAACTACATTGCTAGATTTATTGCTAATTTGACTAGCACTTGTGAGCCTATATTCAAACTGTTACGGAAACATCAACCCGGGGAGTGGAATGAAGAATGCCAAGAAGCTTTTGATAAAATAAAAGCTTATTTGATGAAGCCTCCGATTCTAGCCCCACTGCACTGCATCGCCCTTTAATATTATATCTCACAGTGTTGCCCATGTCACTTGGGGCAATGTTGGGTCAATATGATGAGTCTGGTAAGAAAGAACGGGCAATTTATTATCTGAGCAAGAAGTTTAATGACTGTGAGTCTCGTTATCCGCGATTGAAAGGACTTGTTGTGCGTTAGTGTGGGCTTCCAAGAGGTTGAGGCAGTACATGCTATACTACACTACCTGGTTAATCTCTCGAATGGATCCATTGAAATACATATTTGATAGTCCTCATGTTTCATTGAGAATGTCGAAATGGCAAGTGATGCTGTCTGAATTTGATATCAAATATGTGACTCAGAAGTCCATCAAGGGAAGTGCAATTGTTGATCATCTAGTGAAAATCCTCTTGAGGATATACACCTATCATGCCTGAATTCCCCGATGGTGAGGTGTTAACAGTGGAAAAAGATAAGAAAGAAGAGGAGAATGCATGGAAAATGTACTTTGATGGGGCCGCCAATATGAATGGGTGTGGAATAGGAGTCAGAGTAGTGTCACCACCGGAAAACAATACCCGATTTCCATCAAGTTAGATTTTGAATGCACCAACAACATCGCAGAATATGAAGCTTGTGCGAATGGTTTGCAAGCTGCAATTGACCTAGGGATCAAAGAATTAAAGGTGTTTGGAGATTCTGCGCTCATAATCTATCAAGTTAATGGAGAATGGCGTACGAAGGATCCGAAATTGGTGCCTTATCAGAAATACTTGTCTCGATTAATTGAAGAATTTGATGATGTGTCATTCTCTCACTTAACTCGAGACCACAACCAATTTGCGGATGCATTGGCAACCCTGGCAGCAATGACAAAATTGGAAGTCCATACCAATGTCCAACCCATCCACGTAGAGGTGCAAAGTGAACCAATATCTTTGTGACAATGTGGAGGTTGAGCCGGATGGACAACCATGGTATTATGACATCAAGCAGTACATTCAAAAAGGAGAATATCCGACTGGAGCAAATGAAGTGCAAAGAAAAACAATTCGACGATTGACCATGGCCTTTTTCTTGAATGGTGAAGTCCTTTACAAGAGAAATCATGACACCACTCTCCTCAGATGTGTGGATGCTCATGAAGCTCAAATGATCATGACGGAGATCCATGAAGGAATTTGTGGAACCCATGCTAATGGACACATGATGGCACGCAAAATCCTAAGAAGCGGTTATTACTGGTCCACCATGGAGAATGATTGCATCAATTATGTTCGAAAGTGTCATAAATGTCAAATATATGCAGACCGAATCAATGCTCCTCCAGTTACACTGCACAATATGGTATCTCCTTGGCCTTTCTCAATGTGGGGCATGGATGTCATTGGCCCTATCAATCCTAAAGCTTCAAATGGTCATCGTTTCATTTTGGTGGCGATAGACTATTTCACAAAGTGGGTGGAGGCTGCTTCATATGCTAACATCACACAGAAAGTGTTCCTCAGGTTCATCAAAAAAGATATCATCTGCAGATATGGGATTCCAGAAAGAATTATCACAGATAATGCTCCTAACCTTAATGGTACCGAAGTTCAAAAATTCTTTGAGACTTTCAAGATCAAACATCACAACTCAGCTCCTTATAGGCCTCAAATGAATGGTGCGGTCGAAGCTGCAAATAAAAACATTAAGAAAATCATTGCCAAGATGGTGGTGAATTACAAAGACTGGCATGAAATGCTGCCATATGCTTTGCATGCATATCGAACCAATATACGGTCAAGCACTGGAACAACTCCTTTCTCATTAGTATATGGAATGGAAGCTGTTTCTCCCATAGAAGTGGAAATCCCGTCCTTAAGGGTTTTGATGGAATCTAAATTAGAAGAATCTGAATGGGTGAAGACCCGATATGAACAGCTCAACATGATAGAGGAGAAAAGACTGACAGCTATTTGTCACGGCCAGTTGTACCAAAGCAGAATGGCTAGGGCTTTTAACAAGAAAGTCCGTCCTAGAGATTTTCATCCAGGAGATTTGGTTCTGAAGAAAATTCTCCCTAATCAAGAAGATGCACGGGGAAAATGGGCCCCGAGCTATGAAGGTCCTTACATTGTCAAGCAAGCGTTCTCAGGTGGAGCGTTGATTTTGCAAAACATGGATAGACAGGAATTGCCCAAACCAATTAACACTGATGCAGTCAAAAGGTTTTATGCTTGAAAAGAGGTTGAAAAAGCCCGTTAGGTTGAAAACTCGAAAGAGCGACCTAAGCAAAAGTTAGGGTAATATGAAAAGAAAAAGAAAAAGAAAACAAAAAAAAAAGAGAAGAGCTCGTTAGGTTGAAAACTCGAAAGAGCAACCTAAGCAAAAATTAGAACAAAAAGATAAGCATCATCTCAAGCAACCTATACTGGGGCAATTTTTGAGTGTTGAATTTGTCCAGTGAATCAAGCTGACCAAGATTGAAACTGGGGCAAATTTTTGGAAAGAAAAGGTTTGAAGATATCATTAAGGATCATGGCTATGGTGTTCAGCTTGCTGCGAGAAATCGATTGATTCAGTCACAAAGAACTTAAACTGGGGCAAAATTTCATGACTTTCGCAATCTTATCTTCGTGTTGTTACCTTTATTTCAAACATCTTGTTATCCAATACACCAAGCAATAAAGACGTCTGTTCGGCCAATCTTTTTGTTTCCTCTTTAAATGCATATTTATTTATGATGTCTCGAGTAAGCATAAATTTAAGTTTAAAGTTATACAACCTAATAATTCTTACAGCAATACATCCATGACTAGCATCACACTAAGAGAATTCTGAAGTTTCAGTCAAACTCGACAGAAAAGCAAGCATCATCCTAAAAAAGGGAAAAAGGAAAATGGGAAAGAAGTGAGCAAAGGTCAAGAAGAAAATAAAGTTTATGCCAGAAGGTCCAGCATGTGAATTATGAGTTGGATCGGTCATGGTCTTCCTTGAGGCTCGCTTGATATGGTTACGGGTAGTTTTTCTGAAATAAACTGAAAATTGATGACTTGCGCATATAACCTGAAAAAAAAAAAGAAGATGATGTGGACAACATTGTTTTCTTTGCCAATTTACTTTCATGTCGGCCTCAGATTGCCAATTTACTTTCATGTCGGCCTCAGATTGCCAGTTTACATTTCCAGTCGGCCTCAGATTGCCAGTTTACATTTCCAGTCGGCCTCAGATTGCCAATTTAATTTTCATGTCGGCCTCAGATTGCCAATTTAATTTTCTTGTCGGCCTCAGATTGCCAATTTACTTTCCAGTCGGCCTCAGATTGCCAATTTAATTTTCCAGTCGGCCTCAGATTGCCAATTTAATTTTCTTGTCGGCCTCAGATTGCCAATTTACTTTCATGTCGGCCTCAGATTGCCAGTTTACATTTCCAGTCGGCCTCAGATTGCCAATTTAATTTTCTTGTCGGCCTCAGATTGCCAATTTAATTTCCAGTCGGCCTCAGATTGCCAATTTAATTTTCTTGTCGGCCTCAGATCGCCAGTTTACATTTCCAGTCGGCCTCAGATTGCCAATTTAATTTTCTTGTCGGCCTCAGATTGCCAATTTACTTTCATGTCGGCCTCAGATTGCCAGTTTACATTTCCAGTCGGCCTCAGATTGCCAATTTAATTTTCTTGTCGGCCTCAAATTGCCAATTTAATTTCCAGTCGGCCTCAGATTGCCAATTTAATTTTCTTGTCGGCCTCAGATTGCCAATTTAATTTTCTTGTCGGCCTCAGATTGCCAATTTACATTTCCTGTTAGCTTCAGATTGCCACTTTACTTTCCAGTCGGCCTCAGATTGCCAATTTACTTTCCAGTCGGCCTCAGATTGCCAATTTACTTTCCAGTCGGCCTCAGATTGTCAATTTACATTTCAGTTGGCCTCAGATTGCCAATTTACTTTCCTGTCGGCCTCAGATTGCCAATTTACTTTCCTGTCGGCCTCAGATTGCCAATTTACTTTTCAGTCGGCCTCAGATTGCCACTTTACTTTTCATGTCGGCCTCAGATTGCCAATTTACTTTTCAGTCGGCCTCAAATTGCCAATTTACATTCCTGTCGGCCTCAGATTGCCAATTTACTTTTCAGTCGGCCTCAAATTGCCAATTTGCATTCCTGTCGGCCTCAGATTGCCAATTTACATTCCTGTCGGCCTCAGGTTGCCAGTTTACATTTCATGTCGGCCTCAGAGTGCCAATTTACTTTCTTGTCGGCCTCAGATTGCCAATTTACATTCCTGTCGGCCTCAGGTTGCCAGTTTACTTTTCAGTCGGCCTCAGATTGCCAGTTTACAATTCATGTCGGCCTCAGATTGCCATTTACTTTTCAGTCGACCTCAAATTGCCAATTTACATTCCTGTCGGCCTCAGATTGCCAATTTACTTTTCAGTCGGCCTCAGATTGCCAATTTACTTTCCTGTCGGCCTCAGATTGCCAATTTACTTTCCGGTCGGCCTCAGATTGCCAATTTACATTTCATGTCGGCCTCAGATTGCCATTTTATTCTTCCTGTAGGCCTCAGATTGCCAATTTACTTTCATGTCGGCCTCCGATTGCCAATTTACATTTCATGTCGGCCTCCGATTGCCAATTTACATTTCATGTCGGCCTCAGATTGCCAATTTACTTTCCTGGTTACCTCAGATTGCCAATTTACATTTCATGTCGGCCTCAGATTGCCATTTTATTTTTCCTGTAGGCCTCAGATTGCCAATTTACTTTCATGTCCAGATTGCCAATTTACTTTCATGTCGGCCTCCGATTGCCAATTTACATTTCATGTCGGCCTCCGATTGCCAATTTACATTTCCATTCGGCCTCAGATTGCCACTTTACTTTTCATGTCGGCCTCAGATTGCCAATTTACTTTCCAGTCGGCCCCAGATTGCCAATTTACATTTCCAGTCGGCCTCAGATTGCCAATTTAATTTTATTGTAAGCCACAGACCACCATTTAATTTATTGTAAGCCCTTGTTGGCTTTTCATTTTTGGTTGACCCCTTCGACTTTTCAATTTACTTAGCCTCATCGGTCTTTCAATTTCAATTGACCCTATTGGCATTTCTTCTGTCAATCCCGTTAGCTTTCCCCATCGATTTTTCAATTTTTGGTATCCCGTACCGACTTTTAAATTTCAACCACCTGGCCTGCTTACATTTCTATTAGTCCCCACGCTTTCTAAAATCTCTGTTTGCCCAAATTGGATTTTGAATTTCTGTTATTTCTTGTCAACATTCACACTTTTTGATTGTACAGATGAATTTAATATTTCTTGCCACTCATACATCTTGGTTTTTGATTTGCATCATTGCATTACATATGCCTCTCATAAGCATTTAGTCTCTTTCACTATTTGACTTCAGTTTTCTTGTTGTTTGCATTTCATGCATTGTCGACCGAAATTGATGTTCATGTCTTTACTCATCCCTTATAAAGACAATACTTAAAACTTAGGTTTTTCGTATTCTTCATATAAGGAATAAGTAAAGAGGGGCAACTGTGAACACCCAATTTTAACCGACCCATAAAACAAAAACTACAAAAATTAGCATATTTTCATAATCTATCCCATTTTGTGATTTTATTATTTTTTATTTTATTTTAAGCCCATTTTCAGATTTGTTTTAGCCCATTTTTTTTTTACCTAAAAAAATAATAAAAAAAAAATAAAAAGAAGCCCAGCCCAATTTATTTCCATTAAAAAAATAAATAAAAATAAAAATTGAAAAGGAGTCACGGATCTTGCTGTTTTGACTCATTCACGTGAAGGTATTGGAAGAAGAAAAAAAAGAGAAAGGTGGTGAACAATGATGATGTTCTTCTCCACTTTATGCAAGAGTCAAGAGTTTCTTTCGGTTCCAAAAACATGTGAATTGGGGGAAGTTTGAGTTTTAAAGAAAAATTCATCATGATGCTCTCCAAGGATATAGGCCTCTGATTCCTTTTACCCATCGAAAAAAAAACTTCAACAGGGACGGTTTTCCATTAAAAAGAAGAGACATAACCCATATCACGGAGAGAGGATACATGCCTTTGATGATCACCATTTTCTCAACAAAAAAAAACAAAAAGACAGCCACAACACCACACTCCATCACTAACCCACTACCCTCATATCATTCCTCTCCACCTACAACATCACATTTTTGCAAATCCATACCCAATATCACAGTTATCACTATCACAAATTTGCATCCCCATAAGCCATAAAATCATCATCACAATCACCACTCTAGCCACCTTTATCAACCAAATCAAGTTAGAAATAAATGAAACCAAAACAGCATATCAAAGATTAAAAACAAACTCGTAACCAAAATTAAAACCACAAGATAAAACCAAGAAGGAAGTAAGAAGCAGACCACCGAGCATCGTAACTATCACTACCCAAGTTCACAAGTTCACGCAAAGACCATCTCCACTCGCCTCGCTTTTCCGCCAAGCACCGCGCCCACCAACTGCCGATCGCGGCCCTCCCCACCGCTACGAGTCGACCTTCCTCTTGCTGTCTTGGTGAGCCGCCACTCCTTTCCCTCGGATCGTCGCAATCCCGTCAATTTCCAGCTCACCATCATGCTGGGAGTACCACCGTGAAAGCCCAGTTGCGCGATGCCTTGCTTAAGTTCCATCGCGCCGCCAAAGAAGATCCATCATCGACGCATCACGACGCCTCGCTGGCTAGCGTCGCGCCCTCTGTTGCCCTTCCTCCCAGCTCGGTTGCGAAGAAACAAAAAGCGTGTGGCTGCAGCAGTCACAGCTGCAGATCGGCTACCGTGACTCCATTCCCTGCGGAGAGGTAGTTCCCCTTCTTCTTCTCGGCCTCCCTTCCCCCAATCTCACGTGCAAAGTTTTTCTCCCTCTTAATCCCCCTCTCTCTCTCTCTAGTTCTCACTCTCTGTGCATTGTTTTTTTTGTCTCTAAAAGAATAATGAAACCCAAACCTTTTTCCTTGTTCCAGATGCTTCCCGTACCCTGCTTTATAGTTATTTGTTTATATTCCTTCATTCTATTGTAATTGTGTCTTCAGTTAGATGTGGGTGCGTGAGAACTTATTGGGTTATCATCTAAGCTCAAAATTTTGGGCTATTATAAAAAGGGCCGAATAGTGCAAAGGATAAGGGTATTTGGGTTATGCAATTTAAATAAACGGTGAGAATGTTAGTGTTTGAGTTATTGGCGTTATTGATATTTTTAGATTTTTATTTTGGTTTCCCTTGGGTTTAGATCTTATATTGATGATAAAAGAGTTTTTGGATTTTTAGCTTGAGGTTGCTATTGGATCAAGACTTTTTGGACTTAGTGGACTGTTAGCATTTCTTATTTTGGGGTTGAGTCATTTTGTATTAGTTAAAGTAAATTTTTATTCCTACGAAAATTGTTCTGGAATTTCATTTTCTTTATTTTTTTACATATATAATTCTTTTAAATAGAATTAATTTAGCCGTGACGGTTCATTAATTCTATCTTTCAGAATATTTTAGCTGAGACAACTTGATATTTAAAAAAAAAAAATTTAAAAAAAAAAAAAAAAATCAATCAACTTACAGTTATTTTAAAGAACTACGTGACTTTGAATTCCTCATCGTACCAGAGGATACGTAGGAGCAGGTGATTCCTGTCAAGTCAAAATTAGATATTATTAGGTTATTTTATGTTATTCCATTTTTAATTTGTAAATATTTATTGTTATTTTTGTTTATTTATAAATATTTATTGTCTGTTAGTGTTATGTATTATTCTTAATTTCAGTTAATAATCAAATTATTTTAAATGAGGATGTTAATTTAGCCGAGACGGCTTGTTAATTGAATATTTTGGACATTTAAGCCGTGATGTACTCGATGTTTCAAAATTTTCAAACTAAAAATAGATTTTTATGATGTCATTTTATTCTGTTTTACATGTAAATATTCTTATTCATTATTATTATTATTATTGTAAATATTTGTTTATTTATTCATTTATTTATTTATTTATTATTATTATTATTATTATTTCTTTATTATTTTAATTTTAAATTAATCATTGAAATGTATATATATTTATTTCATTATTATTTTGATGTCATTTTATTTTGTTTAGCATGTAAATATTTTTGTTCATTATTATTATTATTGTTGTAAATATTTATTTAGTACTTATTTGTGATATTATTTTATTATGTTTTACATGTAAATAATTTTGTTCATTATCATTGTAAATATTTGTTTATTTATTCATTTATTTATTTATTTATTATTATTATTATTATTATTTCTTTATTATTTTAATTTTAAATTAATCATTGAAATGTATATATATTTATTTCATTATTATTTTGATGTCATTTTATTTTGTTTAGCATGTAAATATTTTTGTTCATTATTATTATTATTGTTGTAAATATCTATTTAGTACTTATTTGTGATATTATTTTATTATGTTTTACATGTAAATAATTTTGTTCATTATCATTATTATTGTAAATATTTGTTTATTTATTCATTTATTTATTTATTATTATTATTATTATTATTATCTTCCTTTTTCTTTATTATCTTAATTTAAATTAATCATTGAAATGTATATATTTTATTCCAAATAAAGAGGTTAATTTAGCCGTGACGAACTTGTTAACTCAATATTACGGATACTTGAGTCATGATAGTTTGGTACTCCGAAATCTTCTTACTCTAAAAAATATTTTCTTTCAAATTTTTCTTGAAATAAAAAATGTGAATAAATATTTTGAAAGGTTATTAATAATTTGCACAATTAATTAAGGTACCGTCTAAAGACGGGTGTATTAGAAGTCTTTGTAGGATTAAATTCCTACCCTTCCCTAAGCATAACCGACTTCCGAGCTTAGATCTGGTTTCAAAGATCAATTTCTTTAAATTAAATGGTTTTTTCCATAATTTTTCCCAATTAAATAAAAATTTGGTGGCGACTCCATTTTAAACTGAAATTTAATCTTTGTCGCCGTCCACGTCGCGATCCCGGTTGCGACATTATGCATATAAATAATGGGTAGTTGAAAGATAATGGTTGGATAAAAAATCATAGATGATGCCATTACTATATATATATGTCAAAATTTTATTGAGGGAACAGAAAGTGAAACAAAAAGATGAGACAGAAGATTTGGTTCCATCTTTGAAAGTAGTTGCGTGCCAATTCATGACTAACATATATCTTTGGAAATAGAAATTGCAAGATGATAACTAATATATAGATAGGAAGGCTATGCATTGCCTTTTTCTCCCAACCACTTGAAACAATACCTTGTACCAGCAAGCTTGCGATTTCCAAAAAAAAAAGCAACTTGATAATTGGCATGTGCTAGAATCAATCTAATGATTATCTCCACTTGAGCCGGAAAAATTGATGCATCTTGCAAATGATTGACAATTGTTTGATCTTGAGAGTGGTACTATACATCTTTTAGTATAGAATGGATGATTTGTTGGCAAAGCTTTGCTCATTTTCGTTGTTTTTTTCTTGTTTGTCTTCAAATTGTCTTTGAAGGGATCACGGTTAATGAAATGATATGACAGGACAGCTAGTAGAAAATTTTGTGACATGTAATTTTCATGTTCTGAAATATGATCATTGATCAATGATCAGCATACCTCGAATAAGGTGGATATGTGATTTATTCCAAACAATTATGTTTGCTTACTCTTTGTTCTTTGAGAACAAAAGTTTTGATTTGGATTGATTGGGTTGTCCATTTAAGCCGT
Organism: Dalbergia cultrata; assembly: GCA_031216105.1. Classification (NCBI taxonomy): domain Eukaryota; kingdom Viridiplantae; phylum Streptophyta; class Magnoliopsida; order Fabales; family Fabaceae; genus Dalbergia; species Dalbergia cultrata. The sequence continues at coordinate 1,540,113 of CM062349.1, read as the reverse complement.
CCTAGTTAACTTAATAGTATACAAGTTTCTTTTTTTTCAAATGAAAGGTTAAAAGAAGTTTTTTTACAAAAAATTCTTAATTGTTCACTTAATTTTAGATCATGTTGGTAGTAAGATAAAATTTTCTCTGATGAAAATTTCAACCTTGACCTTTTGCTCATGCATGTTTTCATGGTGGTTTATTTAATGCATTATGCAATTGTGCGATAAAGTAAGCCTTTAAAAAAAAAATTTAGGTTGATTAAAAGGCTTGTCTCAAGATTGAGATCTATCTTTGAACTTAACATGCATCGGTAAAAAATTGACTAATTGAACTAACTAAATTGTAAGTAAAATTTTTAATTAGTTAGAAGGTTTGTTTAATCAATGTTCTATGGATAATAATTAAGATTTCTATAATAGATAAGTTTAAGAGTTTTCTAATGAATCTCATACATTGAGAACAAAACAATTACACATTTTTAATGATAACTTATCTTTCTTAAAAACCTTAATCAAGGCACTACCTAGCTAAATTCTTGATTATATAATGTAAACGTAATTCTAATAAAATCAATCGAACAAAAGAGACGTAAATATGAAACTTAAGGTAGTGTTTAAGATCAAAGTGACGGACTTATGTGGTGCTTACGTCAACGACGGAAAATGGAGAGAAGCTTATCATTACAAATTATAAGCCGTAATGGATTCTTTTATCTTCAACTTTCACATGCTCATGTAATATGTGATTTTTCAGTCAACACTAGATTGGTAAGAAATTAATTTATCGAGATATAGGTAAACATCAAAATAGAAACTTCTTTTGACATTTTTTATTTTTCAATACATATAATCTCGAGCATACTTAATAGTATCTAAATTTCTCCGGTTAGAACCAACAATCCCTTGGTTCAAATCCTCGTCGTTGTTTTCCACACAAATGCTCATTGTTAAAATTAGGCAGACCATAATAAATCCCATTGAAAATTTTTTGTTAAATCATAATAGAAGCTATTTTAGATTTGAATCTCATATCAATTCAGCCCTGCAGGCCACCTCGTACCAGCGATTCATTAGTATTGTTAAAATAAACAAAACATGCATTTATCATCTTCAATAGATGTAAAGTAAGACTGATTATTCACCAAAAAAAAAAAAGTAAGACTGATTATGTTCGATTATTCTACTCGATTAACTCTCAAATCCCTTTTTTTTTTTTAAATAATAATTAATGCAAGCAGCAGCTCGAAAGAGATGGATGGAAGGTGGTCACCAATTTTTTTGTGATTTTTTTTTTTGGATGAATGGAAAGCAGTCATATTTCAATCAACCCACGTTTTAAAACTAGTAATGATAATTACAAAAAATATGCAGACCCTTATATAATTCATTAGATGATGCCTCATTCCTACGATAATATATTTTAAAATATTTAAATTATAAGTCATTGGAATTATGTTAGTGGTAAAGAATTTGTGATAGTTTATCATGAAATTATAAGTTCAAATCTTATTATCTTTTAGATGTATAAAAAAATTATTTTTTGCTCTATTATCATACTACCTCAACTTTAATTACACACAATAAATTTTTACATTGAATCCAATCAAATTGCATTATTTACATGATTTGTTTAAGTAATGAGAATAAGAGTTAACAATTAATATTGATATAACAATATATGATTAGATGAAAGTGAAAAAAATATTACACTACGAATATATTACAAGTAAATCTTATCTTATGTGTGTGTATATATATATATATATATATATAAACATGTGTGTGTTTACTGTTAAAATTTAATGGTATAATTCGTAATATCGTACTTAGTATTCCCATGTTATCAAAAAAAGATCAAAATATCATATTGTGTAAAACTGACACAAAAATCCATATTCAGAAATATGACCCACTTAATAAAGGAACTAAAGATAAATATAAAAACTAGAACTGTTATTATTTAGAAACTTGTAGATAATAAATAAAAAAAATTAAATCATAAATATATCTTCCTATTCAGTCAAAGCTCGTAGGCATTCAAAAACAAAAAAAATATTAATATTTTATTATATAATCATAATTAACATTAAACACTTATATTTAATGAATATAATTTAAATGCATTGTAAAAAAGTTTTATAGTGTTATTCAATTAAATCTTTTTATATACGTGTTTTTCGAATTAGTGAAATAAGAATCAAACTTGTTTTAATGATATGATAATATGTAATTGAATAACAATATAAAAATTTTAAAAGTTTTACATTATTAATAATAATATATTAAAATTAAACTCATTATCAATTACTATTTTAATAAAATTTAAAATATAAAATGTTAGGAATTTAACAATGTAAATCGAAGAATAAGTTATGATTTTTTTCCTTTTGTGGTACAATAAATTACAACAAAAATAGATGAACGTTCGATTTAAACTTGATTATTAAAATAAGGGGTTTTCTAAGAACATTGTATAAGGAAACAAAAACAAAAAGAGAAAAACTTGAAAGTCTTTATAAAGTTTAATTTTGATGTACTGACAGTATAAAATTATTTTACATTAATATTTTATCAGATTATTTTATTTGAATGATTTTTCAAATAATAAATATAAAATTTAACTATAATAATTTATGTGGTAATATATAATTACTTGTACATAACAATTAAATCATTAAAGATATGCAAATCTTATTTTTGAATGTGAAATATTTTTCCGATAAATCCTTTAGACAAAATACCATAAGATAAGGTTTTACACAAACCCTTTTTTTTCTTCTTCTTCTTTGGGTTCTTCTTAGTCTGCACTTTCATTATTTAATTTTTGTGTAGATTATCTAAAGATTTTAATCTCTACACACTCCTGTGACAATGCATTCAACATCGGTATAAAATTATTTTATATTATTAATGTATAAAAATTAATAGTCTTGCATAATTATTATATTTTATCTTTGTTGTTCTTTGCAGTTTGCACTTCCATTATTTAGATAATAAACTATTACTATCCCATAGAATTTGGGCCTTGAAGCTTCAAGATTCAACACATAGCACACACCTGGAAGACCACCAATCACTTCATTCACTCTCACTTCACCCTTCTGCTCTGCTCAGCTCAGAGTGCTCTGTTCTCCACTACTCTGCTTCTTCACATCCTCATCCTCTTCTTTCTCTCTATTCTCACAATCCTACCTCACTTCAATAATTTGAAAAAAAAAAAACTTTTCTTTTTTCTTTATTTTTCTATTTTCCTTTTTCTTTTTACTCTCTCTGTGCTCTGCGGCGTCGTTTCATCGGAGAAGAAGACGGGCACCATATGGCGGAGAATATTCCGGCGCCGGAGGGTCAGGTCAACGGCGGAGCAGCAGCTGCGGCAGTAGCAGCAGCGGCAACGCTCCCTCCGCCGCTGAACCCCTCCGAACCCATCGCATCGAAGCGCCAGCGAAGGCCCAGCGTCCGATTGGGCGACATCGGAGGAGACCAACCCTACGATTCCCACCCTCGCCGGACCACCAAGCCCTGGCGCCTCGCCTTTGACGGCGGCCACCACCACCACAACAGCCGCAAGGACCCAGCTAAACCCTCCAAAACCCGCCCCCTAACCAATTTGACCACCGGCGAGTTCGGCGAAACCCTAGAAGGAGAGGAGAGAGAAGGCAACATCGATAGCGTCGTGATTGGTAGCTGGAAGGTGAAGGATTCCAAAAAACGAGGCTCCAAGAGGGTTAGATCGAACTGGGTTTCGAGAATCGACGCCGGCGGCGGAGGTGGTGGTGCTGCCGGTGCCAGCGTTGGTGGTGATGGAGACGATAAGTACAGCGGCGGCGAGGACGTCGACGACGACGGGTACCGAGATTTCGATGTGGAGAATTCGGAGAGCCCCCTGAAGGAACAAAGCCCTTTGAATTCGATGGAGAATTTGGATTTTCACGGTAACAGGAGGCCACTTAGGGTTAGGGTTTCTGAGGGCGGAAGGGAGCACCTTGACGGGGTTGAGCTTTCTGGGCCTTCTGATAATAATGGTGTTGTTAGGGATAACAATAGGAATGGGGTTAGGGTTTGGCTCAATGGGTTAGGGTTAGGTAGGTATGCACCTGTGTTTGAGATTCACGAGGTTGATGATGAGGTCTTGCCAATGTTGACTCTCGAGGATCTCAAGGATATGGGGATCAATGCTGTTGGCTCAAGAAGGAAAATGTACTGTGCAATTCAGAAGCTTGGGAAAGGGTTCTCATGAGCTTTTTGCTTTGTTTTTTGTTCTTTTTGTTTTTGGGTTTATATGATGTAGCATGAGAGAATTCTCAGCCATTGCAAGAAATTAAGATGCATGTCTGAACTGTGAGTTCTACTAGAGTATGTTCTCTTTCTCACATAACTTGTTAGGCTTTTGGAATGACTAGGCCCCCCCCCTCACATGTTGTTATTTTTGTTGAGAAGCATGCTTTTGTCAATCCAGTGCAAGTATATATAGCTCTGCTAATTTTGTTGAAAGTGGTTCTTTTGTTGAGTTTCCTCGATTAATTCTAGGTGTATCGCTGATGAGTTGGAAATATCAATTGTTTCAATTTGGGAAGTTTTTGCTCACAAGTCATAACAAAGTGGAATTGTTGTTTTGATTTCTCCATTCTGTTCATTGAGACACTGAAGATGGATCTTGATACTTCTATTTTGGTACACTCTTGCTCTCTTGGCTTCTTTGTTTTTATAGACGTGATATTACTCTTGAAGAGATACCGTACCAGGGGAATCAATTAAAGCTATTTGTTTGTTTAGCATATCATTCGAGGTAATATTCTTTGCTTAATTTACTTGTATTAACCTTTTTGTGCGTCTATTGTGCAGATATGACTTACAGTCTGGTATGTTTTATTATGCTACTATTGTTAACTTTATCCTCTTTACTGATGGTAATATTTATCCGAATGTGCTATTATACGAGAATACATTGCAATGTTCGCTCTTTAATAACGAGAGTGCATTCCTAGTATTGGTTAGTGAATCATGTTGTTAGGCAGAGATCTTGATCTTACAGTTTCAACTATTTGTTAGTGCTTCTTGGGGTTTGAGTGCACTTTCCCGTCGTTTTATGCTATGTCCATATAAGGATGAACACATTTTGAAATCTACTTGAGGTGATGGTTAAATTTTGGTAAAAGATGATTGAGGTTGGAGAAGTAAAGCACCATTGTCGGGATGGATGCTTGCTAAAGAAATAACATGTTTTCCCATTACATCATTAATTATGTAAGGAAGAAATGAGGGTTACAATTTCATGACAAAAGCATACCCTTAATATTTTTTTGGGAATGGATACTCTCACGGGAGGGTCGTGTCTCAATTTACACCTTTGAGTTTCCACTTTGTACTTTTTCATCTTTTTCAAAGTAAAATGATTAATATTGTAGATTGGGACATGACTCTCTTATGTGTAATTTACACCAGGGGAGCTCACCAAAAATACCTTATGACACCCCCTCTCCTACAATGTACGGTTAGGACTCCTGTTGGGACTGAAGGCTTTTCGTCTTTAGGAGTCTTGGCAGGCTAATAACTGATTGGGTAATGTTAGACTAACAGATAGGATTCAAAGTCTTGTAGGATTTGAGAAGATTTTGTGTTTAATGATTGCATCAGTGGATAGATAATAATCATCGACTACCAATATTCAAAATTTACTGGATCCAACTGGTTGTTCAAACAAGACTGACTTATACTTGGGGTAAAACTCTTAGGATATGTTTGTGACTTGTGATTTTGGAGGGGAAAGGAGGGAAATGGAGGGATTATAGTATAACTTTACACTACAAACCCTCCATTTCCCTCCCTTTCCATCCAAAATCTCAACTCACAAACATATCCTTAGTATGTTAATTTTCTCAATCCACATGATTCGAGCATGAGATCTTACTTTGGGAGAATAAGTGTGGAAATACTTGAATCTAGTTAGTTCAATCTAACAGTGTTTTGCTTCTATCACTAATGGAAGCTCCTCAACGCTTTCGTTGTTGTAGTGAAGTTTTTGTTGCTCTACTTTTAACTACACAACTATTAGAGTTGTGAAAGAAACACGTTTTCAATGGGGTATCCATTTCATAATCCTAAGGCTATGTGTAGATTGGTGGAGCATCGTGGAGTAGAATAGGTTGGAGTAAAGCAGAGTGAAGTTGAGTAATTACTCTGTTTCATTGTTTGGGTATTTTTATTCCATCTAATTTTGCTCGATTTGGAGGGAAGAAAATTGAGAAGAATGGATGGAATTTAGCCCATCTATTTTCGCTCTATTCCATTCAAGTTTGGCAAATTTAAACAATTGAGCGAATTAAAATTTTATTACGCTATATTTCGCTCTACTCAACTCCACAATACAAACATACTTTAAGCGTAATTAGAGTTGAGAGTTTAGTGAAGGTACTAATTAGATTCCTGGATTTAGTAGTTGAGAGAGAGAGAGAAGAGAATAACTATAAGAACTTCAAAACTCATTTTGTAGGTCTGACCTGAAAATGGTGCCAACTCAACATGACCAAGCCAAGAGGTTGATCTTGGATGCCAAACAAAAAAAAAAAAAAAATTGAAGAGAAATATTATGTCTACTAGAGTTATTATGCCAACTCACCACTAGAGTTATTTTTATGTAAGTTATTATTTAATTGAAAGAAAAAAAAAGGGGTAGTTTTATATACCATCTTTCATAAAAGTTTGAGTAAAATAAGAAGGGAAGTCACATATCATGAATCATATTTTCTAAAAGCTTAACATAATAGATAAAGGTATATAAATAATTTTATATATAGTAAGTATTAAAATAACACCTAATCAATCCTAAAATGACATCTAAGATCAGCTCTGGCATGCTTGATTCAAGTTAAGCTGAAAGAGATTATGCTTTTTGTTTTTTCTTTCATATGAAAACAAGACATCGAGCAAACACTAAAGTTGCTTTTTCTATTAAAAACATATTGCTCCAATGTAGGTGTTGTCTTGATATCTCAAACTTTATTTCTAATAACACTACTCTAATCTTAAATGTGACAACTGCATCAAGAAAGAGAGAAAAGTGATGGAATAATTGAAGTTAAAAAAGAAAAGAAGAACAAGCCAATGAAATTGAAAACTATAGACAGAGCATGTCTACAACAAGTCTAAACTATAGACAGCATATCTACAACAAGTCTCAATGAGTAAGATTTGGTCCATATGACTGTATCCATTTTCTCAAAAAAAAAATAAAATCATATTATCCAAAACATTGAAAGTTTAACATGCTGCCTACGTTGGATCCTGCGATAGCAATAATAGCAAACATAGTGCAAATGATTATGTAAATGTGCTTCTCTTAATGTCAACACCAGTAGTGCGCACACCTGAGCGAGGTTGCAGACACCTCTTCCTGTTTCTTCATTGAACCATCTTTTCTTGAAAAAGTATGATTAAGTTGTTATGTGAAATAGAGTGAATCTTTTCATTATATCTCTAACATAACAAACAACCCCTGTTATACAAGAGCATCAACTTATATTTAGCAAAACGTGGCCAGTATTAACATTTTTTTGAAAAGGATTTCGGCAAATATACTGAATCAATATTCCATTACAAAGATTATTAGTATATAGAGATAATTACTCAGCTGAAAGGGGGGAAAAAAGATTAAAATCAACAACCAAGAGCACCTGAACTGATTCAATCAAACCGTATGACCCTAACACCGATTAGAGTTTAGCTGGACATGATAAAATAAAATATCACAAGCAATTGAAAACCCATAACTAACCAACAAAATTATGTGGATGCTTTGAAGAAATAATCTTGATTTCTCAAGGGTCCAATCTCCACAGCCTAAGTTAAGTGAAGAACTCTCTTGCTTTTCCAATCCTTAGTTTCTCTCTTCCCTTTTTTTGTGGTTGAAAAAGATATATTTATGAAACAAGGACTTGGTAAGAGTCCTGCAACTTGGATCCAAAGTTTGAAGGGGGTTAACTGTGTATTTGGTTTCAGTTTTTTCAGTTTTAATTTTTTTTTTATTTTTTCAGATCTTAGAATTTTATGAAAGATATACTAAAAATTGTGAAAACTATAAACTGTGAAAGCTATAAAATTTAGTTTTCAGTTTTTTCTTTACAAAATCTTGAAAGTTAAAAAATTGAAAATGAAAACAGAAAGAAAATGTACCCTTAATGGGCAAGTTGGCTTAACTTGGGTCCAAGGTTTTTCTAGACAACATTCAATCAAATAGTCCTAACTTCCTTACACACTTTCCATTTTTGTTTATGGTCGACTTACACACTTTCAAATCAAGTAACTCTAAAGCCATATGAAAATATATTTAGTGAGCTTGATTTTAGACTTTAGATTCATCTCATTTGTGCTTTGATTCGGAGGAGAATTAGTTTAAACAAATTCGCATTGGGCCCAGGTTTAGATTTAATTTCCGGTCCAAAATTGAGAGCTCGGTTCTCTCTGATCCTTTGAAATTTGCCAGTGATCATGGTGTCTAATTAGAGCTCCAAATGTCTGCTTTCATCTCCAAGTAAATTTGTCCCATTTCAATATATGGGGACAAAAGTGTTATGCCTTTCGTACGACATGGTGCCTAGGCCATCCTAACATTGATTTTTCAGCAACTCCTTGAATCAATTTCAAATTGAGTTTTATAATTCAATTTAGCACAAAATCATCTTTAAGCTTTATTTATCAACAGAAAATCATTATCATAATAAAAATATTATATTTGCATAATTAAAATTTTGAACAAGTGTTGAAAAGAACATTAAAAAAAGTATATAAAATGCACTTATAAGAATTATTAATTAAATGCTTCAAAACACACACACACACACACACACACACACACATATATATATATAAAATCAACGCCTAATACTTCAAACATTCTAATTTAATTAACTTCGAGGACAAAGCTTACACAAATTAAATACAAAAGGGGCAACATTCCATTAACTTTCACAAGTTATTAGTGAGCCAGTGTATAACTTACTTGGTTATATTGGTTATATATAGGTTCCTGTATCATACTATAACAAAAATTAAGTTATTGGATGAAAGCACCTGAATGGACCTCATTACGAACTTTCCCTGTCAGGATACTGGCAATATGCAAAGTTTGTCTGTCACATAGCCATTAACCGGACAAAGTTGGCGACACACTGCTTCATTATGTAGGGGACAAGCACATGGCGATCATCCAAAAAAAACTTGCCCCCATTTTTGCCCTTGGTTGAGGGGTCAAAATAGGAGATAAAATTTTATAGATGAACTCTGTGCATAGTTTTACATAAGGAGCTCATTCATAAAATCCTACCCTCATTTTTATTCTTTAACTAAACACTAATCACACTTTCATGAATGAACTCTATATCTAAAATTATATATGAATTTTATCCATAAAAAATTTATCTCGAGTTTTACTTCCTAACCAAACATATCCTGGGTGTGAAAATTACCCAAGAAGACTGAGGATGGCAATAGATCTATGGTTCTTTCTTAAGCTCTTATCAAAGGGAGAGAAAACTAGAGAAAGATCCATATATGCAAAACATATCATACCTACTTACGAGCAATGCAAATGTCATTAGGCTTAATAATAACACTGATCACAAACTTAAACTACAATATTCTCTCGTATACATTTTGACATCTTATTAACCTAAACTTCAATATTAAAATGCAATTATGATTTATGACCATACACAAATCAAAATCTATGATTGCGAAATTGCTTCAATTCAATTCCCTTGATCCACCAAAGCAAGAGGAAGGTTGCGCAAACACAGCATATGTAGATTTCTTGAAAATTAATATCTATATATCATAAGATTTCTTACGGTGTCAGCCGGAGGTGTGACATCTTAAATGTATATATAATGGTATGAGAAGAGTGAAGGTCTAGTATGTAAGATAAGAGACAGTCAATCAGCCAAGGATGCTCGCCCCTAAACCAAACATTTAAGGGCCCTCGTCTTCCTACGATGAGAAATAAAGAGTCCCAAGAAATGGGCTTAGCTAGGCAAGTCATCCTTGGCTACTAGACATGACTCTTCATCTACATACAAGACCCCTCTCTTCATCTCAACTCTCTCAACTCAACCTGAACTCTGATGCCTAACAATGAATCACCAAACCCCCTATATTTATAGCCAGCCACCACCATGTCGATCGTAGTAATGTCACATAAAATTAAAGAGCTAATTGTCCGCATATGATGACATATTCCTTATTATATCCTTGACTTTCTTGCTTCGTTTTTTCACACCAAACCTAATAACTGAAGTGGCTGTAGCCAGCCAAAGAGATTAATTTAAGAATATGTTCTAAAATCTAGGATGGACCATGCAGTTGAAAATGGAAGGTCAACTGCGCAGGTCCTGTAGCCTGTAGGAGTTTTCATGTTGATGAACCAACTTGCACTGAATTTGTTCGTTTTGACATTCACCCTCTTTGAAACCCACATATCAATCTTTTCTAGTTGATTATATTATTAAATTTTCTCTAGTAATACATTATCACTTTTGTCTTTTGGGGCGTTTTGGTATACAATGATATCTTCCCAATTTTTATTCACATACCAAACATATATCCCAATGATTTTTTTTTTTTCGCTATTGAAGAGGAACCCATCTTTAGCTTTCATGTTTATTAACATTTAACTTACTTATCAATAATAGATTATTATTTGTATCATATATTTATGTATTTATTTTTGGTTTTTTAAAGGCACCTTTCCACTGAAGGCATAATCCGTTCCTCCCACAATGTGTTCATCAGATTGCAGTGGACTAATCCCTTATTGCTAAATTAAATCTCAATTAGTAAATATTTAATAGTTTGAATTTAATTTTTATATACTATCCTTTATTAAATTCGGACTTCAAATAAAATAGCTTAGTCCTTTAGTAAGAAAGACCTTTTAAAAAACGTTATTTAAACATAGAAATTTGGTATTCCATTGACACCAACACTATAAGCAATACAAAAGTATTATTTTACTAAAATTGTACTTGAAACATCATATAAAATTAAAAAAAAAAAGCTTCTCCCTCCATATGTCGCTCACTTCGGGTGTCAATTTGAGCATATAAATACCATTTCTCTATTAAAAAGGGAAAAAAGAAAGAAAGATTGGTATATATCTTTTGAGCTCTTTTTTTTATTCTTATTTTTTGTGGCTTTACGATGCTCATAGTACTTGAAAATTTATGTATTTGATTTCATAAAATAATTTTCATTTTTTGTTTTCAATATATTTTATGTTTTCATAATTTTATGAAGTATATAGTAAAAATTGAAAATTGAAAACTAGATTTTATAATTTTCATCATTTTCTTTACAAAATTTCAAAGTAGAAAACCAACTGAAAAATAAAATAAAAATTAAAAATTATTTTCTAAAACGAATCCTAAGAATAACTAAACAATCCCACATCAATTCTTTGGGAGTCCAAACTAGAGGACTTCGAAATCAGTAAAACAAACAAATTGTACAGTAATAGGAGATGCTTTACCCAAAATTTAGTGGATACACTTGACAATTACTTATGTTATCACTAAATATGCATCTTTTAGTTATGACTTTCAGTTATGACCAAATAATTATTTATTTAATGGTAACTTAAGTCGTTACAAAATGTATAATTTTTTCTGACGACATATGTTATCAAAAAATATATACAATTTATAGTGACAACTATATTGTAAACATAAGTGGTGGCTTAAGTAATTATAAAAGACATTATTTTTAGTGAGGACTACTTTAAATTATTAACTATTGACCTTATAGTTACAAGATATATATTAGGACAGTTAGTTGTCACAGCAGGAGCAAAAGTTGTCACTAAAAGCTTTTGAAAAGACATGTAAAATTTTTAGTGAACATTTGAGTCGTCACAAAAAAAAAAAAAAAAAAACCGTATTTCTCCTAAATCCGAAGAAGTCAGTAAAATAAACAAATTGCATAGTAATATTTTGCAATGTGTGACGAAACATATAATGCCAAGTTAGACTTTTAGTAAATTTTAATATTCACAATCGATGTAGCTCTCTTTATCCCCGGATTATTAGTCATGTAAAACTTTTATACCCTTTTTTTGTCAAAAAAATAAAAAAGGGACAGAAAAGGTCACTCAATATAATCGAGTTGCCTCAAAATTGTGGTCACGCACACATTTTTCCAACTGTTGGATAGCAAAGCACTTAGCTCTGATTACGAGCTACGTGCATTATTCCAAGCTTCACTGATAAGAAAGTATATGAAGGATCGACTATTCTTCACGTGCATTTCAACTTCAGATCCTTTAATTTTATCAACGGGAGGAAAAAAATATATTTGATGTTCATTTTGTTTGTCTTCGAATGCTGTAGGGTCGACGAATATTAGGTTATTGGATATGCCCTCGATCAGGTCCTTGGTTCTTCTTCCTGCTCTCAATGCCCCCACTTTTTCCATAACTATTGTTCTCTCTCTCTCTCTCTCTCTCTCTCCCCCTCGATGTATAAATATTGTTCTCTCTATAGGTATATCTCATCAATTATGAAAGACGACCTGTTGTTCGCATTTAAGTTGAGTTAGGAAGTCAAAGGTAGTGTTTTGCTTAAGTTTTCTATCATATATAGTTTATAGTCATATATTACATTGAACTTACCAATTAATGACGGGTTGATTTAAGTAATTTGGTACTTATTATTTTAACTAGTTTAATTGTTATATATTTTCACATTAGTAAGAGTGGTTAAGTCTCAAACTAACTACTTGAAAAATCATGCAAATAAAGTAAATTTTTTTACACTTTTGTGTATAAAATTAAGGTACTAAACTCTATTTTAATTAAAATTTTAGATTTGAGTTTTATGAATAAAAATTTAATTTTAAAAGTGACTCAAATCCAATCAAATTAATCAAATCTAGATCAACTTCGAATTAATTACTGGTGATGATTAAAGTAATACATTGGATTTGCATGTATATTAAGCAGCACCTTTCTGAAAAAGTGTAACAGATATTCATTGACTCAATAGTCAATACTACCACTAATAGTAATTCTTAAGTTCAACATGTCTTCTCATTTATATGAACTCTACATAAATATTGATACACAATTATTAATTAATCCATCTCTTTCTGAATATCAGTTCGCTTTCAGATAAATTCATCTTTCAAAATATCTAACACTTTCCAATAAAGTAGATTTTTTTTTTTATCTCCAAGCAATTAATAACCATTAGTGTAATATTTTATTTTCAATTATCATTAGTGTAACATTTTATTTTCAATTATTTGATGTGATCTAATATTAATGACCATTAGGATATATTAATCCATACACTATTATTTTTCATATGAATACTCTATTATCATATTATTTATCACCTTTCTTAATATTTATGTTTATCCAAATTTAATAGAAATTTTGCAAGGGAGGGAGTATTTGACTATGATCTTCCTTCTTACCACAATAAATGAATTGTTGTTCTTTCTGCACTTTGTCGATCAGTGTTGCAGCAAATCTTGGTTGAGATTTGGGGTGCTCTCTTTAATTTTACGCACTGGAATTGGCCTGGAGAATAATGGAATACTGCAATGTGATCGTTGAGATGCATTAAGTCTTTGAGGTGCTGCTACGGACCGTTCAACCATATGGAGCTATGATTCAATGGGTGCGAACTAAGATTGGGTAGTCCAGATGGTGCACACATACATGGAAGCTAATTACATTGGCTGACCTTGTGGGCTCTGGCTTTGTTAATTAGACATAGAAAACCCTTCCTATGTTCCTACCAAACGAATTAAATTTTTTGGAAAGATGGTTCAAAACTTAAATATCAAAGTTTCTATGATCAAATGATCAGTTGTTCAATTAACCAATAAATTATTGGACGAATGATAAGCGGCTTGATTCTCTGTAAGGATGAGAATACGAATTCTAATTCCAGGAAGTGCACTTGTTAGGAGTAGAGTAACCTTAAATGCTCCATCCCTCAAAATTGTGAGAACATTGTCTCTCACAATTTCGTTTTTAAAATAAAACGACTTAGTGTTTAACCATCATTAGATCTCATTCTTCTTCAAAATTATTGCTTCAAATCCAAAAAAGATAATCATAAGAGGATTAATAGGCTTATTAGATCTAAAACCTGTCGCTGCACAGCAATTTAAACTTTTGAGATAGTTAGTTCATGATACATCCACCTTGAATATGATGAGCAGCTTTGAGATAGAGAATTTTTTCTTTTCCTTAGGTTCTGTTCTTATACAGAGGATCTTGTCATGGTTGCCTTGTCCCGGCCTACAAGCTTGTAGGTTGTCTTCTGCTTTGGCTTTTTGCCTCGGATGATCTTAAAATTAAGGACTTTAACTTATATAAGCCTTTAAAAATTAGAAGACGTGGCAATATGTCATGTGTGTGTGCGTGTGTGTGATAATAATCACCATCAAAGTCACATTATTATTTTTTGTCTCAATAATTACTCATGTAATTTATAGTTACAAATAGTAGTTGCATATCTTTCCAACGAAATATGTAATTTCAGGATTAGAATTCAATGCAAAGGGATTGTAACCAATCATTTCTGCAGCGACAAACCACTTTTGAAAATCTTTATCACTTATCAGAGCTGCAAGAACGTCAAGTGAAAGCAGTTATATGGTTTATATATATGTGTGTGTGGAACAACTCAAGTGAGATGATGGGTTTATTATGAAAGTGAAAGATGCAAATCTTGGTCGTTGAATTTTATATGAATGATCAAGATTAAAATATAAAAACATGTAACATTTTTGTTTGTGCAATTTATATTTTGTTAGTTGTATTTTATATGCATGTTATATACCTCTTTATGGCAGTTCTTTTGTTTAGTCTTGTCAATCCCTTTCTACACTAGAATTCTGAGTTCCGCCATCTTTATTTTCCCCTTAGTCATAACGTCATTTGCTTCTATCATGATTTAGGCATATGACGATTGAGGTATAGGCGTATAGCAGAATACAAGGACATGTTAGGGTTTCTGTGGTATGTTTATAGAACTTCTTGATGGTGTACAGCAGAACTGTTTCAGTGCTGTTGTTCTATGTATGCTGCCTGTTTCTGCATTTTGCTGTTTTCTGCTACTCTGATCGATGCTGCTGGTTTTGACGAGCCTCTCTAACTGGTGTGGTGTCTTTGTTTCTGGCTGGCAATTGTGTTATATAGCCTATGGTTTTGGATTATGCAACATTAGTTTGCATTAATACACATCCCTGTATTCATTCAATACAGATATCTCTTTGAATAAAACACACACTATGAAAATGTGGGTTGCGGCTAGTGTAGTTATTGGTGTAAGTTTAGCATAAAAAATAACACAGAAAAGGATGAAAACGGCTCCCTTCTTGATCCTAACTTGAAAATGCTAAGCCTAAGAATAATTTACATGACTGATTCAAAAAGTCAGCTGCAGTTTTTCTAACTGTTTCGTGTTGGAATATGCGTGCTGGCCATTGATAAGGAACTTGCTTCAATTCAGTAATTCCCTTGGACGACAGCCAAAGCAAGAAGAGCATTAATCTGCCATATGCAGTATAAATTTAATTTCTTGAGAATTAAGAGCTACATATCATACGACTAAATTTCTTATAGTGTTGTGACTAAGAAAAATTCTTGTATGGTACAGTTATAAGGATTAATTCTTAGGTTATGATTAGAAGAATGAAAATAGAGGGGGTGACAAGGAATAGAAAAGCTAAATTTAAATAAAAATTGTTTAGAAGTAATTTTAGGAGAAAATGACTAGTTAGCAAGGGACAATATTTCTCTCCCTTGCCACTCAAAACTAAGTATTTTTTACCTTCCAAATTGGGGTCAAGGAGAGAATGAGGGCAACTTTCAAGGAAGGATGTGGTAAATTGTCTTCCATTCTACTGCTCACATGCTTCTTCCATTCCATTAATAGTCACTCTCTTCAATCATTTACAAAACTCCCAAACATAGAGGCACACTCACAAACAAGTCAATGAGACATATAAATGAGTGAGTATATATATATGTGAAATAAAGTTGATGGAAACTACTTTTATTATAAGTGTGCTTATATACCATGTGTTAAACTTTAATACAATCAAGAATCTCTACTGCATAAAATGATAACCTGCATATATACACACACACCGCGGAATGAGAAGAGTGAAGGTCTAGTATGTAAGACAAGAGACAGTCAACAAGCCAAGGATGCTCGCCATTAAACCAAACAAGGGCCCCATCTTCCTACAATGAGCAAGAAAGAGTCCCAAGGATGGATTTAGCTAGGCAAGCCATCCTTGGCTACTAGACATGACTCTTCATCTACATACAAGACCCCCCCTCTCTTCCTCTCATGAACTCTCAACCTGAATTCTAATGCCGAACAATGAATGACCAAACCCCTTATTTATATAGCTGCCATCATGAGGATCATAATGTAATGTCACATGAAATAAAAAGAGTTGATTATCGCCACGTATATGATGACATATTCCTTATTATATGCCACTGGCCTCATCTATGCCATGATCCTGCTCCGTTTCTTTCATACCAATAAAATCAACTGTATGCAGCCAGCGAAAGGGGTTAATTTGAAGAATATGTTCTAACAACTAGGATGGACCATTCATTCATAATTTCATTTGTATATCCATCAATTTAACCTGCTAGGTGTTGCCTTTCTACGCTATCGTGGCAGGTTGAAAATGGCAAGTGTCAACTGCATGCAGGTCCTGAATGAAGGAGTTTTCATGTTGTTGATGAACCAACTTGCATTGAATCTATTCGTTTTGACATTCACCCTCTTTGAACCCACTATCAATCTTTTCTGCTTGATTATTAAGTTTTGTCTAGTAATTGCTGTCACTTTTGGAACGATTTTCTTTTCGTATAGAAAAAAGATCTGTACCTATCCATATTTATTAATTTATTTGCTAGTTGGTTAATCTTTGGTTCATATATTGTAATACATGTATGTCTTTAGTTTGATTATTAGATTTTTCTCATTATTAAATGTGTTGTGCACCTTTTTAAATGCCCAATAAATTAATAGTTCAGATTTAACTTTGATACATTATTAATAAAAGTTGTTTTAGGTAAGTTGTCTTTCAATCATTATTACCTTACGGTTAAAAGTATTTGCCATTTACAATTATTATCTCAATAGTACTCATACATTTGATACCGTATAATAAATTGATAATATATAATTTCTTATACAAACAGCAGTATGTAAAAATTAATGTCTACTAATACTATACTAGAGATGTTTAATGTGAATGAACAAATTATTTGTACAATACGAGCATGTATATTGTGAAACTTGCTCAAATGAACAGTCCAGTACGATAGTAACAATATCCGGCTATGTTTGTTCAGTGAAATAAACGAATTGTGAGTGTAATATTTTGTGAATAATTGTGATATAAGATGAAATGCTGAGTTAGACTTTTAGCGAATTTTGTTGGTTTTTTATGGAAGCGTTTTTCCTTCTTATACGTAATTCTCAAACCGAAGTTAATTAGAACCACATAATTAATGGACTTGAGTTTTTCTTTTTTTTTGCTCGAATGACTTTTAGTAAACTCTAATGTAAACAATTGAAGTAACTCTCTATAACAGATTCAAATCTTCTGTCTCAAATTTCTTGTCGCTTTTTCTGTCCCCCACTCATATATTGACAAATATCTCATTATCAATAATGACTTTTCAATTTTTTTAAAATCAACTTTTAAAAATTACTTATAACGTGTTTTTTTTTATTAGTGGATAGAAAATGAGACATCAAATTGAAACAAAGGATTTCATTCCCTCTATATCCCCTGGTTATTAATCATATATATAACACTTTTTTGGATTGTTTTTCAAGTCAATCAATTTGGTCGAATTGCCTCAAAATTGTGGTCACACCCACGTTTTTGCTCTGTTGGATTGCAAAGCACTAGGCTCTGAATTCTGATTACTAGCTACGTGCATTATTCCAAGCTTCACTATTAAGGAAGTATATAAGGGATAAACTATCTTCTCGTGTATTTCAACTTTATATCCTTTTTATCTACGGGGGGGAAATTATTTGATGTTCATTTTGCTTTCCCTCGAATGCTAAAGGGTCGACGAATTTTGGATTGGATATGCCCTCATGTCCTGCGTTCTTTTATATATATTATACGAAATAATTTTATTAAGAATTATGTTATTTTAAAAAATATTAAAAGATAAAAGTGATCTTAATACATTAAAGCTAATCATGCTTGCTCTGGTACCCCAGGGCAAAATCAAGTGATACAATATTTTGACATATAATGGACCATAGTGGATAAACATATAAAATATGTTAACTATACCAAATAATGAATAAAGGTATAACGTATAATATTAGGTTATCATATCATACTTAATACGACATGCTAAACACACCTTATAATATGACTATCAAAATTCAAAACTTAGTACTAATAGTATTGTAAAATTTAATTTGTTTACCCTATCAACCAAAACAAAATCTTTTCATATATGCGTTACTTTTAATTTGAAGTAGCTAGTGAATATGCAAGTCAAATACATTTACTGATTTGTCAAATACATAATTGAATGTCAGCATAAAAAATTATACTATAAATGTATGAAAATTAATATGTGTTTGGTTATGTGTTTATAAAATTAATTTTAGGTGCAATTAACTCTATTGAAGTTGATTTCATTAGAATTAATTTTAAAGTAAAAATGATTTATGGTTAGCAATCCCTCTAAAAGAGATTCTGGCATAAAGTAAATTTTCCCTTCTTACAAAATAAATTCTAGAGCTAAAATTGTTTTTTCTTTTTTTGTTTTTGGTCGAAACCACACATTTATTTTGAACTTATATATAAAATTATCACTGTCGAGATTTTTTTTTGGGTCTGAACCATTGTCAACACTTAAAAAATAAAATAAATTGGGGTTAAATAAACATATATGGGCCTATCTTTTGTCAGAAAATGGGCCAACTTTATCTGACGCAATCCCACCCATCTTTGTCACCAGCTAATCCAAATGAGTGTCCTTTTGTTTTCCAAACCTTTGCCTACCCAAAAAAAGGCAAGGCTAACCCAAATGAATAAAAAGAGCCCATTAAAAAAGAAACAACTTGACCCAAGAAAAACAGAGGGGAAAAAAAAAAAAGAAGAAAAGAAAAAGTGACTAGAATATTGCCTTGATAGGGTGTGTTGGCATAAGAGTAAAAATGAGAGGATTTTTCATAAATAAATTTTATGTGTAATTTTTATTTTACATATAAGACTCATTCAAAAAATTCCCTCCCTCATTTTTATTGTTGTACCATTCTTTGTAAATATTTCTACACGTGTTCAACAAATTTAGAAACTGATCGTAATAAGTCTAAATTGGCACGAAGTGTTCTTCTCATGTTAAATTTCCTAGTTACCGAAACAACAATTTGAGCGTCAAGTCCCACTCTTGCTCTTGTGTGCTTAAGTTGAATTGCGGGTGCTTTCAAATGTGTAGGCGCGTGTGAAATGAGAAATGTTAATCCAAAGCAAGAGAGGATTAGGAGAGGAGTGGGTGAACATAAACAAGAAAATAATCTACAAACGATGGCATCAGCCGAAAACTAATCTCACTCTTGGTCCTTGGTCTTCGGTGAGGGGAGTGAGTATGAGAATGTTATTCAAATATTTAAAAGTGGTTGTCTAATCAAGATATTTACTCTATTATTATTAAATATTAGAATAATCCTTATTTTTTTTTATTTATCCATCACATTTAATTACGACATACATTATTATGTGTTGGAATAATAGCCATCTTCGTAGAGTTGACTTGGAAACTTTCCTTGTGTCTCTATCATACTCGTTCTTACTCCTCTTTGCCTTTACCTGTCCCTCTCCTCACAAAGGCATTGAATACAAAAATAAAGCCTAGACCCCGATATACTTATGCAATTGAAATTCAATGATAAAGGTCAAGATCAGCGTACCGTGTTTTAAACATATTTATCCATGTAATTGTTTTTTTTTTATGGTTATCTGCCTGATTTTATTTTTATGAGAAATAATTTATCTCCCTAAGTATCCTCCTAATTATTACTCTCTTTATTTTATAATAATAGTAAAAAAAATTAGACAATACATATATTAAGGTAAAAATAAAAATATCTTGATAAATATATAAAATTATATAAATTAATAAAACTATCATTGTATAGTCATTGTATTCTTCTCGATAAATGTATTGATTATTTAATCAATATATTTATATTAAAGGTATAAATGAAAGAAAGTAATTAATACTATTTAGATATTATTAATAGACAAATATTTCAAAATATGAAAAATTTTAAAAATATTAATTATTTTAAAATGAAATGAGTAAATGGAAAAGAATTAATTAATTTTTAAAATTCTAAAACATTGATTGCATCTATTTTTTTCAAATATATTTTTTTCAAATATATATATATATAAAATCTATCATCTGATACTATACTACTACACTATATACAGCCTAAAGGCGTCGTAACTTCGTTTCACACCTTCAACACCACTTGCGATTAATGTGCTTGTATTTCTTAACCATAAATAAAATTATAAAATTTTACAAATAAGAATAAAATTTTAACAATATTTTATAATATATATTTGAAAACAAATCATATCAATATAAAAAAATACATCAATTAAATTATAAATTATTATAATATTACATAAATTATTATAAAAAATATATATCTAAAAGAATTATTTAATTTCAGTATGAGTTGGCCCAATTTTAACCCAAAAAATACTTCAGGCCAAATTTTAAGATCATAATCCGACTCAAGATCCTAACTAGACCCAATAAAACTCGTCTCGGACCGGGTTATGAGCACCACGGTTTGAAGAATAGTGGCGAAGGTGGGCGGGGGGCTATATTGCAAGACTGCACTCCATCTGTGCTTTTGTGCTTTGCTCGTTTTGTGTCTATTTGGAAACATTTTGGGCTCGTCATAACTTCACGTCCTGTCAGAGTTTCATGTGGACGCATTCTAGTTTTGTATTATTCAATCACATTTAGAGTTTATTGTCTTTTATTTTATAATATTTGTAATCTTATAGTTACGAAGTTGCACTTAAATAATGTAAAAGTACCAATATTCTCTTACTCTTGAAGCAAATTTGTATTGATTATTTATCGGCCAAAATGACACAATTTTCTGCAGTCGCACAAGAGAAAAGCCAGAAATAATTTTTTTCTTTTGTCCCTAAGCATGTGATTTGGATAACCAATTCATATATTACTTGAAGATTGTACAATGAACACCGGGTAGTTCTAGATCGAGTTGGGGAATTATTTTATCACTTGCGTCGAGTGTTTTTGTGGTTTTGTCCATCTAAAAGTAATGTTATTTGTATTCAAACTTTATGAAATACCATAACAATACATGTAATGGATAAATGTATATGTATTTATATTATTTAAAAAATGATTAATATCTAAAGTGTACAAGATTTAATTATCTAGGTTGAACTGAGTCAATTTATGTAAGAAAGAGTTTGAGTGCAAGATGAAAATAATTTTTCGTAAAGGAGTTCATTTATACATATTGTGTTTTATTTTTATCCTCTAACCAATCATACATAATTTTTTTTATAATAACTCTTTTTATGCACAATAATACAAAATCTAAAGACTTATAAATAGGCAAAACAAATTAATTTGCACCTAATAATTTTAAATTTGCTATCTAAATAATATATGCTTCAAATAAATCCTTTAACTTTTAAAAAATGAATATGTTTATCTTTTTTTTTAAAATAATATTAGTTATAGAAAAAAATCTTATTTTATATGAGAGGGTAAACATATCAAATATGATATCTTCTGTGACATTCTTTTAAAAAAAAAATATCTTTTAATACAACAAATGACAGTAAAAAATAATATAAATGTATTAGATTTTTCAAAGTTAAAGAGCACTATGTCTCAAGGAAATTAATCTCTGGATAGTGAATATCCTTGGTTTACTAAAAAAAAAGAGATGAATTTTAAATATTTATTATTTAGAGATTAAATTTGAAATATTTATTATTTAAATGATGAATTTGAAAATATAACATCAAGGAAGGGAAATGGTCAAGAAACCAAAAAATAAGCAAGTTTTAATAGTTTATGAATTTTATACACTGCAAATTTAAATACTCATTTTGTAATAGAAAATTATCCATTTTTAATTTTTTAATCAGTGCCATAAAAACACCGGGTAGATAGACACCCAAAGATCAATTCAATAATTAATTTTTCTCAATCATCATTTATACTCAAGAGATTAATTAACAAAAGGCCTCATTAATTTAGTCACCAGAAAAAAATAGACCTCATTAAATTCATATTTCTTCGTAATTAAATGCAATCAAAGTCAAATTTAATGATAGTCGATCATCACTTTTGATAGTTTCAATTACCCCCGGTCGCGCTCTTGAAAAAAAAAAAAAAAAACCAACAGCAACAACTCAAACTGAGCCCCGAGCTGCGGAGAACGAACATCACAAGTTGCCGCTAACTATAAATGAGAGTGGCGGGAATGAGTCCATCCCAAACACACTCACCCTTCGTTGACGGCAGTGTACTTCACGCTCCATTTCCCTGCGTCTCTTCTTCTCCTTCTTCTTCTTCTTATTGTTTCTCTCTCTAGCTCAACAACCCTAAACTAATTAAAAAACTCACTCACTCACTGACTGGGTCTCACGGTGACACCTTATTTATTCCTCCTCAGTTGAGCTGAAGAGAGAGACGAAACGAACCGTACGTACAGACCAAAACGAGAGAGAATGGAAGAGTCGTCGGCAGCAGAGGCAGACCCACTGGCCCAGTGCCTCAGCCTCGTCTCATCCCTCCTAAACGAGGAGCTCCCAACGGTGCAGCACTTGAAGGGGAAGTGGTCACTCGCCCGAGTCAAACTCAGCCTCCTGCAAACCCAGCTCACACAATTCTCCTCCGACGAAAACGACGCCCTCTCCCTCCACCTCCTCACCTCCATCCTCCACACCCTAAACGACGCCCTCTCCCTCGCCCGACACTCCCAATCCCCTCACCTCCCAAACGGCAAGCTCAAGACCCAAAACGACCTCGACTCCCTCCTCTCCCTCCTCCACCGCCACCTCTCCGACTGCCACATCCTCCTCAACAACCAATACGACGCCGCCGCCGTTCCCTCCAAACGATCCCAATTGCGCAACCTCATAACCCGACTCCAAATCGGGTCGCCCGAGTCCAGAACCTCAGCAATGGACTCCCTCTTAACCCTCCTCCAAGAGGACGAGAAGAATGTCACCATTGCCGTGGCGCAGGGAGTGGTTCCCGTGCTCGCGCGCCTACTCGATTCCCCCTCCTACTCCTCCGCCGCCGCCGCCGACACCAAGGAGAAAACCGTCGCGGCCATCTCCTTGGTCGCCGCTGTGGACGCCGGGAGGCACGTCTTGATCGCGGAGGGGCTCCTCCTTCTCAACCTCCTACTCCGAGTCCTCGACTCGGGAAGCGGCTTCGCCATCGAAAGAGCTTGCGTCGCGCTTCAAGCTCTCAGCTCCAACAAAGATAACGCGGTGGCGATTGGCTCCAGGGGAGGAATCTCCTCCCTCTTGGAGATTTGCCAGTCCGGCACGCCAGGCTCGCAAGCCTCCGCCGCAGGGGTTCTCAGGAATCTGGCGAGATCCTCCGAAATCAGGGAAAATTTCGTGGAGGAAAATGCCCTAGTTGTGCTCCTAGGGCTTGCTTCTTCTGGAACTGTTCTGGCGCAAGAGAACGCGATCGGATGCTTATCGAATTTGGTTTCAAATTGCGAGAATCTGAGAATTTCGGTGGTGAAGGAAGGTGGTGTTCGATGCTTGAAGAATTTCTGGGACTCTTCGTCGCATTCGATGAAGAGCCTCGAGGTTGCGGTTGAGATGTTAGGGAACTTGGCTTCGAGTTCCCCAATCGCAGAGGTTCTGGTTTCGGAAGGTTTCGTTGAGAGGCTCGTTTCGGTGCTGAATTCTGGGGTTCTCGCGTTTAGAATTTCGGGTGCTAGAGCGGTTTATGCTCTGGGGCTAAACAGTGTGAAGGCGAGGAAGGATTTCGGTGAGTGCGGGTGCATTGCGGTGCTGATAAGGATGCTGGATGGGAAGGGCGTGGAGGAGAAAGAGGCTTCGGCGAAGGCGTTGTCGGTGCTGTTGCTTCATTCCGGTAACAGGAAGCTTTTCAGGAAGGAGGAGAGGGGGGTGGTGAGTGCGGTTCATCTGTTGAACCCTTCGGTGCAGAACCTGGACAAGAGTTACCCGGTTTCGTTGCTGGGGTGTTTGGTTCAGTCCAAGAGCTGCAGGAAGCAGATGGTGGCGGCTGGTGCTTGTGTATATACGCAGAAGCTTGTTGAGATGGATGTTGAAGGGTCCAAGAAGCTCTTGGACAGCCTCGGTCGTGGTAAGATTTGGGGTGTTTTTGCAAGGCCCTAGCTAGTGAAGATGATTTATTGATCTGTATGTAATGTAATGATGATAGTAATAATTATATTCAGTTTTTAGCTTCTTCTTTCTTCCCTTTTTTAACTTGTAATTATTATTATAAATAATAAATTGATGTTTGTTTCTCTTTTGTAGAGGCTTATGTTTTGTGAAATTATTTATCTGGGAACATGGAACTTTTATGTTTTTCTGCTCCATGGCTCGCTGATTGAGTATTTATGCAGTCTAATAATCTGTTCAATTTCTTTTGTCTTTTCACAGCTTTTTAGTGATATTGCATTGTATATAGACGCAGAAGGGATAGTTGATTGCCAAGATTCATCGTATATGGCTCTTTCCTTTGTTAGGTTTAGAATGGAATGTGTTTCATTTTAATGAATGAACATATTTCGTTGATATGATTGATTCTTCGGGTTATGAATCACCAGTAGGAAGTAGCTGTGATTTGGGATTACTGTTTGCATATTAGTGCTTTCTAGTGTAGATTTAGATTCTCGAGGGCATTTTAGGAAGTGAGTAATTGATTGTAATTATTGGTTATGTGGTGATTAGTAGCCACTGCCTGGTAGGTAGTGGTAGCTCTGACTTCCATTTGGATATTAAAAATGGTGATTTCTAAAGGGTGACTTCCATTAGATTTTTGCATTGTACATAGATGCAGAAAGGATAGTTGATTGCCAAGATTCATCGTATATGGCTCTTTCCTTTGTTAGGTTTAGAATGGAATGTGTATCTTTTTAATGAATGAACATATTTCGTTGATATGATTGATTCTTTGGGTTGTCAATCGCCAGTAGGCAGTAGCTGTGGTTTGGGATAACTGTTTGCATATTAATGCTTTCTAGTGTAGATTTAGGGCTTGTTTGATTTACTATTTTCAGTTTTCAGTTTTTGTGAAGGAAGAACTGAAAAAACTGAAAACTTTCACAAAAACTGAAATAACTGGAAACAGCAAACCAAACCGGCCCTAGATTCTCAAGAGTCCATTTTAGGAAGTGAGTAATTGATTGTAATTATTGGTTATTGGTTATGACTTCCATTTGGATATTAAAAATGGTGATTTCTAAAGGGAGGCGCTTTTTCCAGCACCCAGATTTGTTTAGATTTGTGTAGTTTCGGATTGGGGAAGATGAGTTGAAGAAGCTTGCTTCATTTGCCTTTCACAGATCATAAATTCGTTCACATGGGGGGGTTACTTGTTCAGTTGTTCATGGAAATACCAGATCACCATTAATAATGTGTGCCCGTTGTACTCTCTAAGCGTTTGGACTGAAACTATTATGTGCGACAGGTCTTATGATTTTTGCATTGACCGGCTTAGATGTAGCTTTCATGGTGATTTCTTTATCGCGGTTTACTTTCCATTGATGTCTGCATCGTACCTATCCTTGAACTAGTCTAATGACTAAATCATGTTTCTTTGGCATTACCTTATTAGTATTTGATTAGATTATTGCAAGGGCTTGATAGCGTGGGGGAATTTCCACGATCAAGGTCTAACTTTTTGGTGTATGTTGACGTAATTGCCTGCGAGTGCCATGTGCAATTGTGTTCTGGACCATGTGCATATGTTATATGGGTTGCACAAATTGCAGTCGTGTTGTTTGTTGCCTTGACAAATAAGGACCCTACCTAAATCCCTTCCCTTGGCTGTACACACCCCTTGAGCCTTGTCCTTTGTCTACAAACCATTATCTGTTGAAATCCCCATGCTAATGAATGGAAGAAGTGACTTTGCGTTGCTGCGTTGTCATTATCCTAACAAATGAAAATTGCTAGTAAGTACATGATATATGACTATATATGATGACAGCTATGTGTGGGAATCTTCAAATTCCGTGGACTGTTTCTTAGTTCAATGTCTTTTTCTCCACACTGAAATAGTTCAGTTCCTAGAATTCAGGTTTCCAGGGGTGCCAACTGTAGACATAAAATAGAAAACTCTATAAGACACATCTGAATTTGCTTTGCCTGTGTATGTGGCTATTCCATTCCCAGTTACTGATTCCTAGACCATACGTAATATGATTAAGTGACGTTCATAATGCATTCACTTGAACTAAGGTAGAAGAAAACCACGAGTGGTCGGTTATTAGTTGGGGCATTTTAAGTATGTAAGCAGTGCGTATAGAAAAAAGGTCCCATGATTAGATATTTGCTCATTTAGAGGAGCTTCACATCTCGAAGGTTGTGGCACCACTGCCGGCAGTTATACATGGGAAACCAAAAATAAAGAAGGAAAGATCTTGACGCAAATTTCATGCAACATCACCATTAAAGTCGTAGAATCCACAACAAAGAATCGGAGTAACTAAACTAAGACCTTGATGCATAAATTCTATTCACGGATGTAAGCTAGGGAGATCACATGAAAGTGGATCCAACTTTACAGGCTGCAAAAGCAAGTAAAATCATGTGAGGAGCAAATGATTGCAGTGTTTTTTGCCCTCAGTTGAAAGAGACCCGTTTGCATACTAAGTTTGGTAAGTTCACAGGACTACAGTTGATGCTACATATATGACCCCAACACAGGCAAATGATGGATGTTGCTGTCCTCTATTTCACTCTCGGTACTCATGCAGTCAGTTGACGTTTTTGACTTTGCGTGCATAGATTCCAATTCAAGGCAGCAAAAACTAAGGTGTATCACATTTGTGGTAAGAGACATTAATTTTCTTATACACCATATTGTGGGTGAGATTTGCATTCTGAATTTATCACAATATGAGTTTTTTTATGGCTATTTATAAAAATATGGGATATTTTAAAAGCAAATCTCGCCACAAGATTTCAATATTAAAATATATTTTTTAAATCAAATATTATCAATAATTATATTTTAATAATAAAATATTAATTTTTAACTCAAATCTCGTCAACGGTCAGATTTGAATAATAAAAATATTATTTTTTAAATCAAATCTTGTCAATAATAAGATTTGCGATTTGCACATTATATTTATGTAAATTGCTGCATAATCTCATATATGAGTAATTGTTAAATTAAAACACCCTATAAAAAATAAATAGCCGCATGTTGTCTTGATTTTCTAAGATAACTATTAATAAAGAATAGATTAAATATATCTTAAGCCACGGTTTTGTTTAAAGCGGAACAGAGATTCTTGAAATAATTGAAAAACAGGATCTTTCTAATATGGCAAGGTGCTCCATGGTCCTTGGTCTTAATTGTGTATTTGGTGTGTAGGTAAGGAGCGTGCTAATTTCTTGTAATTGCACAATGACCCAACAGAAACAGAAACGAAAAGTTTAAACTATGATTGCAACCCATAATTAGATTTTGCAATTAGTGTTAATGGGCAAAATAAAATGACAGTTGGGATGAGAATGCACAGTACACACGAACATGTGAATATGTTAGTTTAATTAGATAAGTGCAAGGACAATATTGTGAGATAAAATTATTTAATTAAAATCCATGAATAATTAACGACGAAGGATTTGTTTTTGATAATTTAAGGTTAGAATTGTTTGAATAGTAGTAGTATATCATATAGCTGAATTTCCTATGCAATGAATATAGTTGTCAGCGATAAATACACTAGAAAACCCAAAAAGAGGAAAAGAAATTAAATATGTTATGGAGTGATATGTGAAAGACATTGTATAATATTAAAATATTTAATTACTATACATTGATAGTGTAAAAAAATTTACTTAGTCATCTAATCATGTATTACCATATAAGTCATGATAGTTGACTTTTATGCTTATTACTTAAACAATTATATAAATAAAATATTTTGATTAGACGATGGCCTAAAATATTTTTACATTATTAGTACATCAAAATTAAACTCAATATTAAAATGTTAATAGACCTTGTACTTTCAAAATGTGATTGACACAATTGTGAACACTGTATTTTGTCGCGATCTTTTTACATATAAGAAAAATTGAAAATAAAAAAATAATAGTGCATCCTTTTCTTTTTTCATTAGCTTTGGTTAAAATTTATATTTTAAAAAAATTAGCAAGAATCCAATCTTTTTAGTTCAATCCATTTTTTATTAGTGTCAACAAAAATCCCAAAAAAATCTTTTTCAATCAAAAAATCTCAATCAAAGCATAACAAATCTTTTTTAAAATTTTAATTATCAAATCTCAATCAATTTATTTTCAAAGCATTTTCCAAATCGATTAAAAAATATATATAAATAAGCAGCCAATTATAATCAACGGCATAATTTTCTCAACACAGCGGCTCCGCTGGAACCATGGCTTACATTTTGATTCTATTTTTAGTTTCTCAATTAGTGTCATAATTACCTTTTAAAGGTTTAAATAAAATGGAAATGAATATTAACAATTGTAATACCAATTCGGTTTGGTTTTATTTATAAATATTTGCTAAATATTTATATAAGATTAAAATTATTTATAATGATGATAGAAAGAACATTGTATCATATGATATGAAGCGTTGTATAGTATTGAAAATATTAACAAATAATAAACATAATATCCTTATTCTATTACATATAAGATAACAGACACATTATGGGCTTCTGCTATTAGTATTTATTAATTACTATATTAGATGTTATCTCTATTACAAATAAGCATAATATTAAGTAAATGCTTAACTCAATATTAATTTTTTAGGTTTGATAAAGTATATTTTTTATTCAATAACCTTGATGATCTCTTCCCCAGACTTGTTATCAAGAATAAACCTTCACAATTATACCTAGAAAAGTTATGTTATGTATATTGAAACAGTTATGCTATATATGAATTACCAACGATGATTTTGTTTCCTTCTTCAGCTATTTTTAAATTGAAATTTAAAGCAAAATGAAGCTTGTTCAAGAGGATTGGAAAATAGGTTTGGTTAAAAAAATAGAGATAGGAACTTTGGAAGACTTATCGGTGTGGGAAAAATTTTTTCGAAGGGACCTGTAGGATTATTACTGTTTTCTAAAAATTACCAGCATTTGACACTCCAATTCAAGGGGATTTCTAATCATTTTAGCACAAGTATCATTTGTATTTGTTGTTGTTAGTCCTAAAAAAGGCTACATGCTAAGAAAACCTTTAATTAATAAGCTATGTAAGACATATGGGAGTGAGAAATTTTTTTTTTAAGAGACTTGCAGAATTACTAGCATTTTCCAATAATTACCAATGCCTTCGAAAAAAGTTACCAACGGTGCATGCCAAATTATCAGCTTCTAACAGTCCCATTTAAGGGAAATTCTAATCATTCTTTTATAATTTCAAATGTGCCTCTCACTCTCCTATATTTTCCCTATCCTATTCCTACCCTCCCTATCATGCTCCACAACTTCCTCTTCCCCATTGTAGAATGCTCCAAAACAACGGAAGGAAAAATAATGAATGGCTGAATGTAAGAGATAACATAAACACGCTATACATTAGATGATTAGAGAAAAAGGGTAAATAGTAAATAAGAAATAAGATTGAGCTTCAACTTGTTGAACAAGTTGAGAAGCTAATTAGTCTCTGCTCGAATCCCTACTAACTAATTTTTAATGTATTTATTATTCATGATCTTTATGTTCATTAATCCATCTTTACAAATACTTAACCTTATGTTCGTGTTACCTCTTTATCGTATTTGTTACTCCCAAAATTCATCTTATATCTCCGTACGCATTTGCATTTGCTTTAGGCCGAAACTAATAATTTTTGCTTAGTAGATCCACCATTTAATTGGCCAAATAAATCTCTCTTTGTCACTAACCCTATGTAGCAATCAACAAACTAAAATTTCCGGTTTGCACCTGTCTAAAACAAAATTCCAACTGCAGTATGACATTCCTGATCTACACAGTTTCTTTAAAGCAACCTGCTAAGAAACTCCATGTCGATACCCTAAAAATTAGAAAAATATTATTTATGTATAATTCCAAAATGTATGTTTATTGTTACAATATATATATATATATATAGGGGAGTGCTAACCTATACATTTTCATGTGGAGGTTAACAAGCTATACATTTTTTTTTAGACCAAAAGCCCACTCTTCTCTTCTCTAATTAAACATATTAGTTTAGGATAATTTTATAATTTTATTTCATTCACATTAATTACTATTTTATTTTTCTCTCGCCTTTTCATGATCATTAAAAAAACTATGAAAGATTAATGAAAAACATTAACCATTGTGAAGAAGAATATATTAAGAAATTAAAATTAAATTTATATTTATTATTTATTATTATTTGTTACGTAAGTTTTTTAAAATATTAAAATTTTAAATGAAAATACTTTAATATATTAGGAACAATTTTTAAAAAGATTCTATTATGAATATGCTAGAAAATTATATTATATTTATTATTTAAAAATGTTTGAACCTTTAAAATAAAAATTTCATCAAAATACGATTATAATAACGTGATTCGCTGATCTTTCAGAATTTTTTTTATAATAATGAAAAGGTTATGACATGTGAGAGAATATATTAATTAGGTGAGAGAAAAATAAAGTGATAATTAATGTAAATAAAACAAAATCATTCCAAACTAATATATTTAATTAGAGAATAAAAAGAGAGGATTTTTGGTCCAAAAGAAAATGTGTAGCTTGCTAACCTCATACGAAAGTATAGAGGTTTGTATTTTTCCATATATATATATGGGGATCCGTTTACTCTAGGAATAAGTCTTGCACACTTATTTCATATTATACCTCTTCATCCATATTGAATTTAATCAATCTCACCGTTGATTTATGTTATATTATATTGATGAGTAAACATGTCAAATTTTAGAAAACAACAATAACCATATAATCTATTAATCGATATTTATTTGTATTTTTAAAATTTTGTTATTCGTCAAAAATAAAATAAAATAAAATGATGAACTATAAATTCATTTTCAAATTATATAAAACTTTATATGTTTGATCTACTTAATAGGAATATCAAATTCAACGGTTGGATTTATGCAAGTTTATGTTCAAAAAAAGTTATTAGATGGAATAAGTATAACAAGACTTACTTCTTGAGTAAACGGATCCCATTTATTTATATATATATATATATGACTAAGGGGTTGGATAACAATATTATTATTTACTATTGCACTCCCTCGATTTCTCACTAATCAATGTGAACTATCCACCATTAATGTCTGTGCTCCCTATTATTGATCTGCATATTCATCAATTATGTCCAAATAGCACAACTCTAAAATTTGTGAACCTAGTGTACCTCCAAAAAGAATCTTTCCCTTACTAGGATCAACTCAATGCTAGGTTTTATCTACAATAAATAGTTTTTGGATTATACTTGAGAGTTTTATACATGATAAAAGGAAGTGGCTCAAAATGGAATGAGATGAAAAGACAAGGAATAGAGTAGAATATGTTTGGATGCTTTATTATTAGGTTTAACAAAGGACATAGAAGAAAATGTATGACAATATTTCCTTGAACTCCTAATTTTAAAGGATGAATTTGAGAGCTTTAAGTTCTATTCCTTATTTTAAATATTTTTCAAACATAATTCACTTAATTTTGGCCGTGTCATTCCATATCGGTGTGTTTGTTGCCATCGTTCTAAAGATGCACTTTGGTCCCCGTCATCTCCTTCATCCCACATCCAATTTGGGAAATAAAATATTAAATAAGTTTAATTTTGATATTATCATTTAATCTTGAGATACCATCTTATGCAATGAATTCGACCATATAAAGTAAAATTTGAAGAAAGCAATTCTAATAAAGGAATTGCATAATCTTCATGTTCTTATTGTCAATTACAATGTTTTATAAGTTATCTAAGAGTGTGTTTGTTTTTTGTATCTTTCAACAAAAGAGTAATTTTTTTTAATTAGACAACTACTTTTTATACAAGTAATTACTTATCTGAGCTTCTATTCAAAGTTAGCCCAAAAAAAAAAAGCTTTTAAGTAGAAACTGAGATGGGTAACTTATATGAAAAGTGCTTTTTTGGTCAAATGAATTAATTTATTGTCAAAAAAACTAAAACAAATACACTCTAAATAAGTCAAATGCATAATATCTCTTAATTTACAAAAAAGAGAACAAATTTCTTAATTAATATAATAACATTTTGTTAATGTAAGTATTAAAGTTTCAAATTTAAAATGTCATTAAAATTGAATTCAAGAAATATTTCATTACTAAGAAAAGCTCTTTTGAACTTTATTCGAAACCAATTTTAAATCTAAAACCAAAACAAGAACAAGATTGCTATTTAGCTCAAAAAACAAAGTTACAAAACAGTTTGAAAAAATTTCTCATTAATCAGATGTCCCATTTTGTGGAATTCACGGAGAAGACAAAGAGTGTTGAGAAAAAGTCATCATGCTGTAGTACTTCAGGTCCACGTATCTTTATAAAAGCATAGTATGACTTTAGGGTTCCTAGGACTTACCAATGTTGCCGAAAGGCCCCAAATGTGTGAAGGAATGCAAAATATGCAGAACATGTGTTTCTAACACTGCTATGGTGGTCCTATTTAAACCCCCTTTTAACGCATTTTCTCCCAAAATTTTCAAAATCCCTAGCTCCCAACTCTATTTCCACCCTACTCACTCTTAACCACACTAAATCTTGCCTCCCCAAGCTTCAAGGTAAGATATTGATATTAGTTTATGCTCTCTTCTTCCTATTTCTGTATGTTCTTGAGTTAGGCATTATAGTTTCTCATTATTGTTAAGTGGGAATACTCTGTCAATATTCATAAAATTGATTTAGAGTTGTATAGAGATTTTTATAGATTAATCATAGGTTTTATGGTTGTTATGCCAGATATTTATGCCATCCTCGCTCCACAAAGCTTCGTTGGTATTGACACGACTAGTTCTTCTTCTCGAGGTGAGTGAGTTCAATCAATTAGCCTATATTTTGGTCATTAAAAATATTTTCCTAGCTTGATAGTATAAATGCATCATTCTTGAAATTATTTGAAAATGAATATAGATTATTGTTGATTTTGTTGAGTTTAAGAGTTTATGAATTTCAAGTGAGTATGAAATTAGTATTATGAAAACTCATGGGACTATTTTGTTGCTAAAATATTTTTAAGAATAAGTAGATTATGAATATTGATATATTTAGAGATGACATGATTACCCAATGTTTTCAAGAGATATATATGTATGAATTTTACTTGCAAGTTCAGAGTTAGAGCACAATTATGAACTTTTAGAGTAAGATTACCCTGTTTTCATGATTTTAAGACTAGAGAATAGCTATAGAGAAATAGACAATGAGTTAATAGCTGTGAGAAATATTTAATCTTGGTATTAAGTTGTCCACTAGAGGACAATCTCCCATGACTAGAGAAATCAAAGATAGGTGTCCAAATTCATGACCTTATGAGATACCCATAGAGATCATAAAAATCCTTGAGATTAATACTGTTATGCCATATATATGTATGGATAAGTAGAGATTTCTGTTTCTCCAAAAAATTACTAGTATTTATGATTTACAGTAATTATTGGTTTTGAGATTAGTATGTATGTAAATATGAAAGTCGTTTTATGGAAATTGCATTTCATTATATGATTATGTATTCTATTGGTTGTCCCGTGTGGGATTTACAGATGAGAATCTATTCACTGAGTTTTATATGAAACTCACCTTTCTTCTTTTCCACTCTTACAAATACAACAACTATTATGGGTCATTCTCAACCTCCTCCCCAATAGTATTAGAGTTTCTAGCTTAGTGAGCTTCACGTTGTCGTGGAGTATCTTACTTCTTACTATAGAGTCTCCAATATTGTGCAGGCAGGCCCCAGACATGCATGATTAGCTTTTTTATTTCCATGATTCATTATATATTTAGAATGATATAGATTTCATGGTTCTTTTTTGTACAAAACAACTCGATATATATTTTGTGTCATAATTATAGATTCAGACTTGATTTATAAAATGAATTATTTATGTTTATTATGATTTTGAAGATGCAAGTTGATTTATTTTTAGAGATAGATTTTTATGCGTTAAATCACACATATAGTATAACTCAGCAACCGTAAGGCTTATATAAAGATGAGATTTCTTATGTACTAGTCACGTTCCCAAATCAAGTCATGACACATGCGCTTAAGCCTATTCGTTACTCTAGTATGAAATTATTTTCGTACCAAATAACATTTTCCAAACAAGAATCAACACTCTTTCTAACTCTTTTGGTGTTCGTATTTCAAAACCTTAACATTGTTACGATAACCCATGCACCTTTTTTAAACCATAGCGCCATAGCAAAAACCTTTTTCTCCTTCCTCCTCCTTTTCTCCTTCACCTAGCTTACCTTCTACCTGATTACAACCCTCCATCATCCTTTATTTAATTCGAAAGGTGAGCACATTCCATGAAACTGACTTTTCCCTTAATGGTAGTTATGGTGACTCCTTTCTTGTAGCTTTTTTTCATTTCCTTTCAATTTTTCACCCATGCTCTCATTGTATGATGGTGTGCTTGATATCTCATCCGGTGGAGGTGATTGGATTATGAGAGATAGCACATTTACAAGTCCCACGATGGTTGACACATTAGATGTATTAGAGGATTGCACTTGTATTAGGAGAAAGATTGGTAGCTTTTGGTACTGCCAAAATTATAAGCCTATTGGCAAAATCATTGAGGCAATAGGCTTATAATGTTGGGAATTCAATGATGTTTTGTGGTTGCTGATGTGTTGATGTGTGTATCACATTGTATATAGGTGCCTTATTAGTACTTTAGCTTCGTAAAATTTGTAATTGTGATACATTTGTTAATAGTTTAATAAGCTTTGTGCTAGGTACTCTCTTTCTCTATATGATTGTTGTTACGGACAAGTTTGTGCAAGTTCCGGGTCAGGCCTGCAACCTAAACCAAACCTACACATAGGCACTACGTACATGTGTCTGTGATGTCACCAGACCCAAAATGCCACCCTGCATCCCATGATCTGAGGACATGGGAATGAGAACAAAGGCACGAGGCCATTCCTACTCACTCTGTAATTGCCCATGTAACTTTCTATATAGACCAGAGGGACAGCCAGAGGTATTTTTTACATTCACTTACCTTCTCACAGGTACTGCACCCTTAGTGAATTAGCGGTGGCGTGTTTACAGGTACACACCTCCCCATTCACCAAAGGTAAAGTCGAATTCCGCACCCATGTGTTCCCGAATCCTTCTTTTAGAGTAAGGAAAAAGTATGATCTTGTTCTACCCTTCTACTTTGTTTCAATTGATTGCTCTAGATCCAATATTAGCGATCTAACAAGATTACTATTATTGTCATGTTTCTATGTATTGTAATGAAAAATCATCTATATTCTAATGTGTATTATATGAAGCTTTACAGTATCTATTATGGTCTTAACTTATATTTTATTAAAATTAGGTGTGGTTGTACTAGTTTTTCTGTTTTGAAAATGCTATTGCCTTTAATGCTTTTTCTTTCTCGTTCAAGTTAATGTTTAGTTTAGTCTTCAATTTTATATTTGTAAATCATTTTAATTTATGATTTTTAAAATAAGTCAAATTAGTCATTGACTTTGCTAAATATGAATCAAGTAGTCCTTCATCTTACTCTTATTTAACATTTTATTAATTAAATAATAATATGTAACGTTAGATACATCATATGTCATGTGAAGTATAATTAAGTTAAAAATTACTTATTTTAATATATAAAATTATATAAAATGAATCCTTTTATGACTTGAAAAGAATATTTAAATAACTCATTTTATATAATTTTAGACACATGATGAGTTATCTTAAATTTAATTCTATTTTCAATGATAGAAGGTATGCGAAAATATCACTTAGCATTATATATTATTATTTAATTCATAGAATGTTAAATAAAAAATTGATAAACTAATATGGCTCACATTAGACTAAAATAAATATATAGTTTTTTCAATTGATACCAACCTTTAATTAGTAACTAGTAATACGCGAATGTATATGAAAAAAGAAGAACAAAACATGGTGGGGTGAAGAAAGAACAAAACGTCGTTGTTTTAGCAACGACACTAGTGGCAAAGTAAAGAACAAAGGGAAAAATAATCAAAAGAGCTTTACAGGGGGAGTGAGTGAGACCGGAGTGGAACGACGATGTCGTACGGTCAGAAAGGTGTCGTTGCGTAGGGTGATATTCATAAAACGCCAATGTCATGTATCTCCCTCTTCATCGCCTTCCATTGCATCCTCTCTCTCTCTCTCTCACTCTCTCTCTCTCTCTAATTTTGACGCATCCATTCTCCGATTCCACTCCCATTAACTCTTCTACCTGTAAGTTTCTCCTTCTCTCTCTTTCTCTCAATGCATTTTCCCCCTTTTCCCTTCTTTTTCCTAATCTATGGAGCCCTTCTCAACTTTCTAGGTCTATTTTTTCCTTTTTCCCTTTTGGATACTGACCCCTCACTTTATTACTTGAGGGTTCAAACTCCTAGTTAGAGTTTTGCGTGTATTATGGATAGGGATAGGGGAGTAAGTAACACTACATTGATGTGATCATAAGGCCAAAATCTTTCTCCACATTTGTTGTATGACACTGAAATAATAATAATAATAATAAATGAAAAAGGCCAAACAACTGGGAGATGTTACGATCCAAATTCCCTTTTTTTCTTTTGTTACGGTGTCCAAAGATCAAATGTGGAGAACCTGTTAGTTAGTATGAAAAACTTGTCTAGTTTTAATTGTGGAATTCTCGAGTTAATATGTGATGTGAACCATTGTTGGAAACCTCCAAACTGGGTTTTAGTATAGCCTTTAAGCCGTCACATTGAGTGATAACAGAATGTTAGCACTTTGTTTCATCTTTCCTGGTTGAAACTACATATAGCTCAAGTATAGATAAGTAGCTTTCTCTAATTGTTATCATCGTTTGTTATTTTCGGGTTCTACACTCTGATTAGAGAGTTTTGATATATTTGCTTTTTAGGAAGTTAAAAATAACATATGAATGAATGGGAATCTCTATACTGTTGGTTTTAGATAGGTTTGCCATGTAGTCAAGGCTCCAAGTGCCCTCTGATTTTGTGTCTCAAAGTTGCGATGAGAACTATATATAATTGACAGTTTGTGGTTGATGAAAGACGTCTATTAGCTTTCTTTTTCTTATATTTCAATTTCTAAGCCGCAAATGCAATATAGACAAGCCACTCATGTTTTCTCCCTTGTTTCTTTTTTCTGGGTAAGCTACAAATAAAATGTATCTCTGGTATTAATTCTACTGTAAAGGGGAAAGTTACATTTTCACTTAGGGTAGCTGTAGCAATCTTGGTCAAATGTGATCTCTAGAGGTCTTCCCTGCACTTAGATTGTTTTTCACCCCCTCCCTCCCTTCTCTATCTGGTTTCAATTTTATGTTGCCTTTGTCCACTTGGAGCTTCTGCTTTTGCATTTATGTTCTTTTTATTAGCACTTTTGGAACCTCTTCTCTGCCATATTATGTTTTTTTTTATACTTGGCTTTCTTTTGGGCTGGTGCTCCTTTGCCCCAACTCTTATGAAGATTCAGTTGATGGCCAGCCAGTTATGTGCAGCTTTTGCACTCTCTACTGATTCACACCACTGAGATGGTGATTTCACTGCAGTACTGGTGTTGGAAACGCCTCCAATACTGAATAGTGTACTGTATGGCAACTCCTCTATTGTTTGTTGGTTTTATCATTTTTCTTATTCTTTTTAACTGATCAGCTGAAAAGCATTTCACACAATGCAAAATCTGTTTATCACTTCAATAAACATCTTTCTAAGTTCAGGGAAACCTTTTTTAACTTGTTCGATCCATTGTCATTATAGTTGTTTAACCTCTTAGGTTGTTGTTATCATAGTTAAACTCTTTGTGATCAGCGACAGTGATGCATCTTTGGCTTTAGGTTTGAGTTATTATTTTGTAATGCTCAATTACTTTCGCTTAAGTAGTATTAACTTGGTGTTTCACCTTAGAGGATTGGTAATCATGATTTTTATCTTTTTGATAGATTATTGGAATAGTGGTTATGTTCTTCTAGTGGTGTCCCACTTAACATCTCATATCTAAGAGGCCTTATCATTGGTTAAAAATTTACATCTGTGCATAATTGGGGACAATATGATGAGAACAATGTGTCTTGGCATAGAAGGGAATGTACTTCCTAGTTTCTTGTAATCAGAAGTTATTCGTTTTGGGACATGCTGTTTATAACTTTTTTGTTCTGTTGGCTTATGCTGGCTAATGTGGTGTTATATTGTAGCTCAAAGGGAAGTAATGAACTCACAGTTTCCAAGTTCTTGTATGTTGTTAAAGATAGTGCTTATGTGTTTGATGTAATATGCCTGGTTGAAAAGGAATGAGGGGTTACACAATAGGGAGCAACGTGGTCACTCGTGAAAAACTCATTGATGGGTTTGATGCATTTTGTTGAAGAATCTCAATTGGTCCTTTGCTTAGTCCCCAGTGATAAAAAAGAGTCTTAAATTTGTGATGTCTAATCTTATGGTTCTCAAAGTAAAAGATTTGCTATGTCCCTTTATATTTGGTTGGATGGCTGCTATATCTTGTATTTTTGTTTGTGTATTATGTTAATCAATATTCTGTCTGTGTTATGCTTTGCTGTCAATCTTTAGATAGCTAGTTCAAGTCCATTTTGGAAGAGCAAAGTTGTGTTAAGCAGTTGGCAGCCATATGGATCAACAATACCGTTATTCTAGATAGTGAGATAAGGCTTCGTTGTATAGATTAAATTATTTTTTCATCTCTAGCAACATAATTTTAGCACTGTTATCTTCTAGTATTTCTATATATAACTGCTATGGGCTAATATAATGAATTAGAAAAGGATAAGTGTGGTTGCTTTTGAACTTGTGTAAAACATTTTCACTTGTTTGGTGGAATCTAAAATCTAATGCTTGGGTTCTGTTTGAAATAAATCCAATCATCTTTAAAAGAAAGGTACTTTTGTCAAATCAATAGTGGTGCCTTGTTTCTGCTCTCATTTGGATTACATAATGATACACTATCGAGTTGCCATAATAGCCATATAACATTTGCCAACACAGTGATTTTGATTGTTAGTCGTAGAGGTTTACCACAAGGTTCCACTCATTTATACTTTCAAAAAGCCTTCTCACTGGATATGTTGAGGTTTTTTCTAGTTGCTTGTTCTTGATTGACTGGATGCTGTAGGCATTCTCATTTATTGACAGAATATGTCTTTCAGATGGAAATTGTTGACTAATTAAATCTGAAAACTGCACTGGTTGACGTCAACTTCTGCATCTGTTGCTAAATCCTCTGCATGCAAGATGGGTGATGGCCACCAACATGGAAACAGTAGGCATACAATGGACTACTACAGAGGAGCACATTCACCAGTAAGTAGAATGTATCTATGTAACATGCATCTTTGATTCTGGCTTGCATTACTGAATTTAGTTATTGGATTTGATTCGAAATGTGCAGTGGAATATGGCTTCCCAGCATCAAGCAAAGGAACCAAATGCACTAGTTTTGAATAAGAAAATTAGGTCCATTATGGCTGAACGTGCAATTCTAGAACTTGAAGCTGCTATATCTGAAAAGAATGAAGCCTTGGCTGCTAGAGATGAGGCCCTTCGTCAGAGGGATGAAGCACTTGCTGAGAGGGACAATGCCCTAAGGGAACGGGATAATGCCCTTGCCGCCCTTCAAAATCGGGAAAATGCTGTCAACTTCTCATTAAGCAGTGGAGGTCAACGTGGATCAAAGCGGATGCACCATCCTGCAAACTATCCAGGGAACATGACAGAAGCCGCATACAGCACAAAGGATGTGCCAATAACCGATGCCTTCCCAGTAACTGTTGTACCTTCTGAAGCTATCAAATCCCATCGGGCTAAGAAAACAAAGGAGAACAAAACAATCACTCCTAAGGCATCAAAGTCACCTAGCAAAGGAAAGAAAATGGGCGAGGATTTAAATAGGCAGGCTTCTTGTGAAGGGATGAAGATCAAATCAGAATGGGATAGGCAAGATGTTGGCTTGAATTTGGTTACCTTCGATGAAACTACCATGCCTGTCCCAGTTTGCACATGCACTGGAGTACCGCGTCAGTGCTACAAATGGGGTAGTGGTGGATGGCAGTCATCTTGTTGTACCACCTCCTTGTCAATGTATCCGCTACCACAGCTTCCTAACAAGCGCCACGCCCGTATTGGGGGGCGAAAGATGAGTGGCAGCGTCTTTACAAGGCTGCTCAGTAGGTTTGCAGCACAAGGCCACGATTTATCTATACCATTGGATCTCAAGGACTACTGGGCCAGGCATGGAACAAATCGCTACATTACCATCAAGTAGTTAGCTAACATTCATTATGGAGAAGTGTGTTCCATTTGGCTCCCTCTAGTTGACATATCCCTTGATAAGCATGATAGCTTGAATTTTGTTAACCGGGGATTTTTCTTTTTTCTTTTTTAATGGTAGATAGAAGGCTGTTTCCCCTGGCTTGTTGTGGTTACTGGTATGGCTAAACTCAACTTCTATCCCACCCTACGGATGGGATAGCTGTAAAGTACCATCGTTGTAGATGTGGTTTTGTTGATTAGAACCAAGGGGATATCATGTTTTCAGTCTAACCTGTCCATTATGAATCCGTTGCAAAGAAATTTTTTTACCTTTTTTTAGACCCCTTTTTTTCATCATTAGAAAAAAAGTGCTAAAATTTGTTTTCATTTTAATTGCCATTGATGGTATTTTGATCCCTTAAGAGAAAATAAAAAAAAGTGCAATAATCTCTCGAGGCATGGTAATGGGAACTTAATATTTCTGCCATTGGTTGTACTTGTGATTCCATGTATTGCTTCTTAGTGTTTAGTAGCACGGCACCCCAATGCAATTCGGGCGATATATTATTGGCTCTGATTGAGAATAATGGAGGAGAAAATGTG
Source organism: Dalbergia cultrata (assembly GCA_031216105.1). Taxonomy (NCBI): domain Eukaryota; kingdom Viridiplantae; phylum Streptophyta; class Magnoliopsida; order Fabales; family Fabaceae; genus Dalbergia; species Dalbergia cultrata. The sequence continues at coordinate 1,498,766 of CM062349.1, read as the reverse complement.
TAAAGCAACGAATATGAACAAGTTTCTAGTCATTCTAATTTCTAAGTAGTGTTGCTCATTTCATTTTTTTTTTTCCTCCCACTATAGTTTCCTGAATAATCTAATGGATCCATAAAAGGGAGGGGTCTTAGTACTATTAATTTAAATGACATGTACTCTAACACTCTCACGCACATAAAAATAACAACCTGAAGTGAAAGCCCTATACTATACATGGCTCTCTTTGAAATTAAGTGCGGAGATTATAGTAAGTATGAACAAGGCAACAAGTGAGACATAAGAAAATGTTAGGGAATAGGTGACTCTGCTGCAGAATTTCCCAAAATGATCACAAATAGGAGCCCAACCTGAGTGTGGATTTCCATGCAGCCCCACGTCCCCTATGGCCGTTGCTGACCCACATCCCGCTATCACTAGCGTTACCATCATCTGTTAGTCCAACACCACAACTTCATCATTTAACATTGAAATCATTATAAAGCTGTAATAATTTTTTTCCTTCTTAACTTCGACCACATATAATATAATAATTAATGTAAGGGGATTTATTACACGAAGTCTCTCAATGATAATATACATATATATACAGGGGTTTTTTTTCACAAGGTAACCTTTGAAGGGTCAAAATTTACTTTCAATAGTTGAAAAGAGTCTAAAATGAGTTCTGCCTAGAGCCTAATATGTAGAATGTAGTGAAAATCTCGAATGATCTCTTACCATGTCATTCAGGAACAAGTAAAAGCAGCTGCCAGGGGATGTTCCTCGATGTTTGAAGACAATGCCATGAAATAAAGGTATGAGCATAAAGCAGCATGCAGTAGCATCTGCGAAAACAAAGAACCTGCAAGATATATGGACATACAAATTATCAAATACTTGGAAACGAAAATTGGTATGTTATGATTTGAATGACATTATTATTGTGTGGTAGTACACATGCATGCCTTACTTAAGAGCAGGCGAGTAGCTATATCGAGCATGGAATTGCATGCCTATAATGATGGTAGATTGGTTGCTAGTTAGCATAAACAACATTGCAGTGAATGAAGCAACAAGTACCACAAGTCTCAATGTAATATGGGCTCCCTTGAAAAATCTTGGGGATTTTAGAAAAGACATTATGGGATGGTTGACAGTGGGGATTTCATTTTTGGCCATTGAACCTTCAGGAGATGACATGTTGCTATTGAGCAGTTGAAAAGAATTGGAGAAGAATTAAAATGAGGGAAGAATATCGATGTTCAAGGCTAAGGGTATACAAAAAGGACGGCACGGTGAGTGGTATATATAAATAAAAAATGTGAGCAATATTAACGTAAATAGAGTAAATATATGTAGTGGTTGAGCCCATAGTCTAGTGAGTATAGTTATTTTTTACACTATTTGAGTAGGAGATCTCGTGTTCAATCTCCACTTCCCTTTCTCCAAACCCTTAGAAAAAAATTTCTATCTTTAATGCCTTTATTTAAAAGAGAGAGAGAGAGAAAATATATATTAGACTAGCATCGATTAGCGCATATGATCATCCCTCTGTTTCATGCTATTTGCTTAACTTAGAATTCGAATTTAGGGATCTTGTCCGAGAATTTTCTATTTAGTCATGATCTATTACATCATTTTAGAAGCACTTGAGTGATTATTCTATATGTTTAAAAATATTTTTAACGATGGGTATATTTTATTACAGTGATGATATGTTCTCTTAATAATCAATCTAAATATTATCTTAATTTAAAAATCACACTCACAATAGCATAAGGTATAATTTGCATAACATTTAAAAACTATTCATTACATATGAGTGAGAATTCAAATTGGGAGGATTTTTATACACATCAATTAGAATATACCATTTCTAATTTATATGCTTATAATAATAAACTATGACTAAGAATTACTCACAAGTATCCAAATTTTATTGGACTCTAATTAATTTAGTTGAAGCTGGGTCAATCTATTTTGGGATACAACTCTTTAGAGTTAATTTTTTGCATTCAAAAAACCTCTAACATAAAATTTTATTTTAGAGAATTATGTGTCAAACCACTTGAATAAACCAAATATACGATTAACTAATAATTACAAGTGGTTTGGATGAGCATATGAATTAATTAAGGTGGGTGGGAATCTAGTTTGCTAGATACTAGCCTAGCGGTAGTAGCAGTTGGATAGGTCAATTTTAGACCCTCCTATATTTAGCTGATCTTTCTTTGTCTATACTTAGATTCCTTGTAATCCAAAATAATAAAAGTGAAACACACTCGTGGGTAATTAAATAGGAATAAATGCAAATTTCTACTCATCAACCATAACTCTTGTAATGTAGTGTAATCCGGGGTGCACTGATTTTATATCAGAAACCAATGTGAATGCCAAAGTTGCATCATGCCTGTGCCTGTTTATCTTTCCCTATTTTCACGAGAACCAAATTTATTTTCCTGGCTTTAAAGTAGCGTTTGATCAAAATTTCAAACTCCATAGAATAGAAAGTTGATATGCCACGTTTTGGTTGCAGTGTATGGTTCTGGTAGTCACAGGCATATTGTAGCCTTCCCCTTTCCTTATAGATTAGTGCATGCTCTTGGGTTTGTATAGCTTAATTGCGAAGATTCTCCACCTTAAGTTCCTAGCTTAGTTGACAATGACGTTTTATACTTCTGAATTCAAAGGGGCATTAAATGTTCATATTCTTTTTCTTATGCATTCTAACTTGCACTGAAATCCTACAGTGCAACGTTAACAGAAACCTAAGCAACAAGACATTGATGACATAACTCTCTACTAATTCTTGCCGTAAATATAAAATTTAATACGTGTAAGTGAAAGGATAACAATATTATGGTGGAACCAAAATACTAGAAATATTAAGAACACGGTAAGTTCTGCAAACAGATTAGACTAAGTTATATATAGCATTTATAACTTTATTTGGGCAAAAGATTTTTTTTATTTTTTATTTTTTATCAGAAGTTCTCTCAAAATACTTTTAATTGCAGTTATTCTAAACATAAAATAACTTTGCATTGAGATGGTTCAAACAGGAGTTTGAGAAGATCACAATTGAATTTACTTCTATTTTATTACGTTTGGTTTCACATTTTGTCGCTTACTCAACCTTGATTAGTTGATCTCACTATAAAAACCAAGGTGTAGCAGTAAGAGAGCAGAAGCACACTCATTATGGGTCAAAGCGAATCCTATGAATGAAATGAATTGAATATATACAATATTTACAATCTCTACATTCACAAAAACCAAAGTTTGGCTTTCAGCAGCTGATGTCGAAGTATTTTGGATTAGAAGGGAAGTGACATTCCACGTGTAACTGCAACATAAAAAATAATCATTAGAGGAGATAAGGTAGCAAAATTGGGAACCAAGAAGTGCCCAACATCCATAATTGATGCTTAAAGGACTAATATGTTTGAAATCATTTCAAAAGTTCAAAACAAAAATAACGGCAATGTTTTTTAAAGCAGATTCTATAACATCACAGCCCACAGCACAAGTCTATTAACTGAACATGTTTTAATTTTAATAAATATACCACACTATGAGTGCCTCATGCTCCTGATGGACAGCAAATAATTAAAAGAAAATGGCTCGCAAGATTGAGGCAGTTATTCAATCAATCAGAACACCCCCATGATTACTCAACAGCAATCTATTAGGGTATGAAATACATGGCAAGAGACATATTTCCCAGAGTTGATAGTGAATAAATGGATTAAGACTTCACATAAGCATTCACATACCTTACCCTCGTCAGGATCCGAATGACGCTGAGGAAACACTACTCGCATATCATCATACAAGTAGAAACGTCTCTCATGTTCGTTATCCACAATGTTTATCGCGCCTCCAGAGAAAGTGCCAGATTTGCACTTATGAATAGACCTTGACCGCTTCTTAGGAAAGGGGCATTCGAAGCGCAGGTGGAGAGCATAAAGCAGAATGCCAGCGTTAATAGAATTGCCATTGGCCTTTGAAGAACAATGAAGAAGCTTGTCTTCATTCGCAAGGCATGTGCTTGAACTTAAGTCTTCTTCCTTGCCAACCCTTGCACTTGTAAAACTATCCAAATAACCGCATTTTGAGGCGTGAAGATCTTTATCGCTGTGTCTGGTATTTGAGATCGAGGAGTGATCAGCATCAACTCTAATGTCAGAATCTGTTTGGCCTTCTTTCCCAGTAGAGGACGTTGATCTAGATGAGGTTAAAGTAATCTTTTGCCGCAAGAATGTCTACTTCAGATGAATACAAGAGAAGAACATCAAATCCGGTAAAACTTTGGTCATAAAACAGATATGTATGTGGGACAGGGAATAAACAACAAACAGATGGCTTGTTATAAGAGGCTCCCTTCAGCCATCACACTTATTACAGAATTGCTTGTATCCTATCATTTCCATCTCTGTTTTCATTGTGGTTATGTTCAAAATTACTGAACACTTATAAAACATTTTCTTTTTATAAATTGGGATCCTTACATCTATATCCAAAGCTACAATATAAAGCATTTCTTTCTAATATGCCCCAGCTTAAATTATCCAATCAATATCAAAGTTAAAAGAAAGATGACTGTATGACATGCAAATGGATGACTGCGCGGTGATAGAAGCTTGAATATGGTATATTGATCCAATCCTACCTTGGTACCAGCCGGCATGTCACTCAAATCATAATTGCAAAAGAAAGTGTGAATAGGTGTCTTCTCTGGATTGCTGAGGACCTGCAATTAGGTTAGTCAGTTTTTCACACGTACAAATATTTAGAATTTTGCATATGAACACAGAATGTAACTAGAAGCTGCTGATGAACATGTAGTTGATTCTACACAGTAATGCTGCCGTGAAATTCATATTAAAATAAAAAAAAAGGCCGACAAACTATTGACATAGCAGCATAACTTGTCACTCCCAATTTTATCATCCTGACAACAATATTGGCAGCACTAATACATCTTGCATGATATTATTAATAAAATAAAACTATGATTCACTAAGTGAAAAAAGGCGGATCTCTATGAGAGTGAGAATATAACAGCTTGGTTCTTAGCATTTTTTGCATTGATTTGAGACAGGTAATGATCAATTGCCAACTAATAATGCAACAGAACCAATTCAAGTTGGCACCAGTAAAGTGATAATTTGTGGCACCAAAATATTTGAAGTTTAATGCTGATTATTTCTTGAAGCATATAGTATGAAACAAAGTTTTCAAATTTGTAAGTATCAACTGTGATAACATTTCTCCAAGATTTCTGGTGATATAATGGCAAACATGGAGCAGATGCTGCCAACATTGAAACTGATATCTTGACAGCATCCTCTCCTTTACACATTACATGTTAATTTGTTATTTCTATTAAAATTTACAATGGAAATCTCATTAACCTCCTAAAATATAAGTTGGCATTGTATCATGCTACCTTGTCGTGTTGTAACAGCATAAAACAGACGAAGTAAATGATAGAGTATGCAAACATCAAGTACACATCCACTTTGCAATATTATGCATAACCACTTTCTTGCTGCATATACATATGAATATGATTTGTAGATCGGAGGGGAAAAATGAGGTTCTCAACGTAACAATTTTAAAAGGCTTGGCAGAGAAGTACCAGTTGAATACGCCCTTTTATAGGTATACGTATACGGCTCTTTTCAGATCGTGATTCATCCATGCTAAGGGTTCTCTGAAATTTGGTGACTCTAGACTTGCACGATAATAACTTTCCAGAAAGATTAATCGATGAATAATAAAGTAAGTACTTATCTCCATCCACACTGGTTACTGAGAATGGGATTTTTTGTGATTTAGGTGAGAAATTGCCGCCAGTTACATTCAGCACAGCAAGAAAGCCCTCAATTTTCTGCAAATTGAAGGCAGTACAATTAGAACAAGAGTAAAATAAGAGACAGGTCATTCAAATTATGCCAACTTCATCAGGAAGCTAATGCAGAAAGGGGAGGCCAATATGAGAATAATGCCAACCTGACTAATTTTCCCAGATAGTAGGCGACCAGACAATATGGATTCCTCAAATGAACCAACCAGGGACCTTCTAACTGGCAGTCTACTCACTGTTCCACTTAACTTGGTATGCCGAGGAGAAGAGCTAGTAGGATGAGTCCAACATTCATTCATATCAATGAAATTATCAGGAGTAAACAGGCCAGACTTTTGCTGCATGCAGTCAAAATTGAGCTGGGATTTACTTGGCATATCCTGTGGGGATAAAAAGGTTTGACGAGTTCTATCAGATGATTGTTCCACATCCTTAACAGTCACATTGTTATCATCCGACATAGTATCAATATCTTTGTATTCTCCCAATTTCTCATTTTCAGAAGATTTTTTACCCAGGGGAGACAAAGGGAAGGAGGGGGATAACTTTTTTTGAGGTATAAACAATGCTGCTGCTTGAGACCTTATTTTAGTTGTCTGTTCAGAATCATGAAGTGCCAGAGATGATTGGTTGTGCTTATCCGACCATGGCTCCTCAAGTTCACAATGTGAACGGTCACACCTAGATACAATTTGGTTTACACTAGAATCAATACAGGTTGAATCCTCTAATTCCTGAAAACAAGATGAAGACCATATCATGGAGTGAATACCGTTGTAGTTTCCAATATGAACCTTCTCACACTCTTGGAGAAAAAAAGCATTACAACGTCCACAGTTATCATTTGAAGAACCATGATAACTACCACCACCAATGTCCCGGATATCACCTTTAAAATGATCTGCAAGAAGCACCCCATTCAAAGGTGACAATAATCGCTTTCTGACTTGCGGCGCTTCAGTTGTGTCATTTTTCACATCAAACACAGCTGAAGAATACACATTTCCACCAAAATCATTAACAAGAGGAGCTAATGCCCTTATTTGCCCAGCATTGACAGACAACCTGCCAATTTGTTCCATGGAATTAATCTTCAAGTTCTGTATGTTGGACTTCCCAGCTTTACTCATACTAGAAATATGTGATTCTTTTGAAATCTCCAGAACAATTTTTCTGTCTGAAATAGGCACATCAATTTGCATGCAATTACTTAGGTCTTCTCCAGCCAACAAGTTCAACTCATAGTTGCTTACGCTGGCAATCCTAGGTGCAGCCTGAACAAATGTGCCGAGTGATGCAGCCACCTCCTCAGCAATGCAGCCTGAAGGCACCTGTGGTAACCCCATTTCTCTTTTTAGGATATGGTTCTTTCAAAATGTCAAAAAGGAATCTCTTTCTTTATGTCACTCTCCTTCAATACCAGCATCTTGTAAGTGCATTCATGAATCAGACTTCAGAGCATCTTCATTTGCTGCACTATCACACAAGAGCCACTCTGCTGCAGAAATAATAAAGAATTCAATGATAAGTAGTAAGTTCCTGCTGAAATACAATGTATACACATAACTATAACAATTATAAAGAAAAGCAGAAAAATTCAATATACATATATATATTTTGTGGTGCAACGCATAGAAGTTTAGGTAGGTTCAGTGCTGGTCACGACACTTCTCATTCTTTTTCACAAGTACTGAATTGCTCGAGTTGAACAACATATATTAATCTCTCCATACAACCACAACGAACACTAATCAAAACACCCTTTAAGAAAATGCATTGCATAACAACCACTCCAATAACAAGGGGGCAAAATAAAATCACTAGACCATCATTGACATTTTCATGACCCACATAAAACTAAACATGAAGCATGATGCTATTGTTATTCCTTAAAGCCCCAGAACCAAAAATCCCCCCATAAACCCTCCTATCCTATATGTTTCGCCAGTGCATACTCACATAAAGAGCTTAAAAAACACCAAACCAACCAAAGCAGGTCCTGTCATACAATCAAAAGAAGCACCAGAAGAACATGAGATTCAAACAACAATCAGACACCATATATCCATGTGTGAATGCTCAAAATTCAATCTTGATATCAAATTCACCAGCACAACCAATCAAAGGAACAAACTTTGCAAACCCCACAAGATCAAAAACTCAGGTAGTGTGTTCAATTGTCCATATCATCATCATCATCTGGGAATTTTCTCTTTCTTCTTCTTCTTTTTCGTTCTACTTATCCTTGGGGAATCATCATCTTGTTGTGTAAATGGAGGCCCCTTGCCATTGCATTTCCATATTGTGTCACGTAGAAAAACGTGGGTGGGGGTGTCGCACATTGATGATGTATAACCCATATAGCAAAAGTGTACCTATAAGGTAAGGTAACAATATTTGTGGGGCATGGCTTAGCCAGAATTTTCTGGCTGTCTGTGTTTGTACTTTGAAAACCACAACTTGCAAAAGGGAAGCCACAACTTTCTTTGTCTTTGTTTTTTTTTTTTTGAATTTTTATTAGTAAGTTGTGCGGTTCCTCTTGTTTTTCACCTTCCGTGTGCATGGTGTCTCTGTCATTGACATGTGTCTATCCACACCAACATACACTTGGGCAAGTCTCATATTTATAGGACCCATTTAATGTCATTTCATTACCTTCGGAATTTAATGTCATTTCATTACCTTCGGAACCAAACCAACCCACGCTTCTCAACAAAACAGATCACAGATCAGTGCTTCTTCTTATTATACCACAAGAATGATATAAGTCTCTGGTTAAAAAGATACTATTACTCTGAGTTTATCCTCAATCAATTAAGGGACTTTTTCTGTAATTTTCGAATGCTAGTACCCTCTGAAATTCAATGGTGGTAATTTCATTATAAGTTTTATAAACCTTAACAACTTAAGTTAGTGTAACACGTAACTATATTTTAGCCGGATATCAATGCCGTTAAATTTCATAGAACTACAAAAGAAATTTCCATTTAATTAATTATCTATTTCCTGTACTTAGTTGTAAGCGTCCATTTGGTAAAAAATAGTTTAATATTATTTGATATATAAGAGAGCAAAAAAGTGAAAAATAAAGAGAGAGAAAAACAAGTTAATCCAACCACGATAATTTTTTCATATATATTTGAGACATTTTTATAATTTCTTAATTCGAGTATAGAAACTTTAAAAGATAAATAACAGTGGACGTAAGGATATTTGGTAGGGTACTCAAAAAGGAATCTCTTTCTTATGTCACTCTCCTTCAATACCAACGGCGGCAGCAGGAGACTCCAAAACCAGTGTTTACTAATCTATGCTACATCGAAGGAATAGTTCATTTGTTGGCCAAAATTTTTATTTTTTAAAATATCTTTAGCATATAGGGAGTTAAAAAAATTATAAAAATAAATAAAATAAGTGAAAAAAATAAAAATAATGTATAATTATACCTGTATTAAATTATAGAATGAGTTCCGTTCTTTTTATTTGCTCGACGCATATTCATAAAGACATTCTAATTATACATTATATTGATACCTTGATTAAATCATTTTATATGTATGATTTTTTAAATAATAGACATTAAAATCAATTGTATTCATTTTATTTATCTGACCTTTTTAAATAATGAGCATTAAAATTAATTATATTTATTGATGCGATAATGTTGAATTAAACTTGCTCCAATCATTTTCTTTTAGCATTATATTATCAAAAAAATTACCTGCTAGCGTTACCTCTTCGGTTGGGAACTAACGTTGGCGACTTTTATGTGTGTGATGCAAAAATGGAACAGAAGGGGCAACAATATTCCTGAGGATAAACTAGAACCTATTTTCAATTGTTGCGCCGTTGCAGCGCATTTGGAATAGTTGGTTCGTTCATTTTCTAAAATTTTTTTTCCATGCATCCATCGTCAAAGCTTAGTTGACTAACGTACATTGTAAACTCATTCAAAAGGGTTTTGAAGTTACTCCATGCCTAGAGTGAAAATCAAACTCCCAACATTGGTTTAAAAAGGAGTTAGCCTTTGCCACCTCACCACGATCCGTGATTGTTGATTTTCTAATATAAATTAGCTTGTTATTTTAGATTTCAATGCAGTCCAGCTGGCATTGATTTTTCAGGCCAAAAAAATAAAAGCTGGTATTGATTCTGTTCAAGGCGTTAGAGATAACTACTAATAGCCAGTAAGAAAATAAAAATGATAACAGGTGACTGAAACATTGGATATGGCAGCACTTGTTATGAATTTCTTGCTAAACTGATGAAATTTTCCAAGATCATGATGAATAGGTGCTCCCAGAAACTGTACAGCAGTGGATTTAATCCTCTGAAAATATACAAAAGTAAGGAACCCCATTGTACATTATACAACAAAGACTTTATGCCAAATGAAATACAAAAAATAGGAGCAACACAGAAAGAAAAATAATGATAATAATAATTTGAAAACCACCGCTACATGCAAAAAAAAAAAAAAAGGATGTATCAAGGCCTCAATCATTCCTTCCTCATTCTAGGATGCCAAAATCAAAAGACACTGATTATTTGCTCCTAAATAACAAATCCATTGAAAGGCCAACTGTTGATGGTTTAAATGTACGCATAAATTTCCATGATGAGGCAGTTTGGGAGTCTTCTTTTCTGGTTTTCCTCCCTCTGTAAGGTCCTGCAGCAGCGTGACTTCCAACAGGTCCAGATGGTTTTCCATCAAATATCCCTGAGCCAAAGGAAGTATCAGTGGCGCCAAATGAAACAGGTCCCTTTTGTGATGCATCCTGTGGATACCCAACAGCTCCATCTTGATGAGGAGGTGGAAATTTCTCACTCTTGCTTTTGGCATTTGTATGGTTCACAACTCGCCACCTCTGAAATTCAGTTAGATACACATGTAATGTCTCTCAAAGCAGCAAATAAGACACTGCTAAAGAGAATAGCTCAATTTACCATAAGGCTATCACCAGATCAAACAAAATTTCACACAAAGTTCTATGACTTGAAAGAACAAAAAAGGCAATCACCAAAAATAATATTTTAGATGTCAGGGTAGACATGATCAGAGAATCCAAAGTAAAACAAATCTAGAGAATCTAGGTCTCAAGTTCCAGACAGCATTACAATTTACAAATATTGTCGAATCACAAAACATGGTAGGGTCTCATAAAAATATTATGTCAGTTTGGGTATGCGGAGTAAAAAGGAAAGCTCAGACATAAGGTAGCCACAAAAGTGATAGCCCGAGAATATGGAGCAAAAAGAAAGTATATATGCAAGATATTCATGAAAACATAAGACATGCACAAACATGGATTTGAAGGAACCGGAAATTAAAATCATCCACAGTAACCGATTGAGGCCAGGTGGAACAGACAAACAGAGCAAATGCATGTGTGACATACATCCAGGTTTGTTTGGATCTCTGCGTTGGCTTCAGGGGCTGGAATGGCCCGTCCACGCTCACGTGCTCTGACTCTTTTGGCACCATCATTAGCCTTTCCACTTAAAGCTTTGTGCCTGAATATTAAATGAAAAAAACCAATCAGAAACTCGACAAAACAGCCCAAAAAGTTATCAAACATCAGAAAAGAAGGGAACCTTCTTGCTTCTTCATCCCTCAGTTTTACATCCAGTTCTTTGCTGGGAGGATACTTTGGTAAACTTGATGGTTCACAAGCATACGGCTCAGTGTTAAAGAACTGCACACAGAAAACAAATGTGAAATGCATTGCATCTCAAATGTAAGATTAATCCACATTGATCACTCACTTCGCTATTTAGAGCAGCTGAGGCAGTGCCACGATTGGAAGGATCTATTGCAAGAAGAGTTTCAATTAGAGGTAGTGAAGATGGAGGAATATCCTTGAAAGTTTCTGAGATGCATCGTTTATATGGCTGCTGTGGCTTAAAGATAGTAGCATTTGGCAATCTATATTTCTTCCAATATTCCTCAGATGGAGAGCCGCACAACTTAAATATTTTATGCAGTTGTTCAACCTAGCCAAAAGTTGGTCATATTACATATCATCCGAAAAATAGTCATTTCAAGGGCAAAAATAAAAGATAATGGAATGCAGACATAGGAATATTGTGATTTATGAAGATGGAGAGGTTGAATTAACCACAAAACAGACATATTACAACTTGAATACAATAACATTTTCCTAAAACTTGCCACTGAGGTACAGTATTTGAGCATGAAAGCAAAGGATATCTGAACTAATTAAAGTGTGGGTTCTGATGATAACCTAAAAGGTTCTCATTTTCTTTTGCTTCTCTTTCATCAGTCCGTTCTTTAATATGGTTTCTGTATTTTGGTTGATAAACTATGTCTGGTCCATTAAGATGACATGTTAGTGACATCAACAAACTAATCAAGTTGATGACACAACCAAATGCAAGCCCCTGCCTTACTCAACTTGGTTGTTGTCTAAGGAAGGTAACATTCCAATATAATGGCCAAAATAAAAGATGCAGCCTGCATCCAAGGCCTCAAAAGTATTCTTGGTACAGAACAATATGAACAACAAGCAAACCACTGTATCAAGAAGGGTACTTCAAATATTTGCAAACAGATAAGAAGTCATCACAATGACTATCCTATAAATTAAAGTTCAGACTACAGCCAATTTTAAATAAAACAAAGAACAATACCTCTGTTCGGCCAGGCATGATTGGCTTCCCAGCAAGCAGCTCGGCCAAGATGCAACCAGCGCTCCAAAGGTCAACCCCAACACCATAAAATGTAGCGCCTAGAAGAAGCTCAGGGGGACGATACCAAAGAGTCACAACTCTGCTTGTCATGGACTGCTTTTGCTTAGGGTCATAGAAAGTCGCCAGTCCAAAATCTGCAATTTTAAGGATTCCTTCGTTGTCAATAAGCAGATTGGAACCCTTTATATCGCGGTGCAGTACACCTCGACTGTGGCAATGCTCAAGGCCAGAAAGTAATTGCTTCATAAAGCATTTAACCTGTCAAAGAGAATATACTGAGACACAAATCAGCCTTTCAGTTTGAATTATCCTTTTACTTTTAAGTATGAACAACTCTTCCTTCCCTCTCATTTTATTGATAATTAAAATTGAATCACTTCTTCACACAACTCCACCAACTACTGACAGCAAAAGTTTTCATGAACCAAGTAATAAGCCTTGCGTGATTTAACATGTTGCACATTGCAGCCATATACTTGCAAAGTCACCCTCCCTATGGAATGGGCAAACTCTGTTTTCTATTTAAACTAGGGGTAGACTAAAAATAACAATAATCATAATGTCTTCAATTCTTCATAACTAACCAAATAATCTACCAGGCTTCTCAACATGCCCGAAATATTAATTTTAGTTAAAATACCACAATTGACTTGCTCCCAAAAAGTAAAAATTCCTTACTTCAGATTATAAAGCAGAAAGTTCCAAATTAAGCGATGATTAATAACCTTACTTTTTGTATAGACAAAGCGGCAGATTCAGAGTAGAAGTCATTTGAAAACATCAAAAAGCCTAGAAAGCAAACTATGCTACAAACTGTGCATGGGACCCAACATGGCCTAGAAAGCTCTAGGAGCAAGATCAAAGGCCTACACTACACTACACTCCGCTCCACTTAGAAAGTTAACCCAAAACAAGTGAAAGAACTTTTAGTTCTAACCAAAGTAAGGCAATAATAAATCCATGACCTGAAACAAATCTAAATCACAACACAAAGACAAACCAAATTTAGCAACCCTTATATGCCCAAATCTCATTAAAATAAAACCAAACTGGTGTACAGTTTGTCCAAAGTGTCAGTTATTCCTTAGTATGCTAAATATACGTACCAAAAAAAGTATATGCAAAATAAATTCAACAAGGGACAAACACCAGCTTAAAATTATGGTACCTGAGGTTCAGTGAACTTAACACCTTGGCCAGCTGCAAGGCCTGCAAGATCATGTTCCATATACTGAAAAACCAAGTAAAGGCTGCAAGACATTCTAGAAGTAACCAATCCTTCAAGCTTCAAAACATTTGGGTGATCGAGCTTTCTCAACACAATAATCTCCCTTGCCATGAACTTCACACTCTCCGGTTCCAAATTATCAAACCTAACTTTCTTCAAAGCCACAATCTTCCCAGTCACAAGGTCCCTAGCCTTATACACATTGCTATAAGTCCCTTGCCCAATCTGAACAACCACCACCATCAACACAGCCAAAAAATAAAAAATAGGTAAAATATCCAATTTTAGAATTTTATTTTCATTTTCATAAATTTTTCAACAAAACGAAGAAAAATTAAAATGATGCTTCAGTTTCGAAAATGAAGTGAAGCGACCTTAGCGAGTTTCTCGAAGGTGTTGGCGCGGCGAGGGGTCCAATCGCCGATTGCATCGCCGGCGACAGCCATCAGCCACGACGGCCATCCCTGCTGCGTCACGGCGCACGGATCAAGCCTCGGTTTCCGGCGCTCCGGCGCCGGAAGGCTCACCGGAAAATCGCCGGAGTTACGGTTCCTCTGCTTCGGTCGAACCCTCACTGCATTTTCGCCTCCGTCGGGAGCGGAGCTTCGCTGTTCGCTCTGGCGTCTGGGCCGAACTCCGGCACCGGCAGCCTTCCCGAGCACGCAACCCATCCGTCAGGCGTGGCGGCGTGAGGCGGCGGCGGAGGTGGCGGAGAGCGAAAAACGCATGGAGTTGGAAAGGGGAACGGTGCTTCGGATTCCGGCGAGTTGCTTAACGGAAATCGCCGTCGTGTACGGCGAAGGGTACGGCGGCGAGTGACGGTGGTTTTGGGGAGAGGGGGAAAAAGCCCGCGAGGGAAAAGAAAGGCTTAAAGGTGCGTTTGGTGTGATGAGTGTGTAATGAAGAGAGGGAGTAGCGGAGGGTGTGATTCTCTGTGACGCAACATTTTGACTGTTCAATAAAACATTAATAAATAAATTGCATAATAATTTTAACAAATTATTATTTTTGAAAGTGTAAACACTCAACGATATTTGAAAATTATATAATTTTGACAATTTTAATCATTCGTATGAAAACTAACGACTTAAATTTGTTATTTTGATTGTTCTAAATAATCACTTTCTCGATTAGTATATTCTTGTTCATATATAATTTTATACTATTAGTCAATAATTATTAGTCAACAAAATTCAAAGTGATAAATAGTTGTCATATAATGATGTATAACCACTCATTATGATTTAATATATTTTAATTCATTAAATATTTAATTTTGATATATTAATAATGTAAAATAGTTTTATATTAGTATCTAATTAAATATTCTTCTATGTATATTTCTTTAAAGAGTTAGATGAAATTTGAATATATTTTATTAATGTGATAATATATAATTAAATAATTATATAAAATAATTTATATTATCATTTTATTAAAATTTAATTGTTTTATTAATTAATAATATAAAGATATTTTATATTATAATGGTATAGAAATTTAGAAGGAATTTGTTTCAACTTTATTTATAGAAGTTACTTCTATCAAATTTTATTCAAACATTAAAAATATTAAAAAAATATATGTTTAATTTTTAGAAATTTCTCTGTTATCCTTATAAAGTTCATTGGTATATGTATTTTTTAAATAACTTATGACTAAAAATTTAATACACATCTCACTAATTAAATTTATCAATATTTTAAATACTTATAATTAAATTATAATTATTGAATTTAAATGGGTATCAGTACCCAATATCGAAACAAAAACCTTAATTTTTTAAATACAAGTTCATATGACTAGTTTTTATAAAAAAATTTATCATTTTTCTTATTAGAAAATGCTCAAACTAGTGCACATTAAATCCCTTTATACTAATAGCAATAGTTGACTTTTGAAAAATATTATTAATATATTAATTTATATCTCATCTATGGTTGCATAAATATAAATGTAAATCTTGTTCAAGCAAAGATCGTATCTCTTGACAAGTGAAATGTTAACCTACCACATCCATCATGACTATAAATGTTACGTACAGTAACATTTTAAAAAAAAAGGTTTTTCATACTCTCCACTTTCAGAGAGTGAGATCAACAAAAAAAAGGGGCATGATTTTTCACGAAAATGACGGAATTGCCACTGTAGTTTTTGAAAGAGTGAGCTGGTGCTGTCAGTGAAATACTGAAATGTTAGCGGAAGGAAGGAAAGAGGGAGAAAGGTGATTATGAATGATGACGTCATGCATTTTGTGACCAAAAAGGTCCAGCCACCATAAAAGTAAAACAGTGGGAAAAAATGCCTTTCATTTCCGTGGAAAAAAAAATAAAGACATTGTTCTTTTTTCATTTCTTAACGATTTTTCATCTAATTGTCAAAATTTGACTTTAAGGCTGGGGACAGTTATTGCTCTCTTTGAATTGAGCCACTAAATTCTTTCGGGAATTTAGGTGAAATTATTTAAGATTAGGTATAAGAAAAAGTTATCTTATTTATATTTATAATATATGTAATACAATTCACATCTCATATATTATTAGATAAAGTTTAGATTTCATTCAAATAGAGTACACATTTCCTCCAATAATAAATAAGATATGAGTTGATACGGTATCCTATACTCTATGAATTTAAATCATTTTTTCTTAATGCAATTGTGGAATTACAACCAATGGTTATTGGATTCAGATGAGTACTACTCCGTATTTCTCAAATTGAAGATCTTTATGGAATTTCTGACATATGAAGTTACTCCCACCCACCGTGCCGAACATAATAAATAGAGGCTTTGCATTCATTGCCTCAAACAAAGAGGGAGACAGGACATGGAAACGTCGGCTGCCCTTGCCGTAAACTGCAAGCATCATCTATATGTGAATAACATTACATGCATGTAAGAAGTTTATTTAGAATTATATGTCTAACATAATGTGTAATAATTATTAATTTTTAGATAAATTAACAAATTACATCATTTTATTTTATTTAATAATTATTATTATTTCTGTAAAAAATTATGCGTATATTTTTATGAATGTGTAATATGTATTGAAATCATTTAATCATATATTATCACATAACTATAAAAGTTGGCACAAAAAGTGAATAGCTAAACCTCTTAAATAAGATATCATGCATTTGATTTATGACTATGGATTCATTTAGATAGTACAACTTATAATATTTTTTTAACTTTCTGAAAGTAAAAAAAAATCATATTTTTAACCTTTTTATTCTGTTTGACTGAACAGTTCATTACTTTTCTAAAAGTTATTATTTTTACTTTTTGAGAAGTTAAAATATCTAGTTTTTTAAGAAACACTTTCTCAAGCACTATAAACAAATAATTTTATTACTATGCATTTGAATATAAAATAATTTACTCATAAGTTAGAAAAATAACTTTTATATAAGTACTTAAATAAGTTATTTACTCAACATGACCTATATATATGGAAAAATATTTTGTTGAGATAGATCATACCTATGTCTTGAAATAAAATTAGTCTCTACTACTAATGATAAATATAAATAAATTTGATATTATTTGCTTAGAGAGTCATTTAAATATAATGATTTAATTGGATAGTGATGATATAAAAATTCTTTATATATATTATTAATGAATTAAAATTAATTTCATAAAATAATTTAATTTTAATATATTATTCATCTAAATAAATTTTTCCATGATAATTTAATTTTGTATCATTACACTAAATAATATACTACTTCCATTCTCTAATAAGTGCTCATATTCAATTATCCACATATATTAAGGAAACAATTAAATGAATTTAAAATTAGATAAGTTTAAGTGTATTTTACAACACCAACCTTATTTACAACTCTAATTAGACTTTCATAATTACTATTTTTAAAATTACATACTCCCTCTATTTCACTAAATCTATCCACTTATTGAGATTTTATTTTTCAAAGCATCTGCTCATTGCAATACTAAAGGAGTATTAATTATTTTTTTACCAATACCACTATTTTGTTTTGGACAAATGAAATGAAGCGAATTGAGTAGTATACAATTAGATAATAGTGCTAATTTTTTTATTAACAACATATTAAAATTAATGTCCCAAAATATTTAAATTTAAACGGTTCTTGTTATTAATAATTTTCCTATTTAGAATAATTGTCAATTTTTTTCTTTTTATATTTCAAAATATCTATCCAATTATGTTTTACTTTCTATTTATACTATTAATCATCATAAACATACTCATTGCAATTATGAGCTCATCTACTATTGGACAATGTGCATGACCATTGGATAAGTGTAGTATTAATAGAATTTTTTTTATATAGGAATAATTTGATCAACTCATATAATTTTATATATTTACTAAGATATTTTTTTTTTAATATGTGCGTTGTTTATTTTTTACACTTATCCTGAAATTTATGTAGATACGAAAAATGTGAAATATGTGCCCTAGTTTGATTTTTATTTTTTTTCAATATATGCACTAGTTTGAATCGTTCTTATTATTATAAAGTTGTTCGCCGTGATAGTCGGAAATGTAATTTGCATCATCAGCACTTGGAGGGACCTCTTTCTTGCTGATCATAATTTACTCTACTCATTAGCCCCATGTGTTCTGACCAAGTCCTTACATCTTCTTTTTTTTATTATTATTTTGTCAAACTAGACTAGTGAGTCAATGTGAAGTTGTGAACTAGTATCTTTTTTTTTATTATTATTATTTGTATAAATTTCGGTGTATAGGATAATAATCTTAAGAGACTAACCAAGTGTAACTCAAGTAATAACTAACTAGTTATTTTATCTCCTATCTTGCATGAATGATATAAATTAAATATTATCAATTAAAACTTCTCATCAACAAATAAATATAGTTAATACATTTAAATTTGTTTACCTTTGAAAGAATTATATTTAAATTATTTAATAAAAATATTGATTAAATTTTTATATAACAAAAATTAAATTGATGTAAATGTAATTATAATATTTTAAGAATTTAATTTTGATACACTAATAATATAAAATAGTTTTATATTATCATCTAATTACGTGTTATCACATCAGTAAATATGATTAACTTGCATATCTACAACTTAAATGGTTAAAAAAATAGAAGAATCTAAGTGGGTGACATTGCACAAAAAAAATTATGAGATCAACACATAAAAACTAAAATAATATTTTAAACTACAATAAAAAAAATCTTGTATCTAAAGTTTTTTTAAAATTATTTAGTTTAATTTTACTTTTATGCATTTTTTAGCTTCATATAAATAAATTAAATTAAATTGAAAAGTTATGTTTATAATATTTCCATGTGAATGCTTTTATATGGAAAATAACACTTTATCCTCTTAAACTATAGGTCTTGTGCACTTTATCTCAAAAATTTTGAAAACATACAAATCAACCCTCAATATTTCCCAATCATTCAAGTCAACTATTCTATTAATTTTTTCATCTATTGTTGACAAAAATAATCTAAATTCAAGAAAGTTTAAGGTATCGAGTTTCATATTGTTTTCTAATTTAAGATGCTGAGCTGTACACGACTTAAAGTTCAAATATTTATACTAGTGTACTTATTTTCCGTTAACAATTGATAGTAATTTAACAAAGGGCTAAACTACATATTTAGGAAAGTTCAATGGTTGATTTCTAACCTTTTAGCATGATGGGGGTTAGAGCATATGGCTTACAATTTAAGGAGTAACATCTATTTTTTTTTTCGCAAGTATAAGGCAAGATAAGATAAATTAATATAATATGATTATGTAATAACTTTGAACATTGCTTGATGCGAGCAATATATTATATAAATTTATCTATCAAACCTCGCCAAATGCAATTTTGCAACCAAGAGTACCCTAACAAATCTTCAACTCACATATGAAGAGAAAAAAGACTATACATTAAAATGATGAATAACTTAATCAAGTCTAAGTAGAATAAGGTCTAATTAGTTTTAGTTTTTAATATATAAGGTTTATTTTTCTTATTTAATTGAATGATAATAAATAATATAATTATTAAATAAATAATAGTTAATATAAAAAATTATATACAAATAAAATATATAAATAAATGATATGTGATATATAAAAATAAGGATTAATAATAAAAATATTTTAATATATTATTTCTCATTCAAATAGAATTTAAATCATTATGATAAAATTACTGGAAAACTATTAAATTATATACAATAAAGAGAGTATTTTTTACCTTTTTACAATTTATTAAAATAATAAATTGTTGTAAAATATTCAAATAAATAGTAAATATTTAATATGACTAAAAATTTTAAATAACAACAAATATGTTTAATCGTTAAGAAAATCCTTTGATCAAAAGTAATTTTTCTAAGTAAAGAAAAAATACAACAGCACGAGAACAATTGCCTACACACCTATTATTTGAATCCTTGCCCAAAATGTTCAATTAACAATGGGGTACGTTTGAAGTTTATGCAAAGGTAAAAGCATAGCCCCTGAAGAAAAGCTAATCCAATCAACAAGTGATGAAAATGACAGCCACAGATTTCCATGGCCCGTGGCACAAGATATTTAGTTGGAACGAAGAAAAACCAATAGCGAAATTTGAAAGGAGGTTGCATTTTCAAGAAAAAAACACAAATGACAGCATAAGCAACCATTGATTTTATTTTAGCTCTATCCTTCTTCTTTTTTAATCTTAATACTATATATAAATAATTAACTATTTAGCTCATGTTTGAAAAATACAAGTAAACACACATCAAATCATTAAGACTAATACACGTTCTTTAGTTGATATATAGTCTATTTGGCTTGTATTTTTGTTAATAAAGGATAAATTTAGTGTTTTGAAATACTTCTATATAAAACTAAATTTTTTTTTTGTTCTTCAAAACAATTTTTTTTTCCATTTTAATTAAAAGACTTCTTATTAGTTAGTACCCACATATACAACCAAACGAGAAGTAGGTGTGTTAAATACTCTTCTACTTGTTGCCCTTTATTAAATGCATTTGTTGAATGTAGTGTTGAATTTCAGCCCTGAACTTCTGGTCTCTTCAGTCATATATATTTAATCTTTGCATCTTCCTTTGTCCTCTCTTAACTTATATCATGTTTGTGTTCAATGACCCACCGCTTACTGTAACCTACGTCCACGTCACGCTGGCTTACGTGTTACCCACACAAACACCACACAACAAGTAAATATACATAGAAGGGAAAGAGTGTGGATGGAAATAGATTCTCTCTTCTAGATAGATTTTGCTTTCGATTGATGCGCAAACTAATTTAAGATTGAATGACCAAAAATAGAAATCAACATGTACAACTGTTTTCAAGGTTGAATTAATCTTGCTTGAAAAGTAAGCTTATATTAATTCAGTCTGACTTTGGAGAAACGTTAATTTGATAGGGGTCAATTATGTTTTCAGTCGATTTAAATATTGATCGTTTTGGTCTCGGTCGTGCCAAAACTTTTGCTTTGATTTTGGTTCTTCTTTTTCTTTGTTTTTCTAGATTTTGATGCATATAAGTATATTATAATAACGGTGTTTAGTGGTTGCAATTATTGAAATAATTATTTTTATCCTTGTAAATGTTTTAAGAACGTTATTTTGGTCACTGTATATATTGCCGCTTGATATTAAATCTATGCGAAAAAGGTAAAAAAAACATAATGAAAAAAAAAGGGATCAAAACCAAAACACAAATTTTAGAGGTGCACAAATCAAAACTAACCATATTTATGAAAACTAAAAATATATTTAAGCCATTTAAAAAGAAATTTAATTTTGTTTACTTTTAAATTATTACAGGCACGATAAGCCACTAAAGTAATAAGCAGAACGAAAAATACAAAAAAAAGCGGTAACAAATCTTGTGCTATTTAGCATCAGCATTTTAATCGATGTAATAGTGCGTCCTGAACAACTATTTTAGGTTGTTAACAAATCATCTGCATCCTGGTTTGACAAGTTAGTTGTCCATTGACACTTGGCAGCTACAATATTCCCACATGATTCGAATGTATGATTCTCCCTGAACTCTCTACTCCGGCATTCATCTCTCAGCAGCTTCCCCTATTAAATGGTCAGCTTTCGGATACGACTTTACTTCTGATTTTTCATTTGATTTTTAGCTTCTTTGATGGGTTCAGCATTTTACTAGAACCGCAAAGTGTAGAAGTTAAGAGAAAAAAAAAACACAGAAATAAATCTTAAAGCACAACAATGGGAATGTACCATGGGTACACCATGTAACAAGGCATTTCAACAGATCCAGTTAAAATGGGCAAGGCAAATTTCCGCCATTACTATAGGCCCTTCAGTTGGAATTAATTGTCCATTCGAACAAACTGATATATTAAAATATTAATATAGCTGTCCATTTGCATAGATTTTTTTAATATATCAATTTATCCAAATAGACAGTAATTTTCAACCGGAGGGAGTAGATCTGTAAGCCTTTAATCTCTCTACTACACCCCTTGATCCATTTCGGTCTTGTAAACCTGCTTAATACACCATCAACACAGTCTCAATTAAATCCATGAAGCATGAACTTTGTCAATAAGGTATTTAATTTCATACCTCCTATAACATAAGGAAAATCTGCAGTACCAAAGTTTCCAAGGAGGAAAAAAAAAAGTCAGGTGAAAAAAGAAAGCCTGTTCGATATGGCTCAATGAAAATTATATAGGTTTATATTCAATTGTCCCTTTGTTTCTATAATGGTTCAGCCACCTAATGGCGACATGTCTTTCTAAAAACTTCACGATCAAAATGCTTTGGATAATATTTCACACACAGGCTACAGCAGCTTTTCAAGAGCCAAGTTTTCATCGCCACCTACTGATTCCAAAACACTCCTTACTTGAGCTTCAGGAAACCCCATCTCTACAAGCTTCTTTACCTGTACCAAATTAAACAGAAATCACAATTGTAATAGAACTGCATAACAAGTCATATGGGACTGATAGCAATGAATTTAAAATTACCAAAGTAGCTTAGATTTCATGAATTTTTGTACTTGTCAAATCTAAAGAATAATAAATGTTCTTAAACAAGTTATGCATGTCAATGCAAGTCATTTGTCCAATTCAGAACTTAAATTTGGTACAAAATTATAAGATACACAAAATCAGCAGTAGATTTATTACCCAAATAAAACTTCTAGCTTTATCATTTTCTAATAAAATTATCATGAAAAGAACTATCCTGTATAATATTGAATAGATCATTATTAAATTTTCTTTGTAAAAGAATTGAACACCGAAATACACAAAGCAAGATGCCTGTGTAAAACATTAAACTTAGCTGCTAGTGTAGTCATAACAAGCCCATGCAAGAAAGTAATAAAGAATGCCCACTTTGAACGTGAAGCAAATGTTACATGTTGACAAGACCGATTAAAATACGCTCAATAATGTGCATACACATTCCAATAACACAAATGCAACAAGCTTGGTACCTTTTCTTCAATCCCAAGAGTCTTGGCAAAACTTTCTGTCCAGTAGCGAGCAGTGTTAACAAATGTCTGATAGTCTTTCATATACTGCATTGTTAATATACAGAAACTGGTTTAGAATGACAGGACTAACGAAGAATAAACAATATTAACAGAAGTTGATCTAGCAGCAAGCTACAGAAGTATAGAATTCTTCAATACTGTGCCGCTTTGTCAGTTCCACACACAAAGCAAATGACAAGAAACATTTCATTAGTAGAGACACAACAACACTCAACAGAATGAGTCATACCTGCTGTGCCACAACAGCATCTTGAGGATCATCAGGCTGAGGAGCAGAGAGAAGTGCTTGCACTGAAAGAAGTGCAGTCTTCAGAGTGAGTGCTGGGCTCCATTGGTCCTTCAGGATGTCCAGACAAATAGCTCCACTCTGGCTGCTGATATTGGGGTGCCTTCAAGGGGTAACCCGCACAACAAAATCCATGGTTAATCAACTGAACAGATATTTTGCCACAGCAATCCGTTAAATGCTATATTAGTGAATTTGCTATGCATAAGGAATTGCTCATTTTACATTGGCTAAGA
This sequence comes from Dalbergia cultrata, assembly GCA_031216105.1. NCBI lineage: Eukaryota > Viridiplantae > Streptophyta > Magnoliopsida > Fabales > Fabaceae > Dalbergia > Dalbergia cultrata. The sequence continues at coordinate 1,474,920 of CM062349.1, read as the reverse complement.
CAGGAGACAAACACAACAATCAAAAGCTTCTTCAGAAGCTGGAACAACTGATACAGAGGCTACTGAAACCTTGAGTTTGCCGCATTACCCATTTCCATCTTACAAATATTATCATTCACTACTCCCCAAATTTGAGAAAACAACAAAGTAAACGTGAGAAATATATTTTGGAAGTTTAATAATCAATGAGAACCAGGGGAAGGGAGATAGTAACACGAGATGAAATACAGAACTCACAATATCAGGAGATCTTAAGACAAAATGCTACACTGCCATATTCTTTTTTATGAAAAGAATCAATATACGACATTTCTCTATTAGGTTAAAGCGAACTTGCAGTGGTATCAACAACAAAATTGAAACAGATAGAACCCCAGCACAAAACCTTGCAACAATTGAGTAGACCTGGTGAGGTGATTGAAACCTTGAGTTCGTCACAAAACCTGAGTTCTTACAATTATTATAAACTCACTATTCTCCAAATGTGAGAAAACATTAAATATACAGAGAAATATATTCTTGAAGTTTAGTGTCAGTAATATAAAAAGACATTGAGTTGTAATGTCACACTACCATGCTCTATTTTATGAAAAAGGATCAGCATATGGTGCTTCTCTAGTAGGTTACAATGAAGTTGCAGCAGCATCAACAGTAAAATTGGAAATTTGGAATAGAATGAGCCCTAGCGCAAAACCTCGCAACCATTGGGTAACACATCTTCTAAGAAGCTGAAAAGCTCATCTTCCAATTCAAGCCCTACTTATATTCTTGTGGATTAAACATCAACACTACCACATTTCCATGAAAACAACCATACGCCAAACAGCAAAACGCAATGAGTTTCCACATTACCAACCACAATATTTCTCCCCTGTTTTTTTCCATTTCCAAAGACATCAGTGAAAACCAATCTTTAAGGAGGCAAAAGCAAATGATCCAGATCCTCCAAAAATCAAGCCTAACCACTCAGTAATCCAGGGCTCATTCAAGCACAAAAGAAGGAGGGAAAAAAAAAAATTCCAAACAACATTTCCCTACCAGACTTTTGTTGCAAACTGCATCTTTGGAGGTTCAAACGGATACCCATCTGCAACCAGAGAAAGGGGGAAAAAATAAAGCAACACAAATTAACACACACATGCAATTCAAACAGCAAAATAAATAAACAAACAACAGCCTCAATTTGATAGCTCATCAAAATAACCCCATTCAAGAAAAAGGCACAGCGTGATATCAAAACCCTACAACAAAAAATTCAATTGAATTTGGGGATTAAGGTATCAATTGAATTGGGGATTAAGGTACCTGGCAATGTGATATCAATGTTGAAAACTCCACCTTCGTAAGGGGTCCCGACAGGGCCAGGGATGATGCCGAGGAGCAGGACGAGGTTTTCGTTTTTCGGGGTGACCTTGATGCCCGATCCCTCAGCGTCCTTGCTGCATTCCACGAGCTCCTTCTGCACGCGCGCAAAGTCTTTCATCTTCTCCTTCAATCTCCCAACAAAACAAAGAAAAAAAACCCTAACAATATCAGTCACAAACAAACAAGAAATAGAGACTCCTCTTAACCGTGCTTAATTCTGATATTAACGTAATTAAAAGGAAAACAAGAAAGAAAAAAAAAAAGTGAGGGAAAAGAAGGGATTAGTTACTGTGTCTCACTCTCAGCCTCTCTCTCTCTCTATCTCTCACCTTCGGTGGTGTACAGAAGAAGCTGAGAATAAAGCTTGCCGTTGCTTTTTCACCTCCTCTCACTCTCTTTTTTTCTTTTATACCCAACCCACCAACACCAACGAGCAGTAGTGGTGGAGTGAGTGGCGAAAAATGAGAGTTTCTGAGCTACGTTATTTTTTAAGACCCCTTTTATTATATATATTTATTTAATTATATGCAGCCCCGCGTTTTCTGTTTTCTAGGCGCACTTTTTGTGTTTTGCCTCTGCGCGTCGGTGAGATGGGTAATCTTGCAATAATTATCATTTAGATTCTCACAATCTAGCTCTTTTTTTAGATTTGAAAAAAATAAAAAAAATGACATGCACTTCTCAATTTGAAAAGGGTGACGTTAGATGTATAATTAAATTGTATAATAAATATACACCATGCACTTTATCATTATTAGATTTGATGAATGAGTGGGATGAGTAGGGACTACATATTACATCTAATAGTGGTAAGGTGTATGATGTGTATTTATTGTATAATTTAATTGTACACCAAATATTATTCATTTTAAAATTCCAAACAGTAATTTCAAAGGAAATTCTTACGCAATTATATATTGTTAAAAGTATTAGAAAAGTTTGGTTTGACGTATTATTACTTATTAGTAGAAATTTTTTTGGTACAATTGACTTATTATTATTATTATATTAGATATTTTTATTTGTGTGAACTTTGAGATAATTATGACAAGATTCAAATAATTCCAGTAACATAATAATAATTAAATAATAATGCACAATGCTATATTATGATGTTCTCGGCACGAAGTCGGTCTCTAATCTACTTTGGACTTCTTAACATCAATCGATCTGTACATTTATTTTAAATTTTTATATTTTTAACTTTTGTGATGATAAAAATATATATATATTAAAGGCATGAAGGAAAGGTTATGAACACCCAACCCAAGTTTGGTGCCATGGACATCTCCTGAGCTTAGGTGTGCCACCTGCTACCAAATGATGTGCTGCCAAGCAGTTCCTTAACGCTGTCAAAAAGGTGGCGCTGGCTTTATGCCTTTCATTCTTTAATCCATTATCAGATAAATGTGTTTGTTAATCAATGAAAACCAAACAAATCCTTTTTTATATCTCCCCTCCATTCTTTTTTTTATTGATTTCCATCCTTCTCCCCTTCATTCCTGACAAGCGTGGAGTAAACTACGTATATTATCCAGGATAATTTACATGGTCCTCTCTAATCAAATTTATCCCATGTCTCTTTTATTTGTCCAGTTAAGACTAACTTTTTCTAGATATATTATTTATTATGCACTAAAAGAGATGTCAATATAATAATTTTATAAATTCAGGAATCTTCTTTTTAAATTTCACAAGTTGTGGAGAGATTAATTGAATTTCATCAAATCTTAAAAAAGGTTAATGTAACTTATTTTATTATCTATTATATATTATTAAATGATTATTAATCAACTGTCGTATGATAATTTTACATTATAATAATTAAAAAGAAAATAAATCTCTCAAAATTTAATTTGTTCAATTATAAGTCTCTTTATATAAGTAATAGAGGATAAATTTTAATAACAATTAAAAATATTACTTCCTTTTTGTTCTCTCTTCCTCTCTTTTTCTCTCCCCCCCCTCCCCTCTAGCTTTGCAGACGAAGCTTTAAAATTTTTACATATATTTTATTTAAAAAAATAAAAAAATTGAAGTTTAAATACATTGACAACATAAAAAAACTTTGTTCATATACTTTTATTTATAAGATTTTTAAAATATTAAATTATTAAGTCAAACACAACTACTAATATGGCGCATTAAAATTAAAATTTAAAAATAAAAAATAAAAATAGTTTCCAATTATTATCAAAATGTTTTTCTTTACGATTTTCCATTTTTACGCTTTCATTCAAATATATATAATAGCAATGTCTTGGATTCTCACTGTAAGACCAAAAAGAAGAGAAATAGATTTATTAGTATAAACTACAATGAGGTGTTTTTTTCTTTTATAAATTTTCACTAAAATCATTGAAGTGTTTCTTATTGAAGTTAATTAGGCTCATAGATTCATATTTTTAATATTTTAAAATTTATTTTCTTAAATGTGATTTTTTTAGTCATGTATACTTATTATATAAAAAGCAGGGGGATAGTGAGGATAAGGATGATGATTTGTTTTTGTTTTATTCATTAAAACCATTTAGTTGATTACTTTTCGTCTTTTTTCTAATTGTGTTTATGTATTAATGGACCCTTTACATGTAATTAATTTGCTTCTTTGTTAAGTAGAAATGTGTGATGATTCAGTTCAGATTTGCTGTTATATTGATGTCTGATTAATTCCATTTTAATAGATTTTTTTTGTTTGAGTTTTAATGATATCTATTGTATTGATATTTTTGTTATTGGTAGTTGGTTTTTCTTTTTGCTCTGACTTTTTATATAATTTTGATTTGTGATTTTTTTGTTTTGATTAATCTGTAATTAATTATTAAAAATATTTGATGATATTTTTATATGCTTTACTATATCAATCAGTTCTAAGCAAAAAAATTAATTGTTTATATGGATGTAAATATGATTATATTTTCAATCCTCAGTTTTTTTCTCATTAATTGTTTATATGGATGTAAATATGATTATATTTTTACCTCAGTTTTTGCTTTTTTCAAAACCTAGACATGTATAAATAATGCAAAGATAATCTATGTCTTTTTAGATTTGAAAAATATGTAAATGACAAAAGAGAAAAATTGGTTTGTGCTTGTGGTCAATTTATTGTTATTTACATTTTAAAATTTTAATTTGTTGCTTATACTTCCAATCAGTGTCTTATTTAAGTCAATTTTTTTAATCACAATTATTCTTTGAAATTTTATTGCCTGAAAATTACTCTTAAAACACGAATGTATATTATACAATATGAAGGAGATCAATTATTTCATAACAGAATATATATAAAAAAGCACAATATATAATTATATAAAATATAATTGATGACATTTTTTTCAACAATTCTTATGATAACATGTAATCTAATTGTTGGATCTGCATAAAAGTACATAATAAACGTATGTGGTCAATGTGGTCTATTTATCATCATTTTTATTCCAAAATTGTTATTTCTTATACTTTTATGTTTTAACCAATATCTTATTTGATTGATATTATTTTAATCACAATTATTATTTTTTTTGCTATATTCTTCTAAATGAATTTCAAACCTTAAATATGAATATAGAATATGAGAAACATATATCTTTTGTTTTCAAGAAAACGTATTATTTCACAATAAAATATAGTATCTGTTAGTTAACTAGGCATAAGTACATGTACAATATAATTGATTAAAACCATATCATTCATTGCAATGATGATGTATAACGCCATAGTCAAAGGCGTACAATTTATGGAAGGTGGATAAGGTGTTAACCTTACTAGTTGTAAATATTCATTCCATCCAAATGCATTTATCCTCTAATAAGCATCACACTATGGTTCCGAGAGTAGTACGCTAGGATTGACCACAGGAGGAGGAAGTTAAGTTAAACACTGATGGTAGCCGCTGTTGGATTACTGATGTGGCCCGTACGGGAATTGATGAAGTCCTGCGAGACTTCAATGGGATGTGGATTGAAGGATTTTCTGACTTTCTTGGGGAAATAGCTATCATTTTATGTGGTGTGAAAGTAACTCACTTCATATCATCACTTTACTTACATCCAATTCCTGGAACAAACATCATGCTTGTGTTGATGTTCTTACGAACGTGTCTCATCTCTTGAAAAGGGACTGGGTAGTTTGTTTGTCTCATGGGGTTCGTGAAATTAATACCTATGTTGATGGAATAGCTAAATTGGGTAGTACCAATGACGAGCTTCTTAGGTTTTGACAAACTTCCCCTCTCATCTTATTGTCTTACCTTAATGAGAATGTTTTAGAGAGTGGGTATTTGTGTGGCTAGAGCGGGTTTTGCGTTGCTTGTGCCCATTGGCACTTTTTTGCTTGTTTATTTTCATCTATAACAAAAAAAAAGGCATATAGTCGTGCATCGTGCGTTACAAGAACCTTTACTAATATATTTTTCATCATTGGATAATTATTCGATTATAAACACTTACCAAAATTGAAAAAATAATTAGTAAAATATTAATATTAATAAAAATAAAAAAATATTTTATTAAATTATTCATGTTTATTTTCAATACTCAAATTCTCTCTTCTCGCTTACTAATGAATCAACAATATTTAATAACAATATTATTGATAAGAAATAATTAATACTATCTAAAATTTTAAAATAAATAATTATTTTTAAATAAAATAAATTTTTAGAATGAATAATTATTCAAGTACAAGGGAGTAATAATTAAAAAGAAAATAATTTTCTCAAAATTTGATATGTTCAATTATAAATCTCTTTATTTAAGTAGCAAGGAACAAATTTTAATGACAATTAAAAAATATTATTTTCTTTAGTTTTCTCTATTCCTCTCTCTTCCCTCCAGCTTCGTGGATAAAGCTTTAAAATGTTGAAATAGTGAACGTCACAAATTTTTAACATATTTTTTCTTTTAAAAAATAATAAAAAATAGAAGTTTAAATACATTGACAATATAAAAGAGTTTTATAATGCCATTTAATCATATACTTCTATTTATAAGAATATTTACTACAATAAGTTATATTAAATTAAACACAAAATGTAACAATATATAATTGAATGTTTATGTAAAATTGTTTTATATTTTTTTTGGTGAGAAAAACTGTTTTACATTAGAATTAAATTTTAAAAATAAAAAATATAGATAAATCTTTTAAATTACAGGCGGAAAAAAATACTAATATGTATTTACATAAAAGAGAAGAGAGGAGACATATTTATATAATTATATATGAACAAAAACCACTTTATTTAAAGATGAAAGGAATAATTAGCACTTACTACATTGACATATCTTTTATATTTAAGAAATGAAAAGTGCACTTTAGACCCTAAATTATAGGCTATGTGTATTTTAATTCATAAAAATTTAAAATCTACAAATCGGCTTCTTGAAGTTTCACAAATGTTTTAGTTAAAATGAGTGTATTATACCCTTGAACTTTGAAACATATACAAATTAACCTTTGAACTTTCATAAATGCTCACCGATACTTTATATTTCTTAAATTTCTTATATTTTTGTTAATAATTGATAGGAAAATCAACAAATTTTTTAGATTTAACAAAAAGCTGAAAATTAATTTTTTTTAATTTTTAAAAAGGTATAAAAAGTGATTTTGATCTTGAAAAACTCATTCCAACGCAGCATAAATTTGTTTGGTGTCAATAGCCCTTCCATATATAGACTACTATTATTTTGGGTGAATGCACAAACAAATATTTGGATACATAAGGTGATGCCATGTTTAAGTACTCAATTAATTCGGTTCTGTTTTTTACATTGTCAAATAACTAACCTTTAATTTGAATGCGACAGAGAATAATCAAACTTAAAACAATAAACGAAACAAACAAAAATTCACATGGTATATACTTTAGATAGTGAACTAACTACGAAGGCAATTAAGCTGGCTACAGTGTCTAACTGATTAAAATGTTACGCCATTTACAAGTAAATGCAGTTTCAGAATAAAATTCAGGAAAAAAAAACCTACAAAAGCTCGAAGAAAAAAAGAAGGTAATATTGGTTTTGTTTAATTATCTTTTCTACAACCCAAATATTGTGGCAATCAATGCGGTGAAAGAAGAGCCTTCCTGTCGCTGCCAGTGCAAGTAAACATTGGATTTATCCTATTCTTTATCTGTAGATTCTTAGGATTGAGTAGATTCCTCTTAATCATCATGATTTTCTTTCTCCTCTGTCCTCTCCTCTTCGTACTTGATTCGGTTTGAGTTGGTTTCATTTCATCAGGCTGAAAAATCAGATAATCAATTAATTAGAGAATGTGAGATAAAGCTCACCATGATAATAACTTGTTACGTTTTGTTTTTTCTTTTTTTTCAGAGATTATAGTTTTTGAATATCTAGTATGGAACTCCACTTTCCAACTGCTACATACATTTGGTATTTAGGTAATTAGGTTACCTTAATCTTTTTAAAATAAAGTACAGGCATGTTTGAGAAAGCTTAATATTTTTTAACAAAAAAATCTTTTTTGCCATGAAAATTTACGTTGGTTTTTTTCTTTTTTCTTTTTTTTCAAAAAGCATTTTTCAGAATACAACAAATTTTCATACAAATGACGTGCGAAATATAATTTTACGGTGCATCACTTTGTGTTTTGACCATTTGTTCATATTTTCTCTCTCCTCGGGGACCGAATTCCATTACTCTTAAAAAGGTGCACGTCCTTTTTGTTTCACATTTACGAAAAATAATTCGTACCAACCAACATTGAGCTTTTCAAAATTTTAATTCTATAATCATGAGTAGATAATTGAAAATTGTGACACTTTTATTAAATTATATATCTCTAAATATAAAATATTATATACTATAAATAATTTTTATACAATTTTTCTAGTAATTTACTAATTAAACAACCTTTTTTTATATAATTAGAACAAACACGCTACCTTAAATTAACTTTTCAATTAATACATGCAAATGTGAAATCGATTCGATTTTATCATAATTAATAATAGAAAAAAAATCAATATACTTATAATCTAATATTGATGAAAAAATATTAGCCAAATAAAACACATACCTAACCCTGAACTTTCATGAAAAAAATTGATTTGTTTGATTTGTTTCCTCCAAAATAGTCAACTAAACATGTGACATCCCTAGATAAATCGTTTATGATTTGTGAGAGGTAAAAGCTATAGAATATTTTTCATAAAAGAAAAAGAAAAAGAGATTGAGGGAATGGATCGGATCAGATAAAATGAAACTCAAAAAGACCTTGAAAGTGGCGGCATCCTTGTTCGAGTTGCTGGATGCAGATTCAGCGCTTTCAACACTATAATCACTTGGTGTCTTCCGGTGCACTATTGCAACGATTTGCTTCTCACCTGCATTTTATCAATGTCAGATCAACAAACATCCCCTAATTTTACATTATTACTACATAACACCACAACTGTTATTTAGACATTAAAAAAATATATATAAGCATTATTATATGCATATACAAAGAGAGAAATATATGAAAGTTTCTCTTATTATGAATGTCCCATCATTTTGATGTCTATATTTTTGTTTCCTCTCCGAAACCTCATTTTGCAAAACCATGAATCACTTTTGCATGAAAAATGCTAAAAACCCTTTTAGCATACTACTAAACCATTAGAATTGATCTAATGATTAAAAAATTTTAAATTTACATAAGATTATAAATTCAAACCTCAAAATATCATAATTTTGATGTATAAAAATAAAAACTTTAGGACCGTTTGGTTTGAGTTTTTTATTTTTAATTTTCAGTTTCAATTTTTTAGATTTTGTCTAAAATTTTAAAAATAATAAGTTTTGATTTTTAATTGTAATTTTTAATTTTTAATATTTTCTTAAAAGTATTCTAAAAATTAAAAAAGAAAACTTAAAACTGAAAACAAACGTGACCTAAGCATACTCACATTCCTCTTCCTCTTTTTTCTTCTTGGCCTCAATGCAGTAAATCCTGAAGCTTGGCGATCCGGGACCTATAAGTCTCCCAATTTCGTCCTCCTCATCATCAAGATTCTTATTTGCATCTTCATGTTTATTTTCTGCTCGCTGCTTTACACTCTTTCCAATCCCTACTTTGACGAGGACCTCAACCTCATCCTTATTCTTTTCATCACCTTTCTCTTTTTCTTGTTGGTGATTTTTGTGCCCCTTATTATGATCCTCCTCTTCAACCCCGCATTCATCAGAAACTGGCAATGGAACCACCTTGGGGAGCTTCTCTATGCCAACCACTGGTTCAGAGTTTCCATCATCTCCTTCTTCTTCCGCAGCAGCACCACCATCCTTCTTCAGCAGCTGCTTAGCGGCTTCGTCGCCACCTCTTAGAGAGCCTCCGCCATTATTCCTACGATTCTTGAACTCTTCGAGCCTGCGAGCAAGGACAGGGCGAATCCTTTCAGGAAATACATCTGCCCCACTTTGATCTTTCATCGCTGAATTGCTGCTCCCCATTGAATTATTAATTGTTGAATAGTTGCACCCCATCTATAGGTGTCTCTTTAATTTCCCAGCTTAACCTATATAATCTTTTTCCTTATAAAAAGAATGTGAAGGCTTTAAGGATTATTAGCCTATACCCTACAATGTGAAGAGGAAGGGTATGTAGCAGATTTTGAAGGATTTTGGTGAATGTGGCAGCTTAAATAATTAACAAGATACAGTTTGTGTGCACGGTTGTTGTGGTTCAATATTAGAATAAATTGGGTTGCACCAAAAAAAATCTGAACTAAATGTAACTTCCTTTTCATCGTTGGAGCTTGGAAAAAGTCAAGTTATAGCCAAGGCATCAACATAAACTAGATAGGTTCGGGGTGTCCACTGCTATCTTTTTGGTTATTTTTGGTCAATACCAGGTTTTAATTTTTAAATCACAAATGCGGTAGAAGGTGACATAGTTAGTTAGTTAGTTGCTTTGCGATTACTACGATTGCTAAAGATTGTTGCGGCAATTACTATCGCAATGCAATTACAGAAACTACCATAATATTATTGTTGCAATTGCGATATGGTAAACTGCAATGTAAAACCTTGTAACAACAAAAATTTCTAAAAATTGCAGCTTTCGAGTTATTCCTGGTGTTTCTTTTTGTTATAATTAATGTACGTTCTTTTTATTTTATTTTATTTTTTAGTCACCAAAATTATCTAAATGTAAAATAAACTAAATTATTTATGCTCCAAAACCAAATCAATCCGACCCAATTATCCTCTAATTAAAATGACTTAGAATTGTTAAAAGAAGATATATAATAGTGTATGATATTCAAAATTATTTATTGTTTAGGTATGATACATAGTTATGTTGAAAAATCATCACTACTGAAACATTAAGACAACGTGTTTTATAATCCATTCATATATGATAATAGAGTTATAAAAGTAGTTAGTCTAATAATGGAAATCAATTAAGAGGCAAACTTGTTCAAAACAAAAAAAAAAAAAAAAGAACAAGAAGGAAAGGAAACTACTAGACAAACATGAAAATTTGCTTGTTACATGAAATATCCAATAACGCCTGGTCCTTTTAGGAGCTAGCAAATCAGCATGGTTATTCTCTGGCATGTGATCCATTACTTTTGCTTAATGGAACCCATTCGCTGATAAAATGGCGTCATATCTAATAATAATGCAGTTAGAAATCAACATAACCGCTTGTTTCTTCATGGTCTAATGAAGAGACCTCTGTTGTGTAGCTAGAAGAACTTGAACAAGATGAGGACGTAGAGGAATGGATTGGACCCGGAGCTGAATTGTGTACCCTCATAAAATCAAAGAATCTTGGCTTAGCCACCTCATCATCAAAAACATTCTTCACTGCATTATTATTATTATTATTCTTCTTCGGCATGTGATGAGCAGTGTTGTCTTGACCACTTTCTATGCTCCTTTTCTTCATAAATATGCGACACAGAACCCAATCCCCCAACTCGTTTGCGTAGTTCTGCCAACCCAAAAGCATTTGACAGATAAATATGTGCAAAAGTAATTAATATATACATACATATCAATTTTATGATAATGGAATAAAAAGTATATATTGTATTGGGTTAACGATAACATATAATTTAATTATACTCTTTCTATAAATGTACATGTCACAAACATTTAGTTATATATAATCTTGCTATTTTTCATAATGGTTTTGATGTCACATTAATTATAATGTCACAAACATAATTGAAATTCACCTGGGATGAATTGCAAGCAGTGGTTTCTACACTAACGAGGCGATATTCATGCATGACCCAGTCAGTTCGAGACCCATTTGGAGATTTCCCTTCATAAAATACAAGAGTTTTTCTTATCCCAGCAATACCAATATTATTGTGATTATCACTATTACTTATTGGCGATGAAATTCTTTTGTCTGATCCAGTTGCCTTCCAATAGCCAGAGTTGGTTGTTCGGTTCATGCGGTTCCCGTTCGGATACTTGGCTTCCTTACTGCTGAAGAAGTACCTCTCTTGCTGATCAAAATTACCTAAAATATATAAAATAAGCACATCAAACTAAAAATGTCAGTTTATATATAATTAAAAAAGTAGTACCACTTGCAGGTAATAGACCATATAATGCCCCAAAGAGCTTAGCTTATTAGTTGAGCATATGAACATTTTAAGGGTTTATTAATCTGATTAATTTGTTTTGTTGCATCTTTTTTTTTTTAAAAAAAAAACAATGTATATCAATATTTATCTTATAATATTTGCGTGTTATATACATATATATTTAAAAAAAATTGAAAAACCAGAATTTTTACCAAAATTTATTTGTAAATAAAATGATATGTCATATTTATTAATTCTTAAACGGATAAATAATTTATTTAGTATACTTATCACCTTTATTTTTTCTTTGTAAAATATTAGAATAATTTTTTGTTCAAGTGTGTACGTAGCATTAAGCACATATGTATTATTCTTTTTTTTTTATAACGAAAAAAGGCACCATAGGACAAACTGTTTAAGCCTGTTTGGTTTCTGTATCTACTTTTTGTGTTTCTTGAGTTTAGAATTTTACTAAGGAAATAATGAAAATAATAAATAAAAACTAAAAATAAGATATGACATATCAAAACTAGACAATAAAATGAGAATATAAAACTAGAGCTAAGATGTATAATTAAAGAAATGCTATTTGAACAACTAATAGGTGGGTGTTTCAAAATATATCCATTTTTTTACTATTGGACTTGATGAGTTAATGAAAAAAAGCAGGAATCGTCATCACATCTAATAATAATACTCATTCTTTAGATGTTGAAATAATATTTTTGGTATAGTTATTAATTACCTGGCAAATCCCAAGGTTCGTATTTGCATACATTGATCTGAGGAATGATGGAAGCAGCAGGCAACTGGGAAGAGAAGACCTTACATTTCAAGTACTGAAACACAAGCTCCTCGTCTGTTGGCTGGAAACGAAAGCCAGGAGGCAACCTGCTTACTCCGTTGATATTGACTCCATTCCTAATAACAAACTTCATCTTCTCCATTATTGTTATTATTCCTAACTTGGACTCTTTAATTTGACCAACTCAAATTATTAGTGATCGATGGTGATGAGAACGAACAGGCACACATCACTGGATGTTAGTGTGCGCTTATTTATAGTAGTAATAGGCGCTAGCTATAGCATGGTTTTGCAGTTGGGGGGGGAACAAACATGTAAAGGGGACAATGCTTAACGGACTAAGTTTATGCTTGACAATTTATTTATGTATTTTTTGGGTGCGGACAGCTTAATTCAATTAAACAAAAGTTAAAAAGATCTTTTTCTTTGCCTTTTGCATGCTATGCGTAACCTTTTCGTTATTCATTTGTCAGAGTTTATTTTATATTTTAGTTTTAACAATATAATGTATGCTTTCTTATATCGAGTAGTCTCGAAATATCACTATTATCATCTCAGATTCTACGGCTCTGCCAATTATGTATTAACAAGTATTGAAAGATTACTGGCAACAGTGTTTAAGAACTATTTCTTCATCTAATATTGGATAGGTGATTGACTACAAATTCTAACATTTTCAACTAGAGTTGTTGGATTTGGTTAATAAACTGTGGTTTGTTGGAGGTTTTGGAATCTCCTATGCGATTATTTGTTTTCTTTATTAAGTCAATCTCCAATTGCTGGTGTCACGAGGAGTCATGCTTAGCACATATGGTTTGACATAAAGGATTAATTTCTGCTATTTAAGTTCAGTAAATAAAATTAAATTGCATTCGCCTCAACGACCGTTTAATATTTTTTTAAAGGATTTTTTTCTAACTCGGACTCTAAAGATTATTAATAAATTTTAGTACGTTCAAAAGTCTTGAAAATTTTAAAATCTTGTTTTTTAATCAAAATTTTTCTTTTCTTGATGTCTTAATTCATAGCTTAAACACCCTTTTCTACATATTATAGGCCCGTTTTGTCGAGTTTACGAGAAAAATATTTCTTCATAAGCAGAATAAGAATAAGAACCAAAAGTAGAAATATAAATTGGTTTATGTTTGAATATAATTACAAAAGTATTTTTTTATAATGAGAAGAAATTAATAAGTTTTTGTTGTATGTGATAAATATAAAAGTATCTTTTTATTATAAAATTACAGTTGAGGACAAGTTAATCCTGCTGTCAAATTGTCATCTGATCGGTTAATAGAAATATTCACATGTTTTGTTAAGTATGTTATTAATTTTCATAGTGAATCATAACTTATCTCACTCATTTGAGTTGTATAAAATAAATGACAACTTAAAGTCAAAATATTTCTTCAGAATAGAGAATTATACTGAAAGAGAAGGTGAAGAAGAATGTGAAAATGTCTTCATCTCGAAAAGTGAGAGAAGTTATAATTGACTGTGAAAATTAACAATGCGTGTAAACAAGTTAACAAAACAAATGAGTAAGTTAATAGGACACAGATTAGAAGATAATTTTACAGAGAAATTAACTTATTCTCATTTGTGAAATCTGATTAACTAGTATGAGATTTTTTAAATTTAAAAACTAATTTATCCTTCATTATAAATCTAAAAAAGTAAGTTAGGGTTTTAGTCTTAAATTATATATTCTTCTATGCAGTAAAGTGTAAGTCTGTGTGGACTAAAATCCCTTTGATAGTACAGTGGCCTTTCCAGTTTTTCAGTCGTTTCACAAACTTCTGCCTCCACGTTGAGAAATGTCTTGATGTCATTTCTATTCAACCAATTCTCTAAACGGCCAACTAAAATTTGGTTGGAGGGTAAAAATAAAGGTAAGTTTTATTGATTGGATTTTATGTCTAAAATTATATATGAAATTCAATCATAAAAAATTTATCTTTAATTTTACTCCCCAACCAAACATAATGTAAATTAACAATGGAAATTAATGTTGGATATATTTTAAGAAATTAACAATGGACCCTATAGTTTGCCTTTGGGAAGGGATGTTTTCCTCATACAAAGAGGAAAAGTCTGCCAAATAATTCACTTTATCAATGTCACGGTAAGGCTAATTTATACTATTTTCATTTTCTTGAAAAAGTTCTACGCGATTTTTTTGCATTACAAGATTCTTTTACACGCTCTAATATAAGATTGTTCATCTTCACAAGCATTATACCTTTGCTATCGTCAACCATTCACATTGTTAAATGTCAAGGATTCTTTTCGTCAAACATTGAACGATATTTTTAAGTAACTTCTTATGTAACTAACAAAACCCTAAACGCTAATAAAAATATTTGAATGCTAATTAGGTTACTTTGCGGAATAGATTATATTAGATTTTTTATCTACAATTCTACATGATACAAAAACTTAAATTCATTAAAGTCGTGCAATTTTAAAGAAAATCCCACTTAATTTAAAGTGCTTGTATCAGATCTCTCTCTTTATATTTTATATGATTATGTTTAAAACAACGTAAAGTCCTGATCGGCGCTCAACTACAAACAAATTAAAGTATTGCTTTCTATTTTTTTCACAAAGTTAAGTTTGAGATGAAAATTAGCTAGCATTTAAATGAGTGATTTAGGGGGATCAAATTGTGAACCACATCACACTTGATGTGGTTGCAATCAGTGGCGGAAGATGACACAAAGATTTGGGGGGCAAATCTAGAATGATGATATACTTTTCTAAGCATTAACCTAGTAATACTTTTAATTTAAAATTACACTCACAATTATATGAGTTGTAATCTAAACCATATTCAATGGATATTTATACACGTAAAAAAAAATTGAATTAAGAAGATTTTATCCACATCAATTAATAGGAAGATTTATCATTCCTCAGCAAATATATTTACCAAATAAATTTTAAAATACTAATATACAAATAAATGTCTTGATCATGATATATAACATGGAAAAAATTTTAATGGTCTTTTTCCTCACAAATTAAAGAGAAAAAAAGTCCTAAACTTATTATATATTAGTTGAATTTTTTTCTCCCATATAACCAGGAATAATAATTTTTTAATGGTCACAATAATCATATTATATATATATATATATATGTATGTATAAATTTTAATATTGACGCATTGAAAATGTCAACTGTAAATTAATTATGTGCTCCTATTTGTAAGATTTTTTAATTAGTAAGTAGTTGAGTCTTTTATTGATATATGACAATACATAATTAGATATCTATGTAACATTATTTTACACTAATAATATATTAAAATTAAACTCACACATATATAAATTATTTTATACTACTAATAATATATTAACGTTAAACTCTCTTTTTCTCATACACACATATACATAAAGAAAAAAAAAGTTTTTTTTGTCACCTAAGCCCCATGCAAACTGTGCTAGTGGTTGCAATATTGCTATTGTGGTCCTTGCCACAACCACATCAGACTACCATTGCAGTATTGTAATACATATATATATATATATTCTTGTAAGCGAATCACAATATTGTAACCACAATAAACTGTAATGAGTTCCATTTTAAGTTGAAAACAAAATCTTTTGCGGCATCAACTGCAATATGCATTGCAATAGTCATGTTAGCCACAATCGCAACATGTAGTCACCATTTAAAGCACTGCTCTTAAGTAATGAATGTAACTATTTTGTATTATAGTTAGCATTTAATTATATGAGAAAATGTGGGGTTAGTCAAATTGTTCGAGTTCCTGATTATATAGCCTGATGATGAGAAAAATAATATTTATAAAACTTTTATTTAGTGTTTGATTAGAGAAATATAATATCAATTTTGATTTTTATACAGGTTGATCATTTACTTCAGAATTTACTACATGTTTGATATTAAATTAATTTATTTTATGCAATTCCCATTGATGTAACTAATTATAATTTTACACTTGGTTCAGCTTTTTCAAGGATTTATATCAGTGTAAATTTTCCAATTGGGGGACAATATATTGTTTTTACAAGTGACAAGAATATAAAGAGTTATCAACAGTTTCAGGTGAAAATAAAGGCCAACTACTATGTATCACAAAGCGACGATCAAGTACAACCGCGGAACACGAAGATAAAGTATGCTATAGCTCAAAACGGAAGTTTAAAGATTTGAAGTCCAAATATGGTAATATCAAGAGTACAAGCTTTTTTTTTTTACAAGAATTAATCACTTTGGGGTACCAATTCATTATTATATCATTGATTGGCCTTTTATATTATCTTATGTTTTGCTCCAAATTCACTATATCTAAATTTATATCTGTGACTTAGTGGATTTGCCATTTAAATTAACTAATAACTATCATCTAGGCTTTTCCTCGTCCTTAATTTTTTTCTCTATTAATTTCAGTTGTCGATGGATAGATGACTCATCCAGGCACACTTTCTACTGCAGGTGTTTCCAAAGATGAAGCTCCTTTTTTTTTTTTTATTAGTTTTCTTTATGACTACATAGTTTGGCTAGTTATAATTTTTATTCTATTTCATTGTTTGTAAAGGTTGGTGGAAAATTGAATTTGGATAAACAAAAGAATGAAAAATCAAAAGGGCATTCTCTCGTAAAAAAGCAAAACCACGATGGAACATGCACGCAGTCAATAGAAGACGTACAGGTTCTTAACGCTGTGCCAAAAACAAAAAGCTTGGTACTTTTCTTCACTAAGAAGAAGTTGCTTACTTGTACTTGCTTTAAAAAGCTTGCTTTTCCCCACGTAACTAAAAGAAAGATTGAGAAAGATTCACTCCCTCGCTAGAAAATTGAAAAGAAAAACACAAGTCGCTATTGCTTATTTGCATATATGGTTGAATTCCTTTGCTTAAGACCGCAGCAACAAAAGCATGCAATTGTGCTCCAAAAAAAAAAATAACAATAATAAAATAAAGGAAATAATACACTCAGTAGGTGTCCTCCTTTATGGTATATTTGTGAGTTTAGTTTTTGATAATCCTTGTACAAGCATTTTGTAGTTCTATGCATAGATCTCACCTCTTTTTCTCAACTATAATTCTATACGTGAGTGTTACCTCTTTTTCTCAACCATGATGATATTTGTACCACAAAGATTGGGTCACTATCAATGTTCAATGTGATTGATGAGTGGAGTGAGTGGAAGTTATCATTATATCTAATAGTGATTGGGATACCAATTTTTAACATTTAACAGGACAAATAATATTATTATTTTTTCAATGCATCTATTTCATCGAAGAATGTTACTTGTTCCACTTTGAAAAACTCTTTTAAAATATATTTTGAAGTGTTTTATAAATATTGATTGAAATTGGGACATAATCTTTTAACGACGCCTTAATATATCCTTTAAAAATTGTCTATAGAATGGTGCAAATAACACTATTCATTTTAGCTAATTTAGCCCACTCTCTTTGTATTTATGTGCGTGGACCCTCTGACCAATCATGTGTTGCATTGCATGATCGTTCATTATTTGCCAAAGTCCAATGTGCTTTGTTTACCAGGAAATACAGCAGAGAAAAGCAAGTTATACTTAACGCCTAAGAAACTTTGCCAATGACTTTTGGAATAACTTTTCTCAACTAATTTTGAGAAAGTCATTCATTATATAAGCCTATATTTAAGAAGGTTCGAACTTCAAATAACCAGACGAGCGTAACACCTATATTTATGATTCGTCAGGGTAGCACAATTCTATCCTACTGGACCTGTACTACATATCAATCCTTATTGTTGAACTAGTTTGGATTGAACTAATTTTTGCATTAAATAATTAATGGATAAAAAGGGAGTAATTGCTTCATTATGGACAACAAGATTAAAAATTTATAGGACAAATACATAGTAATAATATATCCTCCTAATTATTAACCTAATAATCAATCTTAGAGTCCATTTGAATACTATAATTTTGAATTTTTTTCTAATTTTCTAAAAATCAAAAGTTTTTTTTTTTTACTTTTTATCCTGTTTGACTAAATAGTTTATTGCTTATCCAAAAGTTATTTTTAGTATTTTTTGAGAATTTAAAATATCTAACTTCTTAAGAACTATTTTCTAAAGCACTAAAAGTAAACAATTTTATTATTATATACTTGAATATAGAATAACTTATTTAGAAGTTATTTTTCAAAAGTTACTTCTGTATAAGAGTTTAAATAAACTATTTATCCCAATGAAACCTTATTAATTTGAGATTACACTCATAATGCCATGAGTTGTAATGTACACAACATTCAATGACTATATATATATATAAGTGAGATTTTGGATCAAGAGGATTTTTACGCACATCAATTGAAAAGATTTGTCAATTCTTGACAAATAAATATACTAACCAAATAGTAAATTTTAAGATATTAACATGCAAAGGAAATGTCTTTATGTCAACATTGAAAAAGTTTTAGTGGACTTTTTTTTTTGTTATCTTGCAAATTAGAGAGAGAAAAAAATCTTAAACTTACAATGTATCAGTGATTTTTTTTTTTCTTGTATAACAAGACACATAAATTCTTTGAAAAAATATATGTAGAGACTAAGAAAAATTCGGAAGCGGGTTTTTGTTCTAGTTTACAGCCTTAATCAGGCTTTATTTCCGATTTTTATTAAAAAATTTATTAATATGAGTTTAATTTTTACACACATTTTTTATATTATCATCTAATTATGCATTGCCACATCAGCAAAAATGATTAAAGGTGCATTTGGATTTTTTTGGAGGGTGAAAATCACTTTTTTCCATCCCAAATAAATATTTCTTCATATATTTGGATAATTTTATAAAAATAACCAGAATCTTAAAAAATTATTTTTCAATTTTTTTAGTTTTATATAAATTTAAGTTTCATCATCATTTTTATTTGAAATATGAAACAAATGCACCTTAAATCTCATATTCACTATGTAAAAAATTTATAGAAATAAGATTATTTTGACCAAATAATAGCATGAAAAATTTGATATTATCAATATACAAAAATTAAACTTTAAATATATTTATAGTTCAAAAAAACACATGTTCACTTCTCTTTAGTGTATAGTTGTAGATAATCAATGCAAAACATAGTCTTTACTTTAACATGGACGGATAGTATAAAGCATTTTACAGCATTCACTAAGTATATTTTATTTTTTGTATAATTAAAGTACTTATAGAAAGAGTAAATATTTTTTAATGATGCGGCATTATATAATTCAATTCCTTGCCTCTTTCTTAAGGCAGATTATTTAAGAGTTTATTTTCCTGTATTGAACAGTCCGTCAGAGATAGAGAATTTCCTTTATGTGAATCTCTTTTGGGCCATTCTTAATGGGCCTCTAATGGTACGACCCATAAAGCGATCAACTTTGATCTGAATGGATCGAGTTTCCCTAAAAGCTTTTTGAACTTGGGCCTTTGAAACTGGTGTTATCAGCTTAATGGGCCTTGGTTTCGCTCGTCTCATTCATCTCCTCGTCTCTCTTTTGGTGGCGGTGCTTGATAAAAAGGTTTCTTGCTTCTATAGCTGTAACAGCACCATTAGGGTTTTCGAGTCTCACCAAAAAAAAAAAAAAAATTCGGGTTTTCGGCGGTATCCTTTCTCCATGGATCTCTCAGACCTCAATTCAGCTGAAATGCAGAGATTCTACTCTGTAAGTTTGGTTCCTTTTCCCTCTTACGATTACGTTTGGTCCCAAAGAATTAAAAGAAAACGTAGTATCTTAATGTCGTGATGGCGAAGTTCCTGTATCGATTCCCTTCGGCTCATTACGGAGTTGTTAATGCGAAATCATGGATTTTGAATCTGCTTTCGGTTAATCATCCGTATGTTTAAATTCTTAGTGGTTAATTTTCATTTTATTTTTATTTAATTCAGCTTGGAATTGAGTTCCTTTGTATGGGTAATCTTGTCTGCGATGTTCAGTATATGTATATGCTTGCTTTGTCGGAGTTTATGTATATGACTATTGCTTTTGCATGAATGATGTTTCTCTATGTTTTCAGTTTGCTAAAATTTGACATTTCGTATCTTTATATTATACGAATGTGTCACCTCAGAAAATAACTGACGGATTTTACGTTATTGGGCTGCACCTTTCTTCTGTTCTGTTTTATTTTTTATTTTAGTTTTCGATATTTATGCTTAATGAGGGAACTTTTAAACAAATTATGTTTGAATATTGTATTATATGATCAAGGATTTTAGCGGGAGAATAGGGGTGGGGGAATCTAAAATGAGTAGGTGTGCAAACTTGATACACTGTCACTTAGGAGCTGGTTGCCTATAAAATAGAATTGTGCACAATCAATCAAGGCCTTAAGAGTATGTTTGTGAGTTTCTTGTAGAGGAGAAGAAAGGGAACGGGAGAGGGAGGGCTTTATAGAGTAAACTCTATAAATCCTGCTCCTTCCCCTTGAAAACCAAACTCACAAACATATGCTAAAGGGTATTATTGTTGAAATAAATAGGGAAAAACCAGATGATAGACCAAATGATCTGATGGTGCAAACTAGTTTGCGTGTGTAACTTCAATTGGTACCAATTCAGCCATTTTCTGGTATTTACTTTGATTTTGTTTTTGTGAAGATGGTGATTAAGATTCAATGTTTGATAATGATATGCCACTGTCGGTTGTATTATTTTTACTTAAGGCTTTAGGGTGGTAACTCTTATAAATTGGCAGGCATTCTGTTTAGGCATTTGTTTACTTTACTGTAAAGAAATATTTGCTCATACCTTAGCATCGTATTATAGCTTAATTTGTCGTCAAAATGCAGGAAGAACAACAAAGAGCCATGGTTAATGAAATGGTGGCAAAGTTGACAAGTGAATGCTGGGACAAATGCATCACGGGTACACCTGGGAATAAGTTCAGTTCCAGTGAAGCTACTTGTCTTTCAAACTGCGCACAGCGATACATGGAGATGAGCATGCTTATCATGAAAAGGTTTCAAAGTATGCAATGATCATCAAGGGCCATCATTTCTCAGTTCCAGTCCTAAATTACTTCTGCAAAATCATCAGTATCAGTGTGATATTATTTAGCACTTTCTTGGATTTTTTTTTTATTTTGTCCAGGCTTTTGTGTCTGAACAGTTATTTTTGCCTTTTGGCATTCCGGAAATTTAGAGCAAAAAAATAGGGGTTAATGTCCATGGTCAATAACTTCTAGCCTGTGTGGTTAACCAGGCAAAAACTTAGAGCTTGTTTGCGTTAAAGGTGGATGTTCGTAAGGGTTTTGCAATTTTAAATTGTCAAGCAAGCAAAAACACCTATTCATGTCACAATGAGAATGTTTGCTCATGCTCATTACTCAAACTACAGTCAAAATTTCATGATGACAGAAAATGGTGATTGTTTAATGTTGCACAAAATGTTGAATTTTAGGCTTAAACGTTGGCGACGCTTTTAAACCTTGAAATGGTTGGCAGTGTAATTGGAATGGCAAGTTCAATATAGCTTAGAATTTAACTTCTGGATCGCAAATTACAAATATCGACCAAGTAATGTACACTTTTTCTTCCAACCTTGAAGCCCCTAAACTTGACATCCTATTAATTTGAATCTTTGTGGCATCGGCTAATTTGTTTCTGAATCTTGACCCATCTGCTCCCATCTCATGGAAGCAAGAATGGATTCAGCCCATTGGAGGAGCCTAGGGTGGGAACTAGACGGGAGATGAAATTCAGGGACCTGTCTGTACTTATGAAACTCATTCTTGTCCAACCTTTGACCATATTCCTTGATGGTTAAGGCAAAGCCAATCCTGTGGTTCAACTTTTGTTGGTAATAAACAATAGCCGAGAGGCGAGGGAGGTGAAGCTTCTGATTCCAGTACCTTGTTTGGAACAAAGGGCTGCTGATCATGTCACTTGATTGCTTATTGAGGCAGGTGAAACGTGGGAGAGCTTGTGCAGGGAGGCGAAGAAAGATGTCAAAGAGGATATCATTGCATAGCTCCACCGGTGGTCGTGGTGATAGTTGTGATGGTGGTGGAGGTGAAGAGGAAGTTGGACGAGAAATTTGGAAGAGGAATTGCATGAATTCCAGAATCCATTTCCAGCATCTGGTTGACAATGGCACTTTCTTGGTCTTCAAGAAGTGGTATTCCATTGTGTTAGGCAAGTTGGAGGATTCTGCTTTAGTAGAGAAAAGACAATTTTTGGACTTTAAGCTACGCATTGTTGAAATGGAGGGTTCTCTTTCGCTTTTATTTCAGTGCTTGTTTTGATGTAACCATATGAGGTTAGGTGATACATGGGATGTGGCGGTCAAACGCTTAGTAAGGAGACAAACACGGGATGCCAGAGTCAATGCACACCATTATTTTTATTTTTTTCCCCTTACAATTTGTAGTATGATACACAATGCCAATATCATTTCTTAACCTTTTCATTAAGGGTTGGCATTAGAACGTGTATGGCGTGTATTAACATCTTGTTTGGAGGTGACAATGGCTTATAATCATAGGCACACATGCTTAGCTTAAATCTGTTAGTCAAAGTTGTATTAAATATAAATTATTATATTAATTAAGACACTTAAGTTCATGTCATTTCTATGTGAAAATGATTTCTATGTGAAAATGTAGCACATTCGCTACATGTCAACTCCCTTAAACATAAATTATTATAATAATTAAGACACTTAAGGCACTTGCAATAAAAATAATATTAAAAGGAAATGACGACTAATAATCTCATGTTATTAGGGTGTTTGATATGATGTATTAAACATGATAATATATGCTATATGTTATGACCTTATCCGTTGTTTGATGTAAACAACATATTGTATAACCTAATACGTTATAACTTTCTTATACATCAAAATATTGTATAACTCAATATAGCATGGGGAGGCTGTATTAGGCCTGATTAACTTCTAATGTATAAGATATTTTTTTTAATATTTATTAAAATAAAATAATTCTTAAATAAATAATAATAAAATAAAATTATAAAAGGAGAAAGCAAAAGATATGGTTTGAGGGAAGTAAAATGAACGCACTGGAAGGATAACTTTCCACAAATTATATTTTCCTTTTGCTGTACACAGGTGTTTCACTTTTAACAGAACTTGGAGATCACACATTAACTTAGCTCCACGAAAAAAAAAATTAAAAAAAGAAACTATATTCAACCAAGGTCCAACGACATTCCAGATTTAACCACAACACAAGCATTACTTCAGCTCTTTCCTCCTTTTAATTCTGCATCTTTGAAAGTGTTTGACATTATAGAGCCACTTAGTGAGTTGCCATCAGGCTCTCTACCAATGTCACTAGTTATCCGCTTTGACTCTCCAACTATTTGTATTTCATCCTCAACTTCAGGATTTATGTCCCACTTTCTGCTGCTGCTTTCCCACAAAGATTGCCTAAGGATTGAAGCAACTTGTCTCTCCCCACCTTCAGTGTGAAGTATCCTGCTCAAATCCACAGACATATCAGTTAATCCATTACCCTTGTTAAGTTCCTTATCATTGGTAACCCCATCTTCAAAATCACTTTCATCATCATCAACATCATTGTAAGCTGGCCATGGCCTCCCTAATTCCAAGCTGGCTGCTGTTTTTCTCATCATAGGGCTCTGGTAACCAACACCCCTTCTTCGAGATGAAGAACTGGATGGATCCTTCGGAATTGGAACCTTGGACCTGAAATTGTTCTTGGATGGAGGAATGACAGAGCAGAACACTTCTTTGAAGTTTTCAAGTACTCCTTTGTCGTTTGGGTTGACTTGTCGATCATAACGGTATCTAAAATTTTCATAAGTGGACTGCAGATAAAATGAAAGGAATTATCATTAACTTATGTTAGAAGACCAGACTAAAAATGCATGCAAGTATTTCATGGATGAAATCTACTATAACATCACACACTGAATATCACATTTAAGGTTCAGAGGGTTCAAACCTGGTTTGTGCTGATGAGATATGTATGGAAAACAGTGAGGCCACCAACAAACCAGACAGAAATGAAGCTGTAGATTATTAGTGCGACGGAAGCAGGAGTTTTGAGCATTGCTTTCCAAATTGATATCTCCTCAGAGTCCATGATCCTCTTAATGTATACCCAGCTAAAGGCATGTACATATAAGCAAAGAAATGTTGCAGAGAAGACAAACATGTAGTAGAACCGGTAATTTCGCTGCAGCACAGAGGGAAAACAGAAGTTCTGGCTTAGTAACTTCATGATCATATATGCTATAAATATAATCATTTATTATTAATTGAATCTTGTCTCAATTGCCAGCGTATTTGGGCATGCAAGCAGAAAATACCAACATACATGCAGAGAAACCTGCATTACTATTTTTCAGACACAAGGAAAAACCTGTATCTATGTTTAATTAGTATGTGACTGTCAGCATTTGAGCACAGTAAATTGAGAGTTTGAATATCCCACAAAAATTGTTTGTTAGGGGATTTCAAAATTGCAGAAGAATATTTCATGCTATAGACTATAGCTGTCATGTTGAACAAAACACAGATTAGGAAGTAAAAGGAAAGCAGAAAAATTGTTCTTCTAAATCTATGATCACACAAAAAGGCTTTGAGATGGTGCTCCATCACTTTGAAATTGGGATATGAAGGAATGAGCGTTACCAATCCAATACACTGACCCACCCATGGGCAGTGATGATCAAATCGCTCCACGCAGTTATCGCATACTGCACAGTGAGAACAGCGGGGAGGTCTATAGAGCATGCAGGTTTCACAATATTTTACTGTTACAGATATACCATTGATGATCACATCCTTTGTTCGAGGCAAATGTGGCCTTGGAGTCTGTTCATTGTTGATATTTGCACTCTCATCATAATCATCTGGGGGAGAAGCATTACGAGGCACTATGCCAGGATCTCTTCCTGAGGTCAGTAGAAGGGTGATCAGAACCTGGGAATATGTTTTAAGACTTTAAGAGTACATTGGTGAATGAGAAACATAGTGCTCTAACAGATTTAAGTGATTGTATTGAAAATATGATCTGCACCCAACTTTGGAATTGATGACATAAGCATCATTTTCTGTTCATTTGAGTATGGAAAAGTAAAACCAGCCATCGAGTCTTGAATTTTTGTAACTGCTAATGTTTCAGAGCTTCAAACAAGTGATTCTAACTTTATTCAACAATGAAAGGTCTTGGTATGAAAAGCAAATTCAAGGTTTCATATAACTTTATTGTATGGATTCTTTAGAAAGCACTACCTGAGGCTAAAATTTTATACCTAATTATCATGGCAGAACCAAACACATTTAGCTTCACTTCATAGTGGTCCTCCCACTCCTTCTCCCTCCAATTCCCACCCTCCTTCCCTCTCCCACTCGAATCAATTTCAAATTCTTCCTCCAATTGGCATTTGTGAGACAGGACGGAAGCATCTTTTTCAACATGAGAAACTTAGTTTTTATGAAAACATGTTGGAATCTTAGCAGCATCCAAAAATAATATCCAGAAATATTATTTACACAGAGCAAAATATGCAACCTGCGAGAACTCAGGATTCTGTCCGAGAAAATAATTAGATATTTAACACTGCACTTCCCAGTTTCAAGAAAGAGTTCAAGAAGGAATGCCTTTGAATCTTCATACTATGATGAATTCTTCAGGCCTTTTCAGCCATTCATTTGTAGAAAATTGTTAAATTACAAATAAGTGACAATGGCCACCCCAATGATAAGTAACCTAAGAACAACTTACTGGAAAGGTTGTAGGAAAATTCCTCTTGCATACTTTCAGCTCGGAAACTATAGTAACCCCAAAACATGCAAGTAAAAACACAGTAAGCTGATTGCAGACACCATATTGGGCAATGAACATGGCAAAATGTCTCTTTTTGGGTGGTTTCAAACCTATGCTCTAAATGATAGGTCATCCAAGATTCTTATAGCGTAATGACATGTCTCAAGAGTAAACATTTATATTGTAATATAAGAATAATGTGAAATTCTGCAATTGTACACAGTGGCCTCCTCTAACGTTTTTTCATCCCTAAGCAAGAAAGCAATAGTCACTGACATATAAAAGAAGAACATTACAATTATGCATCAATCAAATAGTAAAGTAGGCCATGGAATGGCTCTGCTAGATCAAAATATTAGGGGGCAAAAGCAGTTACTGAGCATGTCAAAACACATCAAAGTATCATCAACTAGCGAGTGAGGCTATATTTTTCAAGAGTACAAATAACTTACAAAAATTGTCTGAACAATAACAACGATCAGTATTGAATATCCCCAATGATGAGGAAAATAATCCAACAATTTCCTAGCCACAAAAGCACAGAATACTGCAATGGGGCCAACGATAAGAAATATTGTCACAAATATAGACTTCATGTCAGGTCCAAAAATAAGCCTCCCTCGAAGTAAAAATTCCTGAAAAAAAATGCCACAAATTCCAACATAAAGGTATTAATTACAACAGAGCACAACAATGTCATCCAACCATATATTGCTATCACCATATATGATTTACTCTCGCATCCACTACTTAAAAAATCACATAAATAGAAGAATTTAATTAGATAGCTGGGTAAAAGTTTTTTGCAGCATCAAAATTTAACTATTAAAACAATACAGAAATTTGATTCCTGCACAAGACAGATAAATAAATTTTTAAGATGCGAGTTCTCCTGTTAAGTAAATCTGAATAATCAACAACACTCAACAAGGAAAGGAAACTTGACACAATAAATGCATTCAATAGTCAATACCCTTTATTCTGTTTTTGAATATGATGGCAGTATACGTCATAGAATTGCAAACTTCAAATGTAAAATCTTAAAATATGGTCTGATAGAATATCAATCAATACAGACATTCTACTCAAGCAGGAACTAAAATTCCTGCTGTATCTATCACTAACACACACATGCATATATGTTAAAAAGTGGAATAACTAAACTCATTAATCATTATTATTCATCTAGCTGATATATATATATTCAAATGAACACAAAAAAATTGATTTTTCCTATGTGGCAACAAAGCCAAGCCTTCCCTCCATCCACACCTCACGAAAAAAAAAAAAAACAGCTATTAATTATGATGATAAGAGTTCAAGGCATAATCATAGGAAGAAAATCAAATCAAATCAATTCAGAATTGAAATTGAAGAAGGCTCCAAAAGGGTAATTGAATTCAGAAGAAGTGAAGATCGGATAGCAATGTTTGACTTACATTATTGCCTTGCCAGAGACGGTAAGTTCTGAGCAGAGGAGGACCAACAGTGTCTCCGGCACCGTCACCGACGGAATTCGACGGCGCCGGAGGGTGCACTGTATTCATTGCTTATGGTTTGTGTGAACTGTGAATCAATGAACGAAGATCAACGACCAAGGCCAAATAAAAACAAGTCAAACTCAAATCCAAACGAGGCTCTTTCTCTCTCATCTTTGTTTTTTTAATAATAATTTTTTATTTAATTACTTTTGTGTATTTTCAGCTTAATTTTCTTGCACATAAATATATTCAGATATCACTGAGAAAGTTTAATTCTTAAAATAATTATCACAAAATTATATACATGTAAAATTACTTTTTTTAATTTTAACAGTAAATGGATAGTGTAAAAATTTTATGCACTGTTACTATCCGGTTATGTTTTATTGTATCGATAAATATAAATGACTTCCATTGCCATATTCACTATTTAAGTGCTTGTTTGGAGTAACATTTTCTCGCTGGAAGATGAACGGCACTTTTTCCCAAAGGAATCTCAATCATCCTTTGGTCAAACGTATATGTTTGACCACAGGCACCATAAGACAGAGAGCTTAAATGGCTATGCAAAAAAATATGGTGAATCAAAATTAGACTTTTAATAGAGTTAAATTTTTGCACATTTTCGGTGTAAATTTTTTTATATAATTATATATTTTTACATTAATAAAGATAATTGAATTTCATATTTACTATTTAAAAAGTCATATAAATTAAATAATTTAATTGAATAAAAATATAAAAAATTAAGTAATTTTAATAAATTGATTTTAATAATAAATCAAAATGTATCTTCTTCATTCAAAAAGAAAAAAAAAAGACATAGAATTAAAAAAGAGTTACACTACAAGGTTGTTAGAGATGAGAAATGAAGGGAGATAGGTTAATCCATTCTATCTCATTGCATATTGGTTATAAAATGAGACAAGATCGATTGATCTATTTTAATTTTAAGGATTTAAGTGTCAACCACCCCATTAAAAAATGATGGGATAGCGAAACAATTTATGTTTTATCATATTTATAGTATATTCTATCCGTTTTAAAATAAATGTTATTTTTACTTTGTAGATTTTTTATAAAGGAATGTACCAACCCAATTGTTATCGGTTGACTTAGGTGCCTGCTTGCTTGAAAATTGAAATAATGAAATGTGACTTTGTATCCGACGAATGCGAGTCAGTGTATGCGACCTCACCCATGACGTGGCGGACCTGGCTTCCTTGTTGAACTGCTGGTCAATTATAGGAGATTTTGGAAACAAAATCAATTCAAATAAATAACATTAATTAGTTAATTAATAAACTGCATCATGTCATTTCCTCTTGTAGGCAGATACCCTTGTGCAGATTTTTTTTTTTTTTTGGGTATGCATTCTTGTGCAAATTTAATACTTACTTAGACGTGACATACGCGTGATTTATTGAATTTAATTTTAATATATTGTTAATAGAAATTTTTATATAACTAGCTAAGTCATACATTGTTAGATAAAAAAAAGTGTCAGACATTAATTACCAAAAAAATGCGTCATACATAAAATTTTTAAAATTAAATTTAATATTTAGTGCAAAGCTATTTATCATATCAATCAAAACATGTATTATTATGTGTGGCATGGTACCCACGTAGATTTGATGTACGGTTGAAGTTTAAGATTTTGGTAATTCATTTGGTAATATTTAGTGCAAAGCTATGCATCATATCAATCATCATTTCATGCTTTTGTTAATGTATCTCGTCCCCCTAATTTGCGATTATGTTTATTCCGTAAATCAGTTGGTAAAGGCTATTCAAAGCTTAATTAAAGGCATTGGATTCAAGCGACTTTGTTAAATTCGGGAAGAAAAGTTTTGAGGTCCCAATGATCCTATTTAGCTAAAATATAACAGCCTCTAATAGTAGGATGGATGCATGTGATTCTGGGCTATAAAAGAATTGCTCTCGCAATTGCGAAAGATGAAGTATTTATAGTTATTGCCCTCCTAATAAAACTTTGCTTCACAGGATTAAAAAAATATGGGTATATTTCTTATTGGGGGATGGATGCATGTGATTCTGGGCTATAAAAGAATTGCTCTCGCAATTGCGAAAGATGAAGTATTTATAGTTATATACCCTCCTAATAAAACTTTTCAAAAAATACATTATATTTTTCATTCTTATTGGGGACTAAACTTCTTACTACTCATCCAATAGAGTGATTGGAAGCATATAATGGGTATATTTCTTTCTTATTACTCATCCGTCCGTACATGGACAAGTGTATCCCAAATCATTATTTAATCATATATTCTTTTTTTTTGTGCCCTATTTTGCCTGATTTTTGATCGGTTTTGGACTTCTCCAGTTTCATTGGTTATCACTGGTTCCTGAGTCGTGGTTTTATTGTTTTGGTCAAATAAGTCGCAGGTTCAACTGGGAAGAAGGTGAGAACAATTCATGGGCCTGGCAGGCAAGTCAAGGTTGTTTGTTTGTGGTCGCGCATTTACTTTGGGCAGGTGTCAAGAGTTACATTCATCGGTGTTGTTGGAACGAGACCGGCCTGAAAAAATCCAAAAGGGAGAGAGATGGCCCAATTACAACATCGCCATGAGAAATGGCCCAACTACAACTAATTCACTAGGAAATAACTCAATGGGATAGTCTCATCACCAAACAACAATTAGGATAGTCTTATAACCCAATCACATTTTTGAATCATAACCCTATAGTCCTTAGATCCCAAAAAGAAAAAAAAAATTCCATGTTTGTTTTGTTATTATTAATTTTTTGTTGTACTGTTTGTTGTATGATTATTATTAACATTACTTCTAGAGAACTAATTTTTTTTTCCCTCGTTCACATGCTCTCACAAATTTTTTTATTGTATATTGTTTTAAATGTAAAATAAGCTAATATAAAGACACAAATGTCATGTACATGATGATGCACGTACAAATTTGGTCTCGTTTTCTTCCATGTATCTAGATTAAATATGAGGTAGTATTTGTTGTACCATGGTGGCGGCAAACCTGATTGACGGAAACAACAGCTTGGAAAGCAATTCTCTGAAAAGAACACAGAGAACCACACAATTTAAAATGTTGTCATAATGTCATATTGTTACTATCACTGTTGTCATATATGCACTATCATTTATTATACGCCGGAATGCCATTGAATATAATTTTAATTTCTGCTGAATTTTCAGGGATGGTCACGCATGCCTACAGAGTGTATATGTGGACTTCATTGTCTTTGGAGTTATCCTGTGTCTTAAATAATTTTGGTTTCACACACTGGACTCACAGGGGACAAGGATATATAAGATCATGTATTGATCTACATATGAACTTGGCATATGAAGGCTCAAAGGGACATGAATTTATTAATTCCCTTCTGAATGTGACTGTTTCAAAGCTTCCATTAAGCAGAAGCAATCGGCAGGGCCCAACGAGTCCACAATTGCAGCCGGCAATCTTAATATGAAATGGCTAAGATCGAAAAGATGAGTCAGGTATTGCATAGCACTTTAATGAATTGGTTTCAAGTGGGGAGAATAAGAGGAGATGGTAAATTGCCTAAACCATTTGCCTCTGATTGATCAAAGCAACCAGCCAAGTGACGCTCCCAAGCAAGAAAGGAAGAAAAGTTGGGCCCTGTTTGGTTTGTTGTTTCTAGTTTTCAGTATCCAGTTTTTGTAAAGGAAAAATTGAAAAAATGTCAGCGAGGCTGTTTGATTTCTTATTTCAGTTTCGATTTTGTGAAGGAAAAACTGAAAACTAAAAATTTTCAGGCCCATTTGGTTTGCTGTTTCCAATTTTCAGTTTTCAGTTTCTAGTTTTCAGTTTTCAGTTTTGTGAAGGAAAAACTGAAAAAAACTGAAAACTAGAAATAGCAAACCAAACGGGCCCGAATAGTTTTGAGAATTTTCAGTTTTTCCTTCACAAATTCTGAAAAACTGAAAATAAAAACTAAAAACTGGAAACTCAAGCCAAACAGGCTCGAATCAGTTTTCAGTTTTTCCTTTATAAAAACTGAAAACTAGAAACAGCAAACCAAAATAGGCCCCTGGCTTTCCCTCTTTCTCTAGGTGACGTGTCTCCCATGCTCAAACCAAAAACTGGAAATTCAAACCAAACAGGCTAGAATCAGTTTTCAGTTTTTCCTTTATAAAAACTGAAAACTATAAACAGCAAACCAAATAGGCGCCTGGCTTTCCCTCTTTCTCTAGGTGACGTGTCTCCCATGCTCACTCTATACCTTCCTTTCGCTTTCTTCTTTCTTCTCCTTCGAAAGCGAAATCGCCCTTCCTTCCTTTTCCTATTCATTAACGAATATGTTCCAACCCTTCATATTTTCCACCCCCCCTCCCGGTCATGAGTCATGAGTATTGTTTAGATGCTTAGACGCTTGAATAACGGGCACACCTTTAGATGCGGTTTCTTGGGTTCTTTGCCTCTTATTTTTGTTTCTTCTTTTTTTTTTGGTAACATTGGTTTTTGTATTTAACTGTTGGTTATATGACACTACATTATTATGCATCATCCTTGATTTGGGGTGAGATCATTAATTATAAAAGTAAAAAAAATCCTTGAGCAGCTAGACATCAAATTCAAAAGCATGCTTCTACATAATGCAAAATTGCACTTACATATTATATTATTATCAGCTCGAAGCACTTTATAAATTAAAAGGAATTTGAACCAAAATCTAAACGAAAATGTCAAATAAATCCAAGTATTGAGATGTAAAACATAAATGAGAAATTAAAATAAAATGGTTGAAATGAGTTCAATGAGAAATTATTTGCTTAATTTTCTTACATTGACCAATATTTTCATAAAATTTTAAATATATGAACTCATTTAAATAAGTTCATTTATGTTAAATATTAGTTATGATATAAAACTATTCAAACTTAAGTATAATATACTATTTTATTGTTAAAGTTAACCTTAATTTCTACTAATGTTGTATTTAATATAAATTAGTGATATTTATATTATACTAAATGTAGTATTTGAATTACACTTTGCTAATTGAAATAAAATATAAAATGACTAAGATAAACACAGAAAATTGTTAACATAGTTTGTATTTTGAAGTCTGAATTAGGAATGGATTAAATAATGATCATATAATAACAAATGTTATTCTTTTCATTTTTTTTAGTAAACTGTTATTCCTTTCTTTTTCTCTTTTTTTAATTTATTTTTTGTTAAATTTTGTTAAACTACCTAATGGAACACATACAACAACTAACATTTCAGGAACCATTATTTTCTTCCAAAATCTTTATCTTACTAATGTCCTATACATTCCATCATTTGGCTTCAATCTGTTATCTGTTTCAAAATTAACAAAATCTTTAAATTGTGATGTTATTTTCAATGATGTGCTGCAAGATTCGGGATTCTTCATTGAGGATGATTGGTGCAGCTAGTGTCAAGGAAGGCTTGTATGTTATGAACATGATTGCAAGGCCAACCTTCGCTCTTCCACCAGCCACATTCCTCAACACACACAAGGTCATAGATTCTTCACTTTGGCATTTTAGACTAGGACACATCTCAGATAGTAGGCTCAATGTAATGAGAAATTTTTTTTCCTTTTTTACATGGTTCAATAGAGAACAAACCTTGTGATAGTTGCCACTTTGCTAAGCAAAAGCGACTTCCATTTACTGTAAGCACTTCTAAGTCAAATAAAATCTTTGATCTTGTTCACATAGACATTTGGGGACCACTTTCTATTCCTTCCACAACTGAACACAAATATTTTTTGACAATTGTAGATGACAAATCTAGATATACTTGGCTTTATTTCATGAAAACTAAATCTGAACTTCCAACCACATACAATCTTTTGTTCAACTTGTCATCACCCAATTCAATACTGTCATAAAACAGATAAGAACTGATAATGGTGCTGAATTTAAACTACACTCTTTCTACAACTCAAAAGGCATCATTAATCAAACTAGTTGTGTAGAGACCCCTCAACAAAATGGAATTGTTAAGAGGAAACATTAACACATTTTGAATGTAACTCGGGCACTGCTTTTTCAATCATCAATTCCTCACTGTTTTTGGCATTTTGCAGCATCTCATGTTGTTCACCTCATCAGCAGGATAGCTACACCTTTTCTGAAAAACACCACTCCATATGAGCAGCTATATGGTTGTTTACCCGAGTTACATCATTCAAAAAATTTTGGCTACCTAGCTTATGCTTCTACGTTGGTAAATCACAGAAAGAAACTTGATTCTAGATCAAGAAAATGCACTTTCTTAGGTTTTAAATATGGAACAAAAGGCTATATTTTATTTGACATGCTTACAAAAGAAATATTCTTCTCAAGGAATGTCATCTTCTATGAAAAATCATTTCCATTTCATGTAACATTGAGCACAACTACTGCTGAACATCACCCCATTGAAATTGATACAATACACTCATTCTATGACCTAATATTCATCATTACAACCCCCACCATCCCTCCTCTGGTTCTGCCACAACAGCACCAAATAACCCCCCCCACACAAACTAATAACACCACTTCCCCACATACAACCTCCAACACATCCCTTGATAACAATTCCACAGAAAAACCAATAGCCACTAACAGTTCCACCCCTACACTAGTTCAACAATTAAGAAGATCAAATAGACCCAAACAAACCCCTGCCTATTTGCAAGACTATCATTGCATGCTTGCCTCTATGAACTATGCAACCACATCCTTAAATATTAGGTATCCTTTATCCAATCACTTATCATACTCATCACTATCACCCAATCACATCCATTTCCCTCTTGCATTATCTGCTAACCCTGAACCCAGATCATATGAGGAAGCAGTTGTCCATCCTTGCTGGAAAAATGGTATTTTAGCTGAGCTATCTACTCTAGAACAAAACAAGACTTGGAGTCTCACTCCACTCCCTCCAGGCAAGAGAGCAATAGGATGTAAATGGATCTTTAAAATCAAATTCAAAGCTGATGGGATTGTGGAAAGGCACAAGGCTAGATTGGTAGCCAATGGATACCTAAACAGCTAGCATTGACTACTTGGAGACCTTTAGTCCAGTGGTTAAGATGACAACATCAAGGATGTTACTTACAATTGCAGCAGCCAAAAACTGGTTTTTACAACAGTTAGATATTAACATTGCCTTCCTACATGGAGACCTAGAAGTGGAAGTCTATATGAAACCTCCACCAGTCTAAATGCCTCCAGCAAAGGAATAGTTTGCAAGCTTCAAAAGTCTTTATATGGCCTTAAACAAGCCAGTAGACAAAGGAATGTAAAACTGACCTCAGTTCTCCTAGCCTCGGGTTACACTCAATCTAAGGCAGATTACTCACTCTTCACAAAGTCAACATCATTGGGCTTTACAACCATCTTAGTCTATGTTGATGACTTAGTGTTAGCAGGTAATAATAATGCTGAAATTCAACAAATAAAGACCTTGCAAGATGCCAAGTTCAAAATTAAAGATCTAGGAAACCTCAAATACTTCATAGGAATGGAAGTAGCAAGAAGCAAGCATGGAATTGCCTTGTACCAGCCCAAATACTATCTTGATCTTCTTTAGGATGTAGGCATGCTTGCCTTTAAGCCCAGTACTATTCCCATGGATTACACCATCAAGCTTTCAAAAGGTTCAGAACCTGCCTTCACTGACATATCTGCCTATCGCAGACTTATTGGGAGATTATTATATCTCACACACACCAAACCTGATATCAGCTATGTTGTAGGGAGACTAAGTTAGTTCTTAGATTGTCCCTCAATCACTCACCATCAAGCTGCTTTTAGGGTGCTTCGCTATCTTCAGAATTCTCCTGCCACTAGACTCATGTTCCCTTCCAATTCATAGCTTCAACTTAAATAGTTTGCAGACTCTGATTGGGGGTGCTTGTATTGACACCAGGAGATCCATTTCAGGTTATTGCTTCTTCCTAGGAGATGTACTAGTTTCATGGAAGAACAAGAAACAAATCACGGTTGCTAGATCATCCACCAAAGTAGAATCTAGGTCTCTAGCTCATGCAACATGTGAAGCTCAGTGGCTATCCTACCTCCTAAATGATTTTCAGCTCACACCTTCTAAGCCTTGCCTAATATATTGTGACAATCAACTGCTCTTAACTTGGCAGCCAATCTTGTGCTCCATGAGAGAACAAAGCACATTGAGATTGACTGTCATATTGTCAGGGAGAAGGTTCATGCTGGTGTCATTCACTTGTTGCCCATTTCTTCTGCTAACCAACTAGCAGACATACAAACAAAACCACTAGCTCCTAGACCATTCTCTCATCTGCATTCCAAGCTGGGCATGATAGATTTTCATGCACCAGCTTCCCGGGGGTTACCCAACTCATCATCACAAGCAAGCAAAATGAAAGAGAGAGATCAACCTAAAAAACAGAATAACTAATAACAGTTTGTCAGATTGTAGTTTGTTAGTTTGTTGAGCATGACAATTAGCAATAACAACTAGCTATTAGATCACGTGTAGTAATATCATAAGTTAGCTCACTCTCTTGTATATAAACTTGACTTGCACCACAAAGTGTCCATTCATTCAGTTCATCAATGACATTCCTCACTTTCTCATTCTCACTTTTCTTATCTTGAGTTCAGTTGATTAGCACTAGCAGGATACCATTTTACAACTAATTTTAATGAAGATGTAACTAAATGGTATAGTACATTTCATGGTTATTATGTCTTTAGGTTATGCATGTATTTCTCGATTATTATATTTTAAAGAATTATAATTTTTGGTAAATTTTCTTTTTCCTAATTATTATATATATGCGAGGATGAAACATGTATATTACACTAAAAAATTACATTCAAAATTACCTTATTGATTTACATCATGATTTAGAAGCATGCAAATTAGATTCTTCCTTTTGTTCTTTCTTTTTTTTCTCTTTTTATATTTTGATAATGATCAAGTCAAGATTTTAGTTTGCATCTCTGAAGCACAGGCACGCGAGAATAGGAAAAGTACTCGTATCGGGTATGCATTGGGTACAGGTACGCGTTGGATACGTGTGGGTACACGTAGGTATGTACCTATCACCCTCTTTTTTTGAAAAACAAAATTGGGTATGTCTGGGTATGCATGGGGTACGCGTACCTGGTGGTGGGTATGCCATTTTCACCCAAACACTACCGTTTTAGTTTTTTTTTATTTTAAATGTTTTGCCTTTGTTTCCTTTTTCCCTAACCCCTTAGCTGGCCCAAATTTCTTCCTTGCAGACACTAGGGCAGGACCACAAAGCCAGTCCGACTACGATCTGCACGCGGCACCCGCCAAGGAGCCCAGCGGTGCATGCGGGGCTCGTAAAAGGGTGCAACGGCGGAGAAAAGGAACAGAGGGCTTCGCAGTTTTAAGGACAGCAGTGGCTAAGACAGAGGGATCGAGACAGACAAGAGGCGTGTGGCGGTGATAGAAGATCGGCGATGAGAACGGCTAGCTCGTCGCAGCTAACGTGAAGGGGAGCGTGAAGACGGAGATAGAAAGAGAGCGGCAGCGATGGGTGGCTCACGGCCATGAAGGGTTAGGCCACCCACGGCTGATCCGGTGGCGGTAATAGTCACGGACCTCATTCCTTCCCTTCTCTCATTTTTTGTTTCTGGTTCTTTCTATAGTTGTCTTATTGGGTGAAAAATGCATAATGATTTATATTACATACACACCATTTGGAACTAATATATGATTTTGCTGGTAAATGACAATGTCAATCAGTTGTTAAAAGCATTGTTTTGAGTATGGTAGTATTTTATTTTTGAATATAATGTTGTTGTTGTTGACCAATTTAAAGTTGTTTTATGTTGAAATTGCTCTTTTTATCATATGAAATTTATGATTTTTTAAATATATATTGGCGTACCCGTACCCCACTTTTTACAAAATTTTCGTACCACGTATCCATATCCATACCGAGTGTGGGTACCGTATCCGTATCCGTATCCGGGCAACATAGGTTTCTATTTGATTTATTTTAACTGAGAATCTTTTTGCGTTATATCAAATGATTAGCGAGGCCTGGTTTACTTTTTCAATAACTTCCTCAAAGTGCAAGGTACATTTACGCTATTCAATTTTCGTGAATTCAAAGATTATTTTTTATGTCAAATCTGGCTTACTACCTTTGACGTTTGACAATGTATTTTATGTAGGAACTGATTATATCAATTCTTTTAAAGTATTTTTCAATCTGGTGGTATAAATTATCTAATACTTACTCAAAAACTATCGGCTAGATTTCCTTCCTTTTACATTTCAAGTGGACAGTTTCTTCACTTCGTAGGCTTTTGGTTAGATAGCAATTGCAAGAAGTTTTGAAACAAAATGTTCAAATGATGAAGTTTTAAACAATGCATATTTGTTTAGCTACATAAATATCAAACTATTTACTTTTGTCCAATCTAGGAAACAACTAAAAATATTGTAAATTTTCTTGATATCCAACTACTATCATCTTTTAAATTTTATTTTACTCTATTCTATTTAATTTTTTCTGTTATTTCAATATTTGTCATCCGTACATCGCATTGATGATTAGAACTTATCTGATTGTGGATCAATAGAACTTTGTTCTATGGATTTAGATTATGCTTAAGTGTAGTGTTCCCCATTTCCCAATACTAACCTCTTCTTTAGGGTGGTGCTAATTCACCGTATAAATATATAATCTATGCATTACGAACTAATGATGAGTTTATTTTATCATTGATGAACAATTTTCTAAAGACAGAGAAGCATTAAGAATAATTCTATAATACTAATATTTTATATTTCTATGAGAGAGAGTTTTTCAGGTGTCACAATGAGAATAATTTGGAGCCCACGATTTTTAAAAAGTTAATCATTAATTATTTTTTTCAAAAATAAAACTATAATTATGGCATATTATTATAATATCATTGACAATCATCAATATTTAATAGCAGGATTGCACTATAAAAATCAAATATACTTAAAATTTAACAGCATTTAATAAAATTTATAATATTAATATTCAACACTTCTTTAGGTTTTTTATGAGTAGCTTCTAGAGTAATTTAGAACCCAAAAATTTCATAACTTTAATAATTAATATTTAAAAAATTTATAATCATAATTATTATATATCATTAGTTTAATATCATTAATTTATATAATTTTAATATTTATAATAATTATTTTTAAAATCCAGGAAATTCATGCTGAAATCTACATATAAAAAAAATGTTGTATATCATTTTGATAACCTTATATATTGGAGTTATTTAAAATAATTAATGATAAATAAAATAAATAAATAATCAAAAGTAATTTTAAATTATATATATATTTTTTAAAATATACATGCTTGAAAAAATTTTAAATTAGATAAGTTATATTACTTTACTTATATACTTCAAATTATCAATTAATTAATTAATATATAATATTAACTGATTACTATATAATTTTTGTACTTATTGATAAAATGATAACACACACACACACACACACACACACACACACACACAGAGTAATATGATCCATTATATTGAAATCAATATATAATATTCATCAATTTATAATATTTGTTATAAACTAGAAATTCAGCTTTGATGTACTAAAATGAGGTAAATGACTCATTCTATGATAAGAGTATTCAGTATAATTATTTATCAATTTTATCTTATATCTTTTTTACTATTTTTATTAGTTATTATTGTTTAGTATTTTTTATTTTAGTATTGTATTTATGGTTTCATGGTTAGTTATTACTTTTATATAATTACATTTATAAAAAATCAAAAGATAATTTTAAAAATATTTATAAAGATAAA
Source organism: Dalbergia cultrata (assembly GCA_031216105.1). Classification (NCBI taxonomy): domain Eukaryota; kingdom Viridiplantae; phylum Streptophyta; class Magnoliopsida; order Fabales; family Fabaceae; genus Dalbergia; species Dalbergia cultrata. Next base: position 1,435,111 of record CM062349.1, on the reverse strand, counting down.
AACTAAATTTGTAATATTCATAAAAGTCAAATACATATTTTAATATATTTATATAGGGCCTAAATTCAAAATGATAGAGACCAAGAAGTTTATGAAATTATAATTCTCTTATTTAATATAAAATTGAGCCTTATTTATTAAGTTAATGCGGTTTTAAGTTTTTTCAAATTATCCTTAAAAAAATGATAAATTCATGTGCTAAAGTTATTGAAATTTTTTTTTTTTTGCATTTTGGAAGCTTAATTATAGGAATAGAATTTATCAAAAATTTCTCATACATTTCCTAAACAATGAATTTATTGAAGGCATAAAGGAAATTGTTGAGTTAGATATATTATTAGTGACAAACATAATAAGCATGCTAAAATTTTTATAAGAGCATATTTGAAAACTTTAAGAAGATGAAATCATATATGACTATATAAGAATATTAAGGAATTAATATAGGTTTTAAATTGTAATTTAAATTTTTATCAATGATTTCAATATTATATTTTAAATTTTAAAGATAAATATTGCATTTTTTAGAATAAGTTGAGAGTTTCATATTGTCATTAAAAAATTGTATTTTTTTAATCTCAAGTTCATAGCTAAAGAATTTATCTTCAATCGAAATTAAAAAATTATTTAATTCAAATAGAAGGTCATTGAAGGAGTTTAAGTCCATATCATACCCAAGTGATTCTCCACTCAATTAATTTCAAAGTCATCTTTTAGCTAAACAACCAGAATATATTACAGAGAGTAATTGTCTAATGATCTGTAAGGATACTTATCTTCAATTAATGAAATTCAGAGGATAATTTATGATAATATAATATATTTATAACTACCAAGAAATAAGGTTTTTATTTTGTATGTGGTTATAGAAAAATATGAAAAACATTCATTTAGAGATCAATATTTACTAAAATGATACAAAAGGAAATGAGGTGTAATTGAAATCATGTAAATTAAATTTATTCATTATTTTTTGTTAATTTTTTATTAATTAGAAAGGATATTTTTATGTTTTCATAAATTAAATATTTTAATTTACTAAAAATATATAAATAGTTAAGATGATTTAAAAAATTTGTCAAAGTGGTTACCCACGAGAATTACCTGCAAAAAAGGACAGGAATGTTAACATATTTAGTCTTTATGAGGACGGAGGCTGTAACACCTGTTCATACATAAGCTAATAATCTGAATTTACACATGAAATACAATAGTTAACCTTAAGTAAAGAGATTACAAGCATAAGGTTCTAGCATGACAACTTTATGTCATTAAGTACAAACTGATTATTTCTAAAATTTATAACATAAAATCACACATTAATTAAATACAAGTTCATAAGTTTCTAGTGGTTGCTTTCCATTCGATGCTACTCGACTAATCTGAAACCACTAGAAATAAAATAAAGAAAAATGAGAATTTAAGAAAAATTCTCAGTAGAAAATGAATGGTTTTAAAACAGTTGAACTATGGTTGGTTTCAACCATGTCAGCACAGAAAATACACATCATTATTATAAGATTATTGACCATAATCAGTTATCATATAAAATATGCCATGTAGAACATGTCATACATATCTTATCAAATTTATGATTTTTTTACTTTAGTTTCTCTTTCATTTGTTTACTTGTCTCACACATAATTGAAGGTGTTATCTTAGGGAATTCTCATTCTTTATTCTTTAGATCGTTATGATGAAGCAAGACTTTTACACTATTCTAACTGAGATAGGTAACGTAAAAGGATCTTATGTATATCCCTCTGCCTTATCAGTGGTTAGCGAAAAATTTTAATTAATCATATTCCTTTTAAATTAATTTAATAGTTATTGTGCATAAGTTCATAATAAGGAATTCATACAATTAATCCATAATAAGAACTTATAAATTAATCAACAATTTAAATAGTGAAACATAAATGCATAAAATTTATAAATTCATGCATAAATAAATTGGACCAAATAAATTAATGTCTTAATAAAATTTATTATCCCATAAAATTGCCAATTTAATTATTAATATAATATTATATAAATAGTATGCTAAATTGTAGAATGGAAGAATGATAAATTAATATACAATAGATAACAACATAAATAAAAATGAATATTTAACCAGTGTATTAAAAACCGGAACGGACCGGCCGGTTCGATCAGAAAACCGATGAACTAGCCTCCTGACTGGTCTGATTCTGCCATTGGATCATGGTTGGTTCAACCCACCATTGTGCCACTAGGTTACTTGTCACGACCCGACTTAGGAACGTGACTGGCACGTGAGGAATCTCATCCCCACGTAAGCCTCGTGACCTCTGAGTCTCTCTATGTGCATAATTTAATAATAAATTCCAAATAATAATTATCATTTCGTCTCTGATAAAACTTTAACTTTTTGAAATCGTGCTTTTTATCAACAACATAAAATATTTAAACTCTAAATCTGTCTCTGTGATACAAAATACATGAGTTGCTCTCTATACAATAAGTCTATAAAAAACCATAGTCATGTGTATACAAAATAATGACAATGAATCAATGCAAATCTCTCTATGGTCCGCGACCCTACCCGCAATATACACTGGAGCACTCTATAACTAAACAAAATGCAAAAGATACTTCACTCCGAGTGAAGCTCACCAACTGAAAACTCTACTGCTGGGGAGGAAGTGATTGTGAAGGACCCGCAGCAGCTAATGTATCTGAAATGGAAAAGGGAGAGGGGTGAGTTTCATCTAAAACTCATTGAGTAGGTCCTCACCCATAACCCCCTCATGGGACAACAACAAGGATAAATACATATATATACATACACATAAAAATCATAAAAACTGGTTGGTACGTAACTCTAATCATTTTCATATACATGATGTCATAAAGGAAATAAAAGTAGAGATTATTTGGTAAAGCATAAATAATAGAAATCTATTAGAGAAACAAAAATCTCTGGTTATGCTTCGCATAACAAAATATAATTTCTCTAGTTATGCATGTCAACCATGGCATAACAATTTCTCTAATCTCTGGGATCCCTCTGGGATCCAAATTGGACACCTAACTAGATTCCATTCTTTGCTCTATGAGATTGTCCTTTTTGGACAACTTGGTACCAAGGTTAACGATTGGGCTCAGCCGTCAACTCACTGTCTGTTTCTCTATAGTTATCGTCTGGTTTCTAATTTATAAAATATGTTATTTTCTCTAAATCTCTGCTCTAAGCTCTTCTCTAAGCATAAAACTCCATAATATATAATTAAATAAATCTTAGCATCAATGGGAAAAATTTATAAAGTCTCTAAATCAAGTCACACTCATATTCTACCTCTTTGATAAAATCATTTTATCAATAATGGTCCCATGACTTTATATTAAAATAAATATTTCATGCTCATATTGAAAATAAGCTCTTCCAATAATTTTGATAACCAATCATAAACTCAAATCTCTTAAGTTATTATCTAAAATCAAGAAAATCATGTTATGATTTAAAGAAACTAACTCTAATGACCAATATAAAGGCCATAGGATCTGAACCCACTCACCTGGAGGGGAGGGAGACACTACGTCAACTCTAACTGAGCTCTGTGGAGCAGGGAGATGCACCACGTCGACTACAATAACCAATAAATTCAGTATTAAAATTTATCAACACCTAAATAACTCTAATATAGTCCTAACAATATTGGAGGAGCACCCTCACTTGACAAAAAGAGAGAAATAATAATGTCCATTTCAAGAATGTGCAAGAATGACAAAATAGAGACAAGATCTTATAATATATGCTCACCTTGATGATTTATGGGAGCTAGGTAGGAATGGGGTTGAAGAAAAAATGAGAGAAAAAAAGAGGCGATGGTTTCTGGTTTGAAAGAAAATGGAAGGAAAATGAGGGGGAAAGGTTTTAACCTTTCATTCGCATTTTTAGGATGGGGGTACTGTACACTTACGGGTTACTGTGCATTTATGGCCTCAGCTGTGACAAGTTTGTCACAGTTGTGGAATTATATTCCCAGCCATGGAAACACATTCCCAGTTGTGGAAACTTATCCTCAGCTGTGGGAAACTTATCCTCAGCTATGGGAAACTCATTCCCAGCTGTGGGAACTTATCCTCAGTTGTGGGAAACTTATCCTCAGCTGTAGGAAACTCATTCCCAGCTGTGGCAACTCTTTCCTAGCTGTGGGAACTCTTTCACAGCTGAGAAAAGAACTCTATGATAGCAAAATACTGTTATCATCAAGCACTTTGCTGTCATTTTGTTGTCATCATGCACTAGCACTACTTCTCTAAAATTCCTAGCCGTGGACAGCAAACTCTCTAGCCGTGGACAACAAATTAACTAGTCGTGGGCAACAAAACTAGCTGTGGGTAGCAACACCAACTGTGGACAGCAACGCAGTTGTGGACAGCAAAGCCTAACAGCCGTGGACAACTCAGCCGTGGATAACAAGGCCCAACAGCACAACCTCTATGAAACTCCAGCCGTGGACAGCAACACGTTACTGTCATAGCTTCAGCTCATATCTGTAACATTTTACTGATATGTCTGATACTGATATAATACCAGACACGTTACTGTCATGGTTATTTAGATTTCTTTACTTTAAGTTAAATAATTTATTTCATTAACTTTAAAACATAAATGTAAATAAGGAAATATCCCCCATTTGGATTCAAATAAAATATAAAAAAAATCAAAACCCCAACCAATCAAAATCTCATTTTTGAGTTTTAGTTCAAAATCTGAAATTTTGGCGATTTTCTAAACTTAGGGGCTAAAAATGAAATATCTAGAGGTTTCCTAAAATTCATTAAAAATCACTCTTCAATTCATATCCATATAGAGAGCAATTATCGGGACTTTTGATCCCAAGAAAGTGGCTCTAACATATAGCCCTCCATTGAGGTGTAGGGTTCCAAACTTGGTAAAAACCCGAACTCGGTAACATGGGTGGGTCCTGGGGGACCTTAGGATCACTCCGAACTTATCTACTGACACGTGTACACTAGGTATTACACTACTTATGCTTCTTACTCTATATGTTGCGTTTAATATATATATCACATATTAGAGGTAAATGGAATTTTTTGATAAAAACTCCATGGCAGGGTTCGAACCTCCTTCCTCTTTAAGGAAGGACTAGCGCCTGTGCCACTAAGCTGTTGTTTCTTCTTGCCATTTGTGTTGCATTTAATATATATATATATATTATACATTAGAGCTCAACATGTGAAATCTAAAAAATTATATCAGATGGGATCGAACCTTGGCACTAGTGACATTAGAAGCATGCAACAACCACTAAGCCAACCTTGTTGTTGTACTTTTATTTGCAACCAATTATATATATATATATATATATATATCTCTTATTTTATATAATAATTTAATAAAATCCAGTTCAACCAGACTCCACCTGTTGAACCCGGACTCAAATGATCGTACCTCGATCGAGTCGATCATTGGTCCGATTTTTAAAACTATGTATTTAACTAACTTGAATTAAATAACAAATCGTATAAATGTAAATAAACATTAAAATAAAGAAAGAAACCAAAGCGGCGGTAGTCCACGTTGGATTGGTGAGGGGAGAAAAGAATTCTTATAATTAAGTGATAAAAGAAACTGGAGCGTAGTAAATCGACGGGACCGGTAAAGAGAGAAAGAAATCTTTATAATTAAGTGTTAAGATAAAGAAGAAACCGGTTGATATTATTTAATCAATATTCAAGTCCATAATTATCAATAAATATAAAAGAATAACAAAATAAAATAACAATAATAAATAATAATGAGCATTTATAATATAAAATGACAATATATAAAATGAGTAATAATAATAATAACTGTAGTCATGATTTTATTTTACATAAATAAATTCATTTCCTATCTCAAATTCGACTGACAGATGCAAATTATGTGGACTAGTTGAGCTTTATTTTTAGTATACTTACTTTACTATCTTTTTTTTTCTTTGCTCTCTTTCTTCTCTCTCTTCTTTTTCTTTCTCTCCTTCTCTCTTCTCATTTTCCTTCTCTCCCTTCTCTTATTTTTCTCTCTCTCACACATTACTTCACTCTTTCTCTCCTTCACTTTTCGTTCACACACACACGGCACACATATATATAGAGAGACACACAACCAACAAGAAGTTTGTTGCTGTGTGTAAATCGGCGTCGATTTTCTTTTTTTCCTTTTTATTCTATATATATATTGTGTAAAAATTATATACCTAATTATTAATACTTAACATATTATTACTTATTATCCTTAATAAATTTTATTCTTAACTTAGTATAATGTATTATGAGTTTATTGTTACCATTTATGGTCTAAGTTTAAAGAGTTAATATCTGTATTTTAAAATTTTGGTCTAATATTCAAAATAGATGTTGATGTAAAATTATTAAGTAGAACTAACAAAATATTTGAATATGATACATGACTATTAAAACACAATTTATTTTATTTTATTTTATTTTAAAAGGATGTTACAGAGGCAGAGTCACTGTTTATTAAATAGAATAGGGAAAATGAATTAGGTCTCTACCCCTTGGAGATCTAGCAATTCCTCATTTGTTTAAGTTATTTATCTATGTATATGTATAAAAAAAATCTTAACACATATTTATTTTTTAATTATCTTTATTGAATTTACATTTTGTATATATTTTCTTTTTTAGTTTGGATTATATTGCATTAGTAGTATTTGTTACTCTCTTCCTTTTTAATATCTGTTAATTTTAGACAAACAAAGATATTAAAAAAGATAATAAATGACATTGGTAATTGAGTAAAATATAGTGAATGTACTAATGTATCCCTACATATTAATTAATATAGCACACTAATATTAAATAGAATGTTTTGAAAATGTGAAATTATTTAAGGGTAGTGTTCAAAGAAAAAATTAATGTTTTATTGAAATGTGAAATTGATAGATATTTTGAAATATGAAGATATCTGAAAGTGAATAAATATTTCGAAAGAGAAAGAGTATTATGCATATTTATGTTTATTAAAAAACTTTTAAAATATGTTTTGGAATTATTTTAATAGATCAAGAAATACCCTGTACGGATTTAAATTCTCGTGAGAAATAGGAAATAGGCATGTGTGACGAGGATGAGGATGGGAACAGGGACAATATTCTAAACGGAGATGGGGTGTAAGAGGCACATTCTCTCTCTCATGAATACTCATTGTTATCCATATTAATGGTGTATGATATTGTAAATATATCCACTTATTTTTTTTTCATTATTCATCAATTTCAATTATCGAAACGTGCAAAATTTTCATAAAATAGTTTTTTTATTGTTAGTTGAAGGTTATCGATTGAAATTTTCTCAACCTTATAAACATGATATTCAAAATAAGATATAAAATAGAATGATTCATTTTAAATCCATATTCATTTTATTTTGTTCATTTATTTAATTATTTAATTGGTAACTTATTTTTAAAATAAGTTTATATACTCAATTTTCTATAAAATATATTCAAATGAATTATTATTTATTTTTAATAATAGTAAATAAGCTATTTTTCATTATCATCTCGTGCATCACAAGGGTCAAACAATTAGTTTATTTTATATAAACAAATTCTAAATTCCCAATGTATTTCTGTAAACATTTTATGCATACAATTTATTTATATTTAATATACATTGTATTACTATTGCCGTGCATTGTACAAGTTATGTATTTTAATTATCGCAATCATCAGTGAATTCCTTTTGGCTAATTGTTACTTAAATTGTGGAGTAACATGAGAATTAAAGGAGTGTTTCTCGATCAGATGGTATGCAGTTACAACTTGATGTGAATTATGGGATATCATGCTACTATCACATGGGTCAAGATAGTTTAGGGAAATTGAACTTGGGTATTGCCATGGTGTGCGACGGTTATGGAAGCATTATGTTTGTAACTGGGTGAAGGATAATTTGACCTCAACCAGATTTGGAGTTTGTGATGGTTCTTTATTTTTAACATTAAATATGAAAAGAAATAGAATCAATGATTAGGATTAATAATTATTTATATAATTAATGATTTATTAAAAATATTGAAAAGAACCAAAATATCCCAAATCCTTCTTGCTACGACAATGACATTACTCTTTTGAAGGAGCGATGTAGCCCCATTGCCCTCAACTGCGATGGCCACTGCTTGCCACCGTGACAACCATCGCACAACCCAGGTACATGGATCATACCAAGGAAGACTAGCTAGTCATTTTTTTGTTGGTAATTTGTTTGAATTAGTCTTCCTTGGTGCTTCATTGTAATCAACCCTATGGAAAGTGGTTCTGTAAGTGCTTGGACTTTTTCCACCTAAAGGAAGTGAGTCAAGTGACTTGTGTTTGGAACAACACAAGCACATAAAACGATTATAGCAACTCATAAGGAAAATCAACTTCTTTTATTTTTAGATGTTCCAAGTTTGAGAGTGAAGGACAACTTTCAAATAGATAAAATTTAATCCTTATTGGAGTATTGCCCAACCTTCGAAAGAATAAAATGTCAAATTCATTGAGGAGTTTGGGCAAAACAAGACATGAATGGCTACAAGAAAGCAAAATTTTTTACAAGCTCAACAAAATTTAAAAATACAATTGAAGAGAGCTAATAGGTGGATGTAAAAACAAAGGGTTGAATGCTCTTAAAATTAGAAGTAATAGAGTGAAGGCTATAGAGGATGAGCTAGCCACGCCGTGCACTCCTGCAACAACTTTGTCACGATTGCTTGAGTACAGAGAAAGAGGGTGAATAGATGGTGAAGGAGAAAAAAAATAGGGTTAATTTAGTAATTTTATTGCAATTAAATGAGGAGCATGTGAAATTCCAAAACAAGTGCAGAACCAAATTATCCTCCACCTTGTAATTGATATAGACAACAAGTACCAGTTAATTGTGAGGTGTAACAGCTTTTGATTGGTTGTGAGTCTTTTGTATCTGTGGATCTATTGTCCTTCCTCTAACTTATCTTTTGATGGCAAGAGAGTAATGTTGCATTTATCCAAAAAAAGAAAACTTAATCATATAAGTTAATTGATTAAAGGTGCTATGTGACATCTTGTTGATTTTTTCAACACATATAACTTCATTTTTTTTATTACTTTGAAGACATTATTTGCTTACAAGAAGGAAACATGAAATCTGAATGTGATACTTTTCACTAGAAATATCAACTGGAATCAATTGTTCCGGGCTTCCAGCATATAAGTTGATATTGAAAGAAGGGGTTGTCGTAATTATATTCCTAAGAAATAAAGATTGACCCAATAGTTTGTGTAATTGAACTAGATTGCTGATAATAGGAGGATGGCAAATCATGTTAACAAATGTTTAATTCTTTTTTGGTTAATTAATATACTAGGGGATACTAGGTGAGGATGAGAGTCAAATTCGCAGCCCTTTTTAACTTATTAAGATATGCATGAGCCTATTGTTAGATTGCATACTCACTTGATTAGTGAGATGAGATATGAATTTATTTAATTAAATGTATTCTAATACTTTTGATTATATTTATTTTATTTTATATTTTTCTTTCAAAAATTATTTTAGTTACACTCATGTATTTATTATTATTATAAAAAATTAGTTAACCCCCAGCGTAGCATGGGTAATTAGACTAGTTAATAGTGTACTCCCTAAATGTCAAACAATATTATGTAAGAGTATATCCTCATTTTACACGTATCTCGTTTTTATCTTGAGAAATGAACAATTTGGTGACCTAAAATGGGTTACTTTTTATGATCATGGGGGTGATTCGGCATGGGGAGTTTGGCAGCCTATTATACTGTACATCAAAGTACGTACGATGACTTAAACTCGTTTAACAAAAGAAGCATGACTAGGGGCAGAGCTAGAATGTTTTATCATAGCAGACTAGCACTTAACAATTAATTACACATATAAAATATATATGTTAGTAATTTTAATTTTATTTAAAAATTAAATAAAGATCACCATATATAAAAGAAATAATTATTTTACAATTAAAATTCAAGAAAAACATACATATTCACATAGCATTTTATCTATTATAATATTTAAATATCTAGTTAAATAAAATATTTGACAAAAATTAGCCAAATGATTTTTTTTGCGCGTGAGGGCGGATGGGAAATTAAGAAAGATGAGCACTTTTTCAAAGAAATTGAAAACTTTAGGGGGCCACTGCCCCCTGTGAGATATACTACCCTCCAACCCTGAGCATGACATAAATCAAAAGGGAGATGAATTACCCAAGCAAAAAAATAGAAATAATGGAGATTGAATTTTGTATTATCATTCCCCGTTTTCAATTTCATCCCCCAAATAAAATATCCTAAATATTCATTTTAATCCTTTAACGTATATGAGAAAAAATTAGTCTCTCATATTTTAAAAATTTCATATTATTTCCTTACATATCCAAAAATGAGACAAAATAGTTTCTCTGTATAAGTCTATACAATTGAAAAATTATTGTACGCACTTGTATGAAAGGACTAATTTATCCATTTTATTTGAAATGTGAGAAATTAATATGGAATTTTCAAAACTTGAGGGACTAATTTGTCCCCTAATATATTTGTGAGAGATTATTCTGGATATTTAATCTAAAAAATCACACATGGATCTATTTTTTTTAGAGCAAAATTTGAAGAAAATTTTTATAGATGAAATTCATGTGTAAATTTATACATAGTATTCATCTATAAAAAAAATTTCCTTAAATTTACACCTAACAAAACGGCGTAAGAGAAAATTCTTACCAGTTTAGAGAAGTATAATTCTAAAAATAATAAAAAATACTGGAAAGTCACAATTTTTCTTTAAATTTATTTGTTCAAAATAATGTGTGTATATATATATGTTACTATTGGATAATTAAATGATGACTCATACCACTTTATTCTATGTAGCGGCTATCCTTATTTTCTAGAAATAATTATGATAATTTTTTTGGCACTGTAGTCTTACTTTTAATTCTGTTTTAGAAAATGTTAAAGAGCCATAATTTTTATTCAAAATCATTTGTTAGTATGATGTGATATATATGAACTTTTATACAGCAAAATTAAGGAGTCATATTACGATATTCTATTAAGTAATCGGGTTATTTTTTATGGTCTTCCCATGGATATTAAAGTCCTTCAACTTCGAATTCACTATTTAGCCAAAGATTATTTTATGGCTCTTAACTCTATTTCCAGTTTTGGAAATTTGGTGGGAGGGATGTCTTGTATTCATGTCAATTGGTCTCCTCCGGAAGAAGGTTGGGTTAAATTGAATACAGATGGTCTGTGATGGTTCAGGATGCTGCAGCATGTGGTGGTATTCTTCGAGATCCTAATGGAAATTTCATTATGGGTTTCAGTATCAATCTTGGATTTTGTTCTATTACCTTTGCGGAGTTGTGGGGTATTTTTCATGGTCTGAAACTGATTCTTGATAGAGGCTTCACTAAGGTGATTGTGGAAGTTGACTCTATAGTTGCTGTTACTCTCTGTAATGGGCAGATTCTGAACTCTCATGTTGCTGCCCCTTTGGTTCGTGGAATTCATGCTCTTATGGCCCACTTTTCTTCGATTAAGATTTCTCACGTCTTTAGGGAGATGAATTACTGTGCAGATGCCTTTGCCAAGTTTGGACACCTTTGCACAAGTGAGGTCACATGTTTTCATTTCCTTCCTTTTGTTTCTCTTGCTTTCTCAGCAGATTTTATGGGGACCAAGTTCCCTAGATTTATTTCCTTGTAATTTTGTTTTGGGCTGTTGAGCCCCTTAGTAAATAAAAAAAAATTAAGTAACTACGAACTTTTATTTTCCGTCAAAAACTTTGACAACTTTCTTACCGTACAACATTACTTTTTAATTAACAAAGATCTAATTAAGAAACATGAAGGTGGCGATTACTAAATCTGCCGCGTTAGGAAATTAACAAATATTAAGGGCGGAAATGTGTTTGAAGAGAAAGGCAAATAACAATATGGCGTGCTTTTATCACTTAATAAAAGAATTATATGGTTATTCAATAGTTATAGCAATGTTTACTATTTACAATAATGCCATTAAAAAACGTGTTGTGTATATATGTATTGTTCTGTCAAAGTCACTTACGGACTAACATTAGTATGAGAAGTTGATAAAGACAAATAGCCTAAAATTATTTTTGTCCTAGGAAAAAAATTTAAGTAATTTTTATCCCTGAAACAAATTTAAAATATTTTTTTTCTAAGAATATCTCTTTAAACGTTTTATATTTCGTTTTTTTCATTCTCATTTTTTCTTTGTTCATTAGATTATAATATGATTTTCTTCATCTTTTTATTAATTATTATATCCTGTACATCACTACCCACTACAATTCCTTTCCGTCTTCAGTATCATCTCTAACTTTATTATCTCATTGTCTTCGTCCTTTCTGTCATGACAAGTAACAAACTCAACCAAAGAGAATAGAAATTTTGTACTTGACAAAAATATCTGAAATTAATGCATTCAGTGGGAATGAATATATTAGACATAAAATCATTTATGTGTCATTTTGTCTATCAACTTAAATTGTGGGAGGGATAATTTCATAACATATGGTGTCAGAGTCAACTTTAGTGCAGTTATGTTTTGTACCAACATAAAAGTAATGTTATGTTTTATTTATACTCTAATACAATTTATGTACCAAAAAAAAAAGTTCTAATACCATTTATTTTGTGTATTGTTATTATTATTATTATTGTTTATTTTCATAAATTTTTTTAATGTAATATACAGGGACGGATTAAGGGGGAGGCATGGGGACTAGCCCGGCCCCCTCCTCATCAAATTTCTTTATATATATATATATATATATATAAATTAAAAAAATAGAAGATCTATTGCACTTTATTTTCATTCTTTGATATACATGCAGATCTAGTTTTATTAGTCCTTCAAAACACATTAATTAGTTTATGAAATAAGACTTTTAAAAGTTATTATTATACTATAATATTCTTGAAAAAAAATTTCATATGTTATTTATTTATAACTAAATTTATATATAGTACATTTATGATAGAGATGCACATAACAAATTAAAAATATCTAATTGAAATTTTTAAGCATCCAAGTAAAATATTTGTGATTTACAATTTACAATTTTGATTTTAGAAATATATTTTATTAATGACTAGTTTTATATACTATAACAAGTGTTATATATATATTTGTGTTAACATATATTAAAAATTATATTTTATAATATGATTATAATTTAATATTTTCAGCCCCTACTCTAGATAATTTTTGGATGCGTCCTTGACCCAAATCATCACATTGTATAAGCAAAATGTCGATTAGGTGAGTCAAATCCGATAGAAGTGAAAGATAAAAATAGATATCTTAAATATGACCCAAGTTAATTTTAATTTAATAAAAAATTGTTTATTTCTCTCTTCCGGGTAGGGTCTCCTATAATCAAAACCTTGAACATTTGTACACTAAATTATGTTACATATTAATATTGGAAATATGTCACATGAGAAATGTGATTTATTATGAGAGTAAAATAAATCAATCTTGACCACTGAATCTTATATGAATGGTCAAAATTAAAATATAAAATTACATAACTTTTCTTAATAAATATATGAACATTAATTGCTATTAATTATCCTTAAAACTTGATTATACATATATAGTTATACGATTTAAATTTACTTTTCTTAATCTTATAATAAGTCATTGTTCTTATGTGACACACAAACAGTCATAGATATATATATATATATATATATATATGGATTAGCTCACACACAGGCACGTGCGCACACGCACACCACCCACACTCACACGCACGCACGCACGCACACCACACACATACACGCAGAGAAAAAGGAACGCACACGCGCGCACACGCACACCACCCACTCACACGCACGCACGCACACCACACACACACACACAGAAAAAGGAAATGGCAGTGCCATTTGCTTATGTAGTGCCCTGATAGCTATGCCAATCGTCGCTGATTCACAGTTTCGTGTGATGCATGCTTCCATGCGGATCAAATTTTTATCTTATCTTTAGCATTAAGCTCATAATGAGCTCATAATGAGTTAATGGCGCCATGCAACACCTTCCCGATATGTAGGGGTTCCATACACGTGGAATTGGTGCGACACAGAAATAAATCCAGTGAGTGGTGGAGCATAGCTTCCCCTCAAACCTTCCTTCTCTCCCGAATATTTCTAAGTGAGAGATCTAGAGAGAGAGGGTCAGGGATTCCAACATATACTATGTCACACAGTCCTATAGTTTTCACCTTTGGAGTTCTAGGTACTTACATAGAAAAATTCATTTGCATTCTCTTATTTTGCAATCACTTTCCCTTCTATAATTTCTTCCCATTAAGCTCACAAACCATGAACTAATCATGTAATTTTCTTTTTTTTTTTTTGTTAATGTTTCAGGTAACGTTGCCTCCTTCGTGTGCTTTATGGCACCACTGTAAGTACATATATTCTTTCCATCAACTTTCCTAAAGTATTATTATTCATCTTTAAACATAATTACAAATCAAAATCAAAATATAAACACATGCACTTCTCGCATGCAGACCGACATTTTATAGAGTATGCAAGAAGAAATCAACCGGAGGGTTCCAATCGATTCCATATGTGGCTGCACTCTTCAGTGCAATGCTTTGGATTTTTTATGCCTATGTGAAGAGGGGAGAAACGCTTCTTATAACCATAAATGCATTTGGTTGCGTGATAGAGACAATTTACCTCGCCCTCTATATCACTTACTGCCCCAAGAAAGCTAGGGTGCGTTCAATTAACATATCGATCTTAATTAGTGCACACAATTTTATATCATATATCATAACTTCAACCACTTTTGTGTCCTTGTCATAAAATAATATTTATTTTTAATTAACATTATTTGAGACTGTTAATGAACTTGCAGATTTCCACATTGAGAACGATTCTTTTGCTCAACTTTGGAGGATTTTGCACGATTGTCTTCCTAACCCACGTCCTAGCAAAAGGACCAAGCCATCTCAAGCTTCTTGGAAGGATTTGCGTTGTCTTTTCCCCTAGTGTTTTTGCAGCGCCTTTAAGCATTATTGTAAGTATTGAGTGTATAAACTAATTAACCTTTCACATGCCACAATTTTCTTAATTATTGTTAATTGCTCCAAGTGACAGATCGAGCATGATCAAGTCGTTTAATTCATATATGTAACCGTCCAAACTTAGTAATAATAAAATAATACTTAATTAGTTGTTCTCATTGTTAGTTGTTTGGATCTTGTATCACTAAATCTCATAGTTTATCATATGACTATATATGCATATAGTATGCTAATTATGCATGCATGATAACAATTTTGTTCAACTATATTTCAGAGAGTGGTCATTCGCACCAAAAGCGTAGAGTTCCTTTCATTTCCTCTTTCACTCCTTCTCACAATATGCACAATCATGTGGTTGTTACACGGAATTACTCTGAAAGACATCTATGTTACGGTGAGTCCTAGATCCTAGCTACTTCTATATAGCTATACAATATAATTAATACAATACAATTGACAAACAAATTAAACGCCATGATCCGTTTCTTCTGGTAACTATTATTTTGTTTCTATGGATAAATGCATGACACTACCCCTGTTCTGTTTTTCTCTTGGGACAGCTCCCGAACATAGTAGGCTTAACATTTGGAATCATTCAGATGGTGCTCTATGGAATGTACAGAAACAACAAGCCCATACAGGATCAGAAGCTCCCAGAACACAAAGGGGACATCAACAACAATAATGAAAACGCTGTTTTTCCAACCGTGATCAGTGATGACGAGAAACATGTTGAAGAAATGAAAGTCATAGAGATTGGAGAGAATAATAATGAAGAGAAGAAAGAAAAGAAGGAAGAGCAGGAACAAAAGAAGCAAGATCATGAACAAAACCAAACAGAACTCAACAAGGACAATAACGGCGAAAACAACGAGAAGGACAAGGACTAGATAAAATAAATAATATTTAGTGTATAATTAAATTGTACAGTAAATATATATTTTATTACTATTAGATATGATATATAGTCTCTATTCATCCCACTCATTCATCAAATTCAATAATAATAAAATGTATAATATATATTTATTATATAATTTAATTGTACATTTATGATGCAATACAATCTCTCTTTCTCTCTCAATGATGGACGTGTGATGTTCGATTTACGTGTAAAATTGTGCAATGCATAAAAGGGGCATGGGACGGTGTAGATCTCTATGATCCTATATCTCTACAAATATAGCTATTTCAACTTGTTTTGGTTCACTTCTCTTTTTTAATGTAATTTCTGTTTTGATTTGAAGCTAATTAACTATGCCCCCGGATAAAGGGAACTTCTCACAGGAATTAATGTCCCCCAGATTATTATGGTTATATTATTTTTTATAGTAATAAAAGGTTATTCCAAGTACCTATCAATAGATGCATGAATCGATCGAGTAGACATGAAGAAAGTCTCAAGGTCTTATTATGTTTCTTCCTTTTTCTTCTCTGAATGCTTTTTTTAACATAAAATTTGAAACTGTTGATATGCCTCGGTGTTATAAATTATGACAACGATGCTGCCACGATGGACAAAAAAACTTCGAAAGGGACACAAGCAATTCAATCGACCAATTCACCGTAAATATCTACTCAATTAGTGCGTAATTATTATCATTTTTTTACATCATAATTTAACTATTAAAACAATACAGAAATTTGATTCCTGCACAAGACAGATAAATAAATTTTAAAAGATGCGAGTTCTCCTGTTATGCAAACTGTAAAAGTAAATCTGAATAATCGGCAGGAACTAAAATTGCTGCTGTATCTATCACGAGCACACACATGCATAGAATGATTATGTTAAAAACTGGAATAACTAAACTCATTAATCATTATTATTTATCTAGCTGATATATATATATATATATATATGTATATATATATATATATTCAATGAATAATATATATTCAATGA
The DNA here is from genome assembly GCA_031216105.1 of Dalbergia cultrata. Classification (NCBI taxonomy): domain Eukaryota; kingdom Viridiplantae; phylum Streptophyta; class Magnoliopsida; order Fabales; family Fabaceae; genus Dalbergia; species Dalbergia cultrata. The sequence goes on along the minus strand of CM062349.1, from coordinate 1,418,083 downwards.
ATACCACAAAAATTGATTTTTTCTATGTGGCAACAAAACCAAGCCTTCCCTCCATCCACACCTCACAAAAAAAAACAGCTATTAATTATGACAATAAGAGTTCAAGGCATAATCGTAGGAAGAAAATCAAATCAAATCAATTCAGAATTGAAATTGAAGAAGGCTCCAGAAGGGTAATTGAATTCAGAAGAAGTGATGTTCGGATAGCAATGTTTGACTTACATTATTGCCTTGCCAGAGACGGTAAGTTCTGAGCAGAGGAGGACCAACAGTGTCTCCGGCACCGTCACCGACGGAATTCGCCGGCACCGGAGGGTGCACTGTATTCATTGCTTATGGTTTGTGTGAACTGTGAATCAGCGAACGAAGATCAACCACCAAGGCCAAATAAAAACAAGTCAAACTCAAAGCCAAACGCGGCTCTCTCTCTCTCATTTTTTTTAATAATAATTTTTATATATTTTCAGTTTAATTTTCTTGTGCATAAATATATTCAGATATCATTGAGAAAGTTTAATTCTTAAAATAATTATCACAAAATTATATACTACATGTAAAATTACTTTATATTGATATTAAAATTTTAATTTTAATAGTAAATCGGTAGTGTAAATGTAACATCCCTTTTTTAAAAAAAATAAATAAAAAAAACAATAATTTGTGTTGAAACAGTTTAAAGTCATGTATCAAATTTAAATATTTTATTAGTCTTACTTAATAATTTTACATCAATATCTATTTTAAAGTTTAAATCAAAAAAATAAAATACAAATATTAATTGATTATAGATTGGTGCGAATAATCTAAAAATATATTGTATTAAGTTAAAAAAAATTATTAAGAGTAATAAGTAATAATAGGTTAAGTGTTAATAATTAAGTGTAATTTTATATTACAAGATAAAAAAAATAAAATAAAATAAAATAAACAAATAATTGAACGGTGCATTTAAGTATGTAATTTACCTGTGGCTATAAATTTCTTATTGCTTTTTCACGTATATAAATAGATAGGAAGAGAGGCAGTGCACAAAGTGATAAGTGCGTGCTAGTGTGTACGCTGTGAAGGAAAGAGAGAAAAGTGAATGAGTGGATGAGGGTATCAGGATATAAAAGCTGAGTTGCAAAAGAGAGAGATATAAAAGAGAACGTGAGATAAAAAAAAGAGAGTGAGAATAACAGAGTTAGTAGTTTAACGTATATTCATTATTTTCATCTCTACAATAATTTAAAAGTAAAAATAAATTTATTTTATGCAAAATAAAATTATGACTATAATTATTTATAGACTATCAATTTATATTACAGATGCTCATTATTGTTTATTATTACTATTTTATTTTGTTATTATGGACTCAAATATTGATTAAAATAATACTAATTACTTAATTAAGATGATATTTTTCTCTCCTCATCGGTCCAGTTGGTTTACCCCGCTCTGATTTTTCTAATTTATTTTATCACTTAATTATAAAAATTATCTTCTTTTCTCACCGGTCTCATCGGTTGATCGCACTCTAGTTTCTTCTTTTTATATTATCTCTTAATTATAAATATTCTCTTCTCTCCCCATCAGTCCAGTACATACTCCCACCGCTCCGATTTCTTTCGTTATTTTAATGTTTCTTTATGTTTACGTGATTCATTATTTAACTCAAGTTAGTTAAATATTCCTTTTTGTTTTTGGTGTTATCTGTTGTACATTAGTTTATCATTCTTCTATTTTAGAATTTATCATATTATTTATATAATATTATATTAATTTGAGTTGTCAATGTCTGTAGTAATTTCTATAAGGGACCTAAATTCGAGGTAAAATATAATTAACATCTAATACTAAGAATAAATAAAGGTTATTGTATATGAATTTGAAATATTAACGTTATTATGACCTTATGATAATAAAGATCTAGACCAACTCATGGACTTTGATAAAATGATAAGAGCAAATTTAATTAAAAAATTTCTCAATATTAGTCCCCTTTGAAATTAATATTTAGATTGGCAACTCTATGATTTAATAAATTTTATTGAGATATTAATTTATTTGGTCTAAGTTTATACTATTTTGTTCCAATTTATTTATGCATGAATTTATAAATTTTGTGCATTTATTTTAGTTTATATTTCACTATTTAGATTGTTGATTAATTTATGACTTTTTGTTTAAGTTTTATTTATGGATTAATTGTATGAATTTCTTATTGTGAATTTATGCACAATAACTATTAATTAATTTAAAAAGAATATGATTGATTAACATTTGCATCTAATCACTAACAAGGCAAAGGGACATATATAAAATCATTTTATGTTATCTGGCTCGGTTAAAATGACGTAAAAGTCTTGCTTTATCATTACGATGTAAAGAACAACACAAAATAATGAGAATTCCCTAAGATAAGACCTTTAATTATGTATGAGACAAGTAAACAAATGGAAGAAAAACTAAAGTAAGGAAATCACAATTTTGATAAGATGTGCATCACATACTCTACATGGCATATTTTATTTATAATACAATAACTGAATATGCTCATATTGTTATAAAAAAATAAGAATAGAGAATAATGGAGAAGAAGGAAAGGATAATGTTATTGATAATCTCAGAAGGTACTCTTTATGGAGCATCCAAAGGGCTAGTTATAGCCAAAGAAAGAGAGATACAATATCACATCAAATCATAACAGATTCTATTTAAGATAATAAAATCTTAATCGAATTACCTAAAAATATGGACATCCATAAATTAATGATATTTCATAACACATATAACGTTATTGTAGCTCTGTGTATTTTCTGTACAAGCATTGCTAAAACTAATCATAGTTCAAATATTTTAAAACCAACCATTTTTTCTGCTGAGAATTTATTTTAAATTCTCATTTTTCTTTGTTTTTATTTCTAGTAGTTTTAGATTAGCCGAGTAATATTGAATGGAAGACAGTTATTAGGAATTTATAGACTTATATTTAATTAATGTGTGATTTTATATTGTGAATTGTAGAAATATTCAATTTGTAACTAATGATATTAAGTAGTCATGCTATACCCTTTTACTTGTAATATTTTTACTCAATATTAACTGTTGTGCTTCATGAATAAATTCATATTATTAGTTCTGTATGAACGGGTGTTATGGTAAAATTTTTATGCACTGTTATGCCGGTTATGTTTTATTGTGTCAATAAATATAAATGACTTCCATTACCATATTCACCATTTAAGTGCTTGTCTGCAGTAACATGTTCTCACTGGAAGATGAAAGACAATTTTTCCCAAAGAAACCTCAATCATACGTTTGACCACAGCCAACCATAAGACAAACAGAGCTTAAATGGCTACGCGAAAAAATAGTGTATCAAAATTAGAATTTTAATAAAGCTTAATTTCTGTGCATTTTTAGTGTAAAAAAATTGTATCATTATCTAATAATATATTTTTATATTAATAAAAGTGATTGAGTTTTATACCCATTATTTAAAAAGTCATATAAATTGAATAATTTGATTAGATAGAAATATAAAAAAATTAACTTATTTTAATAAATTGATTTAATAATAAATCAGAATGTATCTTTTCATTCTGACAAAAAAAAGACACAGAAAGAAAAAACAATTATACTACAAGGTTGTTAAGGGTGGCAAATGAAGCAAGATAGGTTGAACCATCTTGCGCCGCCGCGAATTGGCTATAAAACAGGATAAGATGGGTAGATTTGTTTTAGTCTGTGTTTGGATGAAGAAGTATTTTCAAAATATAAGGGGATTTAATATGTTAAGAAATTAAAATGCTTCAATTAAATTTCCTTCAATTTTAAATTTTTTTGTTTGGATAGATAATTACATTTCCTCCATTTAAGAATCAAAATTTAATTGATCTAAAATCAATTATAATAAGTTCATATTTCATAAATTATCTTAAATTTTATTCACAAAATATTTTAAATTTGATTAGTAAAATTTAGTCGTTATATAAATAAAATGGAACTATATATAACTATAACATCATGTAATATGAAATGAATATTTAAAATACAACAAAATGAATTAAAAATAACATTAAACAAAAATATCATAAATACAAGGAAATTGTAATGGAATATAATAAAAATGAGAGTTATCAAAATAAGAAAAGTATATACTTGTGCGTGTAGGGATTTCCAAAATTCCCTCCCCATTGATAGAAACTAAAATGTTCTATTTTAGGTAGATAAAATTCCTTTTAAAATCCATTGGATTATGCAATTTCTTCTAAGTGAAAATCCAAACAGGATATTTTATCATGATAAATTTTTAAATCCTTTCAAAAATTACATTTCCATCTATAATTGCTCTATCCAAACGCACACTTACTTTTATGTTTTAGATTTGTTTTAGCTTTATGGTTTCAAAGTGTCTCGTTAAAAAATGACGAGATAACGGACCAACTCATTTTTTGTTATATATATGGTATACTTTATCTGTTGTAAAATAAATATTTTTTTCTTCACTTTTTAGGTTTATTTATAAGGTGGTGTATCTGAACACTTTTTATTTTGAAATAAACATAGTAATTACCAGCTCACATTGGTGCAACTTGATTATAAAATGAGATGAAATTAGTTGGTATGTTTTAATTATTTGAGTGGAAAATAGTAACTTATCGAGTTTTTTACACATTTAAATTAAAAAAATGGTATATTATATATTTATAAAGTATTGCAAATTTATCCTATTTTGTATCATATAAAAATTGACTTAAATCAATTTAAGCAACATGTCAAAGGTTGTCAGTGTATTACCAAAATCGATTAAGTCGATTTTAAGCTGTTTGGTTTCGGCCACAATCATCCAACCAACAGCAAAATAATGCACTGAAATTTTAATTGGGCCCATGAGCACTGGCCACTGCCTTACCCTTGTCCAGGGGTTTTATTTTATTTTTATTATTATTTAACCACAACAAGAAGATGAGGAGAAAGGTATTTTTTTCTCCAAGGTCAACTCTGCTTATGTAATTTTGCCCTTTTCCTGTTTGTTCATAAAGGGATTCAAGCCACTTGTCCGCGTTTTGTTATGCTTTTCATTTACGTTATTTAAATTTAATTTAACAAATTATTTATATAATATAAATATAACCCATATCGAGAGTGGTTTCTACATTCGTAGGTGAAAAAGAGAAAAAGAAATACAACAAAATTAGAGATGAAAGCGTACATAAATAATGTCAATAACTCAATTATCAATATTTTATATATAAATTTAATTCCTATACATTGATAATAAATAAAAATTTTATTTATAATTATTTAATTATATATTATTATATCAGTTTTAAAAGTTAAATTTTTTGCTATTATTATATATCAGAAAATTAATTTTTTTCTATTGTATAGAAAATTAAATTTACCCTTGTTGGACCACCGGTCAATTATAGGAGTAATTTATAATTTTGGAAACAAAATCAATTCAAATAAATAACATTAATTAGTTAATTAATAAACTGCATCATGTCATTCCCTGCTGTAGGCAGACATTCTTGTGCAAATTTAATAGTTACTCAGACGTGACATAGGCGTGATTTATTGAATTTAATTTTAATTATTGTTAATAGAAATTTTTATACAATTAACTAAGTCATACGTTATTAGATATAAAAAATGGGTCAAATATTAATTACCAAAAAAAAATGTCTCATATATAAAATTTTTAAAAATTAAGTTTAATATTTAGTGTAAAGCTATTTATCATGTCAATCAAAACATGTATTATTATGTGCGACATGGCACACACGTGAATTTGATATATGGTGAAGTTTAACATTTTGAGTTTCATACTTTTGTTAATGTATCTCGTCCCCCCTAATTTGCTATTATATTTATTGCGTAAATCAGCTGGTAAAAGCAATTCAAAGCTTAATTAGATGCATTGGGTATGATTAAATTCAAAGCTTAAATTCCAGAAGAAAAGTTTTGAGGCCCTAATGATCCTATTAAGCTTGGTTATGGTTGTATCTAATACTAGGATGGATGTATGTAATTTTGACTAGAAAAGAATTGCTCTTGCAACTACTCCCCCTCTTAACAAGACTTAACTTTGCAAGATTCAAACTTGTGAATTTATTCTTATTAGGGACTAACTTGCTTATTACTGTCCAATGGAGCGAATGGAAGCATAGAATGGGCATGTTTCTTTCTTTTTTATTTTTTTCAGATGCTTCCAGTGTTTTTTTTTTAGTTTTTTCCTCCTACATCATCCAGTGGTGTTTACACGTCTGCCTTGGTTTTCACTTGTTCCTGAGTCGCGGTTTTTGGTCAAATAAGTGGCAAGTTCAACTGGGAGAAGCGCGAGAACAATTGATGGGCCTGGAAAGCAAGGTTGTGGTTTTGGGTCGAGCATTTTTTTGGGCTGCTGTCAGGAGTTACATTCTTCAGGGTTATTGGAACGAGGCCGGCCTGAACAGGAAATCCAAAGGGTAGAGAGGCGGCCCAATCACAGCATCTTCAATGAGAAATGGCCCAACTACAACCAACTCACAAGGAAATAATTCGATGGGGATATTCTCTTCACCAATACTGTTTGTTGTATGATTATTATTAGCATTACTTGTAGAGCACAAATTGTTTTTTTTTTTTTTCCCTTCTTCACATGCTCTCTCACAAATTTTTTTACTGTATATTGTTTTAAATGTAAAATAAGCTAATATAAAAACACAAATATCATATACATGATGCACATACAAATTCGGTCACGTTTTCTTCCACGGATCTAGATTAAATATGAAGTAGCATTTGTTGTACCATGGGGGCCGCAAACCTGATTGACGGAAACAATAGTTTGGAAAGCAATTCTCTGAAAAGAACACAAAGAACCGCACAATTTTAAAATTTTGTCATATTGTTACCATCACTGTGCAGTTCTATAATTGAAATTGTCTCGATGCACACTCTCTCATTTATTGTATGCCGGAAATTTATAATGCCATTGAATATAATTTTAATTTCTTCTGAATTTTCAGGGATGGCCACGTACGCATGCCTACAGAGCGCATATGTGGATTTCATTGTCTTTGGAGTTATCTTATGTCTTCAATAATTCTGCTCTCACACACTGGACTCACTGGATAAGATCATGTATTGATCTGCATTTGAACTTGGCATATGAAGGCTCAAAGGGACATCAATTTATTAATTCCCTTCTGAATGTGACTGTTTCAAAGCTTCCATTACGCAGAAGCAATCCGCAGGGTCCAAAGAATCCACAATTGCAGCCAGCAATCTTGATATGAAATGGCTAAGATCGAAAAGATGAGTCAGGTATTGCTCAGCACTTCAATGAATTGGTTTCAAGTGGGAAGAACAAGAGGAGATGGTCAATTGCCTTAACCTTATGGCAAAGTAATCGGATTATATGGTCTCAATTTTTGGTAATTAATGCTCTGACCAATCTCCCTCTCCGACAATAACCCCAGACAAGTACTCACTAAAAAATGCAGCTACCAAGCTGACTCAATTAATAGCTTATCATAGTACGTATCGTTTCGTCTCGTCATCTAGCTTCCTCCGTATCTCGAAAATTTAGCATTACAACACGAATATCATACTATATAGTACACTACTATATGTGTGAGGCTAGATCTTCTCATGATTACTTAGATCTTTTCACGTTTACATTTTACATTTTTAGATAATTTAAAGATAAATATTTTTCTTATACAAAAGAGAAATATTTTTTTCAACAGAAATATAAGTTGACAAAAACCTCTTTTTCTCTCTCTCTCTCTCTCTCTATATATATATATATATATATATAGAGAGAGAGAGAGAGATACATAAATAGATATATGTACTGTATGTATATCACCCATTAATCAAAAAAATAAATAAATCAGGAATTGAACCCAAATTAGGAATGGATTAATTTTGATCCTACAATTTATTATATTTTTTGTAAAATATTATAACTTTCATTAAATTTATTTGTATCTAACATATAATTAAATTATAAAATAAATTTGACAGTTTTTTATTTGATAAAATACATACAATAAGGAAAATTTGATCATGCCCTTAACTTTGTCAAGTTATAATTAAAAAAAAAATTGAACTGCCTAGATATTTAATACATACAAGACTAATTTGATAATGTATGCGACATATATATATATATATATATATGATCAAATGAACACTATATATTTTATACAATATAGTAATATTTTAATAATTTCAACCTAAATTTATTTAATATTAATGGTCATAAGAATTTCTTAGCCTTCATATATTTTTCAAAGTATGCTAATAAAATCAATAAGCTAATTAATTATTCCATGAAAAATAAATATTTGAAATTTTTACATACAATCATTTGCTAATAAATTATACATTTATTTGAGAAATATGAATTTAAAAATAGATATAATTAATTTGAAAATTTTATTTTACTAGCTGTTTTGGCCCGCCCAACTTGTACATTCTGGATCTGTGCCTAAATGCTTCAATCAATGGTATCATGTCTGAGCATATAAGATATAACTCTCCTAATACTAATTACTTCCCTGCATGTATGCTAAGAAATTCTTAAATATTCTTATATCAACATAAAAGTACCGTTATGTTTTATTTATACTCTAATACAATTTACGTACCAAGAAAAAAAAAACTCTAATAAAATTTCGTGTATTATTATTATTTGTTTTCATGACTTTTTTTTTTCATTTACGGGTATTCACCGATGAGCACGGTAACTAATTCCTTTGCTGGCTTGAAGGCATCTCAAAGGCTGGACCTGCTGGCCCAAAAATTTAAAACTTCTCCATACCAAAAGTTAGGATCGAACTCCTGATATTTGGTTAAGGGTAAATGAGTCGTTACCAATCAACCATACTTCCTGATTTCATGATATTTTTTTAATGTAATATACAGGGACGGATTGAGGGGGGAGGCATGAGGCCTAGCCCGGCTCCCTCTTCATCAAATTTCTTTATATATATAATTAAAAAATATAAAAAAATATTTAAACTTACATGCATATATATATATATATATATATATATGTATTAAAAAAAATAGAAGATCTATTGCATTTTATTTTAATTCTTTTATATACATGCTGATCTAGTTTTATTAGTCCTTCAAAATATATTAATTAGTTTATGAAATAAGATTTTTTAAAGGTTATTATTATACTATCATATTCTCAAAAAAAATATTTTATATGTTATTTATTTGTAACTAAATTTATATATAGTCAGTTTATGATAGAGATGCACATAACAAATTAAAAATACCTAATTAAAATTTTTAAGCATCCATGTAAAATATTTGTGATTTGTAATTTAAAATTTTAATTTTAGAAATATATTTTATTACTGACAAGTTTTATATACTGTAACGTACAAGTATGATATATATATATATATATATATATATATATATATATATATATATATAATTTAATATAAAAATTATATTAAAAATATGATTATAATTATATTTTTGCAATATGATTACAATTTAATATTTTCGGCCCCTATCTATAAAATTTTTGGATGCGTCCTTGACCCAAATCATCACATTGTATAAGTAGAAGATTGATTAGGTGAGTCAAATCCATTATAAGTGAAAGATAAATATAAATATCTTTAATATGACCCTAAAATTTAATTTTAATTTAATAAAACATTGTTTGTGTCTCTGTTCCCCTAAGTGGGTAGGGTCTTCTGTAATCAAAACCTTGAACATTTGTATACTAAATTATGTGTGTGTATATATATATCTTGAATCATTAATTGAACAATTATATACCTCATTGATTGGCAGTTTTTTTTTTTGTGTTTTTTTGGGGGGGGGGGGGGTACATCTCCCTGATTCCTTGAATTTCTAGAATTGTCTAGAGATAGTCTAGATGAGTTCGAAAAGATATGCTTTAATTACCAACAGAGTTTCATTTGCTCTACTCATCAAGTTACCTTAGCATACCTAGCGGACATTCTTCTATTATTTAATTTCTATACACACATGTGGAACGATAAAAAAAAGACACCAGTTGACGTTGCTGATCCCAGCACGCGCACACACACACACACACACACACACACACACATACACACACGCAGAAAAAGGAAGATTGCGAATAAGCGGCACAATGCGTGTGGTCCAAGTGGCTTCCAATAATTTACAAGGATCTAAAAGAGAGTTGAGTTATACATACATACGTTTTCAGTGTTGGGAGCTTCTTCATATGAACGAAAAGAGGGGGATCGGACCCTAAAACGATGCATTTAAGTGTATGAAAAGCATTTGCATGGTTGACATTAATTGGGATGAGCTTCATGTCAATTTTTTCCCAGCTTGTCTTACTGGTGGGTCCCACTCCATCATTGAGGAAACAGAGATTGGGTTTTAGATTTTAGAACGTAACCCACGATGCCATATATGTGAATATACTGTATATCTGATATTCCCCACAGCCCCCAACCCTATAATAATAGTAATCATTACACCGTTGATCTAACCCAGAACGCGAAAAATTACCGTCAGCTGATTTAAACCGTTCTTACTGCGTTTCTTAGTTGTGAAAGACACCCTAGGAAAAATGAAGATTTTCAAAAACAGTTACTGGCATTTAAAATACTACTAAAAGTATTGTGAAAAAAATATTAATTTTAATTGAAAATAATTATTGAAAATACTTATAAATATTTACTGATAATTTCGTTAAAAATACTCATTTCTTCTTGTAGTGAGACATATGAGATTTGAATCGAACCTCATCTTGACATGAATTGATAGCAATTGCTTAGGATAAAAAAATATATCTTATCCTTCATAAAAGAATAATATACCTTTTTGTGAGGGAAAAAAATATTATATCTTATTAAACGTGATAATATTTTATGTTTAGATCATGCATCTTACTACTGTATCTCAACTATAAATATAATTATGAAAGTAAACTATTCGATCTAATAAGAGTTATTAACAATTCATTTTTCAAATGATCATTCACGAGTAGCATAAAATAAAGAAATTTTGACAACTAACTATTTTTTTCCTCGTATTATTCATGTGATTTTTTCTATTGATGTCATGAATATTAATGCAATATTAGTGTAACAAAATTTTATATAATTATGTAATTATATATTATCACATTAATAAAAATATTTGATTTTCATAGCTTATGACCTCAAAAGTATAATAGTGGCGTTTAATTGAATAATGAAATATGTTAATACTATTTTATTACTTTACAAGGATGAAATGAGAAATATATTAGCTATTTCTATTGGAATTATAATATAAAGTAATTTAACCTTTCCAAGTAGTTAGGTGACTTTTTAATCAATAATCATTTCGTTTTTTGGAAATTTTATGTTGTTAACAGAGGTTATTATCAGCAGGTTCAAAAGTTAAATTAATTAGTTGTCGTCAATAACTAAAACAACAAAAACAAAAACAAAAAAAAAATAAAAAAAGGTGAGTATCTCTCGCTATACAAATGGGTTCTTCTTTACCCCCTACATATCTATCTAGAATTTGCCAAGCAAAGGCGTCCGTACGTGGACAAGTATCCCAAATCATTGAGCTATATATAATATTTTCGATTCATTTCTCAGATTCGAGGGTGGTGTGAGTTGAAGGGTCGCGTTCTTCAATAGCTGCATGTACAGGAGAGAAGACGAGAGTTGGAGCATTAGCTAGCAGAATGGCATTGGTCAATTTTCGTTTCAATCAAGTCATCCCCACGCTGACCATTTCTGTAAATTCCACCTTGTTCCAGGTGTCCCTCCACGTATATAGCCCTATATATGATAAGCCACGCTAAAAAGGTGCAGATAAAATTATTGGCCTTTTTGAGCCACAAATATTTTTTAAAAAAAATCCACAAATCATGCAAAACAATTATTCAGTCACATACATATCGAACTATATATACAAATTAAAAATCAATGATCAATCATATACGGCCAGTGATGAAAATTATGTGATAAAACCACCTATGCAATTTGAGCCACAAGGATATCTCTAAATGTATGAATTTCAATCATAATTAATATTAATTTGGTCAGGTAACAAATCACTTAGAAAAATAAGGACCCTACGAAACTCTTTCTCTCTTTGCTGTTCTTAAGTGCCAAATCACCCCGAGTTACGGAGTAGTTGGCGTCAAGAATCAAAATTTCTGCCCGAATTAGAATACATGCATGCACTAAATGAAAAAGCAATACCACAAATGATATCAATCGAACCAAAATATACATTTTGACGTATCCTAGTTGTTCTTTTTTTTTTTTTTTGTGCGCCTCTTTGGGCAACCAGAATTACAATCCCCATGGAACACATTTAACATAAATATACTGGCTATGATTAGATGGAGATCACTTCCCCTGTGGCCGTAACTTTCATAAAGTTAGCGAACTTTTCTATAGAAGAAGTGTGGGGTAAAAACATTGAACGTTGAAAACTGTCAAAAGTGGGGTTCGTTGCGACGATGTTAAAGCCATCCGATCGCACTAGCGACTGTTAATTAATAATTGCTTCCGAATATTATGTATGATTCGTAACTAAGACATGAGAAATTGTTTTAAAAATGTGATAAAAGTGACGGACGATAATGATTCAAAAATTCGATACAATTATTTTTTATTTGTCTGCCAATTTAGAGTTTACATGCAGGTACAAAAAAAATTAATAAATAACCTTAATAATCTTATAAAATAAACGTATTTGATAAAATTATCTCTATCTTAAAAAAGTGATTCTGTTAAAATAATATTCTTTTTTTTTAATTTTGCTTTAGTGGTTTGGTGGTGAGAATCGAGGGTCAATTAACCTGAATTGTTATGGGTATAGAAGATGGAGTTGTATGGGTGTTTTGAGTTCTAATGGGAGTGCAGCAGTGGTTCAACGCATTAAACTACTTTCAGTGGTCTGGTGTCATGATATATAATTTGTAATGATGCTTTCAATTGTGCGGTCACATGGCTTGGGCTTTCTTGAAGAATTTAGGTGTTTGAGGAGTACTTGTGTGAAAATGTTAAGCTTGGGAGTACATTACCTTGGTGGACACAAACTGGAAGACTTTTGTAGAGGATGCAAAATTTGAGGGAGGTGTTTTGTCTTTGAACCGGTTTATGTTTGGTTGGTTTCATTTAAACTGTCAATGTTATTGTTCCTCTTGTATTTTACTCCTCTCCTTTTTTGGGGGAGTTTAAGTATGTTTTAATTATCCAAAAAAAAAAAAAAGTTGATTCCGTTAACTTCATTTTAAACCTTAAATTGGCACGTATGATATTAAAATCAAGTTTTTCTTAATCACCTTTTTGTCGAAACCACTTGCACCTTTTTTTTATTGATATTCAAGTCAAATAAAAGTATTAAGATGAAAAAACTCCCCCTTTTAAATTTTGATGCAAGTTAAACCTAATCATATAAGAATTTCTTTTTCTTGGACTAAGTGAAAGTATTATAACACCTGACCAAATATTACATCTTAATCTAAAACTTTAAGGCAATAAGTCATGGCTTCTTTCATATTATATACTACTTATTTAATCAATTTTCAATTAATGTGGGACTTCACCCTTCATACTTAACCCCAACATAGAATAATAACCATATAGACCCAGAAAAAAAAAAAAGAACAATAATCATTCGTGCACGCACACCAGCGGTAATCACCTGAGCCTTACGTTGCATCAAAATATCTCAGTCCTAATTCTGAAGCCTATAAATTATTGAGTCCCGTGGTGAGACGCAATGAATGCTAATCATGGGAGGTACGCTAAGCTAACACTTAATTATTGGTATCAACTTGCGCAGATATACTTACAAAATCTTAAAATGTTATCCTGTCTCGTGATGCTCCTTATTTTAAACTGCACCTACCTCTTTGGAGTCCAACTATACCTACAAAGAAAGTCCTCTCTGATCGCAAATCACCAACTTCATATTAAAAAAATTCTCACTTTTTTTCTTCATTGAAATTTTCTATTCACCCAAAACAAACAATCTTTTGCAATGTCGAATGAACAAGCTGTGAAATCAAGCGAATTCCACCTATAATATTGTGAAACGGGTAGATACATATATTTATCACCAGATCAGAGGCCAGGGTGACACTTGGTTTAATCAGGCGGACTTTGAATTCCACTGTTTTCACGCGTGACAGTCAAAAAGCTATGAGATAGAACGCATTATAACACACTATGGTTAGATCAAGTGTATATTATAAACACGAATCACACACCATTTAGGATGCAAATTAAACAAGAGAAATACTTAGGAACATTAAGAGTAAGGGATGACACATACTCTAATCCATTTATTAGTTGACACATAAGTTTTATAGGTCATTATTGTCTTTAACTTCCCCTATATTTTTCATGTAATATCTGATTTATCAATTAATAAATAGAATAAAATAAATATTTTATCTTGCTCTACTACTGCTTAAGAATTTCTCATTAAATAAAGGTAGAAATTAGAATAATTTTATTTTGACACCTAGAAATAGATGTCTTACTGAAATACTCACTTAATCATCATTGAATGTGATGGACAAGTGAAGATGAGTAAAAACTACTATTACAATTAAAAATGATAGTATAAATGCTCTAATCAAATATCCGTTTTTAGTTGTCCAAATAATATTTTTATAGAAATTAATAGTATACTCTCTAACATGTCAAGCAATAGTATGTACGAGTTTATCCTCATTTTACACGTGTCTCGTTTCATCTTGAGAAATGAAAAATTTGGTGACCTAAAAAAGGTTACTTTTCATGATATTGGGGGTGATTCGGCAAGAGGAGTTTGGCGGCCTATTAAACTGTACATCAAAGGACGTACCATGACTTAAACTTGTTTAACAAAATAAGCATGACCTGGGGCTGAGCTAGAATGTTTTATCAGGAGAGACCAACACTTAACAATTAGTTGCATGTACAAAATATATATGTTAGTAATTTCACTTTTATTTAAAAATTAAATAAAAATCATTATATAGAAAAAATAAATATTTTATAATTAAAACTAAAAAAATACATATTTACATACCATATTATCTATTATAACATTTAAATATTTAGTTGAATAAAATATTTGATGAAAATTAGTTAAATAATATTTTCGTTTGCGCACGCGAGGGTGGGGTAGGAAATTAAGAAAAATGAGCAATTTTTCAAAGAAATTGAAAACTTTAGAGGAGGAGGAGGAGGAGCGCGGGGGGAGATTGGTCACCCAAGAAAGAGAAAAAATAGAAATAATGGAGATCGAATTCTGTATCAGCATTCCCCATTTTCAATTTCATCATAGATAAAATATCGATTAAATATTCATTTTATTTAATCCTTTAACATATATGAGGAAAAAATGAGTCTCTTATATTTTAAAAATTTTATATTGTTTCCTCACATATCCAAAAATGAGATAAAATAGTTCTTCATACAAGTATGTACAATTAAAAAACCATTGTATACCCTTGTATGAAAGGATTAATTTATCCCTTTTATTTGAAATGTGAGAAATTAATATGAAACTTTTAAAATTTAAGGGACTAATGCCTCCTAATATATTTGTGAGAGATTATTCTGGATATTTAGTCTAAAATATAAAAAATGGGTGTATTTATTTGAGAGCAAAATTAGAAGAAATTTTGTATAGATAACATTTATGTGTAAATTTATACATTGTATTCATCCATAAAAAGTTTTCCATTAATTTTACCCCAAAAAAAACGGCATAAGAGAAAATTCTTACCAGTTTAGAGAAGTATAATTCTTAAGAATATAACAATACTGAAAAGTCACGATTTTTCTTTAAATTTATTTGTCAAAATAATATATATATCATAAATGTTACTACTGGATAATTAAATGGCTCATGCCACTTTATTCTATGTAGCGACTATCTTTATTTTTCTAGAAAAAAAATTATGATAATTTTTTTTGGCACTGTAGTGTTACTTTTAATTCTGTTTTAGAAAATGTTAAAGAGCCATAATTTTTATTCAAAATTATTTGTTAGCATGATGTGATATTTATGAACTTTTATACAGCAAAATTAACGAGTCATATTACGCTATTCTATTGAGTAACTACGTACTTTTATTTTCTGTCAAAAACTTTGACAACTTTCCAACCGTACAACATTACTTTTTAATTAACAAAGATCTAATTAAGAAACAATAAGGTGGCGATTAGTAAATCTCCCGCCATAGAGAATACAAAAATATTAAGGACAAAAATATGTTTCGAGATAGATGATAAAGACAAATACCTTAAAATTAATTTTATTCTAGGACAATTTTTAAATTAATTTTTATCTCTGAAATAAATTTAAAATATTTTCTCTAAGAATATCTCTTTAAACATTTTATATTTCATCTTTGTCATCCTCATTTTTTTTATTTTTTATTAGATTATAACATGATTTAATTTTGTTCATTTTTTTGTCAATCATTATATCATGTATATTACTACCAATCATAGTTCCTTTTTCATCTCTAGTATTGTCTCTGGCTCTATCGTTTCATTATTTTTGTCCTTTCTATCACACTAGGTATCAAACACAGCCAAAGAGAATATAAATTTTTTACTGGACAAAAATATCTAAAATTAATGCATTTAGTGGGAATGAATGTATTAGACATAAAATTATTCATATGTTTTTTTTGCCTATAGACTTAAACTTTTGGGAGAAATGATTTCATAACATAGTATCAGAGTTATTACCATGAGTAAGAGATTAAGAGTTTGATCTTTATTATTCCTTATTATGACAAAAATGCTTATGCTTAGGTTCAAGAAAGATAAAACGTGTTAGATATAAAATTATTTATGTGTTTTTACTATTAATTTAAGTTTTTAGGAGAGTTTTTTTTTTTTGACACAACGCAAATAATGCAGCAGATGAGTCAAAATAAAGGAGAATGCATTTTGGGTACGCAAGTATTAATTATAGAACTACAGTGTACCAACACAACTTAAAATTATGTGTTGAGCTAGCAATTATATTTGGTGGCATTTGCTTATGTGTGGCCCTGATAGCTACGTCTTGGAAAGCAATCATGACTGGTTCATAGTTTCATTTCATAATGACCATGCAAAATACTACTTCCTCATCACCCCACCGGGGCGAGGCCCGATGCATATATGTAAGGTTGTGAGCGGACATCAAATAAGTCGGTGCAAGAGTTTAGAGGTTCACAGGTTCAACCAGGAGTCTAACCAGTATATAATAAAACTTGTATTTATATAAAAATATAAAATAAAATATATGTAAAAAATAACTAAAAATTAAATTAGACATCAACAAAATCCATAGAATATAATATAATTCATCCCTTAATCAAAATAAACATTATCTATATAGATCAAATCTATCAAATTATTAATTCTTATACTAGAAAAAGGAAAAGAATTAGAAAAAAAAAAGATTTTAGACTTTTTTTTTAAAAAAAAACCTTAAAATAATGTCATTTTACATATTTTCTGTAAAAAAAAAAAAATTGATTTGACTGGCTCGGCCGGTTTGCCCGGTTTTTTTGGTTCACAGCGATCCGACACCGATTCTTTATCAACCGATTTTTGGGGGTCAACCCGGACCAGACAGTAGGTCGGTTCCCGATTCAATCGGTCCGACCGGTCGGTCCGGTCCGGTTTTCTAAATCATGCATATATGAGACACCCCTTTCCTATATATAGGGGTTCCATACTCATGGAATGGCTGTGACAAAGAAATTAAACCAGTGAGTGGTATAGCATAGCTTCCCCTAAAACCTTCGTTCTCTCCCTTCACTCAAGGTAATATTTCTAAGAGAGAGAGAGAGAGAGAGACAGAGACAGAGTCAGAGATTCCAGCATAAACCATGTCACACGGTCCTCTAGTTTTCACCTTTGGAGTTTTAGGTACTTACATAGAAAAATTCATTTGCATTCTCTTATTTTGCAATCACTTTCCTTTCTATAATTTCTTCCCATTAAGCTCACAAACCATGAACTAATCATGTGATTTTCTCTTTTTTTTTTCCGATAAATGTTTCAGGTAACATTGCCTCCTTCGTGTGCTTTCTGGCACCACTGTAAGTACATATGTTCATTCCTTCAACTTTCCTAAACTATTATATTATTATTCTATTATTCATCTTTAAACATAATTACAAATCCAAATCCAAATATAAACACATGCACTTTTCCCATGCAGATCGACATTTTATAGAATATGCAAGAAGAAATCAACCGAAGGGTTCCAATCGATTCCATATGTGGCTGCACTCTTCAGTGCAATGCTTTGGCTTTTTTATGCCTATGTGAAGACCGGAGAAACGCTCCTTGTAACCATAAATGCATTTGGTTGCGTGGTAGAGACAATTTACCTCGCCATATATATCACTTACTGCCCCAAGAAAGCTAGGGTGCGTTCAATAATTAACATATCGATCTTAATTAGTGCACACAATTTTATATTATATATCATAACTTCATCAACCACTTTTGTGTCCTTGCATTGTCATAAAATAATATTTATTTTTAACTAACATTATTTGGGAGTGTTAATGAACTTGCAGATGTCCACATTGAGAACGATTCTTTTGCTCAACTTTGGAGGATTTAGCACGATTGTCTTGCTAACCCACTTCCTAGCAAAAGGAGCAGCGGGCCGTGTGAAGCTTCTTGGATGGATTTGCGTTATCTTTGCCACTAGTGTTTTTGCAGCACCTTTAAGCATTATTGTAAGTATTAAGTGTATAAACTAATTAATCTTTCACATGCTACAATTTTCTTAATTATTGTTAATTACTGCAAATCGAGCACGATTAAATCGTTTAATTCATATATGTAACCGATCACACTTAGTAATAATAAAATAATACTTGATTATTTGTTATTATATTATTGTTAGTTGTTTGGATCTTGTATCATTAAATCTCATAGTTTATCATATGACCATATATGCATATAGTATGCTAATTATGCATGCATGATTATAATTTTGTTCAATTATATTTCAGAGGGTGGTCATTCGCACCAAAAGCGTAGAGTTCCTTCCATTTCCTCTCTCACTCCTTCTAACAATAAGCGCAATCATGTGGTTGTTATACGGAATTACTCTGAAAGACATCTATGTTACGGTGAGTCCTCGATCCTAGCTACTCCTATATAGCCATACAATATAATTAATACTATACAATTGGCAAACAAATTAAATGCCATGATCTGTTTCTTCTGGTAACTGCTATTTTGTCTTTATGGGATAAACGCATGACACCCCTCTTCTGTTTTTTTCTTGGGACAGCTCCCGAACATTGTAGGCTTAACATTTGGAACCATTCAGATGGTGCTCTATGCAATGTACAGAAACAACAAGCCCATACAGGATCAGAAGCTCCCAGAACACAAAGGGGACATCAACAGCAATAATGGAAACGCTGTTGTTCTAACCGTGACCAGTGATGATGAGAAACATGTTGAAGAAATGAAAGTCATAGAGACTGGAGAGAATAATAATGAAGAGAAGAAAGACAAGAAGGAAGAGCAGGAACAAAAGAAGCAAGATCATGAACAAAACCAAACAGAACTCAACAAGGACAATAACGGCGAAAACAACGAGAAGGACAAGGACTTAACAAAAGTGAGGGAGAGTTGCGAAGTTTGATGAAATTATGATCCAATAATAGAATCTCTCTATCTCTCTCTATGGTGGACGTGTGATGTTCGATTTACGTGTAAAATTGAGCAACGCATAAAAGGGGCATCGGACAGTGTAGATATCTATGATCCTATATTTCTACAAATATCGCTATTTTAACTTGTTTTGGTTCACTTCTCTTTCCTAATGCAATTTCTGTTCTGTTTTGAAGCAAATTAATTATGCCCCCGGATGAAGGGAACTTCTCATAGAAATTAATGTCCCCCAGATTATTATGGTTATATTATTTTTTTATAGTAGTAAAAGGTTATTCCAAGTACCTATCAATAGATGCATGAATCGATCGAGTCGGCATGAAGAAAGTCTCAATGTCTGATTATGTTTCTTCCTTTTTCTTCTCTGAGTGCTTTTTTTAACCTAAAATTTCAAACTGTTGATACGCCTCGGTGTCATAAATTACGACAACGATGCTGCAACGAGGGACCAAAAAATGTTGAAACTTCGAAAGGGACACAAGCCACTCAATCGACCAATTCGCCGCAAATATCTACTCAAGTAGAGCGTAATTATTGTGTTATTTCTTATAATTTTTTCCTCTGTTCTTCGTGTTGCTTAGCCTTCTTTTTTGGTGCCTCCTTGATAGTGATTTGTTAAGCTGTTAATTTTATCACATTAAAGGTGACTCTTCCTTTAGAATTAAACAATAATGATATTGTTATACGATACGAGATTTAGTCACTAACGCAATCACCACATGATTTTTTTAATCTATATATATGGCAGGGGGTAGCATTCGGTATAAATTGAGGTGGGTAAGCATTTCTTTCGTGATAAAGATAAACAAGTTAGGATTGTAAATTTGTAATTGCAATCTTTTAAGATTGTGACAAGATATGAACTTGACTAGATATGGTTTAAGGACCATATGATATTGCAAGCTTGAAATGACTACTAGATGTGAATAAATAATCTATAGCGATTTATCAGTATCTCTAGGGGTGTTCATGGTTGGGTTATAGAGGAGGATTGAACCAAATTGCGTCAAACTGGTTTTAAAATTTGGAAAACCAATCCAAACCAGTTTTAAAAAAAATAACAAATCGGTTTTTAACCGGTTTAATATAAGGTAAATTGGTTTAATTTTGTTTAAAACCGGTTTGAAGATAAACAATTAAAAGCAAAAAAAGGAATTTTTTCAATCAATTTTTAACTCTCAACTATCCGACGAGAGACTAAGCACTGCCACACTCCTCCAGCATTCTCTGCATCTGGCAACAGTGGCGGAGCTTCATAGGGACCACCATGCCCCCCCCCCCCCCCAAAAAAAAAAATTTTTTTCAAAAAATTATATATATATAAAACAAATTTAAATTTAAATGTAATAAAAATGTAAGAAACTTATATAATGTCATTCAATTATATCTTTTCATACATGTATAATTTTTCAAATAGTTAGTATGAAAGTGAAATATGTATAAGAAATAAAAAGTGTGATATGTTATACTATATAGATTATGTTATTCTATATAAATGAGTTTTATCAACTTAAAATCTATTAACTTGTCTTTTTAGTTAAAAAGAAAAGATCATATCATAATTGAGTATCATTTTAGTTTTTTTAATACATTAAATAAGCAATTTGTAATACATGGTGTACACGTGTCACTAGATAGGTTCCGTATGGCCCTAGGGTCCCTCGGGACCCACCCATATTACCGGGTCTAAGCTTTCGCTAAGTTTGGAGCCCTACACCTCCTTAGAGGGCTATATGTTAGAGTCACTTTCTTGGGATCAAAAGTCCCGGTAATTGCTCTCTAGAGGGATATGAATTGAAGTGTGATTTTTAATGAATTTTAGGAAACCTCTAGATGTTGCTTTTTTAGCCCCCAAGTTTAGAAAATCACCGGAATTCCGGAATTTAAACTAAAACTCAAAAATGAGATTTTGATTAGTTGGTGTTTTGATTTTTTTTATATTTTATTTGAATCCAAATTGGGGGGTATTTTTTTATTTACATTTATGTTTTAAAGTTAATAGGAAGTAAAATGATTTAACTTAGAATAAAGAAATGTAAATAATCATGATAGCAATATGTCTGCTATTTGCTGATATTAGCTGATGCCATGACAGCAAGGTGTTGCTATCCACGGTTGCTGTCCATGGTTGGTGTTGCTGTTGCTGTCCATGGCTGGCTTTGTTGTGTTGCTTTCCACAGCTGGCTGTTGGACCTTGCTGTCCATGGCTGACTGTTGGACCTTGCTGTCCACGGCTAGGAATTTCATAGGAGTAGTGAAAGTATTTGATGATAGCAAAATGTTGCTGTCATACAGTTCTCACAGCTGGGAATGAGTTCCCAGAGCTTCCACAACTGGGAATGAGTTCCCACAGCTAAGGATGAGTTCCCACAGCTGGAAATGAGTTCCCACAGCTGAGAATGAGTTCTAACAACTGGGAATGTGTTCCCACAACTGAGCATGAGCTTCCACAGCTGAGGATGAGTTTCCCATAACTGAGGATGAGTTCCCATAGCTGAGAATGTAATTCCACAGCTAGGAATAGGTTTGCACGGCTGAGAATATAATTCCACAATTGTGATAAGCTTGTCACAGCTGAGACCATAAGTTCACAGTACCTATAAGTTCACAATACCCCCACCCTAAAAATGCGACCAAAGGGGTTAAAACCTTTCTCCCCTCATTTTCCTTCCATTTCCTTTGAACCAGAAACCCTCCCCTCTCTATTTTCTCTCATTTTTCTTCAACCTTATTCCAACCTAACTCCCATAAATTATCAAGGTAAGTAATGTTACAAGATTTTGTCCCCTTTGTCACCATTCTTGCACATTCTCGAAGTGGGCATTTTTATTTCTCTTTTTTTGTTAAGTGGAGGTGCTCCCCCAATTTTGTTAGAGCTAGATCAGAGTTATTTAGGTGTTGATAAATTTTAATACTGAATTTATTGGTTATTTTAGTCGACGTGGTGCCTCCCCCTGCTCCCTAGAGCTCAATTAGAGTTGACGTCACCTCTCCCTCCGCTCTAGGTGAGTGGGTTCAGATCCTATGACCCTTATATTGGTCATTAGAGTTAATTTCTTTAAATCATAACATGATTTTCTTGATTGGAGATAATAACTTAAGATATTTGAGTTTATGATTGATTATCAAAATTATTGGAAGAGATGATTTTCAACATGAGCATGAAATATTTATTTTAGTATAAACTCATGGAACCATTATTGATAAAATGATTTTATCAAAGAGCTAGAATATGATTGTGACTTGATTTAGAGACTTTATAAATTTTCTCCAATGATTCTAAAATAAATGTAATTATGTATTATGGAGTTTAATTACTAGAGGAAAGCCTAGAGAAAAGGTTTAGAGAAAATAACATATTTATAAATTAGAGACCAGACAATAACTATAGAGAAACAAACAGTAAGTTAACAACTGAACCCGATCGTTAACCTTGGTACCAAGTTGTCCAAAAGGACAATCTCACAGAGTAAAGAATGGAACCTAGTTAGGTGTCTAATTTAGATCCCAGAGGGATCCCAGAGATTAGATAAATTGTTATGTCATGGTTGATATGCATAACCAGAGAAATTATATTTTGTTATGCAAGGCATAATCAGGCATTCTTGTTTCTCTAATAGATTTCTATTATTTATGCATTACTAGAAAATTTCTAATTTTATTTCCTTTATGATGTTATATATTCAAATATGATCGGAGTTAATGCATTTATCAGTTTCGATGATTTTTATATATATGTATGTATATCTTTGTTGTCGTCTCATGAGAGGGTTATGGGTGAGGACCTACTCATTGAATTTTAGATGAAACTCACCTATCTCCCTTTTCCATTATAGATACGTTAGCTGCCACAGGTCCTTCTCTGCCATCTCGTCCCCAGCAATAGAGTTGTTCGGTTGGCGAGCTTCAGTCGGAGTGAAGTACCTTTTATGTTTTGTATATGATAGAGTGCTCTAGTGTATGTTGCGGGCAGGGTCCCGGACTATAAAGATATTTGCATTGATTCATCATTATTATTTTTGTATTCACATGATTATGGTTCATGGATTTATTGTATAGAGAGCAACTCATTCATTTTGTGATACAGAGATATATTTAGAGTTTTAAACATAATATGTCATTGATGAAAAACATGATTTCAAATGAGTTAATTAATTACTTGAGATGAAACGATATTTTATAAATGGAATTTATTATCTAATTATGCATATAGAGAGACTCAGAGGTCACGAGGCTTACGTGGGGATGAGATTCCTCACGTGCCAGTCACGTTCCCAAGTTGGGTCGTGACACAATTATAAGAACAGATTCAATATAGACAATGAATTTGTTAACTTTGTGCTTTACTTAGATACTTAAGGGTGCTTATAAAATTTTTGTATGTTTGGGAATATAATATAGAAAGAAAAAAAATTATCTAAATTTAAAATGACTTTACTTGAATAAAAAAAATAAACTAATTTTCATTTTGAAATTCACTTATAAGTGAAAACAGGTTTTTTAATTTTTTTATTATAAGCAAAAATAATTACTTTAGATTTTAATGCTTTTATTAAAATAATCCTAAGTTGCAAATATTATAAAATATAAAAAATATTTGATACTTTTTAAGTAATTTGTCATATAAAATTCATTATTTCAGATAATTCAAATGAAAAAACACCATCTAAAAATTACTTTTTAGCTAGTACAACCAAACAGAAAATTAATTTTGAAATAATCAATTACCAAAAAGTTTAGTTATAAATGTATTTAATTATTAAAATAATTTTAATCTCACAATTAATCCAAATATGCATCGGTATTTATTTTTTTTAGGGAGATACGGATACTTATTAAATGGGAAAAGATTAAAAGAATGAAACAAATAGTGAGTGGTTGAATTGCATGCATCTGCCATCGCACGCAGTTTAAAAAAGTGTAGAGTATATATTGACTCAACTATGACTCATGTTTTAAAGCTTAACTAGGTTAGTTTAATGAGAAACAGGGAAACAGAGAAAAATAAAAAATATATATATTATCTCTTAATGGTTAATCAAAACCGTATATGTATATATGTATATGTATAATTATATTTGACGGTAGATACCCTAGTCATGCACCAAAAAACTATTATTATATATTATATCAGTGTAATTTTCGTGAGACTGGGACCTTTTCTTTTTAATAAAGTTGCTAAATCAAACCAATATATATTATCTTTTTTGGGTACAACCACTTCATATATTAATATAAATATAAAAACAAACATGATCATAAGAAATAAAATATTGCTTAAATAAAACAAACATGAAACAAGTGCATTACTTAAATTCAAGACCTCTTCATTCAATGAATGGCTGCACAAACTAGTGAGTCGAAATTCGTGGAAATTATAATAACGAATTATGATCATACAAAATGAAAGTTAAACGTGATCTTGTCTTCAACTTTTCCTTTTCCTTTTCGAAATGGCGTTGATAATTTGTCATAAAATCTGGTCTTACCTCATGGTTTTGATCACACCCGATTCTGTGTAGGCACCACCTGACCATGCTTTTTTCACTTGGTTGATATCCAATATGGTGGGAACATATAGTTGATCAACACTTTACGATGACGATATACAAAACAGTATAAAGATATTATAATTAAAAAGAGTTATCGCACTCATGTATAATACCATATCGTTTAATTTCTTTATGGATTCAATTAAAGCATTAAAAAAAGGTGACGTGCTTTTTCAGCTTGTGCTATGAAGATTAGTGTTTGAAAATGAGACATTTACGCGTTCCTTCCTATAATTCAACCCATATACAGCGAAGAAAAAAATCCTCATTATATGGCTTTCTTTTTCTGAAAATAAAAAATTCTTTTAGGTCTAATCTTAAACTGTAAATTACCACACACTCTCTCATTCCAGCAATGAATACCTTAGGTTCATCTTAAAAAAATTACCATATGCGCTATTCACCTGCATAGAAAAGTTTTAGATATTGTAATTAAAACAAAAAAGTATTTGACATCTATTGCTTGACACGTCATTTATTTTATTAAAATTGGTATGAGAAAAAATATAGAAATAACGATTACTCGCATTCATCGTGCACATAATTTCTAATTTGTGTGGCAGATTCATAAATGTCAAATTTAACACAAACTTAAAGTTTGAATAGAGGGTTAATTAACACTAGAAAATGTCACCTTCCGATAAGCGTATATTCCCTTCTTGTAAGAGAAAAAGTGCTGAAAGGATATGATAATTACTGTGAAAAGAGTAGAATATTTTAGCAGTTGGTCTCATGATTTTTTTTTCTTTTTGGATTTTGTGTAGTTTTTCATGCTAAATTTTAATATTTTTTTATGTATATTGTAGTGGGTTATAAATGTGGGTACAAGATCTCAGTCCTTGAGGGCCCAATTATAGAGAGCTTCGACAGGGGCTCTACAGATCGCTTGTGTGGCGTAATGATCCCCTAGAGCTATTCTCTTCTAATTTAGCTGGGGATAGCTCCTAGATTGACTTCCAAACAATATAATATCTCCTATTGTCTCATGGAATCTCCCATTATCATATCATATCTTCTGTATTAAATTACATCTCCCACTAAAAATGAAATATATATAATCTATACTAAATATCAGGAACATCTCCCTTATTCAAGGAAGATTGTCATATGATTTATCACATGATCATTTCTCACTAGAAAAGGGGCTCAATACCCCCTGGATATGATAATATTATCCTCATTATACTCTTTGAACCTTTAATGCCTTATTCACTTGCTGATTTAAGCACTAGAGTGTCTTTGTAGGTACACCAATCCTTACTCGCACGGACACTAGAGACACCTACACCCTTACTTCCCCCATTTTTACTACACAAAACTCAATGATCCATGGAAAGCCCACTCCGAGCTCATAGCCTTGCCTTCGCATAGCCAAGGCAACCGCCAACGTCTCAATTGTCCACAACGCAACTAGGATGAGTTCACGAGTCTTCAGATGCTAACCCACCACGTCATTAGCGTGTTCCCATCTCACCAGGATGAGTTTGACGTGTTGCCAGCCACCCAAACAGTAATCGGGACGACCACACAACATTCTTAGCCACACAAGTCAATTTATTTGAGCTCGGCATGTAGTCCTCGACTTATACACCTAGACCATGACACCTTGGCTCCAGCTACTCGGTCGATGACTAAGCTCAGGGACTATGTACTAGACTATAAAACATGAGCCCGAGACCTTGACCTGGTTACAGAGATCTTGGACAGGGGGTTCCGCAAATCGCTCGTGTGGGGTAGTGACCCCTTAGAGATTATTTCCTACTTTAGCCAATGATATATCCTAGATTGACTTACAGATAGTACAATATCTCCTATTATCTTAGGGAATCTCCCATTACCATACAATATCTTCTATATTAGATCATATTTCCCCCCAAATAGGGAATATCTCTAATATGTACTAAATCTAAGGAATATCTCCCTTATTCAAGGAAGATTGCTACCTAATTTATCTGTGATATCCCAAATAAAGAAATTATAATTATTTTGAATTATTATTATTATTTATTATTATTACCAAGTGCACCTAACACTAATATTATTTAACACTATAATTACTAAGTGTGGTTAGCATTAATATTAGTTATTACTATTATTAAGTCTAGATATATGCCACTAATATTAATAATAATTATTATTACTAAGTGTAGCTAGCATTATCATTATTATTATTAAGTGTACCTAGCATTATTATTATTTAACATTATTATTATTAAGTGTACCTAGCATTATTATTATTTAACATTATAATTATTAAGTGTAGCTAGCATTAGCATTATTATTATTAAGTGTACCTAGCATTATTATTATTTAACATTATAATTACTAAGTGTAGTTAGCATTAACAATATTTATTATTATTATTAAGTGTAGACAAATAGCACTAATATTATTCATGATTATTATATATTTGTGTATAAATATATGAGTGTGGGAGTGTGTATGTGTAAGAAATGTTTAGTTTCATTTTGCTAAGTTTTGCTTCCACCTCCTCCAAGTTAAACCTCCTCTAAACCAAACCTCTTCTTGGCCGAACTCATCTCTTGTCAAGCTCATGATTTTCATGGCCGAGCTTCAGTGAGCCTAGCTAATCCTCTCTTGCGACGTTGTGACGCTCCTTTCTTTTAATCTGTGAGATTGGTTATTTGTACCATTCTAATACTTCAGAGTAAAGTTATTAGTAGAAGCACACTCACGACTACCAACGGTGAGTGGGTTTAAGCTCATGATCATACTTTTGGTCATTATTAATATTTTTCCATATTATATAAATTATTTATGAAATTTTAGAATGATTTATGTCAAGAGAATATATTGTTATAATTATGCTTGTTTTAGAAATATTATTACTTTTACAGTTATCATGAAAATTAATCATTTTAGCAAAACACATGGGACCATAATTGATACCTTGCGTGTAATAGAATATCTTTTTCCTAATTTATGAAATTGTGAGACCTTAGTTTAATATTTACAGTAGATATATTAATTATCATATTTTCAGACTATGTATTTCCTATGAAGATTTTAGAATATTAGATATGATTTATTGAAAGTATTGAATAAAGTATAATTTATAACAATTGTCAGATACATATTCTATTGATTACTAAAATCATTATGTCTACAAGCTGGTGATCCCTTGGGCATGATTTTAGAATCTCAGTTATGCTACAGTCAAATTGTTAGAATTATATGAATTCAGAGCTTTTATATTTATTTGGTTTATGAACAAATTATTTTATATTAATTAGTGAGAAATGATCAATGAGTTAACAAATTTGCAGGATTGATCGTTAACCTTGGTACCAAGTGGTCCGCTAGAGGACTAGCTCACCCACAATAAGGAACCTAGTGAGGTGTCCATTTATGGGACCTAGTTAGGTGCCCATCAGATTAGCCATTGGCTTAGATTTAGCTATTCAGCTCAGATAATTATGTATAGAATAATTCATGTTTCTCTACTAGTTATTGCCATAGATTCAGTTAATTTATATGTAATTATATATGTAATATATTTCACATCAGTAGTATGTATATGTTATGTATTTTGTTATTGTCCCGTGTGGGTTGTGAGTGAAGGCTCGCTCACTGAGTTTTGATGAACTCACCCCTCTCTTTTCCTTTCCCTACAGATACAGCTACAGTTTCAGTTGTACCACAGGATCCTCAGTAGTTGTGCTACATCTTCCTTGGTGAGCTTCGCTTTGGAGTGAAGCTTATTGTCAATTATGCCAGTCTAGTAGTGCTCCAATAAATTGTGTAGGCAGGATCCCTGGACATGCATGATATATTTTCAGAATTTCTGTTAATTGTTTTGTTATGTTTGGCTTTGGCCTAGAATATGGATTTTATGCAAATTTATGTTTAGAATTTATGTTTTGAGAATAATTTCATATTATTGAAGTTTTAGTTGAACTTGAGATATTTTGAATAAATTTGGATTATTTATGGATATTAGTCAGTTACGGTACCAGAGACTTCCGTGGGGACCCAAATCCTCACGTGCCGGTCACACTCCGTAGGTTGGTCGTGACATTATCACAGGGTCATCCCTCACTATAAAAGGGGACTCAATGCCTTGTCGAGTATGATCATCTTATCCTCATTATTATACTCTCAAAACCTCTACATCTTGTTCACCTACAAACTTGAGAGTCAGAATGTCTTTGCAAGTATCCCTACCCCCACTCGTATAAGTGACAAAGACACCTACAATCTTACCTCCACTTCTACGAAAAAACATATATTTTGCACTTTTTTTTTTTGGTAAGCCAAAAAAAAAATATATGTATATTTTGGAGATTTGTATGTTTTTCTCTATGATTATCATTGTATTGATTTGTATCGATTGTACTTTGATATTAATAATCACACAACAATGTCATTTAGTTGATAATGTGAATTGATCGATTAGTAAGGCTAATAACACTTGGGGTAGTGTTTAGAATGATTAGAATCAGAAAGTAATTTGAATTAGTTGGATTTATAGGTTAAATCTTATATTTGAATTTTGATTAAATAAATCATTTTTTTATTTTTAAAATACAATTGATTGTGTTTGGAATGATGAAGAGAGAGGAATTGAGTTGATTATTTGATGATTTGTGTTTAAGTTTTAAAATCAAATCAAAGATGGTGTTTCAAAATACAAAGAAAAGAAATATCATGAATTTGACAAATGAAATAATTTTTTCTTATATATCCAAACAAAAGATTTAATTTATGATTTTGTCCACAGAACACTAGGTAAAATATGATGTACCATATACTAGTTACTTAGCCACATTTGTAAATTGTGGCTAAATGTAAAAAAGTGTCAATTTAGCAACACTTTGTAAATATGGCTAATTTCTAGTGTGTGGTATACCCTACATCACATAGTACGCTATAGCCTTCACCTTAATTTCAAATTAAATCATTTTCATTTTTTTTTCCATTTTCCATTCGCACTTTAAATGTGAGAGTAAAACTTTTTTTTATCGTGAAATCCGATCTTGTGTTTTGCAAATTATATAACATTGCCAACGCGATGGTCTTTTATATCACGGTAAAGCAGAGCGAGGGGAGAATGGTTCTGAATATGAGAATTGTAGTGAACGAATTACAGTGTACATACTTTATTTATACAAGTGTCTACAAAACTAACTAACTGGTAGACAGAAAGTTAACTAACTCTAACAGCTATAACAAATTCTAACTAATCTCTTCGTCACATAAATATCACGTGCTCCATTAGGTCTTGGAGATGCAGCATTCGACATTTCTTCCTTTCATTTGTTGTAAATGATCTTTAAATATTTTTAATAGATACGAGGTAAAAGTCAAATGATGCGGACCTCATGGAATCGAGAGGGCGAGCCATGCATAATAGTACGATGATGTAGAAAGAAAGCAAGGAGAAACGTGATAATAATTCTATTACTGTAAATTAATTTATGAGAGGAATCACATGGGTAAATAATACAGCGATTTATATGGATATTAGCGTGATGGTAGACTGCAGTATTTCAATTTTCTTTTTCTTTCTCTTTTTATGTTCTATAAAATGCGTCAACGGCTAGCTCGTATGGTCGTGTCTAATATACCTTTGGACCTATGACTCATATAATGAGTTCATATTTTTCAAATTTAATTGTCTTTAGAATTTAATGTACTAAAAAGGGAAAATAACTACTCAAGTAGTAAAATTTATTGTGATTGAAATTTCATGGGCCAAAATCGAATTAAATGAAAATAAATGTTACCAAAATCAAGACATAAATACATTTTTGTTTTTTTTGTTCTCTTTTTTAGTTTCATTGCCTCTCTCTCTCTTTTTGATAATTAAAAGAAGCTTAGCTCTCAAAGAGATAAGCTAAAGATAACACCAAGTGTAAACAGTTCATTACAAGAGCAAACATAACCCCAACATAAACGCCTAATACTGACATCAAGATACAATTAACTCAACAAATTTATAAAAGCATGCTCTCTAAAGAAAATCGAGATAACAAAACCAGCTCAACAAAAGTAGATCCTAAAGACCTATTGTGAACACCCGATTTTATGCGGCCCATAAAACGAAAATCCAAAGATCAGCGTATTTTTAGAGTTTAACCCATTTATAGAATCATGTTAGTAGTTTAATTTTGTTAAGTGAAATTGCAAACCATTTTAAGTTTTGTCTATAGTTCATTGTTTCAATTCAAACCATTTTTGTTTAGATTCATTTACTATTGTTTTATGTTTTTGTTTGACGTTCAGCCCACCTTCAAAAAAAAAAAAAAAAAAGAAGAGAGAGAAGTCCATTTTCATTCAGCAACAAAATAACAATAAAACAAAAAAAAGTAAATAAAAGCAAAGTGCCAGAACCATTATGTCACGGGAAGCCACAACCGAATTGGAATGAGGAAAAGTGAAAAATAAGTAAAAGGAAAAGGACACAATGATGGTGTCTTCTCCATCATTTGCAAAATGGGAATTTCCTTCGAGGATGAGCTGGGGATCAGAGGGAACCAGCCTGTAAAATGGAAAAAATAATGATTTGATCAAAGGGAGAAGATGCAATAGAGATCAATCAGTGACACTTTAAGAGGGGGGATATGAAAAATAAAGGGGAGAACGTTTTCATTTTTCTAACAAATAGAGAGAATGGTACCAATAGTAGGAGAAGGTGATAGAGAAGTGTGTGTCCATTTTTAATTCAGAGGAGTTCACAAGGTAGATTATGACAAAAAATATATAGCATAATCTCTGATACATTTCTCTTTGATTCCATATCACCATTCATCCAAGAAATCAAATCCATTACAAACACTCCCTCATTTCAGATCAATTCTATCATGAATCACAACACCCAGCCATACAAAATTTAACCTCCCTCAAACAAATGCCAACAGGAATCAATCAAACCAGAAATCAAAGCCAAACACCAAACATTCCCAATAAAGCAAAACCAAAATTCAAAAATCAAAACAGGGGAAACCAAGAAACAAGAAAAGGTCCAGAAGTATAGAAGGGGGGGAGGCCATGGCCTTCCTATGGCATCACTGCCGCGTTCCTCTCCCTTCACCGGCGCCACAGCCGCCCGATCTGTGCACTCCCTTGTGGCGATCTAACCAGCCATCGGAGCCGTCGTGATCTTCCCCTCCGGCCAGCCCCCCTCTCCATCGCCACTTTCACCTCTGCACAGCCACAAGAATCGCGACCTCTTTCTCTGCTGCCAGCCGCCGCCGCTGTGGCTTCTCCCACTGCAAGTTTCCTAACTAGTTCCGCGGCTGCTTCCAAGCCATGTCCAAGGCTGCACATTGCGGCCTCCCCTTCTCTTCCCCTCCATTCTCAGCTGCTCTTCTCTCTCCCTTACATACAAGAAATCTCTCTCTCCGCCTCACCATCTCACTCTCTCCCTCTCTCGGCCCCTCTCTCCTTTTCCCCTCCTCCTTAGTGCCACCACCAAGCTCCCTGGCTGCGCGGCCTTACCCTCTCCCTTGCATGAGCTGCGCGGCCTCCCATCCTCCATCTCACCTTCTCTCTCTTTCTCTCTTTCCCATCCACTCTTTCTATCTCTCTCTCCAAGTAACTTTCAGAGAACCCCAAATACTCCAATCCCCCATCCTGTAACGTTTCTTTGTTTTCACTAAAGTCCTTTTTATTTTTAATTATATTGTTTTGTTTGATTGGCTTTTGTATAATTCAGGGCTGTGTCTGGACCTAGTTTGTCTGTGTAAGATTTTAGCTTTGTTTGTTTTCCTGTTGGGCCGCATGTGGACTGGTAGGCTGTTTCAAAAAAAAATGAGAGTTAAACAATGAGGACAATTGGACTGTTTGAGTTTGAAAACAAAAAAGAAACCAATGATAAACGTTTGGGCTGTATCAATCTAAAAATTTATTGAACAGGGTGTTTGGGTTATTGTTGTTATTTTATTTATATTTTAACCTTTGGATTTATTGTGTTTGTTTTTATTTTGATTTTTAGTTGAGTCAATTCTTTTCTTTCAATAAACAATAAATATTCTATTTTTGTCATGAAAATTTGTCTTGACTTTTTAAAATGAAAAATGCAGGTGATCAATGACTCAGCTTCTAATATTAGAGTTAATTTAGCCGCGACGGCTTATTAATTCTATATTCCAGAATATTTTAGCTGTGACAGTTTGATATTCTGGAATTCTTTATTTTCAAAAAGATAAAATCCATCCACAATTATTTTAAAAGAACTACATGACTTTGAATTCCTCATCGCACCAGAGGATACGTAGGAGTAGGTGATTCCTGTCAAGTCAAAGTTAGATTTTATTAGGTCATTTTATGTTATTTCATTTTTGATTTGTAAACATTTGTTATTATTTTAATTTATTTGTAAATGTTTATTGTCCTATATTATTATTAGTATTATTTTTAATTTCAATTAATAATCAAATTGTTTTAAATGTGGATGTTAATTTAGCCGTGACGGCTTATTAACTCAGTTAAACATCTTAGCTGTGACAGCTTGATGTTTTAAATTTTCAAGCAAAAATTAGATTTTTATAATTTCGTATTACTTGTAGATATTTTCTTTAATACCTTTTTATTCTTTAAAATTAAAGTTAGTCATTTATTTGTTAAATATTTTATTTCAAATAAAGAAGTTAATTTAGCCGAGACGGCTTGTTAACTAACATCTTAGAACATATGAGTTGTGAAAGCTTGATGTTCTATTTTCTTTATTTTAGCATGTAAATATTTTTGCCCGTTATTATTATTATTATTGTAAATATTTTATTATTATTATTATTATTATTATTATTATCCTTTTTCTTTATTATCTTAATTTAAATTAATCATTGAAATGTATATATTTTATTTCAAATAAAGAGGTTAATTTAGCCGTGACGACTTGTTAACTCAATATTACGAATTTTGTTGAAATGTGATTTGGTACTCTAATTTTCTTATTCTAAAAAAAATATTTTCTTTTATAATTTTCTTGAAATAAAAATGTAAATAAATATTTTGAAAGGTTATTAATAATTTGCACAATTAATTAAGGTACCGTCTAAAGACGGGTGTATTAGAAGTCTTTGTAGGATTAAGTTTCTACCCTTCCCTAAGCATAACCGACTTCCGAGCTCAGATCTGGTTTCAAAGATCATTTTCTTTAAATTAACTAGGTTTTTCCATAATTTTTCCCAATTAAATAAAAATTTAGTGGCGACTCCATTTTAAACAAAAAATCATTTTTTGCCGTCCCCGTCGCGTTCCCGGTTGCGACAGATGGCGACTCCACTGGGGATTGTGAGAGTCAGGCCTATAATAATTGATTGTGCTTATTATTATAACCTCATTTTTTTTCTTTCTTTGTCTTTTCATTTTATTTTATTGCTAGTTGTCTATTATTCTCTTTCTTTTAAATTTTGTTGCAATCGTATCTGTATATATTTTCATATTTAATTCTTTGTGACCAATCTAGGATAGAAAATTCTGCTTTGTTTGTATATATTTTCATATTTAATTTTTTTGTGACCACCCTATGATAGAAGATTTTTGCACTGTTTGTATATATTTATATTTAATTCTTTGTGACTATCTTAGAATAGAAGACTTTGCTCTATCTGTATATATTTACTTTGGTTTCTTTGCACTCTAGGATAGAAGACTTTGTTCTGTCTGTATATATTTATTTTGATTTCTTTGCACTCTAGGATAGAAGACTTTTGTTCTATATTGTCTATTTTGTAGGTGTTGTCGTGGGTAGTTTTAGGATTCCAGGTTTGTATGCTCTCTTCACACACAACACTCACACTTTAATCACACACGAGTGGGGCCCTATACCCGGGTCTGAGTGCAACTTGAGATAGGTAAGAGATTATGTAGTGGTAGCCATTTTGGATGTTCATCCTGTTTGGTTATTGCGAAAATCTCGTCTAGAGTGTGACTCTTTTGTGAATATTCCACACCTAGCGGTTTACCTGCTGTTGTGGATAGTATTCCGAAACGAGTCTTAACTCTAGAGGCCGTAGAATCCTGAGTATATAGATCCACCTGTTACAAGTGTTCACAAAGTAGAATAACCATAGAACTATAGATTGACCTCCATAGCTCAACTCAAATAGGACACAAAGAGAGCATACTCTTTCTTTAATTTATTTCTTTGTACATAAATTCTTTAACATGCTCAAAGAATTTGTTATTTCCTTTTCCG
Source organism: Dalbergia cultrata (assembly GCA_031216105.1). Lineage (NCBI taxonomy): Eukaryota > Viridiplantae > Streptophyta > Magnoliopsida > Fabales > Fabaceae > Dalbergia > Dalbergia cultrata. The sequence goes on along the minus strand of CM062349.1, from coordinate 1,382,696 downwards.
TTTAAGTGAAAAATCATCACATTTTTTTTTTTTTTGGTTTACCAGGTTTGTTAGAGAATCATATCAAAGTCTTGTTGTGAGTATCTTTGGAAAATGGAAACAAACATGAGATCAAACAATCATGAGAGAGAAAAATTGAAAAAGACTTTACATCTTAAAGCTAAGAAGCCTGACATAGAAGGTCCGAGATCCCTAGGTCAACTATTGAGCATGCCACAACGTCTATCTCTCACAAGGAAGTATGGAAAAATTTTGAATCTGTTAGAGGTGGAAGAACAGGTAGAGGCAATCACAGCATTGGCACAATACTATGATCCTCCTCTCCGATGTTTTACTTTTCAAGATTTCCAGTTGGCACCAACTCTTGAAGAATTTGAGCGAATCTTGGGGTTACCACTAGAAGGGGAAAAACCTTATCACTACCAAGGTCATTATCCTTCCTTACATACAGTAGCAGCTGTCTTAAAGGTCAATGTAAAGGATTTGCATGAAGCTCAAAAGTGTAGAAATGGGACCAATGGATTCCCAAAGGATTATTTGGAGAAGCATATGCATGGCTTAGCTGGAGCTAAAGATTGGGACACTTTCTTGGATGTATTGGCTCTCACTGTTTATGGCATTGTTCTGTTTCCAAATATTGAAGGCTTTGTGGACTTCGCGGCTATTGATGTATTTCTGGCTCGAAAATTTCATGGTCATAATCCTGTTCCAGCCCTCTTGGCAGATGTTTATTGTACCTTAAATTTTTGCTATGAGAGGAATGGCAAAAGAATTTTATGCTGTCTGCCAATGTTGTATGTATGGGCCACTGCACATGTATTCCAGAGAAGTTACAAGGCGCCCTGTCCGATTGAAGATCTAAAAATGCATCATATTAAGAAGAAAAGCGGACAAGAATGGGCTCAAGACCTGGCCAAATTAAATGAAAAGATGATCCGATGGTAACCTTGGTGGGAGGATGGGCAGACTTTGATCTATCAGTGTGGAAGCTTCTCAAATGTTCCCCTCATGGGCACTCGAGGATGCATAAATTACAATCCGGTATTGGTATTGCGTCAACTTGGTTACCCCATGATGGGACCACGTTTGGAAGCTGCAATCACTCCATTTGCTTTATATTACTTGGACTCTGATGATATTGGCCTACTACAGAAAGTTCGATCTGCTTGGAACAATGTTGTCAGGAAAGGAAAAGAATTGGGAGTTAGAAGCTGTGCAGTGAAAGAAAGCTACAGTCAATGGGTGAAAAACAGGGCTCAAGAGGTTAAGCTGCCATTCAGAGTTTTGACAACCACTCCTCCCGAAAAAGAATCATTCTCATATTCTGGTGAAAATAAAGGGATCAGAGAAATGAAGGAAATGCTAAACAAGATCAAGCAAGAAAAGACGCAAATTGAGGTCGAATTGAAAGGTGTTCACCACAATTATGCAGTTCTGAAACGAGAAAGTGCTGAAAGAGATCAAGTTTTGGAAGGAACAAGTAAGAAGTTGAAGATTGGGCACGACCACATGATGAAGACCAAGGAATGCCTCCAAGCTACTAATAAAGAGCTAGGGCTTCGAAGGCAAGAGCGTGATCGAGCATTAGCTGAAAACCAACAATTAAAGAAGCTACTTCAAAATGCCAAAATCGCTGAGGAAGCTGCACTAGCAGGAGGGGAACAAATGAAGCAAGAAATGAGAGAGATAAGCAAGGAATACCAGAGGAAGATTGGGGAACTAAAACAACACATGAAAGAGGAGACCATGAAATTTCAGGCTGCCTTAGGAGAAGAAAAGAAAAGAGTTACAAATTTGGAATTTGAGGTGCAACACCAAAGTCATGTCATTCATGAGTTGAAGATTCGCTTTTCAAATTTGGCAGGGTTAGCTAACACAACAATAGAAGATGTTCTAAGATACCTGGAAATAGTTGAGCAAGAAATTATCCCTTTCAAGACCCCAACTGGACTTCGCAACTTTGTCAACTACTGCAAAGATTTGGTTGGAAGGATGAAACAAATAATTGTCGAAAGAAGTTGAAGAGGCATTATCTTTTAGTGATGATGTTTTTAGGGATCGATATCTGGCTTTATGATGTACCTTTTTGTCATTTCTGGGAGAAAAAAAAAAGATTGTAATATACTCTTATGATGAATGGATGGTTGTTTCATTGTTTTGGTCTTATGGTAATATCCATTAAAGATAATTTAGTACCTTTGAACGAGACGTTCTGGGGAAAAGTTGTAACCGAAGATACTCACATCAAGACTCAGCACGATTGACAATCTCTAACAAATTGCAATATTTTTATCTTTTTACTTAAACTATTTTTTTTTAACACAGGTGAAACATCACAACCATTGGGCGCCCAAGGAAAGAAGATACCGATCTAACTCGTGTTCATAACACCAGAGCTCGGACCAAGATGGCGGGTGGTAATGGTGACCCAGCTGTAAATGCCTCCGAATCGGGAAGAAATTTAAGCCTAGAAGTTGATGCAGTAAGGGGAAGGCTGAATGAAATGTCAATTAATCAAATAAAATTGGAGGAGATGATAAAAGTTATGAAGGAGTCAATTGACTTATTAAGAGCTAATCAAAACCGAGACATGGTGAATGCGTCAGTCGATGTACAACCAAATGCTGCAATAATAGCTATACCGGGGGCATCAAATGCAACTATAAATGTCACTCAAGGGATGAATGATGGGGATGGGATTCCGAATAACTCTCATGGGCAACCACCACCTACAATGCCATTAGTGATCCCTATTGGAGAAGGCTATCGTCCCTTAGAGAACGGTCATACTGATGGGCACGGGCATGCTACCCCTATTTGGGAGCCACCGCGTGTGGTCATCCAAAAGCAACCATTTTCCTTGGAGAATAGCCGTGCAGAAGCAGAAAAGGACAAGTTCAAAGAAGAATGGATGAAGAAGATTCAGGATCAAATTAAAGCTATCCAAGGGCCTAGCACTTATGGCTATATGGAAATTGAGCAGCTTTGCCCTCCCATCGATGCAGTGGTTCCGAAGGACTTCAAGATTCCTGACTTCTCGAAGTATGATGGAACGGGTAATCCTCTGTTCCATTTGAAGAGTTATTGCACCAAGATGCCAATCTGGTCTAAAGATTAAAAGTTTCTCGTTAGCTTTTTCCATGAAAGTTTAACCGGACCCGCTCTAGAATGGTATATTCAATTAGACCATTCAAAGATTTCCGGCTGGAGAGAACTGGTGGACCAATTCATGAATCAATACAAGTTTAACATGGAAATAGCACCAACTAGAGAACAGTTGAGCACGATGCAGAAAAAGCGGGATGAATCTTTCAAGCAATATGCTCAAAGGTGGAGAGCTCTGGCTACTCAAGTGCAACAGCCACTTATCCCATCTGAAATGTGTTCGTACTTTTTGGGAACCTTGGGATCTCCTTATATTGGAGCAATGGCAGGAGCAGAATACAAAGATTTCTCTGAATTGATCATCACTTTGGAGAAAGAATTGAGAATCTAGCTAAAAATGGCAAACTTCCCATGACCAATGAAGACACAAGAAAAGGTTTCCCACCCAGGAAGAAGGAGACTGATGTAAACTATGCGCAGAGTCAGCGACCCTTTATCCCAAGACACGCACCAATGCACCCAAGACCCCAAACACCACCATACCAAGCCTCAACTACTCCTTACCCATTTTACCAAACCACACAAACCACAAATACCATCCCATATTCCCCACCGCAAGTCAATAACATCCACATACGACCATACCAACCAGCTCGACCAGCATATGCCTATAACCTTACCATGCATCCTCAGAACTACCCAAACACCATACCACCACGACCAAATGCCCAAAACCAAAGCCGTTCCCGATTCCAGAATTTACCACCTTTTCCTAAACTATCCATTTCAAACGCTGATCTCTCTCAACGATTAGTTGATGCCCACCTAATCTCGGCTTATCCTGTACGCCCGTTAGAACCACCATACCCAGCTTGGTACAACCCGAACGTTACTTGCAAATACCACATGGACATAGCAGGGCATTCAATTGAAGATTGTGAAGGCTTCAAGACGACAGTAAGAAGACTGATTGCTTGTGGTAGACTAGACTTTCAAGAGGAATCAAAACTAGATATTGTCCATAACCCAATGCCAAATCATGAAGGAGGAGGCCTGGTAAATGCTGTAGAGAAAGAAGAACTCCTGATAAAGAGGGTTTTGGATCTCAAAACACCCATGGAGAGAATTTTTGTTGGCCTTAATGAGTCTGGTTACGGCATCACGGCATCTGCTCTGACAATAACGGAGAATGAGAAATATGACATGAATTCAAACTGCTTGTATCACCATGGAGCCCTTGGCCGTGACATAGAAAATTGCTGGGATTTCAAGGCTCGAGTACAGGGATTACTCAACTTAGGAGTAATACAAGCAAAAAAGGGGCTGAATATCCCTGATGAGGTGAATGTAATTGAACCCTTTATACTTCGAGTACCACCACTTAATGTAGCTCCCAAGCCAGAAAAAGTGGTCATTACTGTCAAGAAACCTACACCATTTGAGTATAAGAGTACACATGTTGTGCCTTGGAATTATGAGACTCAAGTCAAGACAAGTGGAGACATAGGGGAAACCTCGAAGGCTCGAGCAAATGAAGAGGTGACTGGTGTCATGGAAGTGAAAGGAATAACAAGAAGTGGAAGAGTTTATGGGCCCGGAGAGCTGGAAAAAGGGAAGTTTGTCCATGAAGGGTATGCTGGAAAAAGTTCAGATTCAGAAAGGAAGGAAAAGGAAGATGAAGAAGAAGAGTTCCTAAAGATAATGAAGCAAAGCGAGTATGATATTTTAGAGCAATTAAAGAAGACTCCCGCTAGAATATCTCTTTTATCATTAATTATGTCGTCTGAACCTTATCGAAAGGCAGTAATAAAAGTTTTAAAGGAAGCTTATGTCAAGCCTGACGTCTCATCGGAAAACGTAGTGAATATGGTGGATCCAGTGAAACGTGTTAGCATGATTACATTTTCAGATGAAGAAGTTGTTTCACAGGCTAACCCATGGGCACTATACATAACCCTCAAATGTAAAGGTTACATAGTGCCCAGAGTTCTCATTGATGGAGGATCGGGATTGAATGTCTTACCTGTGTCAACTTTGAGCTATCTGTCGATGAGTAAGGATGATATATTGCCACAAATGATGGTAGTGAAAGCTTTTGATGGAGCAAAGAAAAGCATCCTAGGGGAGATGGTGTTGTTACTGGAGATTGGACCGAGCAAATTTGAAGTGTTATTCCAGGTAATGGAAATTGAATCTGACTATAATATGCTGCTAGGAAGACCATGGATTAACAATGTCGGGGCTGTCCCTTCAACCTTGAATCAGAAGGTCAAATACATTGAAAATTGTTCAGTCATCACAATCCACGGAGAAAAGGAGATCCTGGTATCCAAACCAGTGACATTGCCATATGTTGAAAATGTGGAGCTAGTGGAAAGCAGTTCATGGCACAACTTGGAGGCAGTAGGGTTGAGACAAGAGCAAGATAAGGCCCTAATGCAAAATCAGGTAGTGGCTCACATCATGGCCAAGAGTGGATATCTGAAAGGAAAAGGACTAGGACCACAGTTGCAAGGCACCCAAACTCCCGTATCGATGCCAGAGAAGTCTAACAGATTTGGTCTAGGATATGAGACCTCTTTGGATAATAAGATGAGCGTCTTGACTCTGGAACAGAATAAACGAAAAGGGAAAATAAAGCTGATTCCTCATTTGAAAGAGACATTCCCTAGTCCAGCTGAAGTGATTATGGCCGGTGAAATTTGCTCCCCTTGCTATTTCTCCACCATCAATACTTTAGATGCTGAAACAACTGAAGAAAACAACAAAGTTCATGCTGCTAGCAATGATGAAATGCTGATGAACTGGACAGCTGAACCAATGCTTGATGTTGTTGCTGAAAAGTAATTAGTTGGGTTGTATTATTCAAGAATTATTTATGCTTTTGTTTATGCTACTCAGAGACATCATTTGAATGAATTTGCATGATTTTCAATAATCTTTCTCTATGTTTTCCATTTGCCTCGTTCTGCCTCTATTCCTTTTGCTTTCTCTTTTCTGTTATGTTTTTTTCTTACCACTCTCAGCTCGTTAATTTGCATTTTCCATGCTGTTTTATAATCCACCATTTGGTTTAGCATTCCAATCCACCGCAATTACTTTCCAGGAATTTGAATGTCATAGAAATTTTGCCACATGAAAAGGAATTTGAGAGTTTATCAATTGATTCTCTTGCTGCACTTGACTATGATAATCATGAGTTCGAGGATGATGAAGAAGCTATTGAACAGTTTTCAAATCTCCTGGATTATTCAGAGAAAGGATTTGACTTAGATAATGAGGTGGTCGAGGTGATTAACATGGGCACCGAAGAAGACAAAAAGGAGCTGAAAATAGTGGAAAATCTTGAACGCACAGAAATGGTTGTGTTGTTTAAAGAATTCCTGGATGTGTTTGCATGGTCCTATCATGACATGCCAGGGTTAGACCCAGAGATTGCTTCACACAAGATCCCTTTGTATCCTGAAGCTGAGCCGAAGAAGCAAAAATTGAGAAGAATGCGACCGGACATGCCATTAAAGATTAAAGAGGAAGTGACTAAACAGCTAGAGGCTGGATTTTTGGAGGTATCGAGACACACTGATTGGGTGGCTAATATTGTACCTGTACCTAAAAAGGATGGGAATGTCAGGATGTGTGTAGACTATCGGGATTTGAATAAGGCTAGCCCGAAAGATGATTTTCCTCTACCCCATATTGAAGTCCTTGTTGATAATACTGCTGGTAATCACCGATTTTCCTTTATGGATGGATACTCTGGGTATAGCCAAATTCCCATGGATATTCATGACAAAGGAAAAACTACTTTTATAATGGGGAACATTTTGCTATACAGTCATGCCGTTTGGATTGAAGAATACCGGTGTCACCTACCAACGTGCTATGGTCGCATTGTTCCATGACATGATGCATAAGGAGATTGAAGTGTATGTAGATGATATGGTTGCCAAGTCTAAGGAGGGAGAAAGTCATGTGACAGTTCTGCGAAAGCTGTTTGAAAGGCTCAGAAAATACAAGTTGCGATTGAACCCGAATAAATGCATTTTTGGAGCTTCTACAGGGAAGTTACTGGGATTCATTGTTAGCAGAGAAGGGATAAAAGTGGACCCTGACAAGGTGAAGGCGATACAAGAAATGTTTAGCCCCCGAACTGAACGAGAAGTGAGAAGTTTTCTTGGAAGGCTCAATTACATTGCTAGATTTATTGCCAATTTGACTAATACTTGTGAGCCTATATTCAAGCTACTGCGAAAACATCAACCTGGGGAGTGGAATGAAGAATGCCAAGAAGCTTTTGATAAAATAAAAGCTTATTTAATGAAGCCTCCAATTCTGGCCCCACCCGTACCAGGCCGTCCTTTAATATTGTACCTCACAGTGTTGCCCACGTCACTTGGGGCAATGTTGGGTCAATATGATGAGTTCGAAAAGAAAGAGCAGGCAATTTATTATCTGAGCAAGAAGTTTAATGACTGTAAATCTCATTATCTGGCGATTGAAAAGACTTGTTGTGCATTAGTGTGGGCATCCAAGAGATTGAGGCAGTACATGTTATACTACACTACCTGGTTAATCTCTCGAATGGATCCATTGAAATACATATTTGATAGTCCTCATGTGTCATTGAGAATGTCAAAATGGCAAGTGATGCTATCTGAATTTGATATCAAATATATGACTCAGAAGTCCATCAAAGGAAGTGCAATTGCCGAACATCTAGCTGAAAATCCTCTTGAGGATATACAGTCTATCACGCCTGAATTCCCCGATGGTGAGGTGTTAACAGTGGAAAAAGATGAGATAGAAGAGGAGAATGTATGAAAAATGTATTTTGATAGGGCTGTCAATATGAATGGATGTGGAATAGGAGCTGTAGTGGTATCACCAGCTGGGAAGCAGTACCCAGTCTCTGTCAAACTAGACTTTGAATGCACCAACAACATCGCAGAATATGAAGCATGTGCAAACGGTTTGCAAATGGAAATTGACTTGGGAATCAAAGAACTAAAAGTCTTTGGGGACTCTGCACTCATAATCTACCAAGTTAATGGGGAATGGCGTATAAAGGATCCAAAATTGATACCGTATCAAAAGTACTTGTCTCGATTAATTGAGCACTTTGACGATATATCATTCACTCACTTGACTCGAGACAAGAATCAATTTGCAGATGCTTTGGCGACTTTGGCTGTGATGACTAAATTGGAGGTCAAAGCAAATGTACAATCTATTCATGTAGAGGTGCAAGATTAGCCGATATACTGTGACAATGTGGAGATTAAGCCAGATGGCCAACCATGATATTATGACATCAAGTAGTACATTCAAAAAGGAGAATATCCGACTAGAGCGAATGAAGTGCAAAGAAAAACAATTCGACGATTGGCCATGGCCTTTTTCCTAAATGGTGAAGTCCTTTACAAGCGGAATCATGACACTACTCTCCTCAGATGTGTAGATGCTCATGAAGCTCGAATGATTATGACTGAGATCCACGAAGGAATCTGTGGAACCCACGCTAATGGGCATATGATGGCACGCAAGATCCTAAGGAGTGGATATTATTGGTCTACCATGGAGAACGATTGCATCAGTTATGTTCGAAAGTGTCACAAATGTCAAACATATGCAGATCGAGTCAATGCTCCTCCAATTCCATTACACAACATGGTATCTCCTTGGCCTTTCTCAATGTGGGGCATGGATGTCATCGGCCCGATTAGTCCCAAAGCATCCAACGGCCATCGTTTCATTTTGGTTGCCATTGACTATTTCGCAAAGTGGGTGGAGGCTGTTTCATATGCCAATATCACACAGAAAGTGTTTATCAGATTAATCAAAAAAGACATTATTTGTCGGTACGGAATTCCAGAAAGAATTATCACAGATAATGCTCCAAACCTCAATGGTGCTGAAGTTCAAAAGTTCTTTGAAACTTTCAAGATCAAGCATCACAACTCAGCTCCTTATAGACCTCAAATGAATGGTGCGGTTGAAGCTGCAAATAAGAATATCAAGAAAATCATCGCCAAGATGGTGGTGAATTACAAAGACTGGCATGAAATGTTGCCATATGCTTTGCACGCATATCAAACCAATATACGGTCAAGTACAGGGACAGCTTTCTTCTCACTGGTGTATGGAATGGAGGCTGTATCTCCTATAGAAGTGGAAATCCCATCATTAAGGGTTCTAATGGAGGCTAAGTTAGAAGAATCTGAATGGGTGAAGGTTCGATATGAACAGTTGAACATGATAGAAGAGAAAAGACTAGCAGCTATCTGTCATGGCCAGTTGTACCAAAGCAGAATGGCTAAGGCTTTTAACAAGAAAGTCCGTCCTAGAGATTTTTATCCAGGAGATTTGGTTTTGAAGAAAATTCTCCCTAATCAAGAAGATGCACGAGGAAAATGGGCCCCAAGCTATGAAGGTCCTTACATTGTCAAGCAAGCATTCTCAGGTGGGGCGTTGATTTTGCAAAACATGGATGGACAGGAATTGCCCAAACCAATTAACACTGATGCAGTTAAGAGGTTTTATGCTTAAAAAAAAAATATGTTGAAAAAGCCCGTTAGGTTGAAAACTCGAAAGAGCGACCTAAGCAAAAGCTAGGGTAAAATGAAAAGAAAAAGAAAAAGAAAAAAAAAAGCTCGTTAGGTTGAAAACTCGAAAGAGCAACCTAGGCAAAAATTAGAGCAAAAAGATAAGCATCATCTCAAGCAACCTATACTGGGGCAATTTTAGTATTGAATTTGTCCAGTGAATCAAATAGCCTAAGACCAAAACTAGGGTAATTGTTTGAAAAAGAAGGGCCTGAAGACATCATCGAAGATCATGGCTATGGTGTTCAACTTGCTGTAAGAAATCGATTGAATGAGCCACAAAGAACCGGAACTGGGGCAAAATTTCATGTCTCTCACAGTCTTGTCTTTTGCTTTTATGTTGTTCCCACCTTTCAAATATCTTGTCATCCCATACACCAAGCAATAAAGATGTCTATTCAACTAACCTTTTCATTTCCTTTTCAAATGCATGTTTATTTATGATGTCTCGAGTAAGCATAAATTTAAGTTTAAAGTTATACAACCTAATAATTCTTACAACAATACATCCATGGCTAGCATCACACCAAGGAAATTTAGAAGTTTCAGTCAAACTTGGCCAAAAAGCAATCATCATCTTAAAAAGGGAAAAGGGGAAAGAAGTAATAAAAGGTCCAGAAGTAAAGAAAGTTTATGTCAGAAGATCCAGCACGTGAATTACGGTTTGATCGGTTATAGTCTTCCTTGAGGTTTTCTTGATTGGGTTATGGTTAGTTTTTCTGAAATAAATTGAAAATTGATGACTTGTGCATATCACCTTAAAAAAAAAAAAGAGAGATAATGTGGACATCGTTGTTTTCCTTGCCAATTTACATTTTATGTCGGCCTCAGATTGCCAATTTACTTTCCTGTCGGCCTCAGATTGCCAATTTACTTTCATGTCGGCCTCAGATTGCCAATTTACTTTCTTGTCGGCCTCAGATTGCCAATTTACATTCATGTCGGCCTCAGATTGCCAATTTACATTTTATGTCGGCCTCAGATTGTCAATTTACTTTATTGTCGGCCTCATATTGCTAATTTACTTTCTTGTCGGCCTCAGATTGCCAATTTACTTTCGTGTCGGCCTCAGATTGCCAATTTACTTTCGTGTCGGCCTCAGATTGCCAATTTACTTTTCATGTCGGCCTCAGATTGCCAATTTACATTTCATGTCGGCCTCAGATTACCAATTTACTTTATTGTCGGCCTCAGATTGCCAATTTACTTTCCTGTCGGCCTCAGATTGCCAATTTACATTTCATGTCGGCCTCAGATTGCCAATTTACTTTATTGTCGGCCTCAGATTGCCAATTTACTTTCCTGTCGGCCTCAGCTTGCCAATTTACATTTCATGTCAGCCTTAGATTGCCAATTTACTTTCTTGTCGGCCTCAGATTGCCAATTTACATTTCATGTCGGCCTCATATTGCCAATTTACATTTTATGTCGGCCTCAGATTGCCAATTTACTTTATTGTCGGCCTCAGATTGCCAATTTACTTTCCTATCGGCCTCAGATTGCCAATTTACATTTCATGTTGGCCTCAGATTGCCAATTTACTTTCCTGTCGGCCTCAGATTGCCAATTTACATTTCATGTTGGCCTCAGATTGCCAATTTACTTTCATGTCGGCCTCAGATTGCCAATTTACTTTCCAGTCGGCCTCAGATTGCCAATTTACATTTTATGTCGGCTTCAGATTGCCAATTTACTTTATTGTCAGCCTCAGATTGCCAATTTGCTTTCCTATCGGCCTCAGATTGCCAATTTACATTTCATGTCGGCCTCAGATTGCCAATTTACTTTCTTGTCGGCCTCAAATTGCCAATTTACTTTCTTGTCGGCCTCAGATTGCCAATTTATCTTTCAGTCGGCCTCAGATTGCCAATTTACATTTCATGTCGGCCTAAGATTGCCACTTATGTTTTCAGTCGGCCTCAGATTGCCAATTTCTTTCATGTCGGCCTCAGATTGCCAATTTACATATCATGTCGGCCTCAGATTGCCACTTACGCTTTCAGTCGGCCTCTGATTGTCATTTTCTTTCATGTCACCCTCAGATTGCCATTTTACTTTCCCCTCATCCTCAGATTATTCTTTTATATGTACAGATTGTCTCAAAGTGTCATTTTTCTGATTAGTCTTTTAACATTTCTTGTAAGTTGTGAATTTAGGTCAAATTGGTTAGCCATTGTTCTTTGAGTGATTCACGCATATTTGATTTCTAAACCGCATCGTCTCATGTGACTTTACTTGAAAGTTTATGTCATTTTTGCTTCGGATTTAAATTTCATTGCATTGCATGCATTGCCGAACAAAATCAATGTTCATGTCTTTACTCATTCCTTATGAAGACAATATTTAAAATTCAAATTTTTGTATTTTCTTATAAGAAACGAGTAAAGAGGGGCAACTGTGAACACCCGATTTTATGCGGCCCATAAAACGAAAATCCAAAGATCGGCATATTTTTAGAGTTTAACCCATTTATAGAATCATGTTAGTAGTTTAATTTTGTTAAGTGAAATTGCAAACCATTTTAAGTCTTGTCTATAGTTCATTGTTTCAATTCAAACCATTTTTGCTTAGATTCATTTACTATTATTTTATGTTTTTGTTTGACGTTCAGCCCACCTTCAAAAAAAAAAAAAAAAGAAGAGAGAGAAGTCCGTTTTCATTCAGCAACAAAATAACAATAAAACAAAAAAAAGTAAATAAAAGCAAAGTGCCAGAACCATTATGTCACGGGAAGCCACAACCGAATTGGAATGAGGAAAAGTGAAAAATAAGTAAAAGGAAAAGGACACAATGATGGTGTCTTCTCCATCATTTGCAAAATGGGAATTTCTTCGAGGATGAGCTGGGGATCAGAGGGAACCAACCTGTAAAATGGAAAAAATAATGATTTGGTCAAAGGGAGAAGATGCAATAGAGATCAATCAGTGACACTTTAAGAGGGGGGATCTGAAAAATAAAGGGGAGAACGTTTTCATTTTTCTAACAAATAGAGAGAATGGTACCAATAGTAGGAGAAGGTGATAGAGAAGTGTGTGTCCATTTTTAATTCAGAGGAGTTCACAAGGTAGATTATGACAAAAAATATATAGCATAATCTCTGATACATTTCTCTTTGATCCCATATCACCATTCATCCAAGAAATCAAATCCATTACAAACACTCCCTCATTTCAGATCAATTCTATCATGAATCACAGTACCCAGCCATACAAAATTTAACCTCCCTCAAACAAATGCCAACAGGAATCAATCAAACCAGAAATCAAAGCCAAACACCAAACATTCCCAATAAAGCAAAACCAAAATTCAAAAATCAAAACAGGGGAAACCAAGAAACAAGAAAAGGTCCAGAAGTATAGAAAGGGGGGAGGCCATGGCCTTCCTATGGCATCACTGCCGCGTTCCTCTCCCTTCACCGGCGCCACAGCCGCCCGATTTGTGCACTCCCTTGCGGCGATCTAACCAGCCATTGGAGCCTTCGTGATCTTCCCCTCCGGCCAGCCCCCCTCTCCATCGCCACTTTCACCTCTGCACAGCCACAAGAATCGCGACCTCTTTCTCTGCTGCCAGTCGCTGCCGCTGTGGCTTTTCCCACTGCAAGTTTCCTAACTAGTTCCGCGGCTACTTCCAAGCCATGTCCAAGGCTGCACATTGCGGCCTCCCCTTCTCTTCCCCTCCATTCTTAGCTGCTCTTCTCTCTCCCTCACATACAAGAAATCTCTCTCTCCGCCTCACCATCTCACTCTCTCCCTCTCTCGGCCCCTCTCTCTTTTTCCCCTCCTCCTTAGTGCAGCCACCAAGCTCCCTGGCCGCGCGGCCTTACCCTCTCCCTTGCATGGGCCGCGTGGCCTTCCATCCTCCATCTCACCTTCTCTCTCTTTCTCTCTTTCCCATCCACTCTTTCTATCTCTCTCTCCAAGTAACTTTCAGAGAACCCCAAATACTCCAATCCCCCATCCTGTAACGTTTCTTTGTTTTCACTAAAGTCCTTTTTATTTTTAATTATATTGTTTTGTTTGATTGGCTTTTGTATAATTCAGGGCTGTGTCTGGACCTAGTTTGTCTGTGTAAGATTTTAGCTTTGTTTGTTTTCCTGTTGGGCCGCATGTGGACTAGTAGGCTGTTTCAAAAAAAATGAGAGTTAAACAATGAGGACAATTGGGCTGTTTGAGTTTGAAAAAAAAAAAACCAATGATAAACGTTTGGGCTGTATCAATCTAAAAATTTATTGAACAGGGTGTTTGGGTTATCATTGTTATTTTATTTATATTTTAACCTTTCGATTTATTGTGTTTGTTTTTATTTTGATTTTTAGTTGAGTCAATTCTTTTCTTTAAATAAACAATAAATATTATATTTTTGTCATGAAAATTTGTCTTGACTTTTTAAAATGAAAAATGCAGGTGATCAATGACTCAGCTTCTAATATTAGAGTTAATTTAGCCGCGACGGCTTATTAATTCTATATTCCAGAATATTTTAGCTGTGACAGTTTGATATTCTGGAATTCTTTATTTTCAAAAAGATAAAATCCATCCACAATTATTTTAAAAGAACTACGTGACTTTGAATTCCTCATCGCACCAGAGGATACGTAGGAGTAGGTGATTCCTGTCAAGTCAAAGTTAGATTTTATTAGGTCATTTTATGTTATTTCATTTTTTATTTGTAAACATTTATTATTATTTTAATTTATTTGTAAATGTTTATTGTCCTATATTATTATTAGTATTATTTTTAATTTCAATTAATAATCAAATTGTTTTAAATGTGGATGTTAATTTAGCCGTGACGGCTTATTAACTCAGTTAAACATCTTAGCTGTGACAGCTTGATGTTTTAAATTTTCAAGCAAAAATTAGATTTTTATAATTTCGTATTACTTGTAGATATTTTCTTTAATACCTTTTTATTCTTTAAAATTAAAGTTAGTCATTTATTTGTTAAATATTTTATTTCAAATAAAGAAGTTAATTTAGCCGGGACGGCTTGTTAACTAACATCTTAGAACATATGAGTTGTGAAAGCTTGATGTTCTATTTTCTTTATTTTAGCATGTAAATATTTTTTCCCGTTATTATTATTATTATTATTGTAAATATTTTATTATATTTTATTATTATTATTATTATTATTATTATTATTATTATTATCTTAATTTAAATTAATCATTGAAATGTATATATTTTATTTCAAATAAAGAGGTTAATTTAGCCGTGACGGCTTGTTAACTCAATATTACTGCACTGAAATGTGATGATTTGGTACTCCGGAATTTTCTTATTCTAAAAAAAATATTTTCTTTTATAATTTTCTTGAAATAAAAATGTAAATAAATATTTTGAAAGGTTATTAATAATTTGCACAATTAATTAAGGTACCGTCTAAAGGCAGTGTATTAGGGTCTTTGTAGGATTAAGTTTCTACCCTTCCCTAAGCATAACCGACTTCCGAGTTCATATCTGGTTTCAAAGATCATTTTCTTTAAATTAAATGGGTTTTTCCATAATTTTTCCCAATTAAATAAAAATTTGGTGGTGACTCCATTTTAAACAAAAAATCATTTTTCGCCGTCCCCGTCGCGATTCCGGTTGCGACACCTATGCATTGCAACCGCGGCAAGTTGTGTGTTCCTTAGCCAGTGCTAGAGTAATGCCTTCCTCGTCAATCGCAGATAACCCCATGCTCTTGCCCAATTTTTTCCTTTTTCTTTCTTTTTTGGTTTCATTCTCTCTATTTTAATCTTTGTTTCTTTTAGTCGTTAACGTGTTAATCTAACTACACAGGTTGAAGCCTTAACTTGGGTGAGAAAAAGTATATTGAAAAAAGGTGAGTGAAATGGCGCGCGTACACACTAAAAACTAGATAAGGGATATGAGGTGGTTGGCGATGAGGCAATATATACCCATTGTATTCATAATGGAAATATGAATGCATGGTTGAGGACGCACGCTAGTACCACATAACACCAAATAATGCAACAGACTCCAAATAATCTCACGCAGTGGAGTGAGACACACACTTGCATATAAAACTATTTATATGCTTTTATGCAACAATTTAATTAAAAATTTTAAAAAAATAATTCATGACATGATTTTAATAAAATTTCAATCATTAAATAGTTTAATTAGAATTTGATTCTTAATGATTGTTATCTCTCATTCTTTAAATTTTTTGACATTTGCACGAGAGGGTATGTTAAGGTTCTCTGGAGGGTTGGTTTACGACCCACAAAGTAACCATGGTCAATCCTGGATTCGAGCATCAGCAATGTTATTCTTCTACTTTCTATTTATGCCTGTCTTTTACTGGAAAAGGGAGAGAGAAACAGCAAAACTCAACGTGACTACTGTATATTACTCCTTTTTCTCCCTAATTAGAAGTGAGTATAATTAGGCAACTAAAAAAGTTATACTACAAGAAAATTGTCGTATAGTGACGGAAAAAAATCGTAGATAAAGGTATAATAACCATGGGTATAACCCCAAAAAACCTATACCCATGGACGTCTACTTTCATTATTTTTACTATGTCTTTACCCATGGTTTTTTTACCGTCAGTATAACATATGGTGACAGTACCCATTACTGTCAGAAAATGTCTTGACCTATACCTATAGATTTCATTATGTCACTATAGATTTTAGTGACAGAACTAAAAACCGTCACAAATAATTCCCAGGCAATTACCCACGGAAACAATTCTGTCACTATATACTTTAGAATAAATGTCTTTTTTTCGTGGGTATAGCTTATAGCCACACTTTTGTTGGATTTAATTTTTCCATGGGTATAGGTTATAACCACAGTTTTATTAATTTTATATTTTCCATGAGTATAGCTTATAATAATTTTTTTTATGGGTACAAAAAATCAAAATTTGAAATTTAATTTAATTATATATATATAAGACAAATTCAATTTAAATAGAGATAATAAGTATCCAATAGGAATTCACACAAATAGAGCAACAACATCAGGATTTTGGAAAGCAACAAGAAGAGACAAAGCAATCTACTCTAAACATCAAGACATATTGTCACTTCCCAATATATATTCAATTATTCACAAATGAGATAACATGTACTAGTAATTGAAAAAAATGTTGTTGTTTTAACTAGTAAATATATATATATATGTGTGTGTGTGTGTGTGTGTGTGTATGTGTGTGTGTGTGTGTGTGTGTGTGGAAAAACAAAATCACCTAAGAGTGCAAAGGAGCAAGCTTGGAGGCCTGAATTTTACTCTAACAACTTCTGGGTCAATATTTCTGCTCATCACATCAAGCAATTAAAACCAGATTAGTGATTTGAATACTCTCTCTCTATATATATATATATGGAAAAACAAAATTCACCTGAGAGTGCAAAGAAGCAAGCTTGGAGGCCTGCATTTTGCTCTAACAAATTTTGTCCTTCCAAGTCAATATTTCTACTCATCACATCAAACAGTTAAAACTAGATTAGTGATTTGAATACTCTATTTGTTTGCCTAACTTGATTTCTTTCAAGAAAAAAAATTCACAAGAAAGTAAAAATATGATTTGTCACTGGAAGAGATATTTTGCTCGCATGTGCAATTCATGGTTGGAAATAGTGGACTTCTTTGTTGGAGGTTATTAGCATAACTTGTTAAGTGGTTTCATTAGAAAATTAAGTCTAATAAATGGAAATTAAAAGAAACACTAATATTTTCCTATATGAACAAGGAAGATGCAACATTATGCTACTTAAAAAGAAATTCATCTGGCATAGAATGAGTGTAAAAGAAATTCAGCTGGCATAGAATGAAGTAAAAGAAATTCAAGTTCCACTCCTTTCCCATTCTCTAACCAAATATAGAAAAGTATATTATGTTTGGAATTTGTTCCAATTGCTTTTATCTTCCAGCAGTCAGAGATCAGTATCTAGAATGGAACTAATAATTTTGTATGTTTGATGACCTCTCAAAGCACCTAGTGGGGCAAGGTTAAGTATGTGGTTGTCGATGACTTCCCAAAGCACTAAAACTATGTGTACTAGTTTTCCCATTTTTTTTTTTAAAGACTTTGGAGCATAATGCATCAGAAATAGCTACCAAAGTCCAAAACACAAGCAAATCACAAGGTAAGCATGGTGCTAAGTGCTAACAAAGAAAATAAGAAACATTACAAGCTGCACATGGAAGGTTACCTGAACATGATTTATAGTTAAAAATTTTTGTTGAATAATAAACACGCTGAACAAAAACATCTATGAAAAGGTATACATATTGATTGCCAAAGAATACAAATTTCTTAGTAAGATAAGACAAAACTAAGCAATGAATCCAAAAAGATAAAAGTGATACCTACGGATTTACCTTAGCAGTTTGTGGGAAGCATATACTTGGTTCAATTAAAATCGAAATGACTTAACACAGGACAATGAAATAGTTCTCAATCAAAAATTAATTATCAAAGTGGTATTAAACATTACCATTTGGCTACTATAGTTTTCTTTTTTCATAACCAAAAAATGGCGATACCTGTTTGAATAAATAGCTTCAAATAATGCAAGCAAAATCATACAACTAGATATTAGAGTTGCAAAAAAGCTTACCACTACATTAGAAACAGTACCTTGAAGAAGAATCGGAGCTACCACTGCTTTTCTAAACCTTGCTTTAAAAAAAAAATTAAAAAGACCCAACTAAAATCAACAACAATAATTACAAATAGAAAGAAGATGTCACGACCCGACTTGGGAACGTGACTGGCATGTGAGGAATCCCATCCCCACGTAAGCCTCATGACCTCTGAATCTCTCTACATGCATAATTTAATAATAAATTCCAAACTATAATTATAATTTCGTCTCTGATAAGACTTTAACTCTTTGAAATCGTGTTCTTTATCAACAACATAAAATATTTAAACTCTAAATCTGTCTCTGTGATACAAAATACATGAGTTACTCTCTATACAATAAGTCTATAAAAGCCATAATCATGTGTATACAAAATAATGATAATGGATCAATGAAAATCTCTCTATGGTCCGGGACCCTACCCGCAATATACACTAGAGCACTCTATAACTAAACAAAATGCAAAAGATACTTCACTCCGAGTGAAGCTCACCAACTGAAAACTCTACCGTTGGGGAGGAGATGGCTGAGAAGGACCCGCAGCAGCTAATGTATCTGAAATGGGAAAGGGAGAAGGGTGAATTTCATCTAAAACTCAGTGAGTAGGTCATCACCCATAACCCCCTCATGGGACAACAACAAGGATAAATATATCAATACATATAAAATCATCAAAACTAGTTAATACGTTAACTCTAATTATTTTCATATACATGACATCATAAGGCAAACAAAATTAGAAATTCTTTAGTAAAGCATAAATAATAGAAACCTGTTAGAGAAACAAAAATCTCTAGTTATGCCTCGCATAACAAAATATAATTTCTCTGGTTATGCATGTCAACCATGATATAACAATTTCTCTAATCTCTGGAATCCCTTTGGAATCCAAATTGGACACCTAACTAGGTTCCATTCTTTGCTCTATGAGATTGTCCTTCCGAACAATTTGGTACCAAGATTAATGATCGGGGATCAGCCATTAACTCACTCTTTGTTTCTCTATAGTTATCGTCTGGTCTCTAATTTATAAAATATGTTATTTTCTCTAAATCTCTACTCTAGGCTTTTCTCTAAGCATAAAACTCCATAATATATAATTAAATAAATCTTAACATCAATGGGGAAAACTTATAAAGTCTCTAAATCAAGTCTCACCCATATTCTAGCTCTTTGATAAAATCATTTTATCAATAATGGTCCCATGAGTTTATATTAAAAGAAATATTTCATGCTCATGTTGAAAATAAGCTCTTCCAATAATTTCGATAACAAATCATAAACTCAAATCTCTTAAATCATTGTCTAAAATCAAGAAATCATGTTATGATTTGAAGAAATTAATTC
The DNA here is from genome assembly GCA_031216105.1 of Dalbergia cultrata. Classification (NCBI taxonomy): domain Eukaryota; kingdom Viridiplantae; phylum Streptophyta; class Magnoliopsida; order Fabales; family Fabaceae; genus Dalbergia; species Dalbergia cultrata. The sequence continues at coordinate 1,363,034 of CM062349.1, read as the reverse complement.
TAATGACCAATATAAGAGCCATAGGATCTGAACCCACTCACCTGGAGGGGAGGGAGACACTACGTCAACTCTAACAGAGCTCCGGGGAGTAGGGAGAGGCACCACGTCGACTCAAATAACCAATAAACTCAGTATTAAAATTTATCAACACTCAAAATAACTCTAATCTAGCCCTAATAATATTGGGGGAGCACCCCCACTTGACAAAAAGAGAGAAATAAAAATGCGCGTTTCGAGAATGTGCAAGAATGGTGATAAAGGAGACTATAACATATACTCACCTTGATGATTTACGAGAGCTAGGTTGGAATGGGGTTGAAGAAAAATGAGAGAAAAAGAGAGGGGAGAGTTTCTGGTTTGAAGGAAAAAGGAAAGAAAATGAGGGGGAAAGCTCTTAACCCTTCATTCGCGTTTTTTGTGGCGTGGGTACTGTGCACTTACGAGTTGCTGTGCACTTAAGGCCTTAGCTGTAACAAACTTATCACAACTGTGGAATCAGCCATGGAAACCCATTCCCAGCTGTGGAATTACATTCCCAGCTGGGGAAACTTATCCTCAGTTGTGGGAAACTCATCTCCAGCTGTGGGAACTGATTCTCAGCTATGCGAACTCATTCTCAGCTGTGGGAACTCATTCCCAGCTGTGAGAACTCATTCTCAGCTGTGAGAACTCCTTCACAGCTGTGAGAACTCCTTCACAGATGTAAAAAGAACTCTATGACAGCAAAAATATTATTATCATGAAGCACTTTGCTGTCATTTTTGCTGTCATTATGCACTAGCATAACTTCTCTAAAATTCCTAGCTATGGACAGCAAACTCTCTAGCCATGGTCAACAAAACCAGCTGTGGGCAGCAACACTAGCTGTGGACAACTCAGCTGTGGACAACAAGGTCCAACAGCACAACCTCTATGAAACTCCAGCTGTGGACAGCAAAACCAATGGTTTTGCTTGCATGAAACCCAGCCGTGGACAAGACACGTTCTTTGTCATGGCTTCACTCATATTAGTAATAGTTCTTGATATATGCGATCTTGATATAACACCAGACACATACTGTCATGGTTATTTACATTTCTTTACTTTAAGTTAATTTATTTCCTATTAACTTTAAAATATAAATGTAAATAAGGAAATACCCTCTATTTGGATTCAAATAAAATATATAAAAGAAAAATAAAAACCCAACAAATCAAAATATCATTTTTGAGTTTTAGTTCAAAATTCGGAATTCCGGCTATTTTCTAAACTTGGAGGCTAGAAATGAAACATCTAGAGGTTTCCTAAAATTCATTAAAAATCACACTTCAATTTATATCCATCTAGAGAGCAATTATCGGGATTTTTGATCCCAAGAAAGTGGCTCTAACATATAGCCCTCCATTGAGGTATACAGTTCCAAACTTAGCAAAAGCCCGAACCAGGTAATATGGGTGGGTCCCGGGGGACCTTAGGATCACTCGAAACTTATCTACTGACACGTGTACACCAAGTATTATAGAAAATGAAGGAAAAAGATTAGATATGAGAGAGAGAGTTACCAAAACTTATCATGACAGGAGGTAACAACTGCTGTGAGAGGCGGCGACGGCTGCCACGAGAGGCGGCGACAGTTGCTGCGAGAGGTGGCGACGATGACCACAAGAGCGAAGATCAAACGACGAACAAGAACAGGGGTCAGATTCACCGTCACGAAGAACGAACGGCGAAGGAGAACGGGGTTAGAATCACCGTCAGAGGAGAAGAAGCTTAGCTGTTCAAGACCTTGCACAAACCAACGAACCACCGAGCTACTCGCGGAGGCGGATAGAGCTGCTTATGGCAACGGGTAAGGCTGTTTGCAGCGATGAATGGTGCTGTTAGCGATGGCAAATGGGGCTGATTGCGGCGGCAAATGGGGCTGCTTCACTACAGAGATGGTGGTGGGTAGAGTTACTTGGCCAAGGGTGAGTGGTGGTGTAGGCATAGGGAAATCAGGGATTGTGAAGATTGGGCATAGGGCATAGGGAAGATACTGCAGAAAGAAGGAAAAAGAAAGAGGGAAAAAGACTGGGCATAGAGCATGAGCTCTTTGTGAAGGTTGTGCAATAAGAGGGAAAAAGAAAAAAAAGAAACGTGGGAAAAAGTTTTCGGGTCTTATTTCTTTGGTGCTAAAATAAGGAGGAAAAAAAATATAGCTGAAGAAAAAAAATTTATAGTGACAAAAAAATGAGTGTGTATATATTATTTATACCCATGGAAATAAAATTTATAGTGATGATAAATTATGAATGTGGGTATATGCTACCTATACCCGCAGTAAAACAACTTATAGTGACAAAAAAAATGAGTGTGGGTATATATAATTTATACCCATGGGAAAAAAAATTTATAGTGACAGTAAATTATGAGTGTGGGTATATGCTAGCTATACCCACAGTAAAAAAATTTATAGTGATGATAAATTATAAGTGTAGGTATAGATACCCAATACCTACAGTATTGATATCTGTCCCTATAAATTATAGTGACGGTACCATATATTTGTGGCTATATATTACCTATACCTACAGTTTATATCTGTGTAGCTAAAAACTGCTGTGGGTATATAGTAATTTTCTTGTAGTATAATTAGTATAAAAGAAAACCGTAGAAAGCAAAGAATATAACATTATTTGTTTTTTGTAAAGCCTATTTTTTTTTATGTTCGAGTATAGTAGCACTACGAGCGGAAATTCTTAGAATAGGGAAAAAAAACTTTTCTACTGTTCTATTTATCACTTTTTGACATATAACATTTGTGTTCCATAGTACAGTACTAACAGTTTTTTTTTAGAGCAACTAAAATTTTTTATAGTAAAATTAGAGTGACTTGTGGCTGCAAACTTAGGATGTGTTTGTTTGAACTTTTGAAAAAAAAAAGTGGTTATACAACTTAAAATTTACATGTAATTAAAAAAACTGTAAACCGATTTTTCTTAAAAATTGCTCTTTTTAACTTCCAAAACAAAAAGAAAATAATTTTTTTATATTTCAATTATTTTTAAAAAATTATTCAAATATTTTAAAAAGTGAATTTTTAAGGTTGAAAAAAGTAATTTTCACCATAAAAAATCCTATCCAAATGCCCCTTTAGTCTATTGCGCAGGTAACGCAGCACATTCTCCTTCCATCTGGGTGCTAATTCTGCTTATCCACCGTCCATTTATCCACTAGCTTTATACCTTACGATCCGAGGAACCTACAAATGTGTTAACCCATCTAATAAGCTCCTTCCCTCTGTATCTAGCTATAGCTATCATCTAAGTGCGGTTTTGAATTTCACGGATTCAAGAATATTATTGCGGCACAAACTCCTCTCGAATTAATATTTCTAAGAAGATTACAAAGGGGAGCAAGTGGATATTGAATCTCCATTTGGTACTGTAGCAGTGCATTACAGTGCACCTGGACCATTTCTGGTGTGTAAGTTTGAACTTTATTTGGCTCGACTTGGCCCTTTCCCAATTTTAGTAGTAGTGATCCAAAAATCTTTTGTGAGAAGGAAACCCAAAAGGCAGAAAAATCAACATATAAGGAAGGTGGCTCCAGCACAAACGGTAGATGCACTGCCTCTATGTGATACTGCACCGGGTTCGGGCCAGGACCAGGTCAATTATTGGTGAGAAAGGTGAGAGTTAAATGCGGAATTACTCACTTAAGGTTGTAAGAGACAATCATTATCATAATCAATAAGCTGTTAATTGTGCTTCTCATTCGTCAAATATAATCATTCAATTTAATTATAAAATCAAGTTAATTCACTCAATTGTAAAGGGTCTATCACGTTTAATTCGATAATTAATCTATTATTGAGAAGCAAATTAAAATATACTAGTTTAGAAGGAGCTAGCATAACATTAAAATAATTCGCTGGTGCGAAGTTACATCATTCTGCGCATTAAGGCTTTTTTCAAGGCTGGCTGCCCAATTGTGAACTAAAGATGGATCGAGACGGAGAAAAAGCATACAATTCATATTAATATTTGGTAAAGAATAATCAAATTCATTTGCCTGTGGTAAGGCATGCAGCTAACCTAAGTTCACAAGATGGCCTTAATTATTCTCTGATACTCATACGAAAGAAAGTGATATACGCCTACTGCGTACTGTAACACTTACTGGTGAAGGTGCATTCGTTGACGTAAAGGAGCCGCACTCACACACCCAACCTTGACCCTTAGGGGAGGCAAGGAGTAAGGTAATTAATCACTACTGATTATTTATTGCATGGATGATATAAATTAAAAGTTATTAATTATAATGTTTTAATGAAAAAAGTTGCATTTCATTCTTTTAAGTATAATCTTGTAAATTTTATCTTTAAACTTTAAAAAATGTACAAGTTGACTTCCAAAGATTTTTTGATCGTACACTTTAATATTTTTTGTTACATTTTCGCTTATAACTAATGAAAATAAGTGAACTGTATCCTCTCAAACTTTATATCAAATACAATTTGATATCTTAAATAAATAAATAATATGCAACTTAATACCCTTAAATTTCTTTAATGTATATTATTTTTATTAACAATAAATAAAAAATTTATTAGAAGTGCTAATTTACATGGTTAAGAAATGTCCCAGGACGAACTTGCATGTATTAATAAAAGTTTGGGGGTAAAGTGCAAAAAATCTATATTTCAAAGGGAATAAATGTAATTTTTTCATTTTTAATATACAAATATTTAACACATTTTAATTTATTTACATTTAAAAATTGATTTAATAAAAACTCATTATTTTAATTTTATTATTTGTAAGTTAATGTTTTTTCAAAAAATCAAAATTAAAAAATTGTATGATTATGAAAAATAAAGAAAGATGCAAAAGAAGAATATGGAAGATCAAAATATAATAAATAGTATTAACAGTAATTATAATAACTAAAAGAAATTAAATAAAATAATAAATCAAAAAATAAAAAATAATATAATTTAAAAAATTTAAAATTTCAAAAAATCAAGAAAAAATGCCGCATAACAATGTTAGTGGAAGACTTATCAAAATATAATAAATAGTATTAATAGTAACTAAAACAAACTAAAAGAACATAAACGAATTAATAAATAAAAAATAATATATTTTTAAAAATTAAAAATTTTAAAAAAATGCCACATGCCAATGTCAGTTGAAGAACTTTAATAATAATATATATATAGATATATAAATTGGTAAAGAGTACTGAAATTCATTTACAAGTAAGAGTAATATTATTTATAGATTTTTTTCTTTTATTTTTTTAACCTGAGTGCCTTAAGAGAATTTTTAAAGAGACAAAAGTTCGAATAAATTTCTCTTGTTTATTTTGTGAAATGTTAAAAAATTAAAAAGATAATTATATCAAATGATAAGTAGGTTATTGAGTCTGTTATTCCTTCTATTGTCACCCACTTTGGGATAAAAGAAATATAATGGGTAGGTCTCAAATGTTTTTTTTCCCCTCTTTGTTCCTTTTTCTTTATTTTCCTTCCAAACCATACAAAGAAATAAAATTAGCAAAAAATTAATAAATTAATAAACTGAATAATGAAGTGCCCCAAAAAAAAAATGATAACTAAAGTGCAAAAAGTTCAAATAACACAAGCATTACAAAATAAATGACAACTCACTAAAATTTCTGTAAGTATAAAGTTATCAAATCTAAATAAAGGGATCAAATTTAAAACAATTTTTATCTCATTTCTTATAAAAAAATTTTTATCATGGTTCATGTTCTAGGTAAGAACAGTTCATGAATTTGCTCTTGTCAACATGACACATTTAACACATCAGAGTTTTGTCCTTACAAAGGTCACTGTAAAATCATAATTTTGTCAATAATGTCAAAGGTAATCATAATACCGTAATGCACGCCGCACCTTGCAAGGTGTACAAGTTCAAGTAATAATTTAACAGTCCAGGTCTATATAAAATAAATTTACTTATTTAGTATTATTAAATATAATTTTTTACTTTTAATTTTAGTGCCTTAGATAAAAAAAAAAATAACACACACAGATAGACATATATATATATATATATATATATGTTAACAATAGCATCAAAAGAATAAAATTCTTACAGTTAGTAATAAATAATGAACAATTCTAAAGTAAAAGTACAAAAACTAAAATAATAACTTGCAATTAAATAAGGAGCAATGTTGATATCAGACAACGAAAAATAAATAATAAATAACAAATGGGAAACTTTAATGTAAAAATATTAAATAACATAATTTACAATAAATAATAAACAATGTAAATATAAAATAGTAATAAATTAAAATTATAATAGTAAATAATATTGATGAACTTTAATATAAAAAACAATAAAATAAAATATTTTTAAATAAGCAGTAAGTAATATAAATATAAAAAAAATTACAATTGAGTGTATAATATTAGCAATTTTAATATAAATAAATGATCAATAAAATAATTTGAAATAAATAATAAATAATTTTATAAAAAGTAAATGTAATCGTATATCATTTTATTTCATAAATAATTTTATTCTCCACCTCTATTGATAAAGATCTCTTTCTTTGTAATCACTATGATAGATTTAATGGTGAAAGATTTTGACAATATACATTAAGTTTTAGATTCAAATTTAATTGTGATTCATGTGATTTTTAAATGAAAATTATATACTTTCTTTTCTCTTACCTCTCTTACTACCCACGGTTTGGCTCCTCCATCATTTCTTTCAACTCAATGAACATATATTGACATTTTAAACTGGCATTTTACGTAGCACAATGTCGCGTGAGACGTTTTTTCTTTTTGTTTTTTTTCCCCAACACTTGACTTCAGGTAAATTTTTATTTTTTTCTATGTTGTTCTTTTTATCTATCCCCAAAGACGATGGCTTCATGTCTTTCACGTTACCGTCATGTCTTTCACGTTACGCTCCTTTTTTTCCTATTCTACTACCACCACCACCACTAGGGTCTTTTTTTTTTAGATATGATATTTACATCAATATGATATTTTGAAGAAATTTTCCACAATATGGTGTTTTCAGTATAGAATCCGCCAAAGACGAATTCAACACTGAATCCGCCAAAGGCGGGTTCAATAAAAATATATTTGTGTACTGAATTCGCATTGAATTCAGTGTAAAAAATATTATTTTATTGAATCCGCTAATGGCGGATTCAATAAAATAATATTAAAATAAAATTACGCCATCAAAGTCAGATTCAGAATCCATCAAACTAATAATTTTTTATTGAATCCGCCAATGGCGGATTCTAAAACACCATATACAAGTAAATTTACCCATTTTATCATATTAATGTAAATCACCTATACAAACACCATATATAAATTATTTTTCCCCACCACTACTACTACTATTATTATTATAAAAATACTTTGCCACTTTCTAACATTGCTAACATTTTGCACTATTAACACGAACATTTTGATTGGTCCATTACTCCTAACATTTTGCGACTTGCTATTTTCTCTTATCTCCTTTTACTTTTATTCTACTCATTCACTGTTTTCTCACAAAATCCCCTCGAGTCAATATGATCTCCATTGTTGATTGTTATTATTACTACTACTACTATTATTACTAATATTATTATTATGTACTATTCAAAAAAGTTAACTGAGAATTACTTCTACTAATGTATTATTTTACTTTAATGTTTAAAATTTAATTCTTTTATTTATTTATTTTATTTTTAACTATTGGAAAAATTTAAACTTAAATAAATCAACTAAATATTTCAATATTAAAATGAATAAGAGTTACTTCACATAAATATTTCATGAAAAAAATATTAATTATAGAAACATCAAGTTGCCGTTCAGCTAGATTTGGTAAAAAAAATTAAATTAAATTAAATTCCAAAATATATACTGACACCGCCCTTAGCAGGGAGGTAAGGTGATTAATAAGCGTTGGTAGTATAGTCTGAGTACCCCTTGGTACTGATGAAACTATGAGTTGTAAGGCTTAAAGCCACATGGTAGAAAGCATCCATTGTGGGTGGGGCCCAGGGAATTTTGTGTACAACCCAGTAATGGCACAGGATAACGCAGAATTACCCCTCTGGGAGAGGGCGTCCCTGTTGAAGATATTTCAACCAAACAAGGTTAGAGAGGGTCCATAATCCATGTATTGGGTAAGAAAAAATGGTTTAGTTACGTTTTTGGATTGTGTTGTAAAATCTTTAGAAGTAAATAGTGCTTGTTTTGGGCGGAACAACTGGAAAGTCATCTAAAGTTACCTCCTTTTTGCGCATATAAATAGATTCCCACTCTATGCATATCGACTCGTCGAATTGAGATAGAGAAGAGATAGCTTCTACAACTACTTCTCCATCCACACAAATTAATTAACAGGGCGAGGGAGGGAGATAGAGAGAGTGCTGCTACTCCAAGAGTTTAATTGAACTAACTAGATTCTAAAGACATGACCATACACACAGAAACTTTGGCTTTTGTTTTCGGCCTTCTAGGTATATACATATATATATCATTTTTCATTCTTTCATTAGCTTAGTTCTATACTTCTATCTCATCCATCACTTATTCATCATCATCATAATTGATCATCATTATTCATTAGCATAATCTTCTCCTCCTTTCTCATCTAGTTATTCGGTATGCTGTTTTAATTTGAGCAGCGAATTTCTTTTATTTATATATGTAACATCATACAAAAATTAACCAAAACTAACATCCATTTTTTACTATTTATAACCTCATATACTATTGTTTCTATTATTCATTACTATTATTCAGAAACATATATTCTATACCGTGCATGTCGCATGGCATTCTTCTAAATCCGAAGAGCGCTAAATTACGATACCGGAAACAACCTCCCGCATTTTGTGTTCTTAGTTCTCAAACGGAGTTTCTTGCAGCATACAGAATTAGCATGTATTCAAATTCATGTCATAAAGTTTGATGATTATCAATTATGCATTTTCATTCATGCACGAATCAATGAAGAAATAATCAAGTCTAGCAATTTGGTGCTAGAAATAAAAAAAAGTTGTGGTCATCGTTCCTCACAAGTATGCTAATGGATGTTTCTTGTCTTTTTGCTGTGTTATTATAGGCGACGTCATCTCCTTTATCGTGTTCCTTTCTCCAGCGTAAGTGATAGGTCTTTTTGCTTTAGCATATACCCCTTGTGATTAATCAATATATTGAGCTAGCAATATATATATATATATATATATATATATATATATATAGCTGCATATAATTAATTATATATCCGATGAAGTACTTTAGTTTCCTTAGCTTTATATTAATTAATATTTGCGTGCAGGCCAACTTTTTACCAGATCTACAAGAAGAAATCCACAGAAGCATTTCAGTCACTTCCATATATCGTTGCACTGTTCAGCGCAATGCTTTGGATTTATTACGCACTCGTCAAAGTGCATCATACTATTCCTATCCTCATCATTAACTCCTTTGGATGCGTGATAGAGCCAATTTACCTTGCCATCTTCCTAATTTATGCCCCAAATAGGACAAGGGTATAATTCATATAATTTTTTTTAAAAAGTTCTAGTGATTTTTTTTTAATAAAAAAGAAATAATGATTTTTGTTGCTTTTTCATCATTGTCACAGCTTTCGACCATTAAGATTATTCTCTTGTTGAATGTGTTTGGCTTCGGAGTTATGCTTCTGTCAACCCTCTACCTGACAACAGGAGCCAATCGTCTTAAAGTTATAGGATCGCTTACCCTGGTCCTCAACATAATCGTGTTTGCTGCTCCTCTTGCCAGTTTGGTGAGAATTTAACAATATTGTAAAAGATACAAACAATTAATGTATTTTTAAGAAAATTGCTAGATAGTCAGAAATTTTTATTAATAATTTATCGCCAAAATGGTGTGGTATGAGTGCTAATCTTTAAAAGAACAAATGAGTTGTGTCACTTTATTTAATCCAACAGTTATCATGATTTTTTTATAAAAATTCCTACCAATATCTTTTGATCTTTTAATGTAACTTTGATGCTGAGATAGCTTTATTTTAAACCTTTCTCAGTTAATCAAATCCTTATAATTGATACATGCAGAGACGCGTCATAAAGACCAAGAGCGTGGAATTCATGCCAATTAGTTTGTCTTTCTTTTTGACCTTGAATGCGGTCATGTGGTTCTTCTTTGGTTTTCTTGAGAATGACTACAACATTGCCGTAAGTTCAACGCTCTACTCTTCTGCATACCTTTAATTAGGAGCATATAATTCATGTTATCATTGACCTTTGAGCTCTTATCTTATTCCCACCAAAAAGCTTTCCTTTTTCACTTTTCTCATTTATTTGATGGCTAGATCACTAAACTTTTGGTTATGCTTAACAATCGATAACGCCAAACATTAATTAAAACAATTAAATTAAATGTGTGGGCGCTCCATTAACGTTGAGTTCCCATTAAAAAAAAAAAAACCAAAGTGCGACATGAGCCCCATATTCTAAGCACATTATTATGATTTAATTAAACAAGCTTTTGTTGTAAATATTTGTAAAATTATTTAATTTAACTCTTTTCTCTTTTCTGTTAAAAAATTTAGAATAATAAAGAAATGATTTGATAAAGTTAATTAAAAAGAAAAAAATTGTTTATTAATATTTTCATTCGATTTGTTGCAGGTCCCAAATACCATTGGGTTTCTATTCGGCATAATTCAAATGGTGCTGTATGTGATGTATAGAAACAACAAGAAAGTGATACTAGAGGAGCCAGTGAAGCCTCAAGAACTAAATGGCCATATCATTGACGTTGGGAAGCTGATCACAATGGCAAGCTCCGACACAAATCATGAAGCCAACGATGTTGCCGTGACTGTGACAACTGTTGAGGATTCAAATGGAAAGGAAGAGACAGGAAATGATAGCCATAAGAATAATACAGATTCCAATAGCAAAGTGTGATCACAATTAAACCAATGAAGAGGGAAAAAAGGAAAATTAACCTAAAAGTGAAGTGACTCTACTTTGCCACGTGGAGTGTCAATGATCTCAGTTCACTCATTTCATCATGAGGGTCTCCAAACGGTGTTAAGGGTACTTGGTTTGATTAACGTATTTGCCTGTGTACGTAGATGTAAATGTCGTGCAGTTGTCAATTATGTTAGCAATGCTTAGCTTTCTCTTTTAGCCTCGTAGTTAGCACCGATCACTCTCAGATTGTAGCCGCAGCGTGTGACGTAGCATGTTCTTGTCAAACGCTTCAATAATTCTCTCTTTCCTTCATGTTATGAGGAATAAATAATATTTTACTCATTTTGCAATCTATGGCTAATGATGATATTGATATTTCTCTTACTCAGACTCATTTATTAATTATTATTGATATTGATCAATAAAAGTCTGTTTTCAATTTTTATGAAGGAAAAACTGAAAATATTGAATTCAATTTTCAGTATTTTTAATTTTTTCTTTTAAAATTAAAAATTGAAAACAGTAAATTAAATATGCCTTAAATTGTTGAGATGAAAAACAATGTCTTTCAACTTCTTGCTTATTGTATATAAGTTTAGGTGAGGATCGGGCCGAAGGTAGCCACTAATTTAAAATATACATGCAAAAAATAATATATCTTCTAATATTTGCTTAATATATAAATTTTAAAAGGAAGTCATAATATATATATATATATATAAAATAAAACTCAAGTTGAATTGGTCTCTTATCAAAATAACACCAAATAAATTGATTTCTTAAGGGAAAAAAATACAGGACAAGTTAATTTATTCTCAATATTTTGATAAATTTGTTCATCTTATTTATATTTTTATTTAATTTGGACCATTTTATATCATTAACAATCAATTTGTTCTATAAAAAACTACCAAAAAAATTTTTGTCCTATAATACTTTGAAAATACTAAAGAGAGACCAATTTGTTCTATATTTAAAATTGTGATGAGAGATCACAATTTTTTTTTTCCACTTGAAGGACCACTGTTTTTATCAAATACCAAATAGAGGTTTGCTCTTAGATGAAAATATACATTCCAATTAAGACTCAAGAAACACATATGTGCACAATATATTTTCAATTACAATATTTAAATATCTAACTAAGTAAAAGTTTTATGAGAACTAACCTCAAATATTCAAATTGGATTTTCTAATTTAGATAGAAATAAACAATCAAAAAACAAAACATGAGTGGATGATAACATTGAACTAGTGGGATATTGAATTTATCTAATTTCTTCTAAAAATAATGATATATTATTCAATACACATTTTTCTAGTTAAGATATAAAATTTTTTAGAGGGAACCAAATATATATAAATGTATAAATATATAAGAAAAATAAAAATTTCAGTGGTGGCCAATATGGCCCTCCATCCCTGGTGAGGATGATATCAGCCACTTGACAAAGATCAGACATAACTCTAATATGTAGAGAACACTTGCAACAAATTAAACTCATGAAATTATCTCAGTGAGTTTCTCACGTCAATAATGACGAAATTTGAACTTACATTTTATTGATATTTTTGTTATTGATAATTATCAAATGAGCTCATTGTCCAAAATAACGCAGAGCAAAGGAGTAGGTATAAACCTTTTTTTTTAACACAAATCAATCGCCCTAACCTTCATTGATAATGTCTTCCAACATCTAAAAAACTTTTCTTTACTTTCTTTAGTTTAATAGGCACTACAATCATCACTATCCTGATGTTAAATTTTATATATGGCATATCTCTATCGTCAAATCATTAAATTAAGCTACACATGGAGAGGGGGGAGCTTCGCTTTTCTTCTATAATGATGTCACGGAGAAGGAGGCAGATATAAAGCCCGTCATAAAAAGTAAGAAAGTATATCTTGATGACGGGCCCGTAACAGTTTGTTGAAAAAAGCACCCGACATTAGAGCATTACGATACTAATCCTGTCTGAAAATGCTTTGTTTATGCTTAAAAGCAGTGAAAAAGCAAAATAGCTTCCTTCCTTCTTTTTTCTCTCTTACAAGTAGAAATCTCTTGACTCTTAGTAGAGAGAAACATAGTACATTAAATGTTGAAACCAACACAAACATATGAAAAGCAAAATAAGTAGGAAAAATAATAAAAAGGCCTCTTTAATTATAACACTTTTAGACAAATTATATTTATTTCCCTAAAATTTGATGAAATTCACCCTAACTTTCCTCCATTTGTTGGATAACAATATAACTTCCCTAGATGCATTGCTCATTATAAGATAAAAGGGATACCATTTTTTTTCAAAAGCCAAAACATTTAACTACTAAATAAGTCAAAATATACCAAAAATTATATTTTAAAATTAACTAAAGGCTTATTAATTAAATTTAAAAATATATTTTTAAAAAGATTAAAATGTTTCTACTATCATTATATTTTTAAATAATAATAATAATAATAATAATAATAATAATAATAATAACAATAATATAAGTGCACTAGCTTGTTAGATGTAATAATTACCTGGAATCTGATATGTTTAGTTAAATAGGTTTTTTAAAAAGATTAAACCTAACTTGTTTATTAAATAGATTAAATCAAGTTAAGACAAATATAGGTTAGGTTGAAGGTTCCCAACGAATAGCCTAGCATACTTCCACCCTGACTGGATCTAGCTCACTAAACCCCTGAAATTGAAACCTTGCCACTCTAGAACTCCAATCTACAACCCACCACCAGAACCTATATACTAGCATTTCTACTATCAATAAAATAGTTATGTCTGAACAATGTAAAATTATTTTATATTATTATCCAATAAAAATAAGAAAATTATCAATATGGCCTATGTATGCTTAGGTAATTATCCATTATAACACAGCACTTTTAATCTTATATTATCCATGCATAAAATTAATCTCCAAACTCTTTATAGGTTCCATATTTTTTTTATTTTAATTTTCTCCAAATATTTGTATGAAAATGAAATGATTGTTATATGTTTTTAATTAAATTCTAGGTTTTGTGAGATGGTTTTTTTTGTCCTTAGGCAAATGTGGCTCGACTCTTAAAAAATGAGCAAAGTGTGCAGCATACTCGATACATCCCAGAAAGAGAATTACAACACCAAAAGTTACCTTCATAGATACACTAACTCGTGAGGCATATAACACTATGAGCCCCATTACACAGAACATAAAAATCAAAACAAAATATTTGACACTTAAGACATAAAAAGGTGCAATATGAAATACAAGATCCTCAATACAATAACACGAAGTGTATCGTCCAGTACAATAATCAACTCATATATCGAAGGTGAAAAGTATGTATCGTATATTATGCTGGTATAAATGAATTATTCTTGCGCTCGTGCTAGAAGAATAGAAGACTGAGAGCATTCTTCTTTTTATTGAGTGATCTCAAATAAGGAGAGTGATGACATACATAGCTGTAGTCATTCTATTTTTTTTTTTACCACTTTCTATCACATTTCTTTCTTTTCCTATTAGATAATAGTGTTCATAACACTAAATAGATTGTTATCCAAAAGTGACCGATCTCAGCGGAAATAAACTGCAACTTTAACAGAACTTTACTTATATTAGGAATCACAATTTTGAAGTCATCACTTAGAAGAGAGAAATTTATTTGACTATTTTATCTTATTCAAAATTATGTGAACAATTATATAATTAAAACAAAAAATGAGGTCGTTATAGAATTAACATATTAGGTTTTTCAATGTAGTAAAACTTGAGTTTTATCATGAGAACTTAAATGTCCTCAGTTTAGCTCTTTCATGACCCCTTAATTAATAGAGTATTAGAGATTATATAAATAAACAAAAATCATTTGTAAGAATATAACTAGTTTGTCATTTTGCATGATCAGGCCTTATACCAAGATAATTATTGAACATACCTAACACGGTAGATTTTTTTTTTGGGGGGGAAACTGAATTTCCTACTCATATTTTAAACACCGTTCTTTTTTTTATATTTTGTCATCAATATATATTAATAATTGAGTGTTTTAGTTATATTTCTGATGAATTATATGCTAGATGTAATTAGATTCTAATCATAGATGCAAAAAAAAAATTTACCGGATCATTTATGAGATAAAATAAAATTCTCAGTTATTAATATGCGATTTTTTATATTTTTTCCACAGCAGTTTTAAAAAAATATACAACTAAAAATACAACCGATATTACTTAGAAAATTGATGCAACAGTGATAATATTGTTTTATTATTATTTTATTATTATTATTGCTCATTAAGTTCAAACGAGTGAGAAGGAAAGAAGCAAAAGACACCAAAAGTATATCTGAAAAAATGGAATCCCTGATGTCATCATTAAGTAACCGTGTTTATTCCTCAAAAGTGTTGAATAAACCGACGCCAATTATATGATTATGACATTATTAAACCTGCGGATCACAGCGCCAAAACAGTAACTGACTCTTCAGTTTATTTTGTTTTTGACGTTTGATTAAAAATATAAATTAAACTCGGAAATAATGTATAGGAGAAAGTCAAAACAGGGATAAGTGCTTATGAAACAAAAAAGTAAATTTATCAAGGCCATGGGAACCACCCCGTTGTCTCGTTGTCTTTCCCGAGCCTCTTTTTGCCCCTTACTACTTTACTTTTGTTAAATCCCATTTTAGTCTTTTTATGCTCTCCACTTTTCTCTTTTTTATGCTTTACTTGTATTCACATTTTAATTTCTAGTTAGATAAAGTTAATAAAAAAAAGATAAGGTGCGACGTTTTAAGGTCGGGATATATAAGTCTTATGATTACTTACTTTTAATTTGATACTTAAATTGCATATCAAGCAAGCATGATTAGTGCTGGCAGGCAGCGAAAAGCATACCTACAAGGCATTTTTATATTTACCAGACAACCAACATTGGCATTTTTAATTACTTGTTTTTCACCTTTTTCTAAGGTTCCTGGTTGGTTTGCTGAAGTAGTAGCTGTTTCGGACGATGAATTGAGTACATTATTTTTGGAAGCTGTGTCCTAGGTTAATTTAGGTGCATATGCACACCACACATGCCAATGACCATTCCCATCACTTATACTATGCAATTGCAACCAGTAACCCAAAACAAACGAAACTATTATTGAACTTTTTTTTGTTTGATTCTCCAAGAGGGAGGGAATATGATATTTTGTTAACAACATATACTAGAAACAAGACGAATTACATTGGGCCCCCACATTATGTTCGTGGTAGCATCCTATACAAGTAGGCAAAATGAATAACTCAAAATTTAAAGGTTTGTTGAAGAAAAAAAAAAAGAAGGAATTACAAGACAATTCCAATTTTTGTTTTCCCTTCCACTCTCTATCAAATCTAAGTGGGGGAAAAAGATTGATCATTTTTGTTTTGTAGTGTTATAATTCGCACGTGCCTTCAATGAGAGGTGTCGCGTTCTAATCAAGATATACAAGAAAGAAAAAATATGAAGGAGGTTGTTCCAAATGTCTCACAACACTCGAATTTGTGGGTGATAATACTCAATTTATAAAAGGAAACGGTAGGCAGAGGAAAATACAAGAATAAGATGCACCAACTAAACGTGAAAACCAAAGAAATGGGCCACACACAAAATAGAGAGATAATATTAATGCATGAAAGGATGACTCATGCGTCTCAAGATAAGCATTTGATGGCTTTACGCAAAATGAGTGAAGCCAAGGGTAGTTCTAAAAGTTGCCTATGATTATGTTAAAAGATAACATTGTCATGCAACATAACACAATACCTAATTGAATTATGTTGTTTGAACTCATTTTATCTAAGATAGTGTCAATTTATTTATTATTGAAAAATTATCATGAAATATTTAAAGCAATAAAATTATCATTTTAATGATAAATAATATATAAGTCAGCACATATTTCAAATAAAATGAGTACATTTAACATTTTTGGATGCTTTCCAATTTCCGTGATCAACTCTACAAGCATGCATAGAGAGATAAGGGATGATGTAATAAACCACTTGTTTGGACTACCTTAAAGGCTCCTCAATATCCCCCATTATCGTATGTGTCGTCTATCAAACCCGTCTTCTTCTAATGCTTTATCGGTTTCTATTCACATACGTCAATGAAATGATATATATATATATTGGTCTTTTTCATAGACATGGGTATGGAGCTGCAGGGGCGGAGGGTCATATAGTTTAGGGCTGGCCCTGAATTTTTTAATTTTCTTGTATATTTATACATTTATGTATATTTAGTTTTTTTCTAAAATTTTTATATATTAACTAGAAGGATCTGTAGAATAATATATCACTATTTTTAGAAGATATTAAATAAATTCAATATCTTAATAGCTCAATTTTACCATATCCATTCTTATTTTATTTTTTGATTGTTTATTTCTATTTAAATTAGAAAATGTAATTTAAATATTTGAGATTAGTTCTTATAAACTTTTTACTTAGATATTTAAATATTGTAATAAAAAATATCTTGTGCATATATATATTTCTTAAGTTTTGATTGAAATGGATATTTTCATTTACAATAAACCCCTAGAGCGTGTTTAGTTTTAACGTTTCCTGTTTTCATTTTCATAGAAAATGGAAATTGCTATACAAAATATGTTCGGTTAACCATTTTCATTTTCAACTTTAGGAAATGTTTCCAAAATTTTTGAAAATTTTGAAAATGTCAAAAAGTCATTTTCATTGTTTTCAGTTTGAGGCGGTGGCATTTTTGTGATTTTACCATCATTTTTGTTGCGCTTGCTGCCCTCCCAGCCGCTCACCCCTCCCAATCCAACAACCCCCAATCATCAACCCCCACCCTCTGATCTTCCCAAAGCCACCACCACCTTCCCATAAGCCATTTCCCATGAGTATCACCTGACTTCCCATTTTCCATGAGTATCACTTGATTTCGAAGGTGGGTTTCTGAAAAGCTTGTGGCTTTAGTGTTCTCTTGCCATGGAGAATGACTGCTACGCTGAGAAATTGAAGGTGGCCGTGAGAGTTATCTACTTGGCATGCGCTCTTTGTAGGAGGGTCCAGGAGTGCCTCTTTTCAACCGCGGGTAATGACCATGTTCTATCTAAGGACGATGATTCTCTCGTCACTATTGCGGGTGGCCATTGTTGTGATCAAAGAGGGATTTAGACAAGAGAAAAAGAATTAACAAAAGTGAAAATAACAAACCAAACATATTTTCAAATTTTTAAAAATTGAAAATGAAAATCATTTTTAAAAAATGGAAATAAAAAATGAAAACAGGAAACATTTTCACAAACCAAACACAATCCTAGTTGGTCATTGACAAAAACAATGTTAGACAAATTAGTCTCGAAAAGAAATTATAATCTTTCATAATTAAAAAAGGATAAATTTGTCTTTCCCTGATATTTTCAAAGTATTCGTAAAATAAATTAATTATTAATAATTTGTAATAATTTAAATTGGTTGCTAATAAAAATATAATTAGGATGAATAAGTTTATCAAAATATTGAGAATAGGTTAACTTGTCTTATAACTTTTATTACAAGGATAACGAAATATTTTTATTTAAAAAATCAATTTTTATGATACTATTTTTGCCAGAGATCAACTTATAATTTATTCTATATATATATATATATATATAGTTTAGTATTAGCCCCTCCAAAAATTATTACCTAGCTCCGTCCTGTGGAGCTAGCACTGTGTCCTTAAGATATGATTCCATATTTTTGGCCTTTTAAATACTTTTCAGTGGCTAACCTCAACTCTGTGAGAATGATTGCCTCATAATGTGTACTAGATATACATATCATCTATGATTTGGGGTTTTGATTGATTTGATTTTTCAGTGACTAGCACATTTCCATGTGTCGTTCCTCGACTTTGTGGCGGGCCTTGCTTAGCTCATGCATGGATTCAATCATATCCTGCTAACCCTTCCTACTTTTTTTTGTCTTTTCTATTTTCATAAATTTAAATGCTTCCACCTGTTCACTTAAGTTAGGCATGAAATTCATCTTGTACGTGCTCCATCAATCCATTCAATCCTGTCATATTGCGCCACGTGACCGATCACAGATTTTTATGTTCCTAATAATATAATTTGTTGGTTTACCTTAAAATGAATCATATATGGAACATTATTGTATGATTGATATCTGGGGTATTGTTGTATTTAAAAAAAATTCTCGCTAACAATTTTATTTAAAATTTGAACATTAATCTCTAAGGGTTCTATATATAGTTATTAAGAAATCATCCTAACAAATCTTTTCTTCCAAATTTAAACATTGACCATTTCCTTAAAAATGCAGCTCCTCCACTTTATTGTTGGGTGAGCACTAATTCGATTATCTCAAGTGCTACAGGATAACAAATTAATCTAATGAGTAATGAAATATACATTATTCATTTGTTAATCTCAGATATCCTCGAGTTGCACATGCACTATCGAATCAAGCACGCAAGATACCGATGGTTTGAACACAACGCACTAATGATGATGATGATCATTAGTGACCAGCTAATGCGTGATTATATTTTATTTGGTTGAGTATACGCATCAGTATTCAAAGAAAAAGAAACTTAGTCCTCAAATGCTAGTAATTTGGTCTCAATTTGTTCGCTAATTAATTAATTTGTTTTCAGTTTGGTCCTATAATTTTCTAGAGGAAAGTGTGTATCAAGTAACACATTTCTCTTGTTTGTTTGAATGCAGATGAGACATGTTATTAGTTATTAGTTCTAGAGGAAAAAATGCAGAAGCTACTCCGCTAACATACTCCTTATCCTCCCCATCATAAGGCACCCATACTCCTTAAATATGTTATCAGTTGTTGATTTTTTTTTTTATTTCAGTTTAAATATTTTTAAAATTGTTTGATATCAGTCCACATAATAAATATATTTTAATCATTATACAAATTGTGAAACTCAATATGAATGTACGAAGTTTCATCGGATATCTAGCTGAATGGTGGTAACAATTTCAATTGCCATTAATTACTCACTGCTGACATAGAATATCAAAGTTTGCACTTTTATGGGACATATGGGTACTACTACTGACCTTAACCAAATTCAAGAATAAATAAATGTCAAAGTTCGCATTAACCACTTAAGATGAGCAATGAGCAATATACTAATAATAGGATTGGATCCTTTGAAATGAGGATACTTGTTAAGCGACAAAATAAAGAGTTAACTATCTTGGAATCAATAACTATCATTGTGTATGAATCTCATTAAATAATTCAAGAATATAAATATAGTTATAATGCAACGGACAATTCCACTAACATAAAGATGATATATGCACCAAAAATAGAATAAAAGCAAGATCTGCAAAATACATGTACCCGGTAAAGAAAAAATATAGGTAGTTTCTATGTTACCCTCTCTAAATGAAAGGGTTTGAAACCCTTCCTGTATGGACCAATACTATTTGATCATGCGGTTAGTAATTCTTCACTTTGAAAATGACATGTCAATGTCTTATTATTTGAATTTAATCCCCATTAATTTTTTTTATATTTTTATCCTCGAGTTTCTTTGAATTTTTGTTAAACTTTCAAATCTAAAACAACAAATCAAAACAATTATTTCTCACAAAATTGAAAAGAACCCTAACACAATTACTAGAGCGCTAATAATTCCTCTAAACCCATAAATCTTAAATTTCCCAATTTTGCTCATTCAGTTTTCACAAAATGTGTAAGAACCCTAATAACACAAAATGATGGCAATAGTTGCCACAATGGTTTCTTCGTTCGCGACCTGCAAAATGGCACAAATGAATTATTAACAAAGTCCAGTAAGCAAGAGTAATAGATTCAATTCTAGAATTATAAATCAAATTAAAGCCATGAAAAGTATGACCTTTGGCTACTTCATTACATGCATATATAATATAGGTTAGACATCAATACATTGAATACTCAATAAAAGATGTGATCCAACGGTGCAAAGAACCCAAATTCCAGATTAATCAACAATGGTGGTCGTGAAAGGATTCCAAGCAGTGATGGTAATCAACAATGGAGAAACCACTGCTATAAACACCGCAATTGACCAAATTGAACGCGCCAGATACGAAAATTTAGGAGACGTTTGTTTCAAGGTTTGAAATTAGGCTCCTAGGAATCATATTATTAGGAATGATATTTCTGAAAATATTATTTTTGAGTATCTTTAAAAAATTGTTTATTTAGCATTAGACATTCCTAAGATTATTTGTTAAGATTCTTGAGAATAAATTTAAAACTTGTTTGTTTTGTAACTTATATTTTTGAGAATATATGACATAATTTTCAAAATACTCTTAAAACAACCATAAAAAGAGAGAAATTTAAATAATTGAGAGATGATTTAGTAATTATATTTAATAATTGTAATTTCCAAATCATGAGAATTTTTTTCCCTACCCTTCAACTTGGGAATGAGATTTCACTAAATTATAGAAAAATATTTTTCCACGAAATAATTAATACCCATAAAATTTTTTGTAAAACTTATAACAAACCTAGGAACTCATCATTTCCAACTTCTTACTCCTGGGAATAATAAAATATACTCTGAAACTAACATCCCATTAAGGTTTAGTGTATGGGTTTAGGGGAAGTATTAGGCTTCTAAGAATTGTGTTAGTGTCCCTTCCAATTTTGTGAAAAAAGATAATTTTGATTTGCTGTTTTAGATTTGAAAGTTTTAAAATATTTCAAAGAAACTATGGGATAAGAATATAAAAAAATAAGTTAAAGGGGATTAAATTCAAATAATAAGATATTGACATGTCATTTTCTAAGTGAAAAATTATTTACCACATGGTCAAATAATATTGGTCCATGTTGAAAGGGTTTCAAGCCCTTTCATTTAGAGAGGGTAGCATAGAAACCACCAAAAATATATCCTTGTAAAGTAAAGCAACCCTTTACTAGATTTTTTTATATACATTGCAGAATTTTCATATACATTAACACATCCAATTGTTTTAAAAGTCCCTAGCCCTTTCCTAGATTTTAAAAGTTTAAGTTGGCTGTGGAAATGTTATACCTATTTCTGCTTCCAGCTTTTTAAAGTAGATTATGTACTAGTAAACAAAAGGGTAACCACTTTCTAGAGTCAAAAAATTAATCCACTTTCACTAAATACAAATAAATAAATAAAAGGTAACAACCACCAACTCAAACACTCAACCCTTTTTCGAAACTGGTCCAAACTAGAGAGTCAAGACAGCTGTTATAAGTTATATACATATGCCTTAATAATCTTGGCTTCCATGTTCCACTCACTTTGTCGGCAAATGTAAAGCATTCACGTTTAATAATTAACAAAAATGCTGTGACCATAACAATTTAGTACATATGCACTAACAAAACGTGGTCATCTTCAAATAGAAAACATCTTAAATCTCTTCTACACCCTTTTTCCACTACAAAAACGAATCGAAAATAATAAAATAAATAATAGTGATGCACACTCTTCTCCAATGTCAGCAAAGAACATAAAGATTAAACAACCTGTGCACAAAAACATGCATGCCCAACTCAAAAGGATAAATTTAATGATGCATAAATATCCTGCGGTAGATGGTAGCGGGTTGGGCCACGAGGTAAGACAAAGAGCTGTTGTTTTGTCTAAAGGAGTCCATGAAAAATATATTAAGTTGTCTAACTAAGTTTGGCCCAATCAGGATATGGGCATTCATACGTCCATCCGGGTCCAGAATACCGAATACAATGTAGCAATAGACCTTCTTCATCGCCATCATATCTGCAATTATAAAATTGACAGAAAAGTAAATTTAGTGATCAAGCACAAGCAGAGATGCATAATCACAAGGATAATCAGAATAGAATCCTCCTCATAATCATGGGTTAATGGACACTGGCTAACAAACCAAAAACTCACTCATAACTTCCATATATTACATATTACAAACAAAACAAAACTAAAAATGTGGCCCAGTGCATGAGACTGCCATCTAGTAGAGTCTAGAAAAGGTAGATACATTTAATCCTACCCGTGCAAGTAAAGAGGCAGTTTCATGAATTGAATCTGTGACCCGGTCCCAAGCTAGCAATTTTATTGTTGCACCTAGTCTCACCCTCAAAACAAAACAAAAAAATATAAACATACAACGTTAATAGTTTAACCAATTGTTCTGTGATGGTCAATATTGTTGCATTGCATCAGGCAATAAATACTTATTTCGAAAGACTGAGGACATCGTCACATTCATGCAGAAAGAGGTTTTTGCTACAAAAACAAGATATGAGACACGTACAGAGATGAAATGATATCGGCAACTTTAAGCTTCTAAGCAAATATTTAACCTAACTCCAAGTTCATGATGTCCTGAGATTACAACCCTTTATCACACTAGACACACCGTAAAGAACCTCATTCGAATTCAACATTGAATCATAAAGGTTTGTTTTACCCTTCTCAAATTATGGTCCCTTGTGATTCAATAAATGACAAGGCTTGACCACGAGAAAATGTAGCCTCACAACAAACTAAATATGATCGCCAAGGCAAAAGGCTTGAGCACGATAAAATCTACTTTATAAGGAAGTTAGCCATGCATCTTTCTTTTACAATTTACCTTACAAACAAGAAGCAAATATTTTTATTCTAAGACAAAGAAATTCTTACCCTTTCGGTGCCAAATTTGGACAGTTTGTACACATGGGATCAATGCTAAAATCCTCACTGGATTTTTCTTCACATTCATTGACCTCTTTTTCATCAAAACTTGATGATAGAGAAGCATCAGATATGCGAGCTGATCTATCCGCATTTGAACCTTTACTTGATCGATCAACTGTTTGTTCTGATATGTACAGCATGTCATTGGCTATTGGATGTCCTGAACACTGTAAATGAACACGAATCTGCACCAGAGATGAGTCTGTTAGCATCTATATATATTAGCAATAAGTTGACAAAAAGACATATTGCAGGAGGTCTTTGGTCCCTAGTTGACTAAAGATTTTCAACCAATCTGTGGTTTTTAAAATTTTATTCCATTTCCTCTATTGCCTCTTTTCCATCAGTTGTATCAATGAAACAATGACAAGCAAAGTGTCGCCTAATATACATATATCAATAATTCTATACATGCCTACACAGTAACACGGCTGGCATGTGTGGCCTACTTCAGAATGTCAGTCACTGTCGTGACACATCAATGGTGACTCAGCACATGGGCAATGAACGGGCCACGTAATGTTTATACCCACATAATGACGAGTTCAGCGGTTCAGCCTCAAAACACATTGAAGATAGTAACATTTAAATTGAAGATATCAGAAACAATAAATGGAATTACATCAACAAAACACTAAAGATCAAAAGCATCTTCACCTGCAGAAAAAGTAATATACATATATCCAATGTTCATCTAAATTGTAAGAAACAATCAATCAAAGTTGGCCCACATATCAGCCTAAGAGTTCCTTACCTGATGGGTGCGACCAGTGATTGGTTCACATAAAACAATACTTTGAATACCATTGGAACTAATCCGAGTAAATTTTGTAGAGGCAGCCTTCCCCTTTAAAGAGTCTCTGACCTGCAATAACAAGTATATATTTATTCAGACATATTGCATAAGATTATGATAGAAACCACAAGAAAGAGCAAAGAAGCAGAAGAGAAAATAGTATGGATCTTGCATAAAAAGAGAAGAAAAGCCTTGAGCACTATAGCAGCTCAATCTCTCCCAAGTTTCTAGCCAATATTCTGCCTGCCTCACTATCCCTAATTCCCTTCCTATATATAGTGCTCACTCCCACACATGCACTTTCTGTTACACACTCACCTCACTGCACACGTCACTCCCCTCACACATGCACATTTTGTTACACCCATCTGAGCACATTTCACGCTTCCACACTTTTCTCTCACTCATGATGCACTCATTACATTAGGGCCCAACATGCTTGGCCCAATTCCCCAGGTTCCTATCAGATTACTTCCTGTATTTCTGCCAATTTGTGTTTCGCTCATCAGGAACAGAATGTATCAACTTCATTTTTCTTCTTACAATGTCAGATATTGATGAAAGATTAAATGTCAGATATTGATGAAAGATTAAAATAGCCAATATAATCACCAACACTCACCTTGTTTTTTGTTGCCATAATCCACTCAAATATCTAGATTCTGGAGATCAACAAGATTAAGGACCCCCATGGTGTTGGTTTCACTTGTTCTTTACAAACCAAACCTTGTTGAATCAGAAGATATAATTGCTTTGTACTTTGATTTTGTAACCATGTCACTCTTATTCTGGGAATTTTTTTTTTTTTTTTCGAACTGTGTCAAGAGCAAGTGCTGTGCATGATTTTGTAAAACGCTAGGGGTTGATATTTAGAGGCACTTGGGAATTTATTTTTGCTGAACTTTAGGTATGAATTTCATAATTATAGTTGAATGGCAACTTTTCTAAACCAGTTGAATTTAACCTGTGCTTTAAAAGATTGTACGTGTTAAGTGATTCAATGGACAATCATATGGTCATAGTGGACTATGCTATAGCAGTCCTAAATAGTTGCTAATCTTTGGGTTAATTTGGACGAAGGTTTCCACAAACTGGAACTTGAAATCAAAGCCAAATCGCAACACACCTAGCCAAGGTTTTAAATACCAGCTGTGGTCAAGGTTGTGACTACGTAGTTATTATAGAAGTTGCAGTAAAATGTGGCCTAAGGGACTGCAATTGCAGTTATGGAGCACAATTTAAAATCTGCACCTAGTCAAACACCCACAAGCATGACCATGGGCAACCTCCTTCAAATTTACCAGAAATGAGGATAAGGCTGCAAACAGCAAGAATCAAGGTGCAGAAGGTACTGCAAGGACTGTTCAGCTGAAAATGACTACATGACATTATACAATGAGACCTTCCAAAAGGAGAAACAAGCCAGCTGTGTAAATCATCTACTGTGCAAAAATTCTTCTTATGTGTTCTCCGTGCTTAGATTGGCTTATACACCCTTTTGAGAGTTTCTTATGTTCTATACCTCATTAATAATAGCAATTTGAAGGTATAAGAGGTTATCTCTAGGCTAGCAAAAGAAAGAAAGTTTTGGGAATTAATTCCATGAGTTTCTCTTTTATAAAAAAAAAAAAAAAAAGTTCTACGACCTTTCTCAGGGCTATTGTTACACAAATTTCATTACAAATTCAAAAGAAAGTTATTGTGGTGTCCTCCGAAGCAACATCCCCATGACAATAAACAAAAAGCAAAAGGAAGTTGCTGCAGTGTCCTTGAAAGCAAAAACCACTGTTGATTGAGAAAACCTCAAGGCTCAAGCAGTGGTTTAAGGACAAGGGCTGAACTGGTAGGTATCCTAATTTGCGACATTTTCTTAAACCCTAATCTCTTTACACTGGCTCATTTATAATTCTTATAGTATGCTTGATTAACTAGTGATACAGAATTGATTAAATTAAAAAAAAGGTTGTCAGTGTACAAAGAACCAATTGTCTCCTGCCCTAATTCTATCTATAGGTCATAAGAGGAAAAGCCACAAGACTAAAAAGGGCCAAGCAAAATTCAGCTTACTTCTGTTACTTCTAAGTAAAAGCATTGGCCAACACAAACTAAGGGCCTGTTTGGTTTCAATTTTCAGGATTTTGTAAAAGGAAATACTAAAAAACTGTGAAAACCACAAAATCCAGTTATCATTTTTCATTTCCAGTTTTTAGTATTCCTTTTACAAAATCCTGAAAATTGGAAAACTAGAAATGAAAACTGAAAAATGAGACCAAACAAGCCCTAAGCCTACTTGGTTTTAGTTTTCAGTTTCATTTTCGGTTTTCAAGATTTTATGAAGGAAATATTGAAAATTGTGAAAACTTACAGAATTCAGTTTTCAATTTTCATTTTTCAATATTTCCTTTACAAAATCCTGAAAATTGGAAAACTGAAGACTGAAACCAAATAGGCTCTAAAGAATCAGCCATAATGACCTTCCAACATTCTTTTAAAAAAAAGAAATCCAGCAAGACAGCATATGAAAATTGCCAATTGGAGTATTAGAAATGAAAACCAAAGTTCTTTACAAGTATGCTATATAGAACAAAAGTCCTCACCTCTGCTGTGCTCCTTCCTTCTCGAGCATTGTAGTCTATATTGGCATCAACAATTAGCTGAGGAGAAAAAAACTTAGTCAATTGAGGAGAAAAATATCAAACTTAACTGACAGAACAGCACTTGTTTATAGCTAAAATCAACAGATTCTGTGAGTGAAACTTTACCTAAGTACAAACAAATGACCAGATGACTCAGACTAAAGCTTCAGTTAAGCAGGGGTTGTTTATTTGGTCTTTTTTATTTTGAAATTTTAGAAAAATCACTCTACATGCACTTCCTAAATCAAAATCAAGTGAAACTTTTGAATGATATTAAAAAATAATGTTTCAAAAACAATAGTTTTCATGGTGGCAACATATTGGTCAGCAACTTTCATGGATGGCAATCTTATAGTGAAGAGCACTACTAAAATAATTCGCCAGCACAACAGTAAACAGCTTTGCTTGAAGAAACTGCTTTTTCTTATCAAAACTGGATATGTTACTTGGATCCGTCTTTATTTTTAATAGAAGAAACTTCATTAACGAGAAAAATAAGAATAATACAAAGAGCATAGAGGACAAGAGACCCTCAATGAGGGTAATCCTTCCTCCTAGAGAAAAATAAGCCCATTTCCAAGCATCAAGACGCTTATATGCCTTTACCACCATTGGATCCCCAAAAAGAGATAGATTACCACCCAACGTAATACCCAAAAAAGCAAAAGGCAAATCCAAAATTCGACAACCTATGAAGAAGCAAAAGCAAAAGATGGCTTGCCAATCCATATTAACTCTAGCTAAACTGCTTTTGCACCAATTAATCTTTAACCCAGAACATAACTCAGAAGTTTGCAAAACTGATAAAACATTCAAGATATGAAAATGGCTGACACAACCCATAAGTAATTAGTTTCTTTCACCAAGAACAGATCCACTCAGAAGCTGAACTGATAAAATATTTCCTTGGTTCTGTTAGATATGAAAATTATTTATTGATGCAGTCAGTTTCCATCTACAATAGTATT
Organism: Dalbergia cultrata; assembly: GCA_031216105.1. Classification (NCBI taxonomy): domain Eukaryota; kingdom Viridiplantae; phylum Streptophyta; class Magnoliopsida; order Fabales; family Fabaceae; genus Dalbergia; species Dalbergia cultrata. The sequence goes on along the minus strand of CM062349.1, from coordinate 1,334,981 downwards.
AAATAGGAATTATCAACACATTTGCAAAGCTATTACTATTTCATTCTAGGGTGTGTTTGGTTGTTTTTTTGTTGGGGGGGGGGGGGGGGAATTGAGGTGGAAACTTTTATAGATGAGTTCCATGAGTAAAAATAAACATGAAGTACCCCTAAAGTTCTAGTAAATAGGTGTAAGCGACTTGGCAAAATGGTTAATATATCCTTATCCTTATGAGCAGGCTTTGATATGAAATATGAATCATAATACATTGGGATCATGTCTCTCACTGGTTTCTACCATTTCAGATGTTTTTAAGCATTTTGGGATCAAACTGAGTGCCTTGTTCTGAACTGATTTCAGAAATAATTCCAACCCTATTTTTCTTTTCAAAATTCTTGAGGGCATACTTTAACACATACAAACCATTAGTTTTTGGTTTCTTGAAATCGTTTTCGGATTGGGATTCACAAAACTATGTTAGAAACCCAAAATACAAGAATAGAAATAAGCATGCCTGCAGTACATTAAAATCAAATGAAGTACAAAAATGCATGAATCATGTTCCTCACATATGCATATATGATTACTTTTGCTTTTCAAGCTCTAGCTCTTAATTAAATTTTTCTTTAGTTCATGATCATGAATACAATCTTTTCAAACACTGACAGTCTGAAAAGGTTCACGTTATTATGTCAAGTTCTTTAAATATCAATAAAATCACTAAGGATGCCCCAAGAAAAGGATAATACATATGATCAATAAATAATCCTAATGATGGCATCCTATAAAAACAAAAACAAAAACCAGGAGAAAAAGAATGAAAAAAATAAATGATGTGATATTGTTATCATCTATGAAATAATTGCATGGTTTATTTCTAGAATATAATATCAAGCATGGTTTGTATAACATAATTTATTCAGCCCAAATTACAAATAAATAAATACCTCATCCTCAGGAAATTCTCCAACTACTTTTGCTATGTACTGTTTCTGGACTAAGCCAGCTTCAATCTGCAACAATCAAATTCTACATTTATTGTATATTGTAGAAACAAAATCTGACGCAGACATATACAATGTGAATAGAAAGTCAAAACATGTAAATTATATCCCTATGTTATAAACTCATCAAGATTATCATGATTCATGACACAAGAAATTGAACTATTGTTTCATTTCTTGCCCTTTTCTTCCGATGAAAACCTCACTAAAAATTTGGTAAATGCAGGTTACAACTTACACCTCACAGACATGTTACTATGGTTATCAATTAAGTTTACATGATCATCCCTTTTCAGGATATAAATTGCATGACCATTATTGAATCTAAATCAGATACCCTTCGCACTAGTTTGCACACATTGCAGTAATCAAACATTTCTTGATAATCAGACTGTCATTTTTCAACCTAGCTCGGCTGCAGAACCCAGCACATCTCTTCTGGACATGTCTATACTTATGCTATGTCAACAAGAATTTTCTGTAACAACTGAATTCAAGAATAAAAAGTATACATGTAAACTAGCAATATAATAGTCCCTTATTACATGCAGATTACAGGCATAACTTGCTAGTTTTGTTTGGCAAAAGCAACTTCACTTTTCAGAGCACAGAAAAAATTAACATGCAAGTAGATAGAACCAAACACATTTATCATGGATTTGAATTACATAAATTATTTTCATAACTTCATGGTAATAAATAAAGACTGGAAAAAGTAGAACCAAACACATTTATCATGGATTTGAATTAGATAAATTATTTTCATAACTTCATGGTAATAAATAAAGACTGGAAAAAGTGCCATCCATGTGTGCCTCATATTTGCATTATCTGGTGCAATAATATTTGTTAAGCCATGACACGTCCCATATCAGTTGTAGATATTGCTTTAAAAAAAAATACTTATATTTAAGATGCCAACAACCCAGACAGCTCAAAGGATCAAGCAGAATGAACTAATGTTTCTCATTAGATATGTCATGTAAAATCCAACAGATCCATCATTTATTTAGATTAAAGAAGAAGAAATAGTGAATAACAAAAGAGAAGTCCTTGCCCAAATTCACCTGCTGCCTAAAAATATCAGCTTTTGAAGCATTTCTGGCCAAAATGAGCAGTCCTGAGACAAGGCGATCTAGTCGATGAACCGCTGACATGATGTGTCAAGGTAAAGTGCAAGTACAAAATGGATAAACTCTGAAAGATAAGGGTGTAAAAATAAAGTGCAAGGGAGAAGCTATATTTTAAGCTGATAGGAAATCGAACAGCTTAGTAGCATAAGACACTTCTCTTGATGATGATTACATAATGCACTTGCAAAAAATATTATTGGATACGAAATAGAGGTCCCAGCCGATGCTCTGCTTGAAGGATGCCAACAACAGTATTCTTACGATATTGACCACATGGATGCACCTATTTAACAGCTAAAATTCACAGCTTTAGAATTCATGAAAAGCAAATCAAACTATCATTAAGAAACACCTCTTTACCTCCTTAGGTAACTAATATAGAATTAAACTCAAATTAAAATATTCTTTTCTCAAAATTGAATGAAACAATTTGCATGAGATAGAAGATCAACATGTTAATCACACTGAAGCAAACTCTCCAAAAAACAAATAATTAGAACACTAATTTCCATCTTCTGCAGATATTATAGCAATTGCAAACCCAATGCATGTAAAACATGATGGGCAGAAAAACATCCTGGCAAATTCGACATACGCACACGTACACAGAGATGTCTAAGCAAGCCTACCAAAAAGAAGTCACAAATTATTCACTATAATTTATGCCGTTTTCCATATGAGTTCAGAAGAAAACATCATATGACTAGCAAATACAGTTCACATCCTGGTGGAAAAAAAGAAGTTAGGAAACAGCTGGAAGAGGATGAGCTCATTATCTCTCCATATGTATTTTACTTAACACGACAGCTTTATAGAATGGGCAATTTACTAATCCAGTTGTTAATGCTTACTTACAGGTACAGATGCCGGCTTACAAACAGTCAGCACATCAGGTTCTTTTTGAAGAATTGGAACATCGCAAGCCATCACAGGCGGTTCATGCCTAAAACCTTTGTGGCATCAGTTTCAAGTTATATCACTTCCTAAGAAGTCAAAAGTAAAGCATCAAGCACAAAGGCAAACCTGTGTAAGAAATGGCTTATCTTTTGAGATGGTTTAACTATGTATGAAACTGGTACCATCTCACCATCAACTTGAATCCTTCCACATTTCACTGCACTGACCTGCGACGCTCAACTCAACACAGACAATCAATTAGCTAAGACTTTGGGGCACTACCATGTTCACAGAGTTTAACCCAATAAGAAGCCTATGAAAGCAGTGAAACATATCGTTCCATTTGTTTAAGAAAAAGATGGATTAATTTTGATACACTAACTGTCACCCAATCATATAAATGTCATATCAGGCACCCGAATCTCAGACCTACTACCTTTTTCACAAACAACATCACATGATTGAATAACAATGTAAATGTAAAACTTTTTTAGACGGACAGCGCAACAAAATTAATTTTTTTAAAAAATAAATAAATCACTTATCTCAAATTAAAATAATAATAACTGTGACAATTCAATGTTAAAAAATACATATATATACTTTGATAATGGTTCAACTCATTTGAAAAATACAGTGAATATGATTTCAGGGCCTCTGAGCGTTGCCATTAAGTGCATCACACAAAAACATAAACATTGCAAAACCGGAATTTTCAATTAGGCAAACAAATAAACATTTTAGGGGGGAAAAAAGGCATACATGGGTCTTACATAATATTCATAAGGTCGACCCTTAAACTCCTCAGCGAACAAATCTACAATGGTTTTCCCCGCCCATCGATTTTTAACCTGGCACCAACCAATTGGTAGGGTTTAACGGGGGTTTTTACAAGTAGAAGATAAATTTAAAATATTGTTTTGAAAAAATAAGCGAAAAAAAGGAACCAACATGAGCTATAAATTCGAAGTAGTATGGTCTAACGAATCGAATTCCTGCAAAAAAAGAAGAAAAGAAAGATGAAGCCACACGGTTTTGTAGAATATTATTATTATGAAATGAATGTGCGGGGTTCGATGTTACCGTTTCGGAAGATGTAGTCGTGCGGGTGGGGGGGATTCGCTGGGGTCTGCCACACGATATCCATGCTCTGCTCGCCTTCTTCTTTTCTCTTCCTCTTGTTCATCTTTCCGCTTTTCACAGCATAGGCTACGCAAGAGATTGAAGCTTGGTGTTGGAAGGTAGTGTGTCTCTAATCGGTAGTGTCCCTGTCCCTTAAATTTTGAAACTACATAAATTTTGTATTTTCACATAAAAGGATAGAAAAATTTTCTGCCTCCACTATCATACAGATTTATACTTACAGTATCTCTGTATTTATGTCCGATATCACTAACCAAATACTATAGAAATGGGTGACAGTGTTGTAGCTATAAATGACTTCGTTTCATTTTGACTGTTTCTAATTCAAAAGAGGTCTTTAGGGTGAAAGCTAATTACGGTTGATGGCAAAGTTGTGGGACTCGGCCATGTTACTGATTTAATCGGTGGGTTATTTATTGAATTAGTGGAATTGAGTATAATTAAATCAATATATAAAAATATAATTTAATGTAATAAAATCTTATATAGATATATATAAATGACACACAACACCAAAAGGTTCTTTGGAGGCATGTGGGTCACGAGCGCGGCGTTAACCATTTAGCTACAGAATCAATCCAATCATAAAATTGGACATCAGTCTGGTTTATCAGTTTTCAATCTGTACCGGTTCTAAAGACTATGGTTGTAGGTTTGTTTATTGGAAAATCAGATTTAGAATGAAATTTTTTTGTTGTTGTCTAAATCGAAGAGTTTAAGGAGTCTATTGGATTTTAATTATTGATTTGATTTAAGTTGAGCTCAATTTATTTTAGAATTATAGTTTTTTAGAGTTGAATTTATTTTGTTTCAATTCCCAAGATTTGAACTAAAATATTTATTTAAATTAAAAAAAAGTATGAAATCATTTAAACTAACGATTTTGTTTGAATAATATAATTACATAGTTATTAAGTTTAGTCATGGTTCAGGCTCTTAAAAGAATCATTTCTAAAATTATGCAATAATGCCACAATATGAGGAAAATAATTTTAATGACAACAAATAAAGGTCACAGAATTGAACTCAATCACCTGGAGAGGGAGAACAAGAGACGATAATACCAAAAGAGCTCCATGGAGTGGTGATGACACCAAAGTCTTGAATCTTGGGGGAAGCTAGATTGGAGTGGGATTGAGAGAAAAAGAAAAAAAATGTGTTTAGGAGAGAGGATTTGGCATTTCTAATCAAAAACTTGGGGAGGAAGAGAGTGGGAAAGGGTTTTATAAAAGGGGAAGGGTCCATAAGGGGAACGATGTTGTTTTGGCATTGTTCATGCTTCAGGAGGACCGCTATAGCGGTCAGGGTATATCGTGCCCCCCAAACTGACCACTTATGACTGTTATAGCAGTCCTCAGACTCCAAAACGTCCTCAAAACCCATGCCTGGACCGCTATATATAGCAGTGACAGCAAACTCTAGTTCAGCACATTTGGGTCACTCTAGCATCGAGGTTGTCTCAATACTCACTTATTTACATTCCTCATTTATTTTACTCTATATTAACTTTAAAACATAAGTGTAAATAAGGAAATACCCCCATTTGAATTCAAATAAAATATAAAAAAAAAATCAAAATCTCAACCAATCAAAATCCAAATTTTGAGTTTTAGTTTAAATCAGGGAATCCTCAAGATTTTCTAAATTTGTGGGCTAACAACGAAATATCTACAGGTTTCATAAAATTTATTAAAAATCATTTTTTAACTTATTCCTTATGGGAACAATTATCAGGACTTTTGATCCCAATAATGTATATTTATCATATAGCCCTCAAAGAGCGTATAGGATCCTAATTTAGTGAATTTAGGACTCGGTAACATGGGTGGGTCTTGAAGGATCTTGAGGCTATACGGAAAAAAATCTACTGACACGTATATCTTGAGTATCATAGCACTTTAACCAAAATAAGTGTATTATACCTTAGAATTTTGAAATATGTACAAATTAATCTCCTAAATTTTCTTAATTGTGTTACTCATACCCTAAATTTTCTTAAATTTGGAATATTTTAAAATTTAGGGTTTAAAGTGCACATGACATATAGTTTAGGGGATAAAATACAATTTTTACTAACATTTATGTCAAAATATAATATAATGCAATATTAAAACAATATTTCAATATTATAAGATAAAAGCTACTAAAAAAATGTTAAGCAAGAACACAGAATTACTAACAAAAAATAAAAGCTAAGTTTAATATATGAGTTTAATTTTGATACATTGAAAATCTAAAAAAGTTTTACACCATTATCTAATCAAATATCTTATTTTGTAAAACTTTTCAAGTAGTGAGATGGAAAGTAATCATATTTACTAATATGTTATTATACGATTATATGACTGTGTAAAATTCTTTTATAAGAATGTATTCCAATTAAGTTGTTAATATATTTATTAATATATAAAAAAAATAATTTTATAGCTATTTTTTTGGCTGCTTTTTTATACAGCTATTTAGTTGCATGTGTATATTCCACGTAAAAAAAACTATGTATTTCAATTTACAAGATTTTAAAGTGATAGATAATTGAAGCAAATATTTCTATTACCATATCATTAATTCAACATACAATTAACTGTTTATATACAACTTTTTAGTTTTTATACATTGATTACTAATAAAAATTAAAAGGAGAGAATATAAGATATCTAGTAACTATTATTAATTTGTTATATGGACCACTGTTTGCATTGAAAAAAGAAAAAGTGTTATTGTATACCACTCTAAGTCAGATAGTATATTCTATCAATCTAGATCGGCAGGTAGCATTTTTCTTTCTTAAATGCAAAATCTTATCTATGTCTTCTTTCTTAAAATTTCAAGTGACATTTGTGAATCATTTCCTATTTAAGCGTAAGATAAATGCCTAAACTTTATCTTAACAATTTTAACTTTCAATGATCATCATAACTCCATATTTAACAAACACACAGAAAGAGAGAAAGAAGAAGAACAGTGCATGCCCAATTTCCCATAAAGTCAAACAAGTCTTCAGAATCACTCATCCTTGAAGGCAAGCACTTAAAAAATTCCACCTTTCTCTGGCTTTTCTCTTCTGGGTTTTCTTAGTTTTTATTGTTTTGTTAATCAAATTCCAACCTTTGAAGAGACTTTGTGTTTTGCGGTTTGAAAAATTGAATTTTTAGGAACTGGGTTGAAGAAAAAATTGAAAAAGAAGAGAGAAGAAGTGAAGTGAAATGCCGGAAGAGGAGTTGGTGGACATAAAGTTCAGGTTGTCCGATGGCTCCGATTTGGGACCCTTCAGGTACTCTTCAGCCGCCACCGTCGATGTTCTCAAGCAAAGGGTTGTCTCCGATTGGCCCAAAGGTTAGCTTCATCACTCTTTTTTCCTCCTGAATTGTTCATTCTTTGGAGCTGTTTGATATTGCTAAGTTTTTTTTTTTTTTTGTGGGTTTGGTTTTTCTTTCTTTCTTTTTTTTTGTTTTCGGTTGCTGAGTCATAATAATTGCCGTGTTTGTAATTCATAAGAGTGGGAGATGTATAGAAAGTGTCTAGCTTTATTACTTTAATGTCAGAAGCTGGCGATTTAGTTGATTTACACGTTGAATTGTTATAGTTTTAATCTGGGACCTTTTGCTTACTTGCTTAGAGATGGAATTAAATTTTGGATGAGCTGGTCATGTTTAAATCAATGCCAAATGGAGTGGAATAAAATGGAAATGTGGTGTATTGGATGGAATGGGCTCCATCCATCTCCATTCCATTCCATCTAATTATGTTGTATCCAAACAGTGGAACTCATTATAGTTCCACTCCCCCCTTATTCCACCAATATTCATGTTAGCATTTAGCATGAGAGAATCTGCTCTTGCTTAGAGATACCTATTTATATGTATGTTTCTGGCAACGTCACCATTTTTGTGTGTGTGCACGCATGCGTGTGATCATGTAATATGCATAATAGTAATTTTGGAAGTTGGAGGATTAGGAGCAAGATGTTATCCCTTTTTCTTTTAATGCTAAAATGTGATAGCTTTGACATATATAGCTATTGTCGAAATGATGATCTTGATGATATTAAGAAAACCATATCACTTTTGTCAAAATCCGATCTGAATTGTATCATCAAATTGAAGCCACTTTTGTTGTTGTGTTTGTATGGGAGGGCAGGAGTAACCTAAGAGGGAAAGAAGGGGGATGTGTTGTCCTCCCTTTTCCCTGAAGGCCCCAAAATTCTACCCCCTCAAATTGATAGGTAAAAAAAGGGCGGCCTAGTGCATGAGGCTCCCACTAGGTGGGAGTCTGGGGAGGGTAGATATATGCAGCTTTACCCCCACTTTGTGAAGAGGCTGTTTCCAGGATTTGAACCTGTGACCTCCAGTTCACAAGGCAACAACCTTATCATTGCACCGGGACTCACCCTCACCCCCTCAAATTGGTAGGTAAGGTGGATAAATGGTTTTTATTAAATTAAATATGTTTTCTTAGGCATATGTTTTAAGATTGCAACATAAGGACTATATTGAAATTTAAATTTTATAACTCATCCATTCCCTTACTTCAACTTCCGGACAAAAGGATGGGAGCCCCTCCTATCCTTAAACATTCAAACAAGGGGAAGTCCTCCTCCATACAGTCTTTCCTTTTCCTTCCCTTTTACCTCTTCTCACAAGCTTCCAAACTTGAGTTTTGGCTGCATGTTTTTCAAATAAAAACAAATTGCACTGTTGTAGTCACAACAATCTTTATTATTATCGCAGTTGCAGAGATGATTACTTTTTGATGGATGTCAAATTTATCTGTGTGTAAAGAATAGGTACACAGCGTCCCATCAGAATTCTTATTCATAAGGGCAAACACGCATGGTTTACTTGGTTTTGCTTAAAACATATCTAACAAGGGTAAATGCTGCAGTCGCTCTATTGTCTTCGTCATTGTGATGCAAAGACACTTTACCTTTTCCCTGTCACAGATAAATAATTATTCAGGATTTGGATGTCGGTTCCTATGTGAAGATTGATACTAGCAGATGAAGATTTCATCCCAAAAATTCTATTACTTAAGGGCAGAGAGCTTCTGATTTTGCTGAAGCCAATAATATCTCTACCATGCATGTGTTTGAGTTAGATCTCTTTCTTTGTTCTGAGATCATATGCAATAAATGGGTGTGTGTTCTCCAAAATTCTGTGTCAACCTTATCTTAGAACTATAAAATGATTGGGAATGCCTAGATGATTAAAATGAATGAGAATCGATGTGTACTTGGTCCTGACTCTTGAGCACTGAGAAATCTTATCTAATTTGCCAGTTGGCTCAATAATAGTTGAAGGTCAATGACCAAGTGAAAATTAAATTGCATTAATATACTTTCTATGAAAATATGACATTGACTATGTAAGCATTACTTCTGAAATTTTTGGCTAAACTCTTTGAAAGGAAAATTTGAGTTGCAAATATCTTGACTTCTTCACTATCATACACTCCAGATTGAGGGCCCTACCAAAATCACTTTTTGATGCCTTTTCAAATAGATTTTGTAAGGAGGCAATTAAACATGATTATCATTATCATTAAATTGCTACGAACTATTATGTATTATCATGTGCGGTGGTTGTTAGCTCCGTAAAAAGAATGAGATATGTACTGAGTCAATCAACTTGTTATGATGATTATTCATGTGGCTTTATTGGGATCTTGTTTACAACTTATTTAGGATAGGGTACAACAACGGTTGTCTCAAGTTCTCATCTAGAATATCATTCAATGAAGTATTTTTTTCCCTATTTTTCCTCATGTTCTGTCATTTACTTTTATTATTATTTGCATTACCATAGGTAAAACAATCGTCCCAAAGGCAGCAAATGAAGTGAAGTTGATTAATTCTGGTAAAATATTGGAAAATAACAAGACTGTTGGTCAGTGTAGAGTTCCATTTGGTGATTTTGCTGGGGGAGCCATAATAATGCATGTTGTTGTACAGCCATCTCTTGCAAAGACTAAAGCTGGTAAGCTTACATGAACTTCATATTAAGACTACATCAATTCGTTTAGTAGCATTGAATTTAGATTGTCAGAATTTTTTATTTGAAGTTTACTGCTGCTGTTTATAACATGATTTGAATATTGAGTGGGATTCACATCAGTACCAACTTCCCAATGCTGGCAGCTGGATCTGTTGTTTTATGTTTACTCAAGATCTAAATGATCTAATAAAGTTTTGATCCATAGTTATTAACCTAATATGGTTGCTACTATCCAGAAGTAGATTGAGATCCCTTCAGAGCATTTCAAATTTCAATCATGTTATCAATATAGATGATGTAGAACTTCCAGAAAATCCTAATTTCTGGGACACTTGAAGATGAACTGAGAACAGCCTAATCATTAATTCATTATTATAGATTTGTAGGGAGCAAGTTTTCTTTTCATGTTTTTTAACATTAATATGTAAGGACCCCAATCCTCATTGAATATATATGCATTTCCAAAGGGAGAATGGAGAACTAAAGCAATATAGGCTATGTAGGCGACAGTTTCTTGATATCATTTCTCCAACATGGTATCTAACTCCCTTGATCATAGCTGGTGATAGTTCTGGGTCTTGCTTGACATACAAGTAAAATTCTTTTAGATCTTAGAATTGTTATGAACAAGAATTCACTAGCTAACTATGAATCACGGACATGCCATTTGGATGTCGTGTCTACATGTTAGACATGTGCCTGCGTTGGATCTTGTCTGATATACTAACGACACACGTTTGTATATATTTAATTTAAAAGTTGTTTATTTCTTCTTCTTTTTTACTTTAACGTAGAAAGACAAAGCATAGATAACATCATTTAAAATTTGAAAAAGGAAATAATACAAATTTTGAGCTTATGTTGTATTTTGAAATAATTTTCTGATATTTCAAGAAAATAAGGCATAAATGAAGCTTTTATAAATAATGTTACAGATAACAAAACTTTTTCTTTAAATTTTCAGTCATATGTATATATATATATATATATCAGTGTCCTATAATGTTTAAAACCTTATTGCAATCCTTTGTGTCCGTGTCTTGTATTTGTGTGTGTCAATGTTTGTGCTACATAACTTGCCGGACAATGTTATGTTTTTGTTTCAAGTGGAATCTTCCTTTTTCCCTGTTTGGAGCAGTTGTTGGTAAAGGAAACAGGGAAGCTTCAGTTATTTTAGGCTCAAATGTCGGTGACGAATGCCAAACAACATCTGAATGAGATCTGATGTCCATGAGTTTTATCTTCCTGTTCTATATACTGTCACAGACCAATTTTATGCATCAACGGTTATCACCATGTGTTGCTTTTTACTCCTCATAGTTTATTTGCTGCTACAAAACACCACTGCTATTAATTTATCAGTGGTTGCTGTTTGCGGGTGAGATTGTCAAGTCAAACAGTAATGGAGCTCTCACCATTGATTCGTTTGACTCCATTTCTTTCGTTGGTTGCATTATGGGGGAAGGGCCTCTTATCACGCTCTGGTTAAATTGTCTGCATTATGCTAATAATGTAGAGGGTAAGGAGAAGAATCATCTATCAAATATAGATCATAGTATATAATATATGATTACTTGATAATATAAAATACTTTACACTAATAATATATCAAAATTACTCTCAAATATTAGTATGAAAGTTTGAAACATGTAATGGGCATTGAGGAGATACTTTTTGCATGAGTTCCACTGTACCTTTAACCTGAAGGTTGCAGAAATACACAGTATAAAATGACATTTTGTATCTCTTTTCCTGAACAGAAAAGAAGATTGATGATTTTCCCAAGAAGATTGTCTGCGCTTGTTCCATAATGTGAGGACAGTTCGTTGAGTTTGGAGATCTCCCCATCCTTAATTCATCAATCAATATCACTCAGCAAACTGCATAGATCATCTGTTTGCTTTGGGCAAACCCTTCTCTTTTCAGCATTCATGTGTAAAATACTTGCATAGTTGAAATATTATATATATCATGATTATCATGAAAAAAAAAAAGTTTGTCTAAGTGGTGACTTCCAAAAATGTCATTCTTTTATTACAAGGTCTGAAGAATTGATGAGATAAATAGGCCATCGATTGTTACCATTCATTGGGCGTGACGTTTTCATTTCAGGTGTTTTTCCCTAAACGTGTGCAAGGTAAAACTCTGGAATGCTCGGCAGTATAAGGCATAACTCTCACCCAAAACTAACTTATAATAAATAAAGAAAAATAATGATGATGAAAGTAGTTGACCAAAATGAAAAATAATGATGATGGTGTGAATTGATATATGAAGATGGAGCCGTTGAAAAGTCGGAAACCGACAAGCCTTTCAGTTTTTCCTGTCGAATAAATACTGTTTTGAAACCATGATATATTGATATGTACTTCGTTGCGCCTTTTATTTCCTCTCTGAGCAAAATTGAATCGAGCCAGGTAGTTCAGAGCAGAAGATAAATAGTATTAATTGTGTTTTCTTTTGTCTTTTCTTTTGGGTTTTTCAGCCGTATTTATTACCGGCTAACCACAGCATAAACGTATACACTTACCAGAATGTTTTGCTAATGAATGCTCTTAAAACATTAGTTACCGTATTTAAAAGAAAAATGATTTTACGTAAAATATAAAGTACTTAAACTTTTCGTGCGTTACACAGTTTAATTAAATCACTAAAGATACATTTTTCGCAAAAGATCTTCAATAAAATACGATTAGATAATTCTGTGAGATTCTTTATGATAATTATAATTAATACAACGACAGAATCATTGTCTCAATCAATTAATAATATTTTCACTTTCTTTGAAACCCACCATGACATCACCCCACCCAGGGGGGCAAGAATAAGACAAGGTATTGAATTCTTACTGATGCAACCCAACTAACCTTTATTCTCTCGAGCAGGCGTGAATCGAATTAATATTTCTGGTAAATAAATGGCACTTAAATTTGGTGGTTTTCGGGTAGGCATTATGACAAGTCACGAGCCACCCGGGTCACACTGCACTGTACAAAAAATACATACACACATCACTGCTCTTATCTCCCTCGCTGACAAGGTAAGTTGTCAACGGGCACAGAGGATGAAAGTAGTAGGGGGACCTGTTGTTCTGTTTTCTTCCACATTTCTTTCTCAAAATGTCGAGTGGAAAATGGCCTCAATGCTTGACTGTAGCGTATGTGCTAATATGCAAATGCCATGAAACTTTGGAGGGATGGTGGCAATACTTAATGCTTGTACAGTTCTATTACTAAATGTACACAAGTGTGAAATGGCTAAAAGTATATATGCCACCACACCCAAACAAACAAAGATAAAGCAATAAAAGTAAGGCAATTGGGTGTGGAAACTTTATCCTCAGCCTCACCTGAAAATTTTGAGCACATTCCTCTTATCACATTTCAAAGATTCCATCCAAATGCACCAAGTAACTGGAAATTATATTTGGCATATACCTATATATGTGTATATACATGTCAAAAAAAATTTATGCAAAAATCCAACCAAACCATCCACCAAACCCTCCTCCCAAAACTCAAGGAACCAAAACACTCCACAATCTCTCAATCAACAAATCTCTCAATTAAGTTGCCCTATCCCCTGTGGACTAGTTTTTTCTATGGCTGGATCGTCATCAATTATAGCAAAATCTAAGCTAATGATTATATATCACCATAAAGATGGGTGGTGTCAAATGCAAACCACAGAGGAAACTGAGAGGGGGTAGAGGAAGGTGTTGGCATACTGGAAGGAGATGGTGCCGCCATTGAGCAAAGGCCTGCCATCATTGACAAGGCAGTCGTTGTAGCGGAGGCGCTTGAAGACCTTGGGGTTGATGAGGCGTGCAGAGCTGAACCACCCACAGGTGAGGTGTATGGCGGAGATGTCGCAACCACTGACGCACATGTTCATTATCTCAACTGTGTATGTTGGGATCCCACTTGGTAGTGGGGCCGTGGGGCCTTGGCTGATCACAACATCAGACTTGCTGCACTTGTTGTCACCCCATATTCGGTTTGGTTCCACCATTGCAGTGCCTGCATATAAAAAAAATAAAAAGGGTCTTGTTTTAAAACACACAAAAGATGAACTTTGCATCAATTTACTGACAAAATAACAAAAACAATAAAAAGGGTTTTGTTTTAAAAGAATCAAAAGAAGACCTTTTACATCACAACGCTAGTGAAAACAAAATAACAGAAAAAGGATCGTTATTATGGATTAAAAAGAAAGTGGCACAGTACTATTACTACAGTACATGAATCATTGCATTATATCATAGTCAGAACAAAGAACAAGTAACAATAACAATAACAACCACCCCATCCACTGACTCAGAACGGGACAAAATTCCAATTGAGAAATTATTATTTGATCAAAAAGGATACAAGGGAAAGCGAATCAAACAAATACAATAGCCACAAAAAGGCTAGCAACTCAAAACCATCTCTCTTTTTTTCCCAATTTTCAAATTGAGTAAAAAACCAATTATTCGAATTTCAAAGGTCCCTTTAACCCTTAATTAGCAACAAAACGGGTAAAGCCATTTGTTCATTCATTTCATTACCACGATGAAGAACTTTGCGGTGGTGCACGTTTGTTCCTTCCTCCGCACCCAGAGACATCGACACGGCGGTTCCAACACCCCCACCACCAAAAACTGCAAAACAATCCACAAAGAAAAAAAATATTTTTAAAAAAACAAACTAAATAAACAAATTCGAAGCACCTACCTAATGTCCCACAAAACTAGACACAATAAGACAAGAAAAAGGAGAGAGAGAGAAGAAAAAAAAAAAAGGCAGAGTCACCACCATCACAGAGAATCACATATAACAACTCTCTTAAACAATAGACAACATTATGATTAACTTCAACTATATATAATAATAATAATAATACATAAATAGATGACGAAAATCGGGTGAAAAGGAAAAGGCACCTGCGAGAAGAGCGAGGAAGAAGAACAAGGAAGTCCGTTGAACCGAACGGAGTTCCATGAGACAACAGCCTGGAGGAGCGAGGGAGCGAGTCAGAGTCGGTTGGGACTCGGCTAGGGAGTGACTCGGGGAGTTGAGACGAGTCAAGCGAACCGTCTTGAGAGCAACTACATGGGAAGAAGATGAGAGAGAAAGAGAAAGAGAGAGAGATTAGAAAGTAGTAAGAGTCATTTTATATAGTCACATCACATCACATCATAATATCAACTTCATCAATCAGTTATTGAGAAACCAATAGCCGTCGATCCAAAAAGTTTTGAAAAAAGAAAAAAAAAAAAAGTTGAGCCACTGAAGGTAAGAGGTCACGGGGCTACGGGGACGGGGAGAGAGAGAGAGAGATACGTAAAAAGAGGGTTGAAAAGAAAGAAAAAAAAAAAAAAAGAGCATTGATTTGATTCATCAAACAAAGCAAGCTAGCTACTACCACAACCAGAAAAATTAAAAAATTAAAAAAAATTTTAAAACCTGCCTCAGCCGCACGGTGTGGGAGCGATCAGAGTATAAAAACCGTATTCATTGATTGCTCCATCGTCCATGCATTTGTTCTTTCTTGTGTTGTGTTACTTGTTTCTCCGGTGACCGTGTAACGAAGGAAGGAAGGAAGCGAACACTCACGCAAATCGAAAGGGGGCGGCGAGGAAGGGGAACAGAAGAAGAAGAAGAAATGTTGTGTGAAGAAGAATACGCGTAGAATAATAATGGAAATTAAAAAAGGGTGTTTGTTTGTTTGTTGAGGCGAAGCGACAAAGGTGGCAGTGAGGGAGAGGAGAGGTGAATCGTCAAAAAGGCTAAGGGCATTTATAAGTGAGCGAGGAGATGCAAAGTGGTATTAGTAGTAGTAATATGCCAGACACACACCATACACACTCTTTCATTCTTCACAGACACAAAGTCAGAGAGATGAAGAGGGTGCACTAGCCACTAGGTAGGAGTAATAGTAGTAGTAGGGTTGAGGGATTGCTCTACTCCTACTAGTCTTTTTTCTTCTTTTTTGTGTTGAGCGGGAGGTGTTGGAAATGGAGGACTCTCCGTTTTTTGGTGGCTTTTGGTTATTACTCGCCATCCGGTCTCTGCCTATGTATACAGTGCTGTGTCACTGTGCTAAGTTTGTAGTATTAAATTAAGGCTTAGTCGTTGCCTCTTACTTAATTTTTTATAATTTAAATTTTTTAATTAAATCTTTATAGAATCTAAGAATTTTTAATTAGATTACTGTTATTATGAAAATATAATATTCACAAAATATTTCTTTTTTTATGAGAGAATGAAGATGGAGATAGAAATAGAGTGTTTCAATTTTTATAATGACAAACATCTTATTAAAAAAATTTCATAAATTATAAGAATTTGATTCTAAACTTTTAAACTATAAAAATCGAATTAAAAACTGAATAAAATTACAAGAACTCACAAGCTAATTAAATCCCAAATTTAAAAGAAAAATAGGATATTTTGTACTCATTTCACTTTTACAAATAGGATATTATTCATTTTTATCGCTAAAATTATATACATATCTTAATTATTTTTGTTTATTATTGGATTAATTAGTATTTGATTTTAAAATCATAAATTATCTTGGTTTCGGTGGATAAATACTAACAAATTAATTGATTGATTTAGATGAAAGTTATTAACTTTTGTTCACTAATTTAATTTAAATATATATTTAAGGGATTAATACTAGTTATTTATGCTTTTGGGAACTATTGTCATTCATAATTATAAAATTAAAGGCTAATTACTTAGATTTTAAATTTCATACATCACAATAACTCGTATATGCAATTTTAATGATCAATATGAACAATAACTTCATTATGCAAAGGGGACACTTTGTTTAGCAATTTACTATAGATATGCAAATAACTCATATAGTTAGTGTTTATTACATTTATTATTTTATATATTTAGTATTTATATTTTCAAAAAAGGAGTTTATATGTAATTTCCTATAATATAATTCAATCCTATCATTTCATACGTATAATTTTTTAAATAATGAATACAAGATTCAATTACCTTTTTAATTTGATGCAGAGTCAATTATCTTTATTAATAGAATATACTAATATATATTTAGATAGTTAAACAATTGTATTAGTACATTAAAAATAAATTCTTTAAAAAATAATAAATTTATAAATGAATAGTATACCTCAGGAATTATGACTGAACGGGCACAATCCAATCTAATTTTACATGAACATATAATAATTCCAAATGAAGATTTGGGTTCAATCACCAATGCTAGAGGTACCGCACGTGGGGCTGTTGTTAACCGTGGACCCGTGGTTTCAAAATGATATCAATGAATATGATGTATCATTATTATCAACAATAGTAATAATATTCCCATTCTCATTATTAATGATGATTAGCTACGCTAGCTATATAGCTCCTCCCCCCACTACTGTCAGCCTTTCACAAAGTAAACGCCTTTCTTCTTCAATGAATACTCAGGTCTTTGTGAGCGATGGGCAACATCTAATCTAATACCATATTCTATTCTAATCGAAATTAGAATATTTTATCTAATTAATACAGTGAGAACAATAGTTAAGGATATAAAAGAGGAAAATGTAATTTGAAAAGGAGAATGTTTGCATTTTCAATACTTTGGACCCATCGCTGATTTTAAAATTTTACCTTTTTGGGTATTTTTAACTAATGACTTTAGGAGATTGATTAATAAAACTCAGATTACAAAATGGTTACTTTTTAATTTTATAATCCTCCTAAGCGCAACTTATTTTATATTATGCGAACAAGACAAGAGAATATTGGGAAGATATTTATGAGCATTGAGTAGTATATAATATAATATAATATATACTATTAGAATATTTATATTTGAAAGGAGAGTGGAGATCACGCGGTCCAAGCATGCAGAATTGAGGTGAAAGATGTCCTCTTGAATTTCCAGTCAGTCCAAGAGTCGTGCGCAACCAAGCAGGCAGGCACATTCTGCTGTTTTTGTGCACGTACAGTACATACATGCGCCCGTTACATGCAATTGCAATTGCAAAGCATGGATGCCAGCAATGGCACCGGCCCGACATTACAATTTGGCTATTCATCGACGCTGCGCCATTTGTCATAAAAGAACCAACCGGCAACCAATGGTGACAACTGAACTTTGTCCTTTTCTTCACTTTCGTTAAGTTTTATTTAATCAATGTTTGACGAAAGGAAAAAGGATCATTTTAAATTTTAATCACTTTATTTATTTTATCTTATAATATTATGTTATTTATACTTATGATATATGAGTACAATATATGGATATAATATCAACTCACATCTCATGCATTCACTATTAAATATGATGCATATCCTACTTGAATGGGGTCAATACCACATCTAATGGTGAATAAGATATGAGTTTATAGAATGTCTCATACATTATGACTATAAATAATTATTTTCTAATTGGATGGGCACTTGTTTGCGTTTACATTGTGGGGCGAATCGAAGCTCGTGTGTTCTTGCTTGCTTCTTGCATTGAACTCACCAGTGAGGCCCCTAGCTAAATCGTATGTGAGTGTGCTTAAATGACCACCACCATCAGTCATATTAATACAATAAAACGCATAGGAAAAGTTTCGCGAGGCAATTCGACGACGTACGGAGAGAAAATTTAAGCATTGTAGAAAGGTTGAATTCATCTAATGAACCATAGTTTCACTGATTTTTCAAATAGGCTAATGTTGTTTAAAATTAATTGTTAAATTCTCATATATCTTTCGTTTGTTATACGATCGAATTCTTGTTTGTTAACTTTCATTAAACTGAAAAATCTATTAAAATAACCGCCAAATTTTAAAGATATATTTAATAAATAATTTAATTTATAGATGATTTAATTTTGGTGGGGTCATCCAATTATGTGATGTTATACATAACACTCCTGAGGTAGTAAGAGCCAATCACCTATTTTAATATGATAATATATAATTGGATGACAATTTTTAATATATATCAATGTATCAAAATTATTGTCTTGAATAAATTCTTATAATGTATTTAATTTTTAAATAGATGATTATAGCTTAATAAATGTCAATTGTTTATGAAGAACTTATTTTAAAATTCTAAACTTATAGGAATTTAACTACAAACTTTTTTAACTATTAGAATACATTTGAAAAGTCAAAGTCACAAATCTAGTTGCAGATTAATTTAACTTTAAATAAAGTGTGTTTATTTTAAATTTTGAAAAAAAATTATAAAAACTAAATTTTATATATAACTGAAAAAATAAAAAACTATTTTTGAGAAGCTACTAATTTTAGCTTCTATAAAAAAAATTGAAAATGAATTTCTTTAAGTTTTAATTATTTTTTAAAAATTATTTAAATATAT
The DNA here is from genome assembly GCA_031216105.1 of Dalbergia cultrata. Lineage (NCBI taxonomy): Eukaryota > Viridiplantae > Streptophyta > Magnoliopsida > Fabales > Fabaceae > Dalbergia > Dalbergia cultrata. The sequence continues at coordinate 1,315,488 of CM062349.1, read as the reverse complement.
AAAAAAGTGATTTTTTTTAAATAAAAAATAATTATTAACTAAAATAATCACAAATAAATCAACCCATAGAATAGGACTCTGGTAAGTGGTAACGCAGCAATGGCTCCAAAATCATTGGATAAGATGGTTACCAGAGTGAAGTGGTGATTCTATTTCTACCACAAGGTCGTTGACAACGACTCGGACCACAATTCCTAGCTAGCTACCAGCAAACAGTACATACTTCCTCATTTTATTCCCTTGATCCTTTTCAACACTATACATGCCTAATGCCTACCAAAAGTGCACCATAGCATTTGCCTTTCTACAAAAGTAGCGCAGTATAAAACACCGTGTTATATTTTAAGCTAATCTGCACAACGTGGGTGACTAGGTCATGGCGCTTCCCTTCACACGCCAGCACAATGGGTAAATGTTTACTTTGATCCTTAAAATTGTAAGTACATTTCACTTTTATATCATGAAATTAAGAAAATATTATTGGACTTAGCGACTAATATATAGCATGATTAAATGATGCATATGGATAATAGTGAATATTAAAATAAATTTAATAGAATTAAATCTATTAATAAGTGCAACTAATAGAAAATGGACACCAAATTTTAATTTAGAAACCCGTGAATACTAGAGAAAAAAAAACCATATGACAAGTTTAAAAAAATATTTCACTACATTCGAAATAATTATAAAGTATCTTTTTCACATCCCCACACCCAAAAAATATATATAGTGTTTTCCAATGAGTATCATCCTATTTAAATATACTATAATTTTACTGTGTTAAGGATTAATAAAGATGAAAAGTATAAAAAAAAAGGATTAATAAAGATGATACTTAAAATATTCACGATATATTTACACTCGCCTTTTACTCTTTAGTATTTATTCACTCTATTTTTCCTCCCCATATTAGATAATAACACACTCTCTATGTATGCTTTTTACTCTGTGCTCTTTGAATGAGCAAAACACCTTTATGTATAGAGGCTCAATGCTATCTGAACGTTTCTGGAATTCGGCTTCGCGTGCAACGCAGTAATTGCATATGTGAATAAAAATCACGCATGCTGATTTTTCGTTCACTGTCTTCACGTTGCACTGTTTCTTCTTGCAACCAATTTCAATCTTGACTTTAATGCATTGCCATTCATTCAATTCACTTATTTGACAATGCATCCATGGCTGTACCCCACAAGTATAAATCTGGTTCATCAAATTGCAAAAATTAATTAAGCTTATTCCTTATGCTAATATTCATGAGTATTAACTTGGATCATTAAAAGGATTAAATTGAATATTTTTTACAATTTCAGATACCTAGGTAAATCTTTAGTCCAAGTAAATGCTCGTGTTCTTGCATACTTCGATAGCATTGACCGTCTAAATTTAGCGACACACATTCAATTTACATGTTACAGTATTCATGTGGACACTATTTAATATATTCATTTAGACAAGGCACCTTTAGCTTTGCTTTATTATATCATTATTCGATCGGTCAGTTTGGTGTCTCGTTAAAAATAAAATTAAATGCATAAGCAATAAAGAGATGAATTTTAAAATCAGTAGTATATGAAATTATTGTATGAAAACTTTTAATTCTTAATTTTGAAGATCCTAATCTGGCTCTTGAGTAACTTTGTTTGTTGAGAAAAGGGCTCCACCCTCCACATACGAAACCCAATAGAAGAGACATGAAAATGACTTCCACAAATTGGTGCTTCTAATTCGAGTGACATAGTGACTCATTAGTGAGCCACAATCAGAACCACCCCGGCCCCAAGTGCACACTAATTGCAATTAAGAAAAATGGCACCATGAATATGCTTTCTTCAAACGATTGATTACAATCGAGTGCTTGTTAAGCGTGTCTTTACTCTTTGTTGACATTCGTGCAAACATTAACACTACCAGCAGTTCCATCTTGAAGATCATTTGCAATGCCAATGCACAGTAAATTTCCCACCACATTCTGCAAAAACTTTAAGCGAGTGTCCATAGCCACTCCATTTTTGGTAATATCAATTCCTAATAAATGATGTTTTGTCCAATTGTTTAAAAATATCTCTCTTCTTTTTTTATAAACTACTTGATTAATTATATTATTTATAATATACACATAATTTTCATATTAGTATTTTCTTCAAATATTTTACTTATGTAATATTTTATTTTAGTTACTAAAATATTTTTATTTAATTTTCTTCTGAAACATATTATATAAATACAAAAAATATAACTATGTAACAAATGATTCTCTTAATCTTAATAATAGTTTTTAAAATAAATTAAGTTTTTTTTTTTGCTTTTACGTACTTCAAATAAATTTTTTCAACCATAATAATTTTTTTGTTCTTTTTATTTTAATATTCTATAAATATGATCCAAAATAAAGAAAAGTTCAGAAAATAAAATGTGATAAGTTTTATTGAAATGAAAAACTTATCACTAATAAATTTAAATTATATTTAATATTCATTGTCAACATAATTTTTTTTTTTTACTATCATCTGATGTTATTTTGTCATTTTACTTAATTAATTTAATATCTTATATATCACTAAAACACCTTAAATTTTGTGAAAATATATCATCAAATATTTGTATATAATTCAATAGTGTATATAATTATGAGGTAAATAACTAACTTAAACAAATCATGTTACCATGATTTATATGAAAAATAAAAAAATAAAATCATAATAAAATTTCAAAGATTAACACGCTAAATAATGTTAATATAATATCTTTATTTAATATAAAAATAATGTGGAAATTATTTTGAGTATAATATTTTTTTCTAGAAATACCTCCCTTCATTATTTTTTTCTTAATGCTTAAGATTCTTCTTCAAATTTGTATTGGTATTTTATAGAAAATATAATCAATATTGAAACTTTTAAAAACTGAATTAGTTATTATTAACAAAATTTAATAAATTTATTATGAATGAAGAATACAAACCGCAACATATATTAATAATAATGAGTTGGAATAGTATATTGAAGTAATAATAGATTGTTAGTTTAAGTGTGAATGAGAATGAAGAATATTTTTGAACCATCAAATAAATTGTTATTAAATAAAGAGTGGCATTAGCCAAAAGGAAGTGGCTCAAACTTTAATTTTAAGTGCCTTAGTCAATTTCCTCATATAGCCTCAAGCCTTCAACAATTTTGGAAAATTAGAATCACTTCTAGAAAATTTTCATTTTAGAGGCAAAGGAAAATTTATTTTCTTTTTAGTTCATAAATTAATTAATCACCTTCAAAGGTTTTTAAAAAAACAAAATATCCATTTTAATTACTAAAATGCTAAAATTAATTATGAATGACTAATTATCCATTAACTAACTAAAATAATTAGTGTATAGAAATCAGGACGTTACAATGTCCATAGAGCCTCAAACAAAACTCTCCTTTTTATAAAAGGAAAGGAGCTCAATCACTGGAAATGCTAAGAGCTCATCGGATGCTAAAATTATGCTACCATTATGATTCTGTGAAATTGCTACCATTATGTTTCGTGATGTAAGTTTGATGTCATGAAGCAGGGCATGAAGCAGCGATACTGTGGGGCAGGGTCAGTAAGGCAGATGAGCAGGAATTTGCTTTCCATGGTGTTAGAGATAAGAGAAGTTAGTTATGTTAGCTATGCAGTTAGAAGTTGTTACAGTCAGTTAGTAATCTATTAGTAGCCTCACAGCTCATCATAGAGCTAGAAAGACTTGTATATAAGGTGTATCTCTATAATCCTTTCACTCATGTAATGAATCTCTCTTAGTAAAGCTTCACTCATAATTCTCTCTGCTTCCTTCTTCTTCTTCTTCTTCTTCTTTTTCTTCTTCTTCTTCCTCTTCTTCTTCTTCACTTTCTGTTTCTTTCTTATCCAGCCTCAAACCCTAATACCTTTCATGGTATCAAAGCTAACAGTGCTACCATGGCTTCCAAAAATTCTTCCTCCTCACAAACAATCGAGGCCTCTTCACAGAGTGCAATTCATCAATTCTCAAATCTAGTTTCAATAAATTTAGACGGAGAAAACTTCCTCCCTTGGAAAGATCGAGTTGAAGCTACAATCAAGGGGCACGATCTGATGAAGTTCATCATTGGAGAAGACATTCCTCAAAGGTTCAACTCAATACAAGATCAACAAGGTAGAGTGACAAACCCTGAATTCAAGAAATGGAAGAAGCAAGACGCGTTGATCAAATCGTGGCTATTTGCCTCCACAAGTCCTTCATTCACTACAAGAATGGTAGGATGCGAGTTTTCTCATCAGATTTGGAAGAGACTTGAAGTGTTCTTCACTTCACAAACTCAAGCCAAGGTTAGAGAATTGAAAACCAAACTGAGCAATACAAAAAAAGAAAGGTCAATAAGTGAATGTATGCTACAAATAAAGAAAATTGTTGATTCTTTGCTTTCTGTTGGAGCATCAATATCTAATATGATCATGTGTATGCAATTTTGGAAGGACTAATAGAGGATTATAGTCCATTTATAACATCAATTACTACTAGAGAAAACCATATTTTAGGAGGAGAATTAGAAGCATTGTTAATGGCACAAGAAGAAAGAATAGAAAAGTTTAGGAAACTTTAAGATATTTAAGCAAATTTTGCTTAGTCACAGAAGGGTTATGGGTCAAAGTACCCTAGGTTCCAAGATTCCTTTGGAAATGGAAGAGGATATATGTCTAATAAGGGCAGAAGAAGATTTAACCTAGGCAAGCATGGTGGTAGGTCAAATAATGGTCGAGGGGGAGCCAGATTTTCTGGTAGAGGTAGATTCAATGGAGGAAGACCCACTTGTCAAGTTTGTGGGAAATATGGTCACTCAACTATGGAGTGCAGGTACTAATCTGATAGATAATTTTCTAACTCACAGCCCCTTCCCCCTTGATCCCAAGCTCATCTCTCTATGAGTAACATGTTGGCAACACCTGCACCATTTTTAGACCCCAACTGGTACCCTGATTTGAGTGCCACACACCACGTAACATTGCCCCCTTAAATCTATCTACAAGATCAAATTATCTTGGAGCTTATCAAGTCATAATTGGCAATGGTTCAGGTTTGCAAATCACTCATGTTGGTTGTTCTTTATTTAAGCCATCTTCATCCTCTTACACCTTTAAATTGCAAAATCTATTACATGTGCTAGAAAATCACCAAAAATCTTTTGAGTGTTAAGCAGTTTTGCAAAGACGATGTATTTGTTGAATTTCACTCTAATAATTGTTTTGTTAAATCATAGAGTTCCAAGGAGGTTTTTGTCTAAGGAAATACTAAGAGTGGATGGTACAGCTTTGGACCTACACTTACTGCTACCAAGTTTCACACACCTACTGCATATGTGTCTACTGCATCAAAGGACTCTACCTTTAGTCTTTGGCATTTGAGACTTGGCCACCCCTCACATGAGTTTTAAAGAATTGTAATCTTCCTTTTTCTATAAATAACTCAATTTGTTCTTCTTATTATATGGGGAAGTCTCAACAACTCCCTTTTCCTAGGTCTAACTTTACCTTTTTTGCTCCCCTTCAATTGGTGTATATAGATATTTAGGGTCCAGCCCCATTTTCTTCAATAAATGGTGCTCTTGTTGCTACATTCACTTCATTGATGCCTTTTCCAAGTATACATGGATATTTCTGTTACATAGCAAATCACAAGTGTCTTATATATTTTTGCAATTTAAGAAAATGGCTGAACTCCAATTTGGTGTGAAAATGAAATGCCTGCAATTTGACAATGCTAAAGAATTTGTGGCTTTAAGCTCTATTTTGAAACAGGAAGGAATTATGCACAGATTTTCTTGTCCTTATGTTCATCAGTAAAATGGCTCAGCTAAAAGGAAGCATAGGCACATTACCACAATCGAACTCACACTACTGGCAGCTGTTTCTCTGCCTATGACCTACTGAGGTGATGCTTTGATTATTGTTACTCATCTTATTAATATGTTACCTACTCCCTTTTTGCTATATCAGTCTCCATCTGAAAAACTATTTCATTATAAACCCTCTTATGAGCTTCTAAAATTGTTTGGTTGTTTATTCTTTCCCTTTACTAGACCCTAGAACAAACACAAGTTAGCCTATAGATCAGAAACTTGTATTCTTAGGGTATGTACCATAATATAAAGGTTACAAATGTTTAGCTAAGTCAGTAAAGATATTCATTACTAGACATTTTCAATTTGACGAAACTGTATTCCCATTTAGAGATCATGCTGATGGTTTTTGCAGAAATCCATTTCTACTGAGTCTTTTATTCCTTCCCTAGTAGCTGTTATTCCTCTTATTTTTTTCTTAGGTACCAACTCTAGCAAACACTACAACATCCCCAATTTTTCTTAATATAGTGTTGCTTTATTATAATCTTTTATTTACAAAGTATGAGGATTTTGTTTAGGCAAGAAATATTTAGGGATAATCATTAAAAAAAAGTATAATTAAATCATATAAGACTTAGCATCAAAATATAAAATATTTAGCTATTCCCTTGGATTTTATTAAATTAGAAAAATGCCACTAAATAATAAAAAATATGCTTATAACATAATTAGCTATAGAAAAAGCTTTACATAAATCTTAGAAAAGCTTAAAGAATGTCAAAAATTATGATGAAAAATTATAAATACACTTTAAACATAATTTTGATGATAAATATCAATATTAAATAAACTTGTATAATATTATTATAATTACATAAAAATAACCTAACCTAGGGTATAAAATAAACTCCAAAAAATCCTAGAAAATAACTCTAGGTCACATTAAATTTTTTTAACTAAGTTATTACGTTGAATAGGAGAACCACGAAATAGGCCTCTCCATTAGACCATGGATACTGTTAAAAATCATTTTTTAATCTTTAATTAATTAATTTTGATTGAATTAAAGCTTAAAGTATCTAAATAATCACTTAAGCTTTAAAATAAATTTTTCTAAACCTTGATTAATCTAATAAACTATCTTAAATCAGTTAATTGACATCTAGATCAGTCACATAAAAAAATAATATATATATTTGAAAAGTAAAAATAAATTGTCAAAATCACATGATTATTCAAAAAACAACCCATCAAATTTGACTAAACATTTCAACAATGGTGAGCTTGTCTCTTTATCTTATTGGACAGCTCAAAAAATTAACATGAACTGCTATAAAAAATATATATTTTATTTATAGATAGTTAGTTATTTTAATTAACTCAAAATAGACCTAATTAGGGTAAAAACATGTTTTCGATAATAGATTAAGGAAATATAATTTTTTTATATGAATATTTTATTAATTACCTAGTATATGTAACTTTAAGATAAAATTTTATATACAAAATTTGTCATTTTCATGTATTAATCATTTAAGACAACTTACCACCCACTATAACTTTATTAGTGATAAGATTCAGACCTAGTGGCTGCCAAAGATAAGATAATAATAATTTAAAAATAGTTAAATAAATTATTAATTAATTAACTCCTAATAAAACTAGTAATGATGTAAAATACAAAATAAAATACAAATAATTATAAAAAAAATATATAAAATTTTGTGAATCATTGTATTATATCTCTAATAATCTAATGATGATATTTAAAAATAAATTGATCCATTTACTAATTAATTAACTTAATTAAGATTGACTGGTTTAAGTAATTTTACCATATTTTGAATAATTAATTATTAAATTATATGTAAATATATTAAAATTTACTAAATATCTTTAAATTATGTCATTAACATTTTAGCTTATATTTAAATGATAATTGAGAATTTATTAAATTATTTAGTATTAGTTTTAATATTCAATTAATGAAACTAACTAAATATAATGAATAAATTATTAAATTAATAATATTTTAATCCTAGCATTTTCTATAAATAGCACACCTCTAAACACAACTCCACACTTTATTCTTCTGCTCAAAAACTATAAAAAATTGTAGTCACCATTTTTCTCTTCATTTCCTTCATTTTCACACAAAAACATTTACAAAATTTTAGCAAAATACCTCCAAATTATCATATTTTCTTATCACCATCTAGCATCAACACTTCTCAGCCTTTATAAGTGAATTTTAGCCCTTAGAAAAAGTTTAGAAAAGTTGAATAAGTTGATACTCTAGCCTTGGTGTAGCAAAGTTTTTAAAACTCCAAGAACAAATAGCATGGATCGTCATCAGCAGTGAATGGATGTAGCCTTAAACTTAGTTTCTAAATAATGAGATTCTATTATGTGTGTTAGATAGAATCTTTATTATTCGCTACCAGACTTTGGTTATATTATATCGTTATATTAAAGTTTGCCTTCATGTATCTTGAATATGTAATATGTACCATACCCTATGAACTGATGTTGGTAGTGAAATATGTTTGCTATAGATGATAGTTGTCTAAACTGTGGGAATTAACGATTAACAAACAATAATATTATGTTAGAGAAGAAACATTCTTTGTTATTTAAAGAATTACCTTTGGGTCACTGGAAGAAAATGTATTACTGTGAGAATGTAATTTGGAAAGGTTCTGACTAAGGAAAGACTTGATATTTAAGTGTATCCATTGTGACCCATCTCTCTTTCCTGGGAATCTACCAAATGCATGATTTACAGTTAATATACATTATTCTAGTATATAACTATGAATAAGAAATAATCATAGCAGTAAAAAAAAAATCTTACAAATTTCAAGTTACAGATTAGTAGTTAACCATTATAATATTAAAAATTAAGATGAAAGAATTAGAGCTTCATAGGCTGTTACAAGCACAACTACCACAACTCCTGTACGATAATCTACCCAGCATCAACATCTATTGTGAGTCCTATTTCAGCCACTGTGCGTTTTGCTCCAGTATCTGTTCCTCCAGAGAATACAAATTTTGATATCCTTCCTATACCATCCACCATACTTGGATTGCTACCTTTGCCTGATACCCCACCTTTAGCTCACAATACATACCCTATGAAGACCAGGGCTAAGACTGGAATTTGAAAACCAAAATTGTTCTTCTCAGCAGCACTTGAACTAAAGTTTGCTACACAATCTCTTCCCAGTCAAGAATGGAAGGCTGCTATGAATGCATAATATGATGCATTGATGAAGAACAACACCTGGAAATTGGTGCCTTTACCATAAGGAAGGAAAACTATAGTAATCAAATGGGTTTTCAAAGTGAAATATAACTCAGATGGCTCCCTAAACAAATATAAAGCTAGGCTTGTAGCCCAAGGCTTCAATCAAAGGCTTGGGCTAGATTGTGTTTGAGACTTTTAGTCCAGTTGTCAAGCTAACTTCAATTATATCACTACTGTCTTTAGCTTTATCTCGGGCCTGGGATATAAGGCAACTAGATGTAAACAATGCTTTCCTAAATGGAGATCCACAAGAAGATGTCTACATGGTACAACCAAAAGGGTTTAAGGTTGGTAATGATTCACTAGTATGTAAGCTAACCAAGGCCCTGTATGGCCTCAAACAAGCACCTTGAGCTTGGTTCCAAAAGCTCTTCAATGCCTTTATCCAATTTGGTTTTTAGTCAATAAAATTAGATGCTTTTCTCTTCACTCGATTCACTCATACCTCATCCATTTTCATTTTAGTTTATGTGGATGATATCATAGTTATAGGTAGTGCACCACCAAAAATCTCAAGTCTCACTAGCCAGTTTCATTAGAAATTTGCAGTAAAAGACATGGGAACTCTACTACTTTCTAGAGCTTGGAGTCAAGCATACTACAACAGGTGGCATTTATCTATGTCAGTTCACATATATCCAAGAAATTCTTAAAAAGGCTCAGATAGGTTACTATAAGGCCTATGCTACACCAATGCCCTTTTCATGCAAGCTATCAGCACATGGGGGTATAGCTTTTCATGATCTAGCATTTTATAGATCCATTGTAGGCAGCCTACAATACCTTGTGATAGCCAGGCCTGAAATAGCATACTCAGTGAACGGGGTATGCCAGTTTATGCAAGCCCCACTGGAATTACATTGGACTATAGTCAACTAGAAAGCAAAACTCAGTTTCCAGGAGCAGCACTAAGGTTGAATATCGTGTATTGGCCTCACTCACAGCTAAGTTGTTGTGGGTTTCTACATTAATGAATGAGCTTAGAGTCCTATTTTCAACCCTTGCAGTGTATTGTGATGACTTCAGTCCTCCACTCTAAGTCCAAGCACTTTGAACTAGACTTGCACTTTGTAAGAGATCATGTAATTAAAGGACACATTAAAGTATCACATATTCTTGCTCATGGTCGACGAGCAGATATTTTGACTAAGCCCATCAGTTCTACTGTCTTTAGTAACTTCATAAACAAACTGAGGATTGAGAATGCTTAATGCCTGAGATTGAAGGGGGATATTCAAGATAAGGGAAGTTAGTTATATTAGTTATACAGTTAGAAATTGTTATAGTTAATTAGTAATCTGTTAGTTGTCTCACATGTCATCATAGAGCTAGTGACACTTGTATGTAAGCTGTATCTCTATAATCCTTCCACTCATCTACTGAATCTCTCTCAGTAAAGCTTTACTCACAATTCTCTCTACTTTCTTCTTATTCTTCATTTTCGGTTTGTTGCTCATCCAGTCTTTCGCCCTGTTACTCTTCACATGGATTATGTACCATTGCTACTCAGGGTGTGTTCCAAGCTATGGAGCAATATTTGCTTGGTGTGGATTATGTTCCTTTTTTTTTTTGAGTTTTGAGAACATAATCTGTTAGGGATGAATTTTCTTCTTGTGCCCACTGTCTAGCCAATTTTTATAGAAATCACATTTTCTCATATTATGCTTTATCAAAATCCATATATAAATGAAAATCTTCGCACTTTTTCTCTAAAGTAAAAATATTATTACTTCTCTCAAATGCAATTTTAACTCTTCTAAAAAGTTAAATACTAAATACCCATTTTGATCATTAAATATCGAGAATAAATTAGTCCCTTTGAATTTAGAAGTCTCAAATTGGTCTCTCATAATTAAAAAGAGTAACAAATTGGTTCATCCACACATGTCTATACAATTAAAAAAATTACTGTATGCCTATTTTTTTAATCGTGATAGATCAATTTGAAATTTTTAAATTTTAATTGACTAATTTGTACCCAAAGTGTTACTCATGCCAATATGCGTGTTTTGTCAAAGTTAAAAGAAACGGACTGTTAACAAACACACTAGAAAAAGTGAGAACCGTGCTGCTTTGTGGAGGAGCCACCATTTAGTTACTATACACAAATATGATAAAACACTATCCCAAGTTGAAAATTGGGTTTTAAGGAGGGATTTGACTCCTAAAGTGAAAATGTCGATAAAATATATAAGTAAAGTGTTAATTATAGTGAAATTTACACATAATATATATATATATATATATATATATATATATATAAACACACACATGATGTCAATGCAGCATTTGTTGATTTGGCAGCTGCCCAAATAGGGTCAGAAAAGCAAGATGCTAGCAGTAAGAAGCTTGCCAAAAAGCCATGCTATGCACGATGAGGGTACGTCACAGGTTAGTAACTATGTATACTGTCGTGTAACATCAAAACAATCCACAAAAAACCCAAAGGCTGCACCATTCAAAAGCCCCATAGACAATGCAGCAACAGTGCTTTCATCAAACAAGTTTGACAGTTCAAGCAGCCTTGTCTTGTCGAGCAGCTCTTGGACGATATTAGTGTGTTTGGTATGTTACATGAGGTATGATAATATAAATTTATATTATATATTATTTTTCATTTGTTGTTTAGTATAAATAATATATTATATAAATTTATTTATTATAATCCTTTTATATGTCAAAATGGTATAACTTAATATAATATATAGAGGCTAGATTAGGCTTGATTAACATATAAGATCCTTTTTTATCTTTTAATATTTTATTAAAATAAATAATTCTTAAAAATAATAATAAGTAAAAATTTATAAATAAAAATGATTCTCAAGAAAATTATTTCACAATAAATAAATACTATTAAAATATAATACATGATATTAATTTAGCTTTATATAGTGAAAATAAAAATAATTATAATGAATAAATAATAAATAAAATAAAATATATAGTTAATAATAAAAATATATTGAGTTAATATTTATTTTTAAACTGAAATTTAAATCATTATCATTAAAATAGAAAATATTTAAATATATAAAAGATTATATTTTATATTTATATAATTTATTAAGATAATAAATAATTATAAATATTGAAATAAATAATAATATTTAATATACATTAAATTTCAATTATAAATATATACATAAACATAATATTTGAAAATTATATTTAAATATTTAATAAAATTTCTTACTTTATTTTTATTTATTTATTATTTAACTATAATGTTACAATTGTTTATAAATAAATGATAATATTATAATGTATAAAATGTAATATTTTGCACAATGTTATACAAAATATTATATAATATTAAAAGCTTATCAGGTCTTATACTATCATGTCTTATTCTATCAAATTTTATATTATTAGTCTTTGTTTTATTATATATGCCAAACAAGCCCTTAGAAGCATCCTAAAGGAGAAAGGCAACTCTCGTGAGGCTCATACAATATATAGGCAAACCACTGTATTGTCGTTCTAGATTTGGGAATAAAAAAAAAATTAGGCAATAGTTAAGAAAGTAAGAGAAAATTTTTTATTGAAAAGTAATTTTTTTAAAATTTATAATGCACTTGAAATTTTCATAAACTCTCTACTAGATGATTAGGGAAAACAAAATCAACAAATAGAAGTTGGTCTTTCTAAATTTTTAGGGGAAAGAAGGGGCGTTTGGCCAAAGAAATGAGACCTATTAGAACTAATCTCTCAAAATTTTCTCCTCAGCATCAAGTTGATGCATCTCTTTAGAGAAATCTTTCTTCCACGTTAGTTTTCTAAATTCATTGTTCAAATCCTTGAACTTCTACCCTGTACCATGAAGCCAATAAAATAGAGCATTGAGTAAAAAAAAAGAAAAAAGATACTCCCAGAACTTTTTTAAGGGGTTGGATAATATATACTCATATCCTGAAATTTCAATCTCTTATATTCAATATCCTAAAATTTCGATATCTCATATTTACTTCAACCACCCTGAGTCAGCCAGTAGTTCACTTTCTTAACATGACAATTTTTTTCTTGAAATGTCAATTTACAAATGATGAATTCGTACATCTAAAATTCACAGCCGCGCAACGTGCACTACAACATTTTTTGTCTAAGGCAACACTTTTTTAAGGCAACGCTTAGAAAGTGTTGGCTTTGGTGGTCTGAGGCAACATTTTTACCAAGATAGCGTTTGGATTGGCCTAAGGCAACAATATTTAAGGCAACGCTTAAAAAGCATTACCTAAACCTAAAAAGAATCGCTTTTGAAGCGTTGTCATATCATCTTATAACAGGCGACGCTTCTGCGCTCATTGGCTTCATTTTTCAACCGTTGTCTTTTTTTTTAAAAAAAAAGCAACGCTTTTAAAACGTTGCTTAACTTTTTATCGCAAAAGTAAAAGCTTTCCTGCTGAAACTTTTGCTTTGCCACTGTAAACTAGAGTCATAAAAGGGGCCAATTTTAGTTTTCCTTTCGAAATTCCCTAACACATCTCAATACTTCCCATTTCTCCCAAACTCTCCAATCCCTAAACTCAATCCCCATTTCTCCCAAACTCTCAAATCCCTAAACCCAATCACTAAGTTGACTCAAATTAAAGAAAATCCCAATCCCTAAAGCACTGTCATCACGCATTGAAGGGTCTGTGTTCGCGATTCACGCTGTGAAGGAGCTCCCTTCTTCATCACGCACTGGTGCGTTCGTTCATTCATTTGGTGCTGGAAGTGGTTCATTTGTTCACGGTGCTGGAAGTGGTTCATTCATTCCCTCGTGATTCACACTCTGAAGGAACTCACACCCTGAAGGAAACCCACACATTCCTTCAGTGGTTCGTTCGTTCGAACATGGTGCTGGAAGTCGTACATGGTGTTGCGCTTCAAGACAAAGAAGTTAGAGACAGCACCACCCTCTACTGCCAAGGTTCATTCCTTTATTCTATTTTTTCCCTTCTCCCCTTTTCTTTCATGTTCTGATTCAAACAATCCCAAAAAACAAAAAGGGGAATCTGAGTTAACCAAAAACAAAAAGGAATTCTTTTTATTTTTAAAATCTCAAAAAAAATTTCTTCTAAAATATGAAATCATTGAAGTTTGAAGATGGAAGCAGGGAGACAGAAGCAGTGCACGGTGGTTCCTTTCAGCTTGACGGAAGCAACGCGATGGCAGCAGCATGCGGTGGTCCTTCCATCACGATGGCAGCAACGCGCAGTGGTACTCCTTTTATCACTTCCGAAACCTAGCAATGGTAAGCACCCCGTATGGTTCTTTCAGCATTAATAAAGGTTTGCTTCTTTTGCATTATTCACCTATTTTGTTTGCACATTTTTTGTGGATACTGTAAATGAAGCTTATCCAAAATAGAGTCAATAATCTTTTTAGACTTGAATTGGCTTATTGAGAAAGAGATACTTAACAAGTTATCCACTAAGTGGGGCTAAGTTTGTGGGTAGTGGTGACTTGTTACAGGTGTTTGTGAATGGGGGCTTTCTTTTGCCAGTTTTTTACTTTTATCTCATTTGATACAAGCAACACTGACAGGAGGGTAGCTCCAAAGTAGTGTGTATCTTTGTTCAATCCAACTGTAGAGAAAAGAGCATTCACCCCCTCATGTATGTACTGATTTTATTTTTTAATGTACTAATTTTTAATGTCTTTCAACTTTTAGCATCAATGTTATTTGGACCATTTTTCATAATCTTATTTGAGATTTTATTTCAATTTTTCTTTGAACTAATATTTAAGAAATGGGTTTTACTAATATGTGATGGGAACGATTGTTTTCTTTTAAAACGTTGCCTGAACGGTTCTTCTTTTTGTTTTTTTGTTTTTAGTTTTGTTTAGTTGAGGTTAGGTGGTTCATATGTTCCTTGCTTAAGAGCGATATAAAATCCCATCGGCTTAAACCCATTAACTTATAGTTCAACACAAACATGGTGAACCTAAGAGGGATGTCCACTCACTCTTCTTTTCATTGACCATATTTCACCTACTTGTTTTATACTGAATTCTCATGTTTCAAAGGTCTAACTCATGTCAAGGATTTCAGTGTTATGCCAACTGGCATTTAGATGGCTTATTATTGGCTTGTAATTTGTTGTTTTATTTGGAGAATGTTCAATATGTTAGGAGCAAATGTTCTCATTTTTAATGAAATATTATGTGTTCTTGAATCTTTCCTCAGACATCTAGTGTTGCTTTCCTCACTTCTTTTTTATGTGTGGGAAGCTATTACTGTTAAGAGTATTTGAGTGGACTATTGGATTTCCTTTATCACCTTTAAATGACAGTTTGTAATTTTGATACATTTGCTAACTTTGCACTGCATTTACCAGGGACCAGCACAGACCCAAAATCTTCGAGATTCACTTGCTGAAGAAAATTCTGATATTGTGGTTAAGGTGATCCTGGATTTTGTTGCTTTTGTTTCACTCACCTGTGTCATATACGAATATAGGATGTAATAATTTAGTAACTGGTGAAGTACTTTTGATTGATGTTGTGCCTTTCTATTTCTTATTTATTTTACATCCTTGGAAGATGGGGTGTGCCTAGAATTTGCTCACATCTTTTTTATTTATTTAGCTAGAATTAAGAATAAGGGGCATGACATGTCATCAAAAGTGTCTCACTCTTATTATAACTCCTGCCAAAGTCACATGCACCTGATGATATTTGATTGGTTTAAAGTGTAAATAAAATATGTACACCAACAATTTGACAGTTAGCGTATTGTGAATTTTGAGTGAAGGGAAATGTTTTTCCAGCATACTACTTTCTTTTTTTTATTTTGGGACTTGCTTTTTTTTTTTTGGTAAGGTTCTTAAAGTTCTATAGATGATTAAATGTATTTTGGCCCCTTCAATAATAAGAGTTCAATATTCTAAAGTGTGTTGAGGATGCATGAAAGTGGTCATTTCTTTACTTGGCTACACTATTTTGCTGCAGGCAATATAAATGTTAAATTATGGGATTAGCATCATCTTGAGTGCCTAAAATAAGTCCAGAGTACTGTTAAATTCTGGCTGATTCATATTATTATCATCCTTAACGTAGGTGTATCCATTTGGTGGTGCAAATAATGTTGATTCCATGCATTCGGATCCTTCTAAGAAAGATGATACACAAAGTTCTCTTAACTATTCTTTTAAGCAGGGGTATGGCTCATACACTGTCATATTAATTTTATTTCCCATCTTTGCCACAGCATAATAGGCACATGAAATCCTTTTTATTTTCTAAGCTCTTGTTAATATCATTATTCTATTGTTATTTGTGCCAATTGTTAAATTTTTTGATGTCATATCTCTGTCTTTCTCATGGATGAAAAGTTTTCATCTACCACCTACAAGTGTCTTCGTTTTGTATCATTTGTCCAACTTTTAGAAGGAGCGGTAAGGAAACAGAGTTAAGGAATAAGACACCACATCCTCATTCGAATGCTAAAGTTATTTTAACCCTCACTAAATTCATATAGGGGGAATATTCATTCTTATTTCTATTAGCTTATAGCAGTTAGTTAGTGTATTACTATTTAAAACTTTATGCAGAGCTAATCTTCTCACTACTAAATTTTAGGACCATGCACGATATTACCTTTTCAACAATTGATGAGCCTAAACTGCTTAGTTAGGTAGTTAATACAGTTTCTATTCTTTTGTATATTTTTCTTCATTAAATTATGCCTTTAAATTAATGGGTGAATTGGTGCATATAATCCTCATTTGAGTTTCTTTTTAATTGTATCCTTCATCATCAAACATGATTATAGGTGATAGCTCTTGCTTTTATAGGATGTTGATTTGGTTTCAGAGCTTTTTGCTATGTTTTGCAAGAAACAATTCTGGCTTGTTATTGCCTTTTGCATCAACTAAGGATGTATTTTTTTTCCATTTTCTATGAATGTCGTCAAACATAGGCTTTACAAAACTATTTGCTGAAAGTTTGTTGTAAGTTGTATGAGAATATTTTCTTTGAAAATTGTTGTAATTTATAATTTTCCCTAAGTATTCACTTTTCACTCAGATTGAAATCATGCAAAATTCAATGCCATAGTCTTGTCACTAGTTAATATTTATCCGGAGCCATAATTTCATATTCTAATTAGCACACACGCCTATAAACATATAATTTATTGTAAAATATGAAATGCAAAAATGAGTTTTTGATTTATTTATTGACTTTAATTTTGATGCACTGATAGTATAAAACTTTGCTGATGTGTCATTATATGTTGGATGAAGTATAAATTTTTTTTACACTGTCAGTGTATTCTAATTAGATCCTTATTTATTTATTTTTTGGGTGATTCCTTTAGCCTATTTTATTTGCAACTTTTGAATTTTGGAGAGGCCCAAGTTTATTGGCATTCAAACGTAATTTTATGGATATAATAACTTTCAATGAGATTCATAAGTTTTAACTGGTGCGATGACTATGTCCTTATTAATTTTGAAACTCTTGGGAAGTTGGGTTAACTCAATTGATTATTCATTGTACAAGGATAAAAATGTTTGGAGTTTTTGAATTACAAAGAATGAAAAATTGTTTGCATTATATGTTGTCTCTCATCTTTTGCTATGTATTTTAGTTAACTTCAATACTTGGTGAGCTTGGACTGAACATTCAACAAGCTCATGCATTTTTAGCCTCCAATGGATTTTCCCTGGATGTCTTTGTTGTTGAGGGATGGCCTAATGAGGATGGGTGAACATGGCTAAGCAATGAGCTCATACATACACTGCCAAGTATTTTCGGAACCAGAAAGACTTAATTATTGTATGCCTTGAATGTCTTGTTGAGTACAGTTATTGTTTTGAATTTGTAGAAAGATATATAAGACCTTACCTTTACTTCACCCATTGATGGCATGCTTTATTTCCATTCCAGTAGGTAATATATGATTGCTTAGGATGTCTGCTTTCCATTTCGGATGATCATGTTGTATGGATACATATTCATAAGGATTTTTTTCCTTCATAAAATTAGGATATGGCAGGGTGCTTCATTAAATAGCTTAGCTAATTAACTTATGATTGCTTTCCAAAGGTGATATTACAACACATAATCAACCAACAAAGTGTAACACATTCTACTTTTGTATTTATAGGATCCTTCATCTTTTATTGCCTTGCATGCATGCTTCATAGGCATTAGCAAGTTAAAATGAAAGGCATCATTGTTTTGAGAATAAGATGCAATCAAAATTGAGAAAAAGCAATGATTTTTAATTGCTACCTATAAAATATGAGAAAAGGCAACGCTTTGAATTAGTTGCCTAAACTATTAGAAAAGGCAACGCTTTTTATAAGTTCTTTAAGTTGCCTAACATATAAGAAAAAATTGGAACAAAGTGCAACACATAGAGGGTACGAAAACCGTTGCCTTTAACCAAAGAAAAAGCAACGTTTCTAAAGCGTTGCCTTTGGTGCAATAAAGGCAACGTTTTTTTCACATACCGTTGCCTTTTCTCTATCAACCGTTGCCTTAGAGAAAAGGTAACGCCAGTATAAGCAATCCCCAAAAAAATGTTGCCTTTGCTCGGAAAGTGTTGCCTTTGAGAAAAGGCAACACTTTTTCTATGTTTAGGCAACGTTTTTAAAACGTTGCCTTTGAGCTAATTTCTTGTAGTGGTGCATTACTGCTTTTGTGGGGTAAAATTTGAGTTTACAATCTAAAACGATTAATTGTGGTTGTTGCGACTATGATGCGATCACATTGCAGTTTTGTTGCAAGCAATTCCCATGATGTGATCATGTAAGAGTATATTATCAGAAGTTATTGGTAACAAAATCAAGTGCAACTCCATGTACCATAATTGAAAGGAAAAAAACTTCATAAAGAAACCTACCAATCAACAAACCAAGATCTTTTCTGTTTCACCAGCACAAATATCTAAAGATAGAAGGTCATTGCCCAAACCTCAGTTTCCAAGAGATTTAAACCTACATAACAACTGGACAATGATCAAATGACGCCCTAGATAATCCTTTCACTTTCAAGTTCTTGAATTTTTCTAACCATTCCAAATCAACCATCACTTCATCCAACTCGCTACACGATTTGCCCCGAAACCATGTGCATCTCCTACCCAATAAAGGAAGGTCAACCACTTCCAGATCTGACACCCATAGTTTATAGGGAGTTTCTATGCAGTAATGCTACCTGAGGAAAGAAAGGGTGATTTTTCTTAGGTTGTATGCTTGGATGGAAGTAAAATTGAGAGTAAAGTTTTTATAATTAAGCTTTATGTATAATTTTACACATAAAATCCAATCAATGAAAATTTATCCTTATTTTTGCCCTTACTTAATTTTCATTGATTGTTTTTTATATATAAAATTACACATAAAATTCAATTATAAAAAGTTTACTATCAATTTTACTCTCTAACCGAACGAACTAAGAAAAATCACCCTTCCTTTCCTCATGTAGCATTACTGCATTGAAATTTCCTATAAACATAATAGGGACATCAACCTTCATTTAATCATTTTTAGGTCCTGCCAAAGCCTTGTCTTTTCTTCATTTTGATGTGCCACATGCAAAACACACGCAACACACTGAAAAGAGGCAACCGTAATAACCCGTTTGACACATATCCATCTTAGACCTGAGAAAACCTCTACTTGATCCATGATATCATCTTCGCATATACAAACTAAACCCCCAACTGCATTAGATGCATCTGCTGCTGCCCACTTAAAATTACGTCGACCCCAAATTTCTGACACTTTAAATCTATCACATTGAGTTTTCTTAGTCTCTATTTATCCGCAAAAAGGAGGCACACTGATCTTTCAACAATTTTTTTGTACCATATTGATCTTACCTTTCCCCCCTAAACCTCTAACATTCCAGCTAACAATTTTCATTGAAGTCTAGAGTGCACGTACACCTGTGGGAGTAGCGACTGAACTCTTATACTTCTGTGACCTCTTTTCTTTTTCTTCTTCTTCGACATCCTCTTCGCCTCTCTTTCTTTATTCTTCAATTCAAGAATACTCACTATGGGTTGTCTTCTTCATTTGCATAGAGACCCAGCTCTTTCCCCATCGACCAAGTTTGTTCCGCTTCAATGTGAGGGTGTTCTCCATCATTACTTGAAGTCGCATCTCCTTTGTCCAAGATTTAAAATTATATTTCCAGAAATCACAATCCGATATGATATTTTTGAGAATTTTATTTTCAAATATTTTAAACAAATTATTTATTTAACATTAAACAGTTTCGAGATCATTTGTTAAGATTATCGGAGTAAATTAAAAAAATTTTTTGTTTTGTAATATATCATAATTTTCAAAATATCCCTAATACATGTATTATTATTACAACCCAACATGAAAATTACAATAAAATTAACAATTAATTTTTTAAAATTTATTCATCTCGATCGATATAACAATTAATAAAATTTTTAAAATTGAGAGTGGAATGGATTTATGAAGTCAGATAAGTGCAGGTAAATGGAAATTAAGGGAAAAAGTCAAGTAATTAAGGGGTATATTTAAATTTGTGCTTAATAACTATCAATTCTAAGTCATGGAAACTTTTTATTTCTACTTTTCATTATGGAAATGAGATTTTCAATTATGAGAACACATTATTCTCAAGTACTTATTCCCGAGAATAACTGGTGTGTTTGTTTCAAATTTTGAAAAAATTGATTTTACAACTTAAATTTTATATATAATAGAAAAAACTGAAAACTACTCCTTCATAAGCTACTCTTTTTAGTTTCTCCAAAAAAGCTGCAATTTATTTTTTAAAAATTCTAATTATTTTCAAAAATTTATTGAAACATGAAAAAAGTGTTAAAAAAGTGATTTTTCCCCCCCAAAAAATCAAATACAAACGCACCTTAAATATAGGAGTCGCTATTGCTATTTCCAATTGTCTAATGCCACTCTATATTAATGGCTTACATTTATCAAATTCCTAAAATGCCCTCAAATTATTAACCTATTTTGCTTTATTTTCAAAATTAAGAATACTAAGAATGCGTTTGCTTTGTCTGTTTTCAGTTTTTCCTTTATAAAAATTAAAAACTGAAAATTAAAAACTGAAAATTGGAAAACTGATGCACTCTGAAAATTCCAAAGGAAGAAGAAGACTCTATCATTGGACCTCATCCCTTTTTCCTCCTCCTAATCTCATCCACAACGACCCCTTACGTGGATGCTAGCAAAGCAGCCAGCTTCAATGCCGTCGTCCCCTCCTCCTAATCTTAGGATTAAAATGAAATCCTAGCGTTAGGAACCAAAATATGGTTTACATTAGGTGCATTTTCTCGCAATGTTTGGGCAACAGCAACTTAAAACTGAAACAATAAAGAAATTAGGAATAGAAGAATTATGAAATCAGGGAACAGATAGAAAAAATATTCAAGGAGAAGACCCAATTTCACATAATCTCAATTACAATCCTAAGTACTCCTATTTATACTATTATCTACCCAACTCTCCTATTTGGGCCCATCTCATACATGTTACAAAAATCATCACCAACATGCAATAATAAAAAATCAATAGGGAAAGACAAATAAAGCTAACTTTGGACCATCTTCTGAAGAGCGTCAATGGTGAGTGTACGAGTCATGACGAATATAGGATTTCATATCAATTAAATTAAGCCAATAAATTAAATTATTTAAATAAAATTTAAAATGAAATGAAAATGCAAAGTGGAACATGTTATGTTATGTACGGTTGTGCAGGGGTGTGAGGAGGTTCTGTTTTTGGGGCAAAGTAACCAGGGGGTGGATGGGATCAAGAGGAGAAGGAGGAGGAGGGAATTCAGTCCATTGTTGGGGTCTCCTTCTTCCCTTGAAATTTTTAGTATTCTCAATTTTGAAAATAAAATAAAAGAGATTAATATTTTGAGGGCATGTTAGGAACTAGGTAAATATAAGCTATTAATGTAGATTGTCATTAGACAATTGGGAGGGACTATACCTTGAAACAAATATCGTCTTAGGCACAAAGCCAAAGGGTTTAACATATGATTCGACATTCGGCCACTTTAACCCATCGACTTATAGATTCTCATTATTTGGGCTTTTTCTTCAGGCCCATAACATGAAGGCACGATTATAGGCATTTTCCCCCTCAATTCCTACCTCGCGAGGTCTTTAATTACTTGTAAAGAGTTACACAAGTTTTTCAATGGAGAGAAATACTTAAATGGATCGAGAGTAACAGGAAAAACTTATTTTGATCCGTTAATTAATTAATATATAAATTTTGTGAGAATTTATTTTGAACCATTTATAAATTGATACATAAATTGTGTGAATTATTATTGTCTCCCATTTTTCATATATTTTTAATACAATAACTAATATGTCAATAAATGAATAAAACAGAATAAATATTTTATCTTATTCTAAGGGCACTTAAGAATTTCTCTTAGATTTTGATTTCGCCCCCAATTATTTTGGTTTCCGGAATAATCAATTCTTGCTCCATTCATACTGTTTTCCGGTGTAGCACCTTTCTCACCACCCATCTGCGGTCCTGTGCCTTGTGCATATGACCGTTCACTTGTTGGCCTCCCGTTACCACCGAAATATTCCTTCCATGGCCACCCGAGAACATGCCGAGGGACATTTGATTTTCCCAATGATTACTTTTGCACCATGTTTTGCTGCTACAAAACCTCCCATCCAATACCTAATGCTTGAGTGCTAATGTAACCATCCTTGTATCATCTGCCAATGACAGGTTGCAGTTAATATTCTTGCCACACTAAAGGATTTTCCACGAACTGCTTGATCATCAAGAGCAATCGTAGTCCCCCATTCTTCTCCAATCCTTCTAATATTATTGCATAGCCAAGCTTGAGAAGAAATTTTAAAACACTCAAGCCACACACTTCTTATTAAACACCATTCAACCTCATACCACACCCTAATCTCTTCAAATAAACCTGCAATAGTTGTATTTTCATTGGACAAGACTCTATTCATCACTTTTGGAGTGTCAAAAGTTACCAAAAACCTATATGCCCGCATTCAACATATGTCATAAACAGAAGTTTAGCTTGAGGGTAAAACTCACCCTAGTATATATATATGTGTGTGGAAAGAGGGGGGGGGGGGGGCTTAGGGCATCTTTGCGGACCCATTGAGTGCTTATAGGAATATTTATAAATCAGTCATCAATAGAGAAAAACCTAAATATTAAACTCAAGCCATGCCAATACATAGGCAGAACGTAGATTGGGTAAGTTAACCCTTGTTAGAAAAAATAGAAAGAAATGAAGCACACATATAGTCAAAGACAGAAAAACAACATCACCATGTTCACAACTAGCTAGCAAGAAAATAAGCAATGGTAAGTAACCCGCGTTAACTATCGGCATCATCAACATACATAGCAGAGAAAAAAAAAAACCTTGTCCAACCACTCCTGTGTCATCGTAGGTACTTCATAAATTTGCTGAGGTAAACCTGTACGATATAGTTTAATTAGATTAACAGTGGTCCATTACTATTGAAAACTTGTCATATTCTCTTGAAAGGTCTTTTCTCATTGATACTTGGTACGCAAGTCATTATTGGTGAAAAGTTTCCTTACTTGTATTTGAAAAGTTAATCTCACGATAATGCTTCTATAGAATTTCTGATTGAAGAAAAAAAAGTAAATTAACAAATATCTTCATTTACTAATCAATAAAATTAAGCAAAAGAATAACTAAGAACAATAGAACTACCGCTATGATTGCTGTACCCATGCAATTAAGAATGCTACTGGCATAAACTAACAAACAAAGAGAAATGTTTAGTTGCTCCTAGAGTAAAAATAAATCGGTGTTCCATTTCATTTATAGTTTGACACTTCAATTTTAAGGAAGAATCACTTTCACTATCTTTTTTAATATGATAGGTGAAGTGTTAGATTATGATTATAATAGAGCAAAATTTTCTTTGTGAAGCATAAATGAGAATTTCTCTTTACAAAAATTCTAAGGCAGCGATTTCTGATCCCTTTAGGCATACAAATCAATTTTATAATTTTTTTTTATAATTAACAAATGCTTAACTCTTTAACAAGAGAAGCAAAACAAACATCAAGTATTTGATAATACAATAGAATAAGAAAACGAAGCTCAAAACAAGAGCTTAAAAGTAGACCAACCAAAATAACTACATAACAAAGATCCATATTCCTCTAACGCACAAATATGGCTACAAGGAGCCCAAAATCACATTAGAGGAACCATAATTGTTAAGTGTTGCTTCGTTGTCCAAATAATGTTATAAATAATGTTAGGCTAATTAACAAAGAAAATTTCGTCTAACATGTGAAACATATATTAATTTTGGTAGATACATGTCAATTATTTATTTATCAGATTTCATTTATCTAACTAATCTTCTAAGGGTATTGGCTTAAAAAGAAAAAAGAAATTTTTTGTAAAAGGAAGATAAGTTTTTTTTTTTTTTTTTTTGTTCAACGCATGAGATAATTTCTTTTAAAAACTTGTCTTCTTTTATATTCTTAATTGGTGCCCTATCTTTAGTGCACTTACTACAGAAACTCATTTATTTATATGGATTTTATTATCGGGTGTCCTTAAGATGCTGACTAAGAATCCATAAGTGAAAGCGATTTTATTTAAAAATCTAAAATTTTATGTCTTCAATACACTAAATGCATTGAAAACTCTTAAATCATTTTACTTTTAAAACTTTAACAAGTATGCACTCGTTAGCAAGCAAGCCTTGTCTATATAGCTAAGGTGAAAACTTGCCACCGTGGAACATCACTATGTAGGACCTCCTAGAAGAGTGAAGACTTAAGAGAGTGACCTTTCTTCTTGTCAATTTATGAGGTTGGAAATTTGTAATATATTGACTTTGATAGGGAACCAATCAATAGTTCAATAACTCTTTTCAAGATGTGCGGTTTTTGGCACGTCAAGTTACGGCGACGCCCAATTATTTAGATGGACAACCGCGGTCATCAGTTCCTGCCTCTTCTCTACCCATAGATGGGGACCATATATGAGATGAGAACACGGTAATAATCTAGATATAAATCTTCAGTTTAAAGTTTCAGTTAGGGGGTATATATTAGATATATAGAATAATCAACTACGTGTGTTTTCTTTTCTCATATTCTTTTGGTAAGTTCGTGCCAGTGATATTTGAACCTATAATTTCATATATATTAATTATTTATGATTGTTCTTGATTATTTTTCATAAATAAGTTTAAAGCATGATTAACGGATAATTAATCATGATGATAGTGACAAAGAAAATATATCCTAATATAAGCCTCTCAAGGTAATGGGTACACGGGATGAAGCCCATTACGGTGTGACCTTGAAAGGTTGATAATAGGATCTAGGTAACTAACTCTTCTGTAGTTTGGTAGGCTTTGGGATTGTTACCCTTGCCCATGAATTTGGGCCCAAAAGAGGTAGCCCAAAGAGGTGTGAAGAAGCCTTTCTTCTAGCTGGCCAGTGAGGATGCCATGTCAAGAGAGAAAGAGAGGAAAAGAGAAAGAGAGAACCTATATTTAGTAAATAACCAAACCCCCTTAACCCTCCTATTATAAAAGATCCCCAAATAAGGAAATACCTCCAAAATGTGGCCTAAACCGGAACCTCCTTTAAGCCCGTCTTTTCAAAGTCCAATCTTGCTTTACCATGTGAATGACACCTTTCACGTCACTGTTCACAGCACTGATCACGTACTGTTCACACCATTGTTCCATCAACAGTTGGCCAGTGATGGAGACCCTTTCTGCGTGTTCCCAAAGCTATGAAACATGAGGCCGGAACCCACATGCAACCTCACCTTAAAAAAAGGAACTCACTCCCAACGCCATGGCACAAGATTCATTCACCTCAAAAACCTGTCACCCATCCTTTAGAGACAATAACGAGAACACACAGCAACACAGCCTGCAACCCCCTTTTTCTTACCTGAACAGCCGAGACAGAACCTTGAACCTCCGTCCTCAGTAACGCCTATCGATAGCCATACATGGAAGGGCGACCATAAACACATCCCTATTCTAAGATAAGATCATCCATCAGAAATCACCTATAACCCATCTCCAAATTAAAGTGCAACCTGTAATTCGACACAACAACCATGGCACAACCCTTGTAACTGATATACATGGAGTTCCTCTTCCAATCTTGATTGACGCCCTTCTAGAGTACTCCCTCTTCCAACGACTCACACACACAGTTAGACAGCCACGACAACCCCATAGTGTAACCTGTAACTCATAGGGCTTACCCATCTGTAATATAATATCACCCCCTTACATAGTGAAACCTGAAACTACTAAAGGGCGACCAGAAAGACGCCCTCAGTCTGAAATACCAAGCTGAACCAAAGGAAGAGACATTCAAACGGTGTCCTGGCACAGCGGGAAGAGGGAAGGCTTATTATTTATCCATCACCACCTCCAAGGGCTAGCATTACCCGTTCTCTGCCCGAGCCACACAGGAGGGAGTTCTCAACTTTGCTATATTCTCACCATTTCCTCACAAGCCCACGAACCCAAGGATTAAGGTACTGTTTTACCCCTTTAATCCATCTCCAAAACTCTGGACAGCCACACATGGCGACTCTACTGGGGAGGAGTGGTGAGGGAATAGCAGAACCTGCTCGTGAGAATGAACGATCATTGATCACCCATAGAGCTTTGTCTTTCAACCTGGATGACTTCCCAAGGGACCAAGGGGGGAATAGGATACCCTAGATGCAAGAAAGGCAGTCAAATAGAGAAAGGAGTGAGCAACTAAGGGGGCTACCTTTTGTGAACTTCCCCAACCACAACACTGTTGATGTCACTCAACCTTTTACATACATCACCCCTGCTATGCCAGTGACCATGCTCGCTCGCCCTGTCAACACCATGGTGGATAACCAAAACCGTCTTTCCACTGAGATGAGGGTCCTAACTGAAGATAGGGTGAAGGCCAGAAGGGGCGATCAAGAAAGAGAAATAGTCGAGGAAGACGTCGGGGAAGGTCTTATCACTAGGGCCGAGGTGATGCACCTTCTTCAAAGTAAGAAAGATGTGAGCGACTTTGGCTGGGACTTGGATCCACCCGTTGGTGCTAGAGTGGCGGCTAAGCCATACCCTATTGGGTACCAAACCCCACACTTCAGAAAGTTCGACGGCACTGGGAGTGCGAGGGAACATATCTTATCTTTCCTCGATGATCTAGGAATCTACCAAGGAGATCATGACTTGAGGCTATGGGAGTTTTCCAAGTCCCTCACAGGAAGAGCTTTTACATGGTATGCAAAGCTTAGACCAAACTCTATCAGCAACTGGGAGCAGATGGCCACCGAGTTCTTTAACAAGTTCCTAGAAAAGGAGAGTGCTATGCACATTATGGACTTGGGGAGGTTGAGACAAAAACATGGAGAAGGGCTGGTTCAGTTCGTAAAAAGATATAGAGACTGTGCTTTGCAATGTAGAGAGACTTTGCCAGAAAAAGACCTTGTTTACAAATGCATTAAAAATGTTGAAGATGGATTACAAGTTTTCTTGTCTCTAGGAAACATTTGTACTTTTTCTGAGCTTCTAAAGAGGGCAGCTGATGTGTCAGAGGCCCTGAAAAGAGGAGGGAAAGGCACCAAAGAAGCAAGTACAACGATGGAGGTGTGCACAACTATCAACAGGAACAAAAGGTGCAAGACGCCTTTTGCTAAGACTATGGTTCAAGACTAGAGTCGCCCCCCCCATTCCTATTTCTAGGATGCGGTTGATGGAAATGGTGCTAGAATGGTTTAATGATGGCACTTTAACACCAAGGCCGGACCGGAGACCCCTTTCGGATAAGCAAAAGGAAAATCCTTCATACTGTGTCCTTCATAGATCTAAAAGTCATAGTGTGATGGATTGTCGAGTGATCCATAAGACATTCCACAAGCAAGTGGAAGAAGGGAAAATTTTGCTGAGTCAAGACAGTGACAATGATGATTAGGGCAATGCTTCTTCTCCATGTTACGAAGTAGGAATCATTATGCTGGACGAGGACTTGTGGAAGCCAGACGCCCTTAGGGAGGAAGCTGTGCATGACGCCCTGTTAAGGGTGGCTGGATCTGGAAGGATGCCGAATAAATGTCAGAAGGAGGAAAAAAAAGCTAACCTTTATGAATTGCCAAGACGTCCAGGGGGCTCAACATGAAAAATCGGGAAAATGAAACTCAGTTGCTACACAAGTCATGCTAAGAAAGAAAGGACAACATAGAGGTATTTTATTTTAAAGAGCATTATGTTTTGACAGATATACCTAATGTTAGTGAATGTATTTTGCTTCTTTAACTTTCACTAACAAAAACTACAGTAGCCTAGAGGAAATGTCATGATGAAGCTGATAAAACAACCTGAATCTAGTCATATGTTACGGTTAAGGCATGTTTTTGTGTATGCTCTGTTATATAAGCACCAGGACTCCAACACTAGGCTAGACAACATTGTGACTCTTTAAATGAGAAACCAGGATATAATTAATGAACGACTGATACTGTGAAAAGATCACAAGGTGGCCATGTAAAGGAGCCATATGTATTTCTGTTTCTAAAAATCAGGGATGATGCAAGATCATGATTTCATAGTGTAGATGTTTTCTTATTAACAAGTAATTAAGGTTGATCGTCCTTGATGTTTAAAATGGTCAGGATTTAAAATATGCAAGATGCCAATACCTTTCCCCACACAAGTACTATTTCAATGCTTGATATTCTGAAAAAGGGACACGAGGCTCTTGTCCTTTCCCTACACGAGTACTATTTCAAGGCTTAAGATTCTGAAATAAATCTGAAATAAAAAAGGGATAGGAGGTTCTTATCCTTTTACATGTTGCTTAAGTTGTTCAGTATTTGAGGAAGTCCAGGGCACAAGGGATGACCTCAAAGCACACTCAATGCATTTTTGCCCTACAGTACTAGCAACCTCTAGTTTGACAATTTGGGACCAAGAAATTAGTCAAAGGAGGCCTAGTGATATGTCCCAACATATGAGATACCAAGATGCTAATGGTCTAGGGGCATGAGGCCTACAGGGCGTACTCAAACGGTCCCCTTCCTTCACAGCTAGAGTGCCATGTATAAGAGCACAAAGGATAAAACAAGATAGGTTCCTTCCTTTCATTGCCCAATATAGTGCGCAAAAGATCCTTTTGTTGCCCAATACAGTGCGCAAAGGATAAAATGGATTCTTTCCTTTTATTGCCCTATATCTTGCACGAAGGATAAAACAAGATAGGTTCCTTCTTTTCATTGTCCAATATAGTGTGCGAAAGATCCTTTTGCCGCCCACTACAGTGGGCAAAGGATAAAATGGATCATTTTTTCCCATTGCCCTATATATTGCATGAAGGATAAAACCAGACAGTTTCTGTCCTTTCGCTGCCTAATATAGTGCACGAAAGATTCTTTTGCTGCCCAATACAGTGCGTAAAGGATAAAATGAATCCTTTCCTTCCATTGCCTTATATCTTGCATGAAGGATAAAACTAGACAGTCTCTGTCCTTTCGTCGCCTAATATAGTACGTGAAAGATCCTTTTATCGCCTAGTATAATGCAAAAGGATAAAACAGATCATTTCCTTTCATTGCCCTATATCTTGCATGAAGGATAAAACTAAACAGTTCTTGTCCTTTCACTGCCCAATATTCTGCGCGAAAGATCCTTTTGCTGCCCAATACAGTGGGCAAAGCATAAAATGGATTATTTCCTCCCATTGCCCTATATCTTGTATGAAGGATAAAACAAGACAGTTTACTTCCTTTCGCTGTCCAATATAGCGGGCAAAGGATCTTTTATTGCCCAATATAGTACACGGAAAATGAAGTTATCCTCTCCTTTCATAGCCCAATACAATACGTGAAAGATAAGAGTGTTATTTACTTCCGCTGCCTAGCATGATGCACGAAAGCTGAAGCAAAATGAAATCCATGCCTCCTGTTGCCCGATGTAGTGCACAGAGAATGAAAAATGAAATAAGATCCTTGCTTTCTGCTGTCCAACATATAATGCATAGAAGATAAGCCAATATGAGATCATCTATTTCTGCTACCCAATAAAATGCATGGAGGATGAACCAGAGAAAGGCCCCTCTCTTATAAAAGTGCATAAGCATCAGGTTCAATGAACAAATAAGGAAAATACGCCCTACCACGAGTTAAGCAGCATGTACGCATTATGTTCAGAAAGAGTAAAATCACAAGATGCCGAGACAAATGTTCAGGGCTTAGAAGTCCCTCCTAAATCATGTACTGTATGCTCAAAAAATGGGGAGGGGGGGAGAAGGATGACATAAGACCATGATCTTATTGCATGAATGCTACATGACATTCTTAAAAATCACAGGAAAAGAGGCAATAAAGAAACAGAAGTCACAAAGACATCGAGCCACATACAGAGAGCCCACATAGGCAAAATAGAGCAACTGACAGCTCAGGGAAATAGAAGAAAAGGCATACAAGGCATGGAACCGTGATGCAAAGATCAAATGCCAGATCAATTCCAACAAGTAAGAAAAGCAAGCAGATTGAAGCAAGTCAAGGGGGCTTAAAAGAGTCATTGTCCAATGTACATTATGATCACGTTAGGTACAACAAGAAAACAAAAGATGTGAGATCTACATAATCATGTTTGGATTTAATGCCTCAAGCAAAAAACAGGTCAGCAAGTAGCTACATCTTGAAAGGGGCATTCAGAACACATTGAGATTCCTCTGCGGCTTTCTTACGAGTGGATATTGTAGCAAATTCAACAGTCTTTACTTCAAGCTAAATATTAACAGTTGAAAGACACCCCTCAAGCTGAGAAGCTTCTTTCTGAAGCTCCTTGATGAGATCAGAGCATTCAGCTTCTTCAGATGACAATCTTGTTAAGTCCTCAAAAGAACTGACAGGACGCCGAACTGTCTTGGACGCCTCTTCTAGCCACGAACTGCTAAAGCCAAAAGTACGGAGGGTTTGCAGATAAGATTTCACTATTTCCCTGTGGTATTTCAAGAGTTCCAGTAATGTATGAGAAGCAAAAACATTGATGTATGCACAGAAAGGCCCTATAGGCCATCTCCTTGAAAATTAAAGGCTTGGAGGAAGGAAACATGAACCCCAAGTGAGAAGATGCAGATTTCTTCAACAAGGTTGCATCATCTGTAGAAAACAAAGAGAAGTCCTCTAGGATGGCAGCTGCACACAAGAGTAGAAAGCAGGAGACAAGCAGAAAAAACAAAGAGAAAAAAATGAAGAACATGCCAAACAAGCTCAAGCTTTCAACTGACAAGCAAAAAGAAGACGCACCTTGAGGGGTGGTAGGCCGCTCAGTGACTCCAATAACAGGAGGGGTCGGAGAGGTCACCATGGCTGTAAGAGCACCCCTTGTAGCAGATTGATCATCAAGATCCAACATATTGCCTGCGAAGAAGACAAGATAAGGCCCAAGAAAACCTAACCCTAGACGACAAGGCAGCAGTAAACATTGAAAATATATCAACGATAGCATTATACCTTCATTATTTCCAACATTCAAGATAGGAACCTCACTATCCATGAAGGTAGAACTTGGCAATAAGTCACCCTGTGCCGAATTAAAACCCAGTCCAGCATCATGTGAGATGCCCTGAACAACATCTGCACTGGCTCAGTTTGTGGTCACCCTAACACCTCCCAAGGAGAACAAATCACGGGAAGAAGAAGGAAATCATACCACGACTGAGAAATCAAGATGAGGAACGAGGCTAGGATCCACGATAATTGAATGTCTTGCTAAAAGCATCGTGGCACCTTGTGAGCTAGTAGCTATTATAGCAACATTCAGGGAAACATTTTCCTCAAGGGGGCTTCGAAGTAGTCCTATTCCTGTTCCTGCCACTTCGCAAGGGGAGAAACTTGCACCCCTTATAGTACGCCCTATGTTTTTCTTAAGCGTCCTTGCAAGTTGCTGCTTATTTTCCACTATGCTTGGTGTCACCATTATGTGCTTGAATGAATCATCCCGGTCCTTGGAAGAAGTGCTAGAACTTGTGGTTTCTGACCTATCCACATCTCCTCCACTTGTTGTATCTTCTAAGTCAATAGCAATAGGAGCTGCACTACCCACTTCAGGATCTCTAGTTTGAAAGCATGCCGATCTACGGAGGGGACCAGTGGAAGTAGTAGTGGGCGGCGATTGTTTCACCTTTGAGGGAGGTCTTGAGGAGGTCTTTGAAGCGACAGTCTTCATTTTCTTGCCAAGAGAAGAATCTATCAAAATCTCAAGAGCAAGTCTATTTTGAAGCGCTTTCTGTGCAGGAGTCAACTTCTTTTTTTGCATATGGCTAGCTGGAGTCCCCGTGGCTGAACAAATGATAAATAAGTCAAAAGTATAAATGGCCAGTAACAAGGAAGCTGAACACTGAGACAAAATGAAAATGAGATCAAAGCTAGAGAAGAATATACCGGGCCTCTTTACTTGAAGAGTTGAATAATATGAATCTTTCACTAACACATTAATTTGAGGACGAGTGGCATCACTTTTCTCAAGCTCAAACTTTTGGAGCAAAGCCTTGAGAACATGATGATAAGAATGATAACCTTGTGTAGGCTTGCCAACATGGTTTAAGGGAATCACTTTGCTGAGGTCAAATGGAGAAGCAGGATGCGAAAGGAGGACAATCTTAGAAGCTTTCTTTATGGGAACGAAGGGCCATTCCACATTACAAGGGTGCTGATCCCATCCAAGTTGGCGAATTACTCTATCAGGATGATATACATAGGGCCAAAGCACGCCACCACAGCAAGGAGAGGGGTCTGTTACAATGAAACCTGGGAGGACTCCTGAAGCAGAGCACAAGGTCCAGAAATCCCATACTCCTTCAATTCCTTTGGTCACATCATTGCGGGTGCTTTGCATAGATTCATGATAAATGGTATGCAGACCATGTACCCCCGACAAAGTGCGATGAAACATAAGGGTGGGAAGCAAAAGGCATCCTCTTTATCTATTACTTATGTCAGTAATTACCCGGGGCATCCTGTAGACTATCCCTAAACTCGAGGTTCCAGCGGGACCTCCTCACCTTGAGCAACTTCGAGGACACCGCGGACAGGGCCACATGCAAGAAAGTGCCCGAAGAGGAAGTAAATCAGGAAGGGATCATACACAAATAAGTTCATAGGGAAACGATCGAAAGAAACCCTAAGTTGTTCTTGCAATTGGTCTAACCTAGCATAGACACCACCTAAGAACAAGGGGGCTGAAGGCAACCTCTTTCCTTCAGCTAATAAGGCAGCAAGCATGAATGTACCAAGGCTAATAGAACCATCTAGCGGACCCACAAATACATATCTACTCAACCAAAATGCTATGAAAGTAGCACGCCTCAACGGTTGCGGGGTAGCAGGAGCAAATTCAAAAGAGGAATCTCTAGAAGGAAAATCCCCATAGAATTATCTCAGCCAATTTGCAAAGGTATACTTCAATTGACAAGACCTTTTCTTACCTTGACTGATTCAAGCATGTGGAGAAGCAATTCCCCCTTTCTGCTGAGACTGAGTCTGCCTTTTCACCAAAAGGCTACATGAGTAACGTGCAGTAGCAGCATTGCTGTTCTTAAGGTGCACCACCATGTCTATAATGCGATGCTCTGGTTCATAGCTAACGAGATCCAAATCACCAAAGATTGGTAATTTCAGCAACACGATAACATCTTCCAAGGTAGGGGAAAACTACCCTCAAGTTGTAATGAATGAGTGAGTCAATGAACTCCACCGCTGTACTAAGGTCTTGAGATCATCCGGACGCCGCAAGATTGCTAGTTTCTTAGTTGCCCAAATTGCGTCTGCAATGCCAACATTCTGTAGCACCTCTGTAAAGGCAAGATCTTTAGTGAAGATATGATCCACCCACAATGCCCAAACCTTGTTGGTTGAGGTAGGGGTAGTGAAGGTCACCAGCATCCACGGAAACTTCTGCCAAAGAAGATGAGAGTGAATGAGAGTGTGACCCAAATGGTAGCTTGACTTTTCTGGGATTGGGTGAGGAATGTGTTTCTCGGGTAAAAAGATTGGTGTTACCATGGTGAGGTTTTCATTGAAAGGACCACTAGAAGAGGGTGGAGGATCGAAGTCCCTTTCAGGGTACGGAGGGTTCTTTGCCCAATGATGCCCTTCAGTTAGTGGCGGATCAGCATGAGGAAGAGGAAGAGACTCCCATGCATTGATTATGGCTGACTTCGGAAGCTGGCCAGGAATAACCTTTGTCTCTGACGATGATCCCTCAGACTCTAATGAAGACCCTGTTATAAAGAGGGGTCAAGAAAAAGCAGCCGTAGTGGCATGACTGGCTGAAGGAGCCCCTGTATTCTTGGTGCGACCATTCAGAAACATGGAAAAGATTTCTGAAAGAATTAGGGTGTGCATGAATAGTGCTGCAAAGGAGAAGAAAATGAAACCCTAACATGGGGTTTCCTCTGCATAAACAAGAAGGAACAAAGAGAGTAAGTGGCCTAGGAATACCCGCTAGCTACCCACTCATGGTTATGGAAGAGTGGTACAGTACACCGCTGAATAACAGAATGCCGTGTGCCTAAGAATGCACCCTATGGACGCCTTGTGTCCACAGTGTGCAAGGGGGCTATTGTTCCTGATCATTTTTCATAAATCAGTTTAAAGCATGATTAACAGATAATTAATCATCATGATAGTGGCAAAGAAAATAGATCATAATATGAGCCTCTCAAGATAATGGGTACACGGGATGAAGCCCACTATGGTGTGACCTTGAAAGGTTGATAATAGGATCTAGGGAACTAACTCTACTGTGGTTTGGTAGTTGATAAGAGGCATTTATGCCACTTATCTTACTTCTAATTCTTAGCTTTTTACATGAGTTTTTCTATGTTATTGATGTGATTAATTAGATATTTGATTTATTCCTCATTGTGTACTTTTGATAGAACTATTGGCTTTTGCATTGATTTTGGGAATAATTTGTAATTACAAGCTGTTGCGTTTAACTTGTCTCTTTGAGTATGGTTTTATGCACAGGAGCTTTGGATCAAGTGCAAAATGTCAAGAACAAGGGATCAGATTGAGATGAAAATGGATGTTTTGGAAAGCTCAAGAAGTCTTCTATAACTTTTATGTTTAGCTCAAAACCCAGTTCTAAGAGTATCTTGGTGAAAACTAAGTTGCGAGATTAAAGGTTGCTAATGTTCTCATGTTGTCAAACTTGACCTCTAGTCAGTATTTTTACAATATCTGGAGCTATAGATCTCCGATTGAGGTGATTTTGGTGGCGTTGGAAAGCTTATTCAAAGGGCTACAATCATTATTTCTGGTGTCGAGGGCAAATTCTATTCTGTCTACCGCTGCAGCGCTATTTAGCGCTGCAGCGCTCAACAGCACTCGAAAAATTATTTGTCATCGGCATTGCTCAGTGGCGCCTTGGCGCTCTTAGCGCCTGGCTCGTCGATGACGAAGACCTTATTTTATTTGTTTTTGGGCCCACTTTGGCCTATTTTTAGAAGGCAGTATATATAGGAATGTTGCAGACTTTTACCCTAGTTTTTGAGTTTTCAGAGTTTTTTAGTTTTTAGTTCTGGAGTTTCAGTTTGGAGAACTCTCTCTCTCTCTCTACATCTTTCTCCATCTTCTCTCTACATCTTCTTCTCTATTCTTCTCTCTCTTAGGATTTCATTCGTGAAGGTGACTTGTCTTGGAGATCGTGGCGATGATCATTGCTATTATTTCCAGGTTCTTTTATCTTTATTGTTGTAATCATCCAGAGATGGAGGAGTAGATTTCTTTACTAGTGTAAGGGTTTCCGGATGGATTGGGATGATGTTTGAGACCTCTTTTGATATTAAATGCATTGGTTTTCTTAATGTTCTGCAGTTTCTATTCCTATAATTATTGTGGTGATTGCTATAATCTTTATTGGGATAACTAAATTGGCGATCGTCATTTAGGGAAACCCTTTGGGTATAAATTGATAGATCTATTGGTTTATGTTTGAGGGAGAACATTAGAATTAACTTTCCGATTGAAAGTTAGGCTATAGCAATTGGTTTATTAAATTGATGTGATTTCTAAATAAATTGACGATTGTCGTTTATTAGTTATTTGCATTGATTAAATTCTAGAGGTCAATTGATCACTAGTAGAATTGCCAGTAATTTATTACTAATAGCCACCAATGGGTTTAATATTTGGTCAATGATAATTAATTTCCAATCCTAGGAATACCTTGCACTAGTGCTTTCTTTATTGTTGCTATTACCTTGTTGCTATTATCTTTTAATTTAAATTGCTTTAATCTTGATTCTCCAAACCCCTAATTTCTAATTGACTAGTAACACTTCCTTGTGAGACGACCTGAGTTGTGCCCTTTACTACGTTTTTGGTGCAACTTAGCACTTTTATAAATTTTAATTTGTTGTGAGTCGCGACAGCTCGCATCAGTAATGTAAACACCCTTATATAGAGAAAGGGTCATAACAAACTTTTAACTAATATCTAACTAGCTAAACTAACTTCAACTAATTTCTAGTTACAATTATATCCTTTAACACCCCCTCGCAAGCTGGAAGATACGCAACTTTCGTATCTCCAGCTTGGGATAAAAGTGTAATACAACCGAAATGAAAAGAAAAATACAACATAATCAGGAAATACAATGTGATCAAATGAACAATATATGATGAACGCAATGGTGGTAGTGTCTAGTTCTTCTTTGACGTCTATACGGCACTCATTTCAAGAGAAATGACAGATCGTCAACAATCCCAGACCAGGAATATCATCAACAAATGCTTAACCACTCAAGCAGAAGCAAAACGTTCTCTAGCTTAACCTCTTGGCAGAAGCATTTACAAACTAGAGGTTACAGTCAATAAGATTCTCAATGAAAGGTTATAGTCAATAAGACTGTCAATGAAAGGTTAATGTCATAAGATGAGCCATAAGGCCGAATCAATGCTTAACTACCTCTTAAGGGTAGAAGCTAACATCAAATGCTTAACCATCAAGATGATCATCAAGACAGAAGCAAGAACAAAGCCAATATGAGGCTAATGAATAGAATTTAATCAATGCTTAACCATCAATGCAGGCAGAAGCTACAAATGAAAGCCTATTCAAGGCCAAACCAACAAATGTTCTCCAATATGAGAATCAAAGCATGCCAAATGAGGGCTGAACCATTACCAAACCATGAAGCTAGAATTTCGGAAGTGAACCAAGCACAAATCAAAGCAGAACATAACCACATGATGAAGCTGTACAAAACTTGCTCAAATCCAAGCTTAAAAATAAGACATAGTCTGCACCATCTCAAGGATATCCAAGAGCACCAAAAACAGAAACAAAAATCTGATATCTGAGCAAGAATTAAACTTCAAGAACCAAATCCCAACAAACAAGATTGAACCACATATACATTGAATCAGAACCTGAACCAAATGTACAGGCATCAAACATCAAGAAAGGAACTGAAACAAACCGAATTTGAGGCTCCAAGAAAATCCAACAGCTTTAAGAACACAATAAGATCCCTCAACTGAAGCTAAGCTAGTAGCCACAATACAATAATGGCACTCACAACAACACTCAACAATTGAGAAAATTATTGAGCATAATCAGACTCAAGTCTTCAAGAACAAGCCTAAATCCAATATTGATCACACCAAATCTGAACAAAGAACATATCTGAGCCAATATATCTTGTATCTTGAACAATTAAATTCTCCACAACAAACACAGACTAAGAAGAACCAAATTTGAGCAAGGAAATGTTTGAATTTTGAAGTAGAAAACTCAAAAATTCCCAAAGTTTGATCCTGAACTAAAGGGAAAAAAACTAGAACCAGTAACTAACGAAAATCGCGAACACAAACCAAGACCTCGCTAAAGAAGACAACTCAAAGATCTCCTCGGAGAAGATGAAGACCAGATCTGAAAGCAGAGGGCAAGGAAGAAACTACATCTAGTGACAATAGAACTAGATCGTACAACCAAGATCTGACGCCACAACGTCGGAGCAAAGTGGGGATGAAGAGGAACCGATCAGAAATCGCGAACCAGATCTTCGAAAATGGAGGAAGACGAATAGCGAAGAACCACGCCAGAGAACGGTGACAGTCGAACCGTGAAACCGGAGGAAGTCACCGGCGACGAATGGGGAGGTGCCGATGGTGGTTGAAGCTAGAACCGACGAATGGAACCACACTGAAAAGAAGACGAAGAAGATCAGTGACGAAGAACTAGAAGAATAGAAAAAAATGAAAAAGATTTTCTGAGAATAGTATGTTGAAGAAAGGAAGGTGTTTCAGTAGAAAGAAAAAGTGAGAAAATGATTTTCTAGGGTGGTTGGCAACAAGGAAACTAAAAGAAAATGAAGGAAAACGCAAGAAAATGAGTTGCAGGAACTCAAGGCTTGGGCAGCAGAAAACCTTCAAGGTGGATGGAATGGCTCTAATACAATGTTGAAATCCATGGTATTCAGAGAAAAGAGAGAAATAATTGATAGAGATTGAAATGAAAAGTTTACTAATGATCAATATTGTGTAATGATACAAGTGAAAACACCTTTATATAGAGTAAGGGCCATAACAAACTTCTAATTAATATCTAACTAACTAAACTAACTTTAACTAATTTCTAGTTACAATTATATCCTCTAACATAAGCCGAAATTTGGGTCTAAGCAAGTGGCAAAACAACTCTGTCTTCATCAACTAATGATAATCCCAATTCTTTGCCCAGAACCCATACGCTGAGCCTCCGACAGATCATATGCATCACCCTCCAACAAACACTTTTTGATGTTAAGTTCGCAAATTTTTTTTACATTTTCATACAATCAAATCGTTTTATTTGTATCACTTATCAAGTAATGGGTATGAGACTTAACTAATTTTACTGATATGATAATATATGATTGAATGATAATATAAAATTATACACTGTCAATGCATAGAAATCAAACACAATATAAATTAATTTCAAACTCTTAATATGTGATAACTAAAATGAATTTTAAACTAAAAGGATTTATTAGGTCGAATTAGGTTATGAGCATCCTTAAATTTGGTTACGTTATATACTCCTACCTAGCTATGAAATAAAAAATGTGGCTTAATATGCTTGACAATGTAACGTTGTTACTAATTAATGCTATCTGTTTGCAAAACCACTATTTAGTAATAGTCACGGTTTACTATACACAAATCTTATTAACCACTATTCCCAATTCAAAATCGGGTTTTAAGAGCAGCTCCAACACACAAGTATGTAGTGTCCTAACTATTGTGCTTGTCAAGGAAGGTTCCACTTTTTCTATTGGAGCAAATTGGTATCACGATGAGAAAGACAACAAAGGGACACTAAAGTGGGACGTCCCATTTCATAGCATTCATGACCACTGTCGATTTTTCAATTTGTTTTAAAAATCACGTAGGGTTATGGTGGGATCAAAACTAGTCCCTTCTATTGGAAAGGACATTGACACTCTTGATTTGATTTACCTTATACAATACAAGTATGATGTAACTATGAAAGTAACAATGGTGGAGCCAAAAGAGGGACTTTATCTTATCCCAACTTTGGAGATTCTCTCTAAGGATATGTTTATGAATTTGGTTTTTTTTTTTTGGGGGGGGGGGGAGGGGGAAGAAAGGGAAGGACTTTTAATATAATAATTTAAAATCTTTCAATGTAAAACCTCTTTTTCTTTCTAAATTTCAAACTCACAAATATACCTAAGGAGCTATGCAACATTTCATGATTTGGCGGTTGCCCAAATTAGGTCAAAAAAGCAAGAAAACCAACAATCGTCACAGGAGTTACCATAACAGTTAGGTGTGCCAAACTTATTAGAAACAGAACATCTCTGTAATTGTGAAAGTGTTCATTAACATAAGGGAAAATGTATTTATACATATGATGGGAGACATAATAGAAAATTAATTCTATAGAGTTAACTAA
Source organism: Dalbergia cultrata (assembly GCA_031216105.1). Taxonomy (NCBI): domain Eukaryota; kingdom Viridiplantae; phylum Streptophyta; class Magnoliopsida; order Fabales; family Fabaceae; genus Dalbergia; species Dalbergia cultrata. Next base: position 1,275,387 of record CM062349.1, on the reverse strand, counting down.
CTAACACTAGGACTAAGAGCTATTTAATAAGCTCACTAACTCATTAATAAACTATTTAATACTTCCCCTCAAGACAGGGGGAATATCGTTTGTACATCCAACTTGAATAATAGAGCAGAAATTGAGGACTGAGGCATCAATGAGTTGGTGTTGAGTTGGTACATATTAGCTGAATCATTCCTCGTTGAACTTTTTCACGAACAAAATGAAGATCAATCTTGATGTGCTTCGTCCTCCTGTGGAAATTAGGGTTAGAGGCAATGTGAATTGCTGATTGGCTGTCACAATATACCATAGAGCTATATAATTTGATGCTAAAGTTATGGAGAAGACCGTGTAATTAAGTTAACTCATTGGTGAAATAGGCAAGTAACCTATATTCAGCCTTAGCCGAGATACGAGCTATTATTTATTGCTTCTTCGACTTCCATGAAATTAGTGTGTCACCAAGGAACACGCATTGCCTAGTGATAGACCGGCAAGTGCCAGGGCATGTTCCCCAGTTAGCATCCGCATATGCTCGGAGACTAATCTGAGAGCTAGAGGTAAACAGAATGCCTTGTATAGGAGTAAAAGGCTCCAAAAATAAAAGGAGATGATGGAAAGGATTTGAATTGGCAATGTGGGGCTTTGACATATATTGATTGAGTTTATTTATAGCAAATGTAATACCTAGCCTGCTTATTGTCAAATAACGTATTGTATAAACTTATATATTATAATCCCCTTATATGTTTAAAATGGTATAACTTAATATAATATATGGAGGCCAGATTAGGCTTGATTAACATATAAGATTGTCACGACCCAACTTGGGAACAAGATCGTCACCTGAGGAATTTCATCTCCATGTAAATCTTTTGGGTGACGTGTCTCTTTAAATACATAAATTATCATAATATAATACTTAAAATATGATCTATTCAAAATCTTTAGCACTTTTCTCTAATTAAAATATAATGCTTAATTTCATAAACTGAAAGTATTCAATAATTTAATCTCTAAAAACTCTTAACCAAATCTGTTGATCTAGAAATTTCATAATTGTCTCAACATAAATAATTAATCTTGAACTTGAAAATCTTGACAGTTGAAAACTAAATTACAATTATGTCTCTAGTTCATCACATGAATCTCTAATCACAATTTACATTTCAATTGTATACTTAGTATTTGAAAATACTATAATATATCAAACTATATGTGTGGATAGTATCTTGCTTGTATATTTACTGGAGTACTTTACTCTAACAAAACTCTAAACTAAGCCCTACTTCAAAGTAAGACTTACCACAGAAAATAACTACATGTACGAATAGGAGTCTGAATGATCTCTAAACCTGCAACTATGAGATGAAGGGAGAGGGATGAGTCAACAGACTCAGTGAGTGAGCCCTCACCCATCACCCACATAGAACAACCAAAGAATATACAATATATAATATTCATGCAGCAATCATAAACTATTTGATATTCATATGCATAGCTATATGGAAAAGATTATCTTTGTATTTATAAATTCATTGAAAAACATTTCTAAATTCTTACTCTCACAAGAAATCATTTTCCACACACACACACACACACACACACACATAATAGCTCTTAAATCAAATATTTTCTAAAAGTATCAATAATCTCTTAAAACATAAACAACAATATTCTAATAGAGAAACATGGATCTCTAATTATGCATTGCATAACAATATTTTCTCTAGCTATCCATGTTAACCATGGCATAGTAGATTTTCTGATCTCTAGGATTCCTCAAGGATCTGAATTAGACACCTAACTAGGTTCTATTCTCTGCTTTGTGAGATTATTCCTGAGGACAACTTGGTACCAAGGTTAACGATTGAGGTCTAATCGTTAACTCATTGTCTGTTTCTCTATAGCTATCGTCTAGTCTCTAATTCATAAAATATGTCATTTTCTCTATAACCCTGCTCTATGCTTTTTTGTAGGTAGATAACGCCATAACACATAATTACCTTACTCTTAGAATGACTAGAGAAATTCATAAAATCTCTAAATCAAGTCATAATCATACTTTAGCTCTTTTAATAAAATCATTTTAAATCTGAAAGGTGGGTGCTCAGTCCCTGACAAACAAGAGCCCCTAAATTCTTAATATTCTAAGAGTTCTAGACTCATATAACTCTAATAATCTGACATTAGTATAACTCTGGCTGAGAAAATCGAGCCCAAGGGTTCATCACTTGTAGACATTTCGATTTCAAGCATACAGAATATGTATCTGGTAGTTACTATGAATCATATTGAATTACATACTTCTAAGTATCATAAAAACTAAATTTCTAAAATCTCATTTCTCAAGCCAACATCTTTTTATAAACTTTGGTAACTCTAATACTATACTTCTAAACCAAAAGGGTTCATAATCATAAAAAAATCTCTAACATTATAATAATATCTTAGTTCATGAAACTACATCATACTTTGTTTGACATTCTTGCCAAAATATCTTAACTCATACTCTAAAATTATATTTTGAAATCTCAAGTCTTGAAATATAAAGATATCATAAATTCTTAAAACATGTTTAATAAAATAACAACTTATTAAATTATATATTCTTGCAATAAATCTCTTAGAGTTGCCCATAAAACATTTCCATAATATACAATTTATCAATTACGGTCTCATGGTTTTCTAAATTTCATTTTCATGCTATATATTCGAAATCATACCTTTGTAAAATCATATATATTCATATTTTCATCTCTAATACCATATTTAATAATCATCATGCATAAAACATACTTGTAATGACTAAAGATAAAGCCATGAGTTTGAACCCACTCATTGTTTAGAGCCCGGAGTAAATGGGCACCACCGACTTGACCTTTAGAGCTTGGAATGACATCAACAACTGAAATAATGCAACATGGACTCAAGATTAAACTCTAATCACCTCTAGATAACACTAAAACAACTCTAATAACATTGGGGGAGCACTCCCACTTGACAATAATCAGAGAAATGACAATACCCAACTTGAGATTATGAAAGAATGGAGAGAATGGGAACAAAATCTAACAACATCACATACCTTTAAAGCTTGGATGATGATGATTGGAGTGGGATGAGAGAAAGAGAGAAAATGAGGGTTTGGGGGAGAGGGGTTTTCGGAAATGGGATGAAAATCCCAAGTTTAGGGTATTTAAAAAGGGTTGGGGTTCATTTATGTGAAATGGTGGCGTTTCACACCGTTTCAGCATCAGGGGGACTGCTATAGTAGTGATAAGCATCCTTGTGCGCCCGACCGTGCCACTTACGACCGTTATAGCGGTCATTAGACCACCCAAACTACTGAATTCGTATGCTATGGCCACTATAGCGGTGACAGTTTTTCAGCTTCTACAATTTTTTTATTATTCTAGCATATGGGTCTCTCCATTCTCACTTATTTATATTTATTAATTTTCAGTTAATGTACTCATTTATGTTACTCTCCATTAACTTTAAAACATAAATGTAAATAAAGAAATACCCCCTATTTGGATTCAAATAAAATATAAAAAAAAAACCAAAACCCCAACTAATCAAAATCAAATTTTTTTTGTTCTAGATCAATTTCGAGAATTCTTACGATTGTCTAAACTTGTGGGCTAAACACGAAATATCTAGAGGTTTCCTAAAATTCATTATAAATCACTCTTCAATTGATCTTCCTTTGGAGAGCAATTACCGGGACTTTTGATTCTGAGGATCTGGTTTTATCATATAGCACTCCAAAGATGTGTAGGCTCTAGACTTAGCGAAATCCCGGATCCGGCAACATGGGTAGGTCCTGGGGGACCTTGAAACCGTATAGAACTTGTCTGCTGAAAACATGTACACCGGATATTACAAAGATCCTTTTCTATTTTTAATATTTTATTAAAATAAATAAATCTTTAAAAATAGTAATAAGTAAAAATTTATGAATAAAAATGTTTCTCAAGAAAATTATTTCACAATAAATAAATATTGTTAAAAAATAATACATGATATTAATTTAGCTATATATAATAAAAAATGAAAATAATTATAATGAATAAATGATAGATAAAATAAAAAAATATATTTAATAACAAATAAATATTTAAATAAATAATAAACAATATGTAAATATAAAAGTAAGGATTAATAATAAAAATATTTTGAGTTAATATTTATTTTTAAACTAAAATTTGAATCATTATCATTAAAATAGAAAGTATTAAAATATATAAAAGAGTATATTTTTTATTTATATAATTTATTAAAATAATAAATAATTATAAAATATTGAAATAAATATTAATATTTAATATACATTAAATTTAAATTAATAAATATATACATAAACATAATATTTAAAAATTATATTTAAATATTTAATAAAATTTCTTACTTTATTTTTATTTTATTTATTATTTAATTATAATGTTATGGTTATTTTATAAATAAATGATAATATTATAATGTGTAAAATGTAATATCTTATACAGTGTTATACAAAATACTATGTAATATTAAAAGCTTATTAAGTCTTATACTATCAGATCTTATCCTATCAGATCTTATATTATTAGTCCTTGTCTTACCAGACATGCCAAACAAGCCCTTAGAAGCATCCTAAAGGGGAATGGCAACTCTCATGAGGCTCATACAATATATAGGCAAACCACTGTCTGTTGTTCTAGATTCGGGAATAAAAAAAAAATTAGGCAATAGTTAAGAAATTAAGAGAAAATTTTTGATTGAAAAGTAATTTTTTTTAAATTCATAATGCACTTGAAATTTTCATAAACTCCGTACTAGATGATTAGGGAAAACAAAATCAACAGATAGAAGTTATTCTTTCTAAATTTTTAGGGGAAAGAAGGGGCGTTTGGTCAAAGAGATGAGACCTATTAGAACTAATCTCTCAAAATTTTCTCCTCAGCATCAGGTTGATTCCTCTCAAAATAATCTCTTCAAATAAACCTGTAGTGGTTGTATTTTCATTGCACAAGACTCTGTTCACCACTTTTGGAATGTCAAAAGTTACCAAAACCTTATATGCCCCCATTCCACATGTCATAAATAAAAGTTTACCTTGGGGTAAAACTCACCCTAGTATATATGTAGGGTTAGGGTATGCATGCAAACTCATTGAATATTTATAAAAATACTTACAGATCATTTATCAACAAAAGTAAAAAAAATCTGAAAATTAAATCCAAGTAATGACAATGTATGATTACAACGTTGATTAACTAAGTTAACCCTTGTTGGAAGAAATAGAAAGAAATGAAGCACACATATAGTCAAAGAAAGAAAAACAACATCACCATGTTCACAACTAGCTAGCAAGAAAATAACGATCGGTAGGTAACCGGCGCTAACTATTGGCATCATCAACACGTAGAGCAGAAAAAAAAAAAAAACCTTGTCCAACCACTCCTGGTCATCGTAGCTACTTCATAGATTTGCTGAGGTAAACCTGTACGATGTAGTTTTCGTTAGAGCAACGTTAGTACATTGCTATTGAAAACTTTTCATATTCTCTTGAAAGGTCTTTTATAATTAATACTTGGTGCGCAAGTCATTATTGGCGAAAAGTTTCTTTACTTGTATTTGAAAAGTTAATCTCACGATAATGGTTCTAACTTTCTGATTGAAGAAAAAATGTAAATTAATAATATTAAATAAAATAAATCTAATATTAAAAAAATTCTATATACTTATTCTTCATTTACTAATCAATAAAATTAAGCAAAAGAATAACTAAGAACAATAGAACTACCGCTATGATTGGTGTATCCATGCAATTAAGAATGCTACTGGAATAAACTTGCTAACAGAGAGAAATGTTTAGTTGCTACTAGAGTATGAATATATCGGTGTTCCATTTCATTTATAGTTTGACACTTCAATTTTAAGGATGAATCACTTTCACTATCTTTTTTAAGATAATAGGTAAAGTGTTAGATTATGATTATAATAGAGCAAAATTTTCTTTTTGAAGCATAAATGAGAATTTCTCATTACAAAAATTCTAAGACATACAACGATTTCTGATCTCTTTAGGCATACAAATCAATTTTATAATTTTTTTTATAATTAAAAAATGTTTAACTCTTTAACAAGAGAAGCAAAACAAACATCAAGTGTTTGAGAATACAATAGAATAACAAAACGAATCTCAACACGAGAGCTTAAAAGTAAACCAACCAAAATAACTACATAACAAACATTCATATTCCTCTAAAGCACAAATATGGCTACAAGGAGCCCAAAATCACATTAGAGGAACTAAGTGTTGCTTGGTTGTCCAAATAATGTTATAAATAATGTTATGCTAATTAAAAAAGAAAACTTCGTCTAACATGTCAATCATATATTGATTTTGGTAGATACATGTTAATTATTTATTTATCAGATTTCATTTGTCTAACTAATATTCTAGCGGTATTGGCTGAAAAAAAAAATTTGTAAAAGGAAGATAAGTTTTGTTTTTTTTGTTCAATGCATGAGACCCGATAATTTCTTTAAAAAACCTGTCTTTTTTTATATTCTTAACTGGTGCCCTATCTTTAGTGCACTTATTATAGAAGCTCGTTTATTTATATGGATTTTATTAACGAATGTCCTTAAGACACTTATTAAAAATCCAGAAGTGGAAGTGCTTTTATTCAAAAGTCTAAATTTTTAAGTTTTCAAAACACTAAATGCATCACTTTTAATTTTTTTAACCTTAACGAGTGCTCCCTCCTTAGCAAGCAACCCCTCTCTATATAGCCAAAGGTGGAAAACTTGCCACCGTGGAACATCACTATTTAGGTCCTCCTACAAGAACGAAGACGGAAGAGAGTGACCCTTTCTTCTTGTCAATATATGAGGTTGGAAATTTGTAATATATTGACTTTGATAGGGAAGCAATCAATAGTTCAATAACTCTTTTCGAAATGGGCAGATTTTGTCATGCCAAGTGACAGCGACGCCTAATTATTTAGATGGACAACCGTGGTCATCAGTTCCTGCCTCATCTCTACCCATAGATGGCGACCATATATGGGATGAGAACAAGATAATTATCTAGATATAAATCTTCAGTTTAGAGTATCAGTTAGCGAGTATATATTAGACATATAGAATAACCAACAAAGTGTGTTTTCTTTTCTCATTCTTTTGATAAGTTCGTGCAAGTGATATTTGAACCTATAATTTCATGTATATTAGTTATTCATGATCTATTACCACTACTTCATTTTCAGTAGCTTAATTTCTTCTTTTCTCATATCATAACTTTTTTTCTAATTAATCAAATTTCCATTGCAGGATTTGGCAGAAATGTTAATGGGCTTTGTGAAGGGAAAATGGGAGAATAACCTGATTTTGAAGGCATGGGAACGTTGCCGATCATTTGGAGCAGGCACTGGCTACAACAAGAGGAGGTCACATTATAATGATCATGACGATAAGAAGAATAAGGGTCAAATTATAGCACCCAATGGTTGCTTTCCTGTGTTTGTTGGAACGGAGAGGCAAAGGTTTGTGGTGAAAACGGAGTTTGCAAGCCATCCACTATTCAGGATGCTGCTAGAAGAAGCAGAGATGGAATATGAGTTTGAAAGTGATGGCCCCATTTGGCTTCCTTGCACCGTTGATTTGTTCTACAAAGTGTTGGCTGAGATGGATGCAGGTCAAGAAGAAATCAATATTCGTAATCGTAGAAGCTTTGCAAATGCCAAGGGGTGTTCTTCTCTCATTCTCCTAAGACGTTTTCTTTGTTATACGAATAATAGTGGTCATGGCGAATATAAGGTTATGGATTCCGAAATGCTGAAGATGAACTAGTTTTGATAAGGGAAATTTAACATATAAATTTGAGTTTACAATCAATTGTACATGTGGCACAATATAAACAAACACTTTTACAATATATATATATAATCTTAAATTGTATTTTGAATGGCTGACATATGAGAATATAGTATCGCTACTCTTTTGATAGGAGTTTTAATCATATTTGTTTTATTTTTAATTTAATTTAGTTATATGCCTGAGTGGGCCTTACAAACAGATGTGATTATATAAATACTCAAAAATAAAAAAGGCGATTTGACAAGATAAAAAAAAAAAAAAACTAGACTTCACTTCTGAAAACACCCTTAAGAAAAAATGAAGCATGCCGTTTAGTGAATCATCCTCAATCCCATAAATTGCACTTCCAGCACTATCCTCTATCACATGCCAGTGAAGAACAACATTATAGACCTATATCTTTTTTTTCTTCTTAGTACTTGTGGAATTACAATGATCACAACGAGGTTTGAATCTAGAACTCTATGCATATTATCCAAATCGCTCACTATTAAACCAATCCTAGTGACTCAATAGACCTATATCTTTAAATATGCATATATTCAATCCTTATATTATTGAACATTGTTAATTTATAATGTTCACTCCAATCGGTACATTCCCCCTTTTTCTTATATATGACAAATTAGTTTCTCAAACTACAAAGCTGAAGGAGCAGAGAATACTTATCACCAAGCAAACAAAATTATCAATTCATACTGATACATCAATCATGAAATCATATTTGAAACTCCTATGCCAATGTGCTTTTTATCTATATAAATGGGTTCAATAATAAGTGTGTATTTTACAAAAATAGGAACAGAGAAAATGGTCATTGTGTGCGATTGTAGCATAATAATGTAATAATTTAACTGTTTTCTATGTCATCTTAAATTTATTTTGTATTTTTTTATGTTAAAGAAAGTATTATCATTGCAACTTGTATCAAGAAATAAAATGATATATTTTTTTTCGAGATAAATGGATAATTCTAGACTCTCTAAAATAGAGTAGCCTCAGATGCATCAAGAAAATGAAAACGGAAATATAAAACTACTAGGCAATCAACTTAAAAAGTGCGAAGGTCAAAAGCTAAAAAATTAGATAAACCAGACACCATAAACTAAGCTAAAGAACAATCCCAAACAGCTCGACAAACACACAAAAGCACAAGAATATCATCTTAAGCCGAAATTTGGGTCTGAGCAAGTGCCAAAACAACTCTGTCTTCATCAGCCAATGATAATCCCAATTCCTTGCCCAGAACCCATACGCTGAGCCTCCGACAGATCATACGCATCACCCTCTGACAAACACTTTTTGATGTTAAGTTCATAATTTTTTTTTACATTTTCATACAATCAAATCATTTTATTTGTATGACTTATCAATTAGTAGGTATGAGACTAATTAATTTTGCTGATATGATAATATATGATTGAATGATAATATAAAATTATACACTGTCAATGCATAGAAATCAAACACTATATAAATTAATTTCAAACTCTTAATATCTGATAACTAAAATGAATTTCAAACTAAAAGGATTTATTAGGTCGGATTAGATCATGAGCATCCCTAAATTTGGTTACGTTATATACTCATACCTAGCTATGAAATAAAAAATGGGGCTTAATATGCTTGACAATGTAACGTTGTTACTAATTAATGCTATCTGTTTGCAAACCACTATCTAGTAATAGTTACGATTTACTATACACAAATCTTATTAACCACTATCCCCAATCCAAAATCGGGTTTTAAGAGCAGCTCCAACACACATGTAGCGTCCTAACTATTGTGCTTGTCAAGGATGGTTCCACTTTTTCTATTGGAGCAAATTGGTATCACGATGAAAGAGACGGCAAAGGGACACTAAAGTGGGACGTCCCATTTCATAGCATTCATGACCATCGTCGATTTTTCAATTTGTTTTAAAAATCACGTAGGGTTATGGTGAGATCAAAACTAGTCCCTTCTATTGGAAAGGACATTGACACTCTTGATTTGATTTACCTTATACAATACAAGTATGATGTAACTATGAAAGTAGCAATGGTGGAGCCAAAAGAGGGACTTTATCTTGTCCCACCTTTGGAGATTCTCTCTAAGGATATGTTTATAAATTTGGTTTTTTTTGGGGGGAGAGGGAAGAAAGGGAAGGACTTGTAATATAATATTTTAAAATCTTACAATATAAAATCTCTTTTTCTTTCTAAATTTCAAACTCACAAATATACCTAAGGAGCTATGCAACATTTGATGATTTGGAGGTTGCCCAAATTAGGTCAAAAAAGCAAGAAAACCAACAATCGTCACAAGAGTTACCATAATAGTTAGGTGCACCAAACTTATTAGAAACAGAACATCTCTGTAATTGTGAAAGTGTTGATTAACATAAGGGAAAAGGTATTTATACATGTGATGGGAGACATAACAGAAAATTAACTCTATAGAGTTAACTAACTAACACTAGGACTAAGAGCTATTTAATAAGCTCACTAACTCATTAATAAACTATTTAATACTACCTCTCAAGACAAGGGGAATATCGTTTGTACAACCATCTTGAGAAATAGAGCAGAAAATTGAGGACTAGGGCATCAACGAGTTGGTACATATTAGCCGAATCATTCCTTGTTGAACCTTCTCATGAACAAAATGAAGATCAATCTTGATGTGCTTTGTCCTCCCGTGGAAAGGAGGGTTACAGGCAATATAAATTGCTGATTGACTATCACAATATACCATAGAGCTATCTAATTTGATGCTAAAGTCATGAAGAAGACTGTAAAATTAAGTTAACTCATTGGTGAAAGAGGCAAGTAACCTATATTTAGCCTTAGCCGAGATATGAGCTATTGTCTATTGCTTCTTCGACTTCCATGAAATTAGTGAGTCACCAAGGAACACACATTGCCTAGTGATAGACCGGCAAGTGTTAGGGCATGTTCCCCAGTTAGCATCCACATATGCTCGGAGACTTATATGAGAGCTAGAGGAAACAGAATGCCCTATATAGGAGTAAAAGGCTTCAAAAATCAAAGGAGATGATGGACAGTATTTAAATTGGCAATGTGGGGCTTTGACATATATTGATTGAGTTTATTTACAGCAAATGTAATACCTAGCCTGCTTATGGTCAAATAACATATTGTCTAAACTTATCTATTATAATCCCCTTATATGTCAAAATGGTATAACTTAATATAATATATGGAGGCCAGATTAGGCTTAATTAACATATAAGATTGTCACGACCCAACTTCAGAATGTGATCGTCACGTGAGAAATCCCATCCCCACGTAAGCCTTCTGAGTGACGTATCTCTTTAAATGCATAAATTATCATAATATAATACTTAAAATATGATCTATTCAAAATATTTAGCATTTTTCTCTAATTAAAATATAATGCTTAATTTCATAAACTGAAAGTATTCAATAATTTAATCTCTGAAAACTCTTAACCAAATTCGTTGATCTAGAAATTTCATAATTGTCTCAACATAAAGAATTAATCTTAAACTTGAAAATCTTGACAGTTGAAAACTAAATTACAATTACGTCTCTAGTTCATCACATGAATCTTTAATCACAATTTACATTTCAATTATATACTTAGTATATGAAAATACTATAATATATCAAACTACATGTGTGGATAGGATTTTACTTGCATATTTACTGGAGTACTCTACTCTAACAAAACTCTAAACTAAGCCCTACTTCAAAGTAAGACTTACCACAGAAAATAACTACATCTACGAATAGGAGTCTGAATCATCTCTAAACTTGCAACTATGAGATGAAGGGAGAGGGATGAGTCAACAGACTCATTGAGTGAGCTCTCACCCATCATCCACATTGAACAACCAAAGAATATACAATATATAATATTCATGCGGCAATCATAAACTATTTGATATTCATATGCATAGCTATATGGAAAAGATTATCTTTGTATTTATAAATTCATTGAAAAACATATCTAAATTCTTACTCTCACAAGAAATCATTTTCCATATATATATATATACACACACACACACACATAATAGCTCTTAAATCAAAGATTTTCTAAAAGCATCAGTAATATCTTAAAACATAAATAACAATATTCTAATAGAGAAACATGGATCTCTAATTATGCATTGCATAACAATATTTTCTCTAGCTATGCATGTTAACCATGGCATAGTAGATTTTCTGATCTCTAGGATTCCTCAAGGATCTGGATCAAATACCTAACTAGGTTCCATTCTCTGCTCTATGAGATTGTCCCTGAGGACAACTTGGTACCAAGGTTAAGGATCGGGGTCCAGCTGTTAACTCACTGTCTGTTTCTCTATAGCTACCATTTAGTCTCTAATTTGTAAAATATGGCATTTTCTCTATAACTCCGCTCTATGCTTTTTTGTAGGTATAAAACATCATAACACATAATTACCTTACTCTTAGAATTACTAAAGAAATTCATAAAATCTCTAAATCAAGTCATAGTCATACTCTAGCTCTTTTAATAAAATCATTTTAAATCTAAAAGGTGGGTGCTCAGTCCCTAGCAAACAAGAGCCCCTAAATTCTTAGTATTCTAAGAATTCTGAACTCATATAACTCTAACAATCTGACTTTAGCATAACTTTGGCTGAGAAAATCGAGTATAAGGGTTCATTACTTGTAGACATTTCGATTTCAAGCCCATAAAATATGTATTTGGCAGTTGTTATGAATTATATTGAATTACATACTTCTAAGTATCATAAAAACTAAATTTCTAAAATCTCATTTCTCAAGCTAACATCTTTTTATAAACTTTGTTAACTCTAATACTATACTTCTAAACCAAAAGGGTTTATAATCATAAAAAAATATCTAACATTATAATAATATCTTAGTTCATGAAACTAAATCATACTTTGTTTGACATTCTTGCCAAAATATCTTAACTGATATTCTAAAATTATATTTTGAAATCTCAAGTCTTGAAATATAAAGATATCATAAATTCTTAAAACATGTTTAATAAAATAACAACTTATTAAATTATATATTCTTAAAATAAATCTCTTAAAGTTTCCTGTAAAACATTTCCATAACATACAATTTATCAATCACGGTCCCATGGTTTTCTAAATTTCATTTTCATGCTATATATTTGAAATCATAGCTTTGTAAAATCATATATATTCATATTTTCATCTCTAATACCATATTTAATAATCATCATGCATAAAACATACTTATAATGACTAAAGATAAGGTCATGAGTTTGAACCCACTCATCGTTTAGAGTCGGGAGTAAATGGGCACCATCAACTTAACTTTTAGAGCTTGGAATGATATCAACAACTGACATAAAGCAACATGAACTCTGGATTAAACTCTAATCACCTCTAGATAATACTAAAATAACTCTAACAACATTGGGGGAGCACCCCCACTTGACAACAATGAGAGAAATGACAATACCCAACTTAAGATTATGAAAGAATGGAGAAAATGGGAACAAAATCTAACAACATCACATACCTTTGAAGCTTGGATGATGATGATGATTGGAGTGGGATGAGAGAAAAAGAGAAAATGAGGGTTTGAGGGAGAGGGGTTTTCGGAAATGGGATGAAAATCCCAAGTTTAGGGTATTTAAAAGGGGTGGGGGTTCATTTATGTGAAATGGTGGCGTTTCACACCGTTTCAGCATTAGGGGGACCGCTATAGTAGTCATAAGCGTCCTCGCGCGCCCAACCGTGCCACTTACGACCGTTATAGCGGTCATCAGACCACCCAAACTACTGAATTCGTATGCTATGACCATTATAGTGGTGACAGTTTTCCAGCTTCTACAATTTTTTTTATTATTCTAGCATATGGGTCTCTCCATACTCACTTATTTATATTTATTAATTTTAAGTTAATGTACTCATTTATGTTATTCTCCATTAACTTTAAAACATAAATATAAATAAGGAAATACCCCTTATTTGGATTCAAATAAAATATAAAAAAAATCAAAACTCCAACTAATCAAAATCAAATTTTTTGGGTTCTAGTTCAATTTCGAGAATTCTTACGATTGTCTAAACTTGTGGGTTAAACACGAAACGTCTAAAGGTTTCCTAAAACTCATTATAAATCACTCTTCAATTGATCTTCCTTTAGAGAGCAATTATCGGGACTTTTGGTTCTAAGGATCTGGCTTTATCATATAGCCCTTCAAAGATGTGTAGGCTCTAGACTTAGTGAAATCTCGGACCCGACAACATGGGTAGGTTCTAGGAAACCTTGAAGCCGTATAGAACTTGTCTACTGAAAACGTGTACACCAAATATTACAAAGATCCTTTTCTATTTTTAATATTTTATTAAAATAAATAAATCTTAAAAAATAATAATAAGTAAAAATTTATAAATAAAAATGTTTCTCAAGAAAATTATTTCACAATAAATAAATACTGTTAAAAAATAATACATGATATTAATTTAGCTATATATAATAAAAATAAAAATAATTATAATGAAAAAATAATAAATAAAATAAAAAATATATAGTTAATAAAAATAAATATTTAAATAAATAATAAACAATATGTAAATATAAAAGTAAGGATTAATAATAAAAATATTTTGAGTTAATATTTATTTTTAAACTGAAATTTAAATCATTATCATTAAAATAGAAAGTATTAAAATATATAAAAGAGTATGGTTTTTATTTATATAATTTATTAAAATAATAAATAATTATAAAATATTGAAATAAATAATAATATTTAATATACATTAAATTTCAATTAATAAATATATACATAAACATAATATTTGAAAATTATATTTAAATATTTAATAAAATTAATTACTTTATTTTGATTTTATTTTACTAATTATTTCATTATAATGTTATGATTATTTTATAAATAAATGATAATATTATAATGTGTAAAATGTCATATCTTATACAATGTTATAAAAAATACTATATAATATTAACAACTTATCAAGTCTTATACTATCAAATCTTATCCTATCAGATCTTATATTATTAGCCCTTGTCTTACCAGACATGCCAAACAAGACCTTAGAAGCATCCTAAAGGGAATGGCAACTCTCATGAGGCTCATACAATATATAGGCAAACCACTGCACTGTTGTTCTAGATTCGGGAGTAAAAAAAAAATTAGGCAATAGTTAAGAAAGTAAGAGAAAATTTTTGATTGAAAAGTAAATTTTTTTTAAATTATAATGCACTTGAAATTTTCATAAACTCTGTACTATATGATTAGGGAAAACAAAATCAACAGATAGAAGTTGTTCTTAGAAGGGGCGTTTGGTCAAAGAAATGAGACCTATTAGAACTAATCTCAAAATTTTCTCCTGAGCATCAAGTTGATTCCTCTCAAAATAATCTCTTCAAATAAACCTGTAGTGGTTGTATTTTCATTGGACAAGACTCTATTCATCACTTTTGGAATGTCAAAAGTTACCAAAACCTTATATGCCCCCATTCTACAAGTCATAAATAAAAGTTTACCTTTGGGTAAAACTCACCCTAGTATATATGTAGGGTTAGGGTATGTATGCAAACTCATTGAATATTTATAAAGATACTTATAGATCATTTATCAACAAAGTAAAAAAAAAATCTGAATATTCAACCCAAGTAATGACAATATATGATTAAAATGTTGATTAAGTTAATCCTTGTTGGAATAAATAGAAAGAAATGAAGCACACATATAGTCAAAGAAAGAAAAAAAACACCTTGTCCAACCACTCCTGTGTCATCGTAGCTACTTCATAGATTTGCTGAGGTAAACCTGTACGATGTAGTTTTCGTTAGAGCAACGTTAGTACATTGCTATTGAAAACTTTTCATATTCTCTTGAAAGGTCTTTTATAATTAATACTTGGTGCGCAAGTCATTGTTGGCGAAAAGTTTCTTTACTTGTATTTGAAAAGTTAATCTCACGATAATGCTTCTAACTTTCTGATTGAAGAAAAAATGTAAATTAATAAATATTAAATAAAATAAATCTAATATTAAAAAAATTCTATATACTTATTCTTCATTTACTAATCAATAACATTAAGCAAAAGAATAACTAAGAACAATAGAACTACCGCTATGATTGGTGTATCCATGCAATTAAGAATGCTACTGGAATAAACTTGCTAACAGAGAGAAATGTTTAGTTGCTCCTAGAGTATGAATATATCGGTGTTCCATTTCATTTATAGTTTGACACTTCAATTTTAAGATGAATCACTTTCACTATCTTTTTTAAGATAATTGGTAAAGTGTTAGATTATGATTATAATAGAGCAAAATTTTCTTTTTGAAGCATAAATGAGAATTTCTCATTACAAAAATTCTAAGACATACAACGATTTCTGATCTCTTTAGGCATACAAATCAATTTTATAATTTTTTTTATAATTAAAAAATGTTTAACTCTTTAACAAGAGAAGCAAAACAAACATCAAGTGTTTGAGAATACAATAGAATAAGAAAATGAATCTCAACACAAGAGCTTAAAAGTAAACCAACCAAAATAACTACATAACAAACATTCATATTTCTCTAAAGCACAAATATGGCTACAAGGAGCCAAAAATCACATTAGAGGAACTAAGTGTTGCTTCGTTGTCCAAATAATGTTATAAATAATGTTATGCTAATTAAAAAAAAAAACTTCGTCTAACATGTCAATCATATATTGATTTTGGTAGATACGTGTTAATTATTTATTTATCAGATTTCATTTGTCTAACTAATATTCTAACGGTATTGGCTGAAAAAAAAAATTTGTAAAAGGAAGATAAGTTTTTTTTTTTTTTGTTCAATGCATGAGACCCGATAATTTCTTTTAAAAACCTGTCTTTTTTTATATTCTTAACTGGTGCCCTATCTTTAGTGCACTTATTATAGAAGCTCGTTTATTTATATGGATTTTATTAACGAATGTCCTTAAGACACTTATTAAAAATCCAGAAGGGTAAGTGCTTTTATTTAAAAGTCTAAATTTTTAAGTTTTCGAAACACTAAATGCATCACTTTTAATTTTTTTTAGTTTTAAAACCTTAACGAGTGCTCCCTCCTTAGCAAGCAACCCCTCTCTATATAGCCAAAGGTGAAAACTTGCCACCGTGGAACACCACTATTTAGGTCCTCCTACAAGAACGAAGACGGAAGAGAGTGACCCTTTCTTCTTGTCAATATATGAGGTTGGAAATTTGTAATATATTGACTTTGATAGGGAAGCAATCAATAGTTCAGTAACTCTTTTCAAAATGGGCAGATTTTGTCATGCCAAGTGACAGCGACGCCTAATTATTTAGATGGACAACCGTGGTCATCAGTTCCTGCCTCATCTCTACCCATAGATGGCGACCATATATGGGATGAGAACAAGATAATTATCTAGATATAAATCTTCAGTTTAGAGTATCAGTTAGCGAGTATATATTAGACATATAGAATAACCAACAAAGTGTGTTTTCTTTTCTCATATTCTTTTGATAAGTTCGTGCAAGTGATATTTGAACCTATAATTTCATGTATATTATTTATTCATGATCTATTACCACTACTTCATTTTCAGTAGCTTAATTTCTTCTTTTCTCGTATCATAACTTTATTTCTAATTAATCAAATTTCCATTGCAGGATTTGGCAGAAATGTTAATGGGCTTTGTGAAGGGAAAATGGGAGAATAACCTGATTTTGAAGGCATGGGAACGTTGCCGATCATTTGGAGCAGGCACTGGCTACAACAAGAGGTCACATTATAATGATCATGACGATAAGAAGAATAAGGGTCAAATTATAGCACCGAATGGTTGCTTTCCAGTGTTTGTTGGAACGGAGAGGCAAAGGTTTGTGGTGAAGACGGAGTTTGCAAGCCATCCACTATTCAGGATGCTGCTAGAAGAAGCAGAGATGGAATATGAGTTTGAAAGTGATGGCCCCATTTGGCTTCCTTGCACCGTTGATTTGTTCTACAAAGTGTTGGCTGAGATGGATGCAGGTCAAGAAGAAATCAATATTCGTAATCGTAGAAGCTTTGCAAAGGCCAAGGGGTGCTCTTCTCTCGTTCTTCTAAGACGTTTTCTTTGTTATATCAATAATAGTGATCATGGCGAATATAAGGTTATGGATTCCGAAATGCTGAAGATGAACCAGTTTCCATAAGGAAAATTTACCATGTAAATTTGAGTTTACAATAAATCCTAACTATGGCACGATATAAAAAATATGTTTACAATAAATATATATATATATATAATCTTAACTCGTGTTTTGAATAACTAATATATTATCATATAATGTAAGATTCATCGTAAGTCTAAGAATACAATACCACTATTCTTTTAATAGGAATTTCAATCATATTTTTATTTTATTTTTAATGTAATTTAGTTATGCACCTGAGTGTACCTTACAAACATATTTGATCAGATAAATACTTGAAAATAGAAAATGCGATTTGAAAAGAATGAAAAAAAAAAAAAACAAAGAGACTACTTATCCGAAAACATCTGGATGCACCAGATGCTTTGACCCTAACCATCCTCCACCAGGACGCTTTGACCTCAACCATCCTCCCCAAGAATGATGACATACTACTATGGATCCATCACTAATTATTTAGGTTATATTTACACTCATTAATGTTATTTTTAGTTTCAGTTTGTTCAATTGTTATCTCATTTTTTATGTTAATAATTAGTTTAGGAATTATTATTTGATTTGGGTTTTTAGCTCTTAGGGGTAATAGTTACCCTTTCTAAGTGTTTACGTTTTGCTTTTCTGGCTTGCATTTATATCTTGATCAATAAAAGAATTGCTTAGAAATTTTTGTTTGGAATATTATTTATTATAGTTAATTTTTGGCTTAAATGACATTTGTAATGTGTTTTTTGAGTTTTTAGTCGAGTTTATATTTAAGTTGTGACCGCGAGTATTTTTTTTTTTTTGAGATTAATATTGATTTTTAATGCGTGTAAAATAGTTTTATAGTATATCAGCCATTTTCAGATTAATATCCCCCCCTTTTTTTTTTTTCCTGATTCTCCTGATTGTTTGGTATATGGGCTGGTTCTCTCTCAGGCATTTATTCAAGATTTATAGGTGGCTCTTGGCCTATCATGCTCCCTATAATAATCCAGCATCTTGAAAGTAGTTTGGCACTTGCATGCGCTCACCGGCGGATCTTTATAGGGGCAAAGGGGGGCACAATTTGTTTTTAAAGATTTATATATGTAGAGGTATGTATATATATATGGATGGATAAAATAAAGAGTAATGCACTTGAGGCATGGCTCTGCTGGTAGACTTGTCTGCTTCCTTATGAAGTGCAACCGGATTCCAGGCTGAAACCCACCCCAAAGAACAAAAACCAAAAATAAATAAAGAGGAATGATATTCTTAAACATCATTGTAAATATTAAATGAGTAATGAAAGCACAATCAATATATTGAAATCTTAAACACTAACAAGTTCTTCCTTCTTTTAGTAGTCTAGAGGAATTGTTTAAGAGGATAAATCATTTCTCAAAATAGTTCTATTAAGTTTAAATATGTCACTCAATATAGATGACGCACTTCTATCAAAATGAGTTTCTCAATCTTAAAAGTCTATTAGATAATTTTTTTTAATTTAAAAAATTGAAAACCAGAAAGATCATATCACAATTGAGCACCATTTTAGAGTGTAAATATTTTTTAGGACAATCGATTAAAAATTATAAGAGTTGAATGACATGTTTCTGAATTTGTTAATTTTAAACTTTGCATTTATTCTTAAGAATGCTTTTTGTTTTTAGACAATGTTATATATATGTTTGACAATATAAATTTTTTCACCAAAGATTGTATTGAAATAACTTTATGTATTTGCTTGAAATGTTTGAATGGATGATAACAGAAAAAAATATAATTTAAGTGAAAAATACATTTATAAGTGAACATCAATACTTCCGGACATAAAAATTGATTTTTAAATAATCAATTACAAAAAACATCAATTATATTTATAATAGATTATTGATATGATTTTATTCTTGCATGTAATCTAAATACGGATCAGCATTTTTCGTGTTAGTTATGTACTTTTAAAATTATATTTGTATTGTGCATTTACTTTTAGTTTAATTGTTACTAGCTATCTAATTTATATGATAAATTCCCCTTCCCACAAAAGTTCTGGTTCAATTACCGCCACTACATGCGTCCTTATTCGGTGTTTAAAGATCCATGTTGATGGTAGTTCCCGGGTAACCCAGGGCCTGCTGGCCTTGGGGGTCTTTTGCGTGATGAGAATGGTATGTGGTTTAGCTACGTTTGTTTTTTTTTTTTTGGCTACTATATATGGTGTGATGGACAGCTTCGGTGGTAACTCCACCTGCTTCCATGTCTCTGGGGGACTAATTAGTGACATCAAAGAACCTTCTTCAGTAGAGCTCGGATGGGA
Organism: Dalbergia cultrata; assembly: GCA_031216105.1. NCBI lineage: Eukaryota > Viridiplantae > Streptophyta > Magnoliopsida > Fabales > Fabaceae > Dalbergia > Dalbergia cultrata. The sequence goes on along the minus strand of CM062349.1, from coordinate 1,255,075 downwards.
GGGATTGTTCTCTCCATCATGTGTTCAGAGAAGCTTGCCAGACAGGCTGGGGACTTCCTTGCTAGAATTGGACCGTCTTCTATGGACAGGGCAAAATCTGGGGAGGCCTCCTGAGGGTACGGATCTCTCTTGACCGATGCAGCAGGGACACTTCACATGAAATAATCATTTTTGTTGCGCCAATAGGTTTTAGCTTACATGACAACACTCTTAGTTCAAGTGAATTGGAGTTTGTTGGTATTGGATAAAGGATTTTATCCTCGTTTGCCCATCCCTTCCCCATTTTCCCCCTTACTCTTTAGAATAAAAAAATAAAAATTCCTTTGTTTTTGGTTTTAGGGTTTAGGGTTTTCTTTGTTTTTGTTTTTGGTTTTCTTTTCTATGCCAATAATAATAAAAAAGTTACTCTCGTTCAATTCATAAACCCTCAAAAGCATCACGTGATACTGGACAATCTTAACGTGAACACGTTCATCGACATCAATTAGGCAAAGTTTGACCATCAAAATAGTAAGAAATTGGGAAAACTTGCCCCGCAACAATAAACAATGCCAGCCGAAAATGCAAGTTGCCACCCAAGCCTAATACGTATACCCCTTTCAATGGTTGACCACATTTCAACTGTACATTTGGGAATTTCGAAATTATATTATACTATGCTTTATAAATGCCGTCTTTGTTCCCATGTAAGTGGCAAATTAAATATTAGAGTTTAGTTATTTGTGCTTATTGAGTATGAGATGTTATGCTGTCTCACATCTCATTCACTATTAAATGGATGTGGACTCTATTTAAATATCATGCTGACTCACACCACATTTACCACTGAGTAAATATGGACTCCATTTGAATTGGATCCACAACTCATTAATACAAATAATCCATTTCTAAATATTGCGCAGACACAGAAGCAGAACAAAGAGGACTTTCATATAATTACACGGCCAGACCTTTTCCCACCTTAAACTTCAATACTTCTACACAACCACACGGCTAACTATCGATTTCACATTTGTAAAGAGACTTTGCAACGAAAAATAAATTAAGAATTCTATTATAATTATCGCTATTTAATATGCTTAGGATGACTTATTATATGGCATAACAATATATAAAACATAACTCGATCCATTACACATTTACGCCTCCAACACCTGTTCTGCTGCTGTGCGTAGGCATTATCACAGGAGTCATGTATTTTGTTGGAATAATAAAAGAGTACCGTTATTGGAACCCACAATGTGTGAAACATTATACTGACACACTCTCATTTATATCCTGGGATGAATTGTGAAATCTTAATGAGAATGTATTGACACGATATCACAAACATTATGAGCACAATGTGTGGACCACTGTGATAATACACTCTCATTTATATCGTTGGATGAAATGTGAAACCTTAATGAGAATTTGTCCATCAAAATACCGAACAAAAGCTTAGGCTCTCTAAACCAAGAGGAGCCGCAAGCAAAGCATCCAAAATCCCAAAAGCAAACAACGTTTGATCACATCACATCACACAACACCTAACACTTTAAAAAAGTGCTTCATAGTCCAGAGACAGTCAAACAAAGACAACTAGAGGAAAACCATATCAAAATTACTGAATCCGGAGCCTTTCTGATCATACCAGAACCCCTTCCAGTATTCACAATGGCATTAGAGATGTGTGCAATAAGCTTGGTCTCATTCTTGCTAGTCAATTGCCTCTCTTGCTGTATTACTAGAGAGACTACGTTGTTTATTGTAAGAATTGGCTCCATTAGAAGGATCTAAGACTTTACATTAGCAAAATGGTCATTGAGACCTCTCAAGAACCCTATAACCTTATCTTGTTCCCTCTGCATTTTCACAGCGCTAAAACTAGTGCAGTTGCACCCATGTCCACAAGAACAAGGAGGTAACGGCCTGTACTTTGCGTACTCATCCCACAAAATTTTAAATTCCGTAAAATAGGATCTTACAGTTCTGTCTCCTTGTTTGATGGTGCAAATATCTTATTGCGGTTGCAAGACACGAAGTGCATCAGCTTGTGCAAATCTCTCCTTCAAATCATTCCAAATCTTCACAGCTACATGAGCGGAGGAGATGCTTTCTCCGATGTCCGAAGGAACTGCTCTTAGAAGCCAAGAAATCAGCATCGTGTTACATCTCTTCCAGGCTCCTTCTTCTGGAACAGGGATGGTTCCATCAAGAAAGTCCATTTTGTTCTTTGACATGAGAACCATCTTCATTGCTTGGCTCCATTGATAGTAGTTTGTCTCACTAAGAAGTGAGGAGACAAGAACCAGCCTGGATTCTCTACTGGATGTAGGTAATAAGGGCTCGCTGGATCACTTGCAGGATCTGCCATTGCTGAGACCAAGTAAACACAAGAAAGCGCCAAAAAAAAAAAAAAAAAAAGAAAAGGAAAGAAATTGAAACAGAGCGATGCGTAGCAGAGCTCCCCTCTCAAGGGAGCTCTGATACCATTTCAGTTCTGGTATCCATGTTAGCAAATCAAGATTCCAAGACAAACAAAAAATGAAGAAAGAGTTCTGTATATTATTGATTTGAGGGAATGGAAAATACAAGTTAAGTTTACATTGTTGAGGGAGTCAATATACATACACTGAGTGGTCAGAGCCTTAAGCGGTGGAAGCGGTGACTAAGGTTAATAGAACTAACTAACTAAGTTAATTGTAACAAACTAACAGATATGAATAATTAACAAACTGACATGTAACTAACTGAACTATCTATTTATTAGTATTAGCTAATAATAATAATATCACTATTCTCACTATTTAGGTCCTCTTGTAAGAACGAAGACGTAAGGATGATGAGAGAGACTCTTTCTGTCACTGTAGTTTGAATACATTGACTTTGATGATAGGGGAGCAATCAATAATACCTCTTTTCAAAATCTGCGGCATTTGACAATGCCAAGTTACAACAACGACTTTGGATGGACAACCGGGGTCATCAGTGCCCGCCTCTTCCCCACCCACAGATGGCGACTATACGATATGTATGAGAACAATATAATTATCTAGATATAAAGCCAACCCAATCTTCCCTTCAGAAATACCTTATATTGGCTCATTGGCTGGTCTCTCTCATGTCCCCAAGGCCCTAATCCAAATCATCAGGTGTCCCCAAGTATATATATATATATACTTTCAGTCTAAAATATCAGTTAGCTACTGAGTACAAGACATATAGAATAACCTACTATTGGTGTTTTCTTTTCTCATATTCTTTTGGTAAGTTCCTGCCATTAATGTTTGAGCCTACAATTTCATGTATATTATTCATGATCTCTCTTACCACTACTTCATTTTTAGTGGCTCAATTTCTTCTTTTAATTTCTCATATAATAATAATTAACTTTGTTTCTAATTAAATTTCCGTTGCAGGATTTGGCAAATTAAAAGTGTTAACTATGGGCTCTGTGAAGGGAAAATGGAAGAAAAACCTGATTTCAAAGGCATGGGAACGTTGCCAATCATTTGGAGCAGCCACCAGCAACAAGAAGAGGTCACAATTGAAAGCTTCTTCATCAAAATCATTGCCAGCGAATTATAATGATCATGATGACAACAACAAGAAGAAGAAGGGTCAAACGATAGCACCTAATGGTTGCTTTTCAGTGTATGTTGGAACGGAGAGGCAAAGGTTTGTGGTGAAGACGGAGTTGGCAAGCCACCCACTATTCAGGATGCTGCTAGAAGAAGCAGAGATGGAATATGGGTTTGGGAGTGATGGCCCCATTTGGCTTCCTTGCACCGTTGATTTGTTCTACAAAGTGTTGGCTGAGATGGATGCAGGTCAAGAAGAAACTAATAATTGTAATCGTAGAAGAAGCTTTACAAAGGCCATGGGGTATTCTTCTCATGTTCTTCTAAGTCCTGCACGTTTTCTTTGTTACACGAATAATAGTGGTGATCATGGTAAATATAAGGTTATGGATTCCGAAATGCTGAAGATGAACCATTTTCAGTAATAGTCTGTTATCTGCTGTAACTTGTGAACTCATAGACATAGTACGCGATTAATTTACGTGTCGTATTAGACTTGTGAATTGAATATGAAAACTTTTTGGAAGCACTTGAAAATAAAGTTGTAAAGGTTATATTGCAGGCAGATTAATTTTGATGTGTGTGAGAGTTGTCCTGAGATGATATTGTGCAAATATCATTACCCAACCATTAAAATTGGACGGGTAAATTACACGGGCTTTTTTAAAGGTTTGGTGAAATTTATATATTCTCTGTATCTTTGATTGACTCTAATCTTTCATGAACATATCAAATCATTATGTGCACCGAAAGGGATGGTAGTTTAATCATTCCACAACTGCTGATGATGAAGACGGTATAATGATCAATTGATCACAAACACAGGAACTTTAAGCAACTTTTACAAATAAAGAAGCCGAAGGTGAATTTCATCACCAAATTTTAATAAAAGTCTACTTAATTTGCCCAAATCAACGACGTTTTTTGGTTTGTTCTATGCACATGTTAAGATTAGTATATAGATAAGATCAAGTACGGAAAAATTGCATGGCTTAATCAATATCCTCGATTTATATGAGACACTACTAATTTGTTTGATCCCTGTACTATTGAATATTAATTTTGATTTTTTTACTTATTTAAGTTGTAATTGTCATAGATTTTATCCATCATTACACCTTAATGATTCATATTTTTAATTAAAGAGTACTCCAGTATGTGTAATATAGATTTTTTTTTTCTCATTATTACGACGGAACTAGTAGCCAGTAGGAATGAATTAGAATAGAGGAAAGAGATTATATTCTTTCATAGTTTCATATGTAAGTCCATAAAGGTTCAGAATGAAATTTCATTAAAATTGTTTAGAGATTATAATTTATACCTTCCTCTATTTCTTTCATTCCAACCCTATTTTAGGGAATAAACTTTGACGAGAAAAGAGATTTTATTTCCATTAGATAGATAGAAACTCTCAAAAAGAGATAATTTATTCCCTTGTTCTCATTTTCATTTTTATTTCCATCATTACCTGGCAATTCAAAACTTAGTGCTTGTTTGATGTTGCTTAAAATTTGTTGGAAACACCTTTTTTATCTCACAGAAGTTTTAATATTTAACATGTGAATTTGAAAAACACAAAGGAATTAATTATAATATTATATTTATCTTATTTTATTTTATTTATTCTTGAAAAATCTTTTTCAGAAAAGTATTAATAATTTTGAGCATTTTGATTATAAGCACATTGTTACGAGCGAGTATACCTATGATCTAGATTGGGTTGGGAAACACAAACTGTTGCAGGTGATCCTCCTTACTTCATGCTCTGAATGAGGATGTGTACTTGCAAAGACTATAATGATCAAGTCAAACAATGCTTGAGAGGTTTATAGAATAAAGGATTTATGTATACCCTTTCTCCCTATGTGATAGTGTATCCAATGGGTTATTTATAGAGATATAATAGTTGTCATGAGAGTAGTTAGGCTCCTATTGGGTTTAGAAGCCAATGCAGATCCATTAATATTAGGCCTAGGTATAGTTCGTAACACACATATTGATTATTTTGAAAATTATAATATTTTTATCAAATTAATCTCAAACATCAAATACTATATAATAACAAATAATTCCATACTTTTTCAACAACTTATTATATAAGAGTAACATTTTCATACAATCTAAACCAAAAACCCTGCATTAAGTGCATGTTTGGATTTGTATTTGGAAAGCTCAAAAGTGACTTTATTAAAGGAGCAAGATTGATTTTGAAAGATTTTATACTTGTTTAGTTTTCAGTTTGATTTTTGTTCAAAAGTGATTTCAGGTTTAGAATTGATTTTAACTAGAAGCAATATTTCTTGTTTTTGCTTTTGATTCACAATTAACATCTTTAATTTTGTCAAAATCAATTTTCAGATCAAAATACCAAACATAATTAATTACTTTACATCAAAATCATATTTAACTAAAACAAATTCTCATAGAATAAATTTCATTCAAAATCGATTCTATAAATGCAAAACCAAACATATTGCATGCATTTGGTATCTATCCTGAGACAGAAAGGACAAAGATGGTAAGACAGTAGAGACGAAAATAATACTAGAGATAGAGATAAAACTGTGTTTCATAATGTGTATGTACATGATATGGTAATTGATGAAAAGATGAAGAATATTAAGTTATAATTTGATTAAAAATTAAAAAATAAAAACAGTAATGATGGAATATGAAACATTCAAAGGGATTTAAAAATAAATAAATAAATTTGTGTTCCAAAGACTTATTTCTAGTATTCCTCCTTTCTATTTCTAATATCTCAATATTTTCTGTCCCTAAGATAGCGTTTGTTTACTATCACTAAAACAGAAATATAGAGACAATAAAGACGAAGAAATAAATAATAAATATGTATAGAAGTATTATTGGAAGAAAAAAATGTTAAATTTTTGTCTCTGTATCCTATCCCTATTGTCCCTATATTTTGAAGGTACAGAAATTTTATATTTTCTGTCTTGGGGATTTTCTATCCTTATTCTTATATTTATACTACTAAATTTTCTATCCTTATTCTTATATTTATACTACTAAATTTTATATTTATTAAATTTTCTATCCCTATTGTCCTTATTCTTATTTCTACTACTAAATAAGTTTGTGTCTCTAATATCTCTATATTTATATGTTAGAGACTGTAGACAAATGCCACCTAATGTCTCAATACAACAAAAATTGACTAAAATATTGACAATTTTAAATTTTTTGTCTCCATCCCTTCTGGATACACATTTCTATCCCCACCGTCTTGATGTTTTTTGTTCCGGAAAATTTTCCCAACGCTGCCGTAAAATTACTTTTCAACTAACACGGCTAGCTGGTGCGTCCATATTAGTGTATCAATGGCACAATCCAGGACATTTACCTATATATTCTTCTTGGTTTGTGAGTTTTGACTATTCATTTATTCCTATTGTTGGTAATAAACCAGTGATGTGTTAGCTCACTCTAATTAATGGTTTTGAGGTTTGGATTGAGGACCACCCTCACATGTTGGACTTGATCCCTTTCCTTATTTGTGAACTAGTGATTAATAAATTCAACCATTCCAAAAAACAAAAAAATCCAATTAACGCATCCAAATATGAAATTGGTTACTAACATTCAATTATAAAAGTTATTTAAATTGACAATGGATTATTGAATCCAAATATAGACACATCTTCAATGTAAAATTTTTGGATATAACTATTCAATAATGTATTATTACATGAATAAAAATATTTAACTCTTACAATTAGTATATCAACAAGCATTCATTTAATAAAATATAGGTAAGACAATTTCAAATTTTTTTCTATTACCATTATATCAAAATTAATCTCAACAAAAATTTTAAGAACCAAAATCCTGTTAAGAAATAAAGAAACTACAAAGTTCCTACTGAATTACAATATAGACAGCTATACGTAGATTATAAACAGTGACGCCGACAAGTATATGGGGAATTATTTAGTTTTTTAAAAGCATGCACGGACCTGAATAAAGACATTTTAAAAATTTTTGATTTACCTCAATAAAGACTTTTAAGATATCAAGATTTAGTTGAAAAGGTGACGAAATTAAATCATAGGAAACTTGTGGAGTAAGTAATTTAAATTTTATTGTCATTAATATCATAATTATCAAAAAGGGTTAAATTACGAAGTTCAGCTCGAATAATTTAACAACATTTATAAAATAAAGTAAAGAATATATTTTTATCCAACTTAGCCTAACTTACAAATTTAACAAATATCAAGATTAATTATTAAAATTATTAAACTTTAAGTTCACTAGAATGCTGTTTTAAATCAAATATCTATATATTTTAAATACTAATTAATTTAAAAGTTTAAATCTGGTTTAATTTAGGAGTTCGGATATAGGCTAATTAAAAAATATCTAAAAATAAGAAATGTAGCAACAAGATAGTTTTACGTATATACTTTATAGTAATTTAATTTAAGTGAGATTAATCGAAATTTAGTGAATTTTGAATAGATGGTTTTGGAAGGGAAAAAAAATGTAAGTTAACGAATCAATTTAAACAGCCTGCCACTCACACAAAATTTAGACAATAGCACGCATGTAAATGTGGTCAAAATCATTAATCCAAAATTAACCCCACTTACTAGAGGCTGACATGAAGTGATCCGAGTAAAATTAACAATGAACACCGTAAGTACCATTAGAGTAATATTTAGGTGCACAAAAATTAATACTGGGGATTTTAATATTTAGGAGATTCGAATCGATGATTGGAGAATAGTCACGCACTCAAACCTTAAAACCCAACCATTTGTGCCAATCTCAACTAGCTTCATATTCTCCACATAAAATTAGAAAGTTGCGCTTGGAGGGGTGAAAGCATGGTTGTCAGAATTGGACTGGCATGGTCATTTCAGATTGAAAATTGATAAACCAATCACTAATCTAGCTCAATTATTTGATTAGTCTGGAATTGCATTTAAACAGAATAAACTTGATGAAATCCAGTTCATTTCACATTCCTTTGTGTCCTATGAGCGCTCTCAATCACTTGGTCATTTGCTTAATTGTGTTATTATGTTCATTAATTATATTTGTTATATGTCTTGCTGAACTGAATTATATATTTTGTGTGTTATTTTAATTAAATCTAGTTGAACTCATTGAACTAGTGACCTAATATCTTAGTTAAGTCAATTAAAATTATATACGAAGAGCATCCATAAAAATGTGTCCCATATTTTTGTCCCCAACTAAACACATGCTCCATAAAAACTTACCTTCTAATCAAACAAATCCTTATTGCCAATCCCTATCACTTGTCTGAACACAATGCACAAATAGCAGTATTGTAATTTAATCCTTTTATATACTGTTTTTTAAAATAAATAACATAAATTACCCTTGAGATTTGGCTGAATTGTAATCCACCTCATTCTTATTAAAAAATTGTACTCCATCACATTAAATTTAAATAAAAAACTCTAATTTTAATATAATTATAATTATATATATATGATGAACAATACTATTAAAAACATAATTTAAAAACAAATTCTACAGACTCAAAACTAAATATACACTTTGTAGTTTCTTTTTATGCTTCATTTGTTATCCATTTTCGTATTAAAAAATTGATAATTTTGGGTATCCTAATTAATAAATGATTTTTTCAAAAAATAAAATATTAGCTTATTGGTGATAACTTGTTAACTTTGTATTTTAAAACATCTCAACTATAACAGCATAATATCCTAAAGTTTTTTAAAAATATATTTTATAAAATAAAATAAATCAACGAAGTTTTTTAAATTTATTTTACATACTTCCTTTTTGCAGAAAAAGGGAAAAAATTTTCAGTCAATAAATAATTTTATTAAACCAAATTTTTTTAAATTCAATTTTTTTTGAAAAAGAAGATTTTTGTTAGATAACTATCAAAATGTAAAGTGAACCACTGAGCATGGATTAGATTGCCTCTGGGAGGATACGTGTGAAGAGGAAAACAGCCTAGAAAGACGGTGGATGTAGCAAAGACAAATTATTTGAGTGGGCCGAATGACTTCTTTGGAATTATTGAAATTCTTTAAAATAATGATCAACCAGCCCATCTATGATCAGATTTCAATGGTTTGTCAATTATTTCTGTTGAGTGCTACGTAATCCAAATAGGACTCTCGCACAGAAAAACCATACTCGCACAAGATTCAACCATCTCTTGGCAATCTATAACATAACTAATTCTTTTTTTTTTTCTTTTATTTTTTAGTCAAGAGTATCAACAGAAATAGTGATTTATATTCTTAAGGTATAGAATTTACATGTATAGTCTTACTTTTGGTTATAAAATCCTCTCTATACACACTATGAGGGATTAAATCTCTAATTAAATATTTAAGGAACTTAACTATATACCAACTGTGTTAGTCCTCTTGGTTTTATTTCTTTCATTTTTCTTTCAAAGAATTTTCTTTTTAATTTTCCACTTTTGAAGCGTTTAAAGCATAGATATAAGACTTGACCTAGTGATGGACTCGCCTACAGTACTATGTCACTGATATTAGATATAAAATCATTCATGTGTCTTAACTAAATAGCTTAAGTTTTTGGGAGAAATAGATTAATGATATAGCCTCCTAAACTAGGTACTTAATAAGATAATAAATAAATAAATAAAATCAATGCCTTAGAATCTTAAAAAGCAATCAATTCTTCATTTATTTAGTAATTAGGAGAATGTTTAGGAAGATTTGTTAGGAGAATAATTCATTTCTCATAGAATAATAAGTAAATTTCATCATAATATATCGTTCATGCCCAAAAAAGGCATTCATTTGAGGGGACATATTAGATATAAAACTATTTATACGCCTTAACCCAACAACTTAAGTTTTTGCAAAGATAGATTACTGACAACTGAGTTATCGATATATAAAAACAAATATTAAGACAACAAAATATGTAATATATATATATATACATAGTTAACGAGATATAATGACACAACCAAACAATGACCTAATTATTTGATTCTTGATGATGGAATGTTTGAATTATCACGTATACGTGATTCATTGTCAGTTTGATTGCAACCTTCTCTGTTCACAACAAATTTGACTAAATTTAAACAATTCATATGCGAGTTTGATCTAATCAAAGAATCGAATCCGACCAACGATTAATTCACCAGTTTTCGATTTGAATCAGTAAATTCGGTTCAATTGTGATAAATGATTTTAAGGTTTGAGTCGAGCATGTAAGTGCAACATCTGCTTAGGGAAACATAAATTCCACCAACCATGTCACATTGCTTTTCCATGGCACATAAACGCCTTTATTACAATAGTTAATATTAGCAAGGAAGTACTTCAATGCTTAGTAAGACTTATTCATAGAGGATGTCTTTTTAACCTCTTACCAATGCTATTGACCCTTGTGCCACGCATCCTTCTAGCTGCACTTTCATACCTGCATCATCAATGCTTCAAAAGTTCTCATAGCAGAATCAGGCAAACCCAGCAGCACATTTACACTTTTCCTTTCTTGACCATGTGACAAGAACAGAACGACTTCTCTCTGTGGCAATGTTACAGGGCCAGAACACAGAGGTTCTCCCCAGCCAAAATCTGTAGTGTGGAATGATAGCCTAGTCCAAGTTGTGATCAAAAGGGTAGCTGTTAAGGAAGGCCGGGCTCTTGTGGCTTCATAATAATCAATGGCAGATCTCATGTAACTGTTTGTGACCATTTCAATTGCCTTGTGAACCAATCCCACTGCATATGAGAAAGGGTTGTTCAATAGCTCACCAGCCTTACATATGGAATTTGTCAGCACAAAAGCATTGCCAAAGTATCCCTCAGGAACTGGAGGCACAAATCTGGACCTTCCATCAACTGCAAAGAGAAGCTTTGTTTGCTGATCAGGCAGCATCCTTAAGGCCTCGGTTCTAGCTTTCCATACAAAAGCTGAGAGGGCTTCAAAACTAGAGCACTTCTCCAAAACCCCATCTTCAGTGGCCCTTTTCTTGAGCAGCTCAAGCTTGTCAGGGTCAAAACAGAAGGATCTGTAGAGCATCTCTTCTTCTTCATAGAGTTTTGTAGTGTTTGATACATCTTTAATGTCATCAAATTCATGGTGTGTGAACTCTATCTTGGGAGGGTCACGTGCTTTGAGAATGGTCCGGTCAAGAAATGGTGGGACCTTTAAGTCCAAACCTCTTGCCGCATCACTCCATGCATTCACAAATTCCATTGCACATAGTCCATCTTTCATGCAGTGGTTCATGCATAGCCCCAAAGTGAATCCTCCACATTTGAACTTTGTCACCTGAAAAATCGTCATTTATCATCTTAGATCAATGTTTTAACAGCCTAACCGGATCTCAAACTGGTGAGACTTCCAATTTATGATTGAATTGGTTTAATTGGTAGAATTTGTAATTGAACTATGATTGACCAAAGTTCATAGTCAAACCCGTTCAACCCGCCCGTTTAGCTTTTAAAACATAAGACATATCATAGTATCACGTTTTAACCTGCACAGGATTGATCGAGGTGATAAGAAACCTTGACCTCCCAGAAGAAGGAGGTGAAATCCAATCTTAAAGAAACAAATTTTGTAAAAAGACCACATAAACTTTATCCTCCTAGAAGGGGACGAAATCCAATATTGAGGAGATAACTTTTGTGGAGAGACTGCATAAGCATTGTACTTCGACTGTCAGATGAGGATTTGTCCTACGAATGATTCGAATGGATTGAACTTATAGAGTGTTTGGAATCATGAAAATATACAATTTAAATCATTTGATTGGAACTCAAAAAATTTAAGAAAATGAATCGAATTTGTAATTTCATGAAATTACATTCTTTTGATTTTGAAATCTTTTCACATTTTTGTAGGATTTAAATGGAAATAATTAAATTGATTTTAAAATTTAAACACAGATCAAATCAATTCATTTCCTTTTATTAGTCATTCCAAACACAATATCTCTTGGAACTATCAAAAGAATCATATAAGCTATTGCAAGGGAAAGAACACCACACACACATCTATACACAAACACACGCAGAATACAGTGACACAACTTCTGGGAGACTTTCATGATGCTAGTTTAAGTGCAAAATTATGTCAAACCTGAACAGTCATAAGAGGCATCTCAAGTATGTGCCGAGCATCAGGGATGTCATAGACCAGTTTCCCAAGAATGTGAGGGTCTGGCTTTATGTCCCCTATGTCCTCTATGTCACAGTCTGCTTCGGCCTCAACGAACACTGCACCTTCCTCTGTGCAATCCACAATCAACTTCCCTTCTAAGCTTATAGTCAAGGTGCCTGCCATAGGGTAATAAGGGACAAGAATCTTCGACAATGCATCCTTGATGACTTGTGCAGCATCCTCGTTTCCCCTTGAAGCAGATTTAAAGCAATAAGCTGTGCGAACTGGCACTGCAATGTTCTGGTCAAGGTTTGAAAGAAAGTATGGACCCTTTTCTGTTTCCTCTGCAGGCTTCACTCTAGTTGGTTCTCCTTGCCTTACAACAAGTTCAAATTTTGAGCCATACCCATTTGCCATCGCTCTGCAACCTTTGTGGAACCACAATATGTATGAAGAGTGTGAGATTATTTATATGATTATATCATAAATGGATTTAAAAGCACGACAAGGCAACGTTTCATAGTGACAAAAAGAACAAGTTATAGCAAATAAAAGAATGTGCAAAATTCAATCAGATTTTTACCCCGAATCTTCAGTGAAGGATATGTTGTGGTGAGGCAAAAATGATTTAAGGAAGTGATATTTGTATTATTGTAGCCATTTGGTGCATGGTTTATATAGGAAGTGCTGAGATACAAGTTTTGGCAACCATTTCTTTTGATCATCAAAATTTGGCAACATGATAGGGACAGAGATGGCTAGTTGGCTACTATTTTCAAAGTTGATATGAGCAATTTAACTCGCGCTGACACACAGAAGCTTTTCTTTCAAGTGAAGTGAAGGCTTATGGCACAATATACTACATATTAGGAATTTAGCCCCATTTACAAAATGTGGTTAAATTTATTCAAAATTGAGGTGGATGAATTTAACCACATTGTGTAAATCTGACTAAAGACCTAGTGTAAATTTTTTCACACTTTACCTGATGTATCATAGGCAAAACATTTCTTTTGAGATGTAGCCGAGTATGAAACCACCCAACATATCTAGGTAGAGAGGTTGACGAATTATAAATGAGACATGATAGTGTTAGTTGGTTAGATTAAAATCATTTATAAATGAGATATGTCCGGATACGATCCATGTTTATTAAAATCATTTATATGCCTTTATTGTTAGCTTAAACTTCTTAGAAAGATGATTCAATACTTGTCCAAAATTTGCTTATTCAATTCTACTACTGTAAATCAAAACAAAGCATGAACAAAATTCGTATGTAACAATCTTATTGTCTATATTAATGTATCAAATAGATTTTGTTCACACTAATAATTCACTTGCATAAGAAAAAGCAACAAATGTTACTTACAATATTCGGTATATCATTCAATATCAGTACAGAAAATGACATTTTTTGGTCTGCATAAATCCAAGGTCTGTAATCAGTCGTATCATGCACGCAAAATATTTGTTTCACTTTCCAACTCGATTGTCAACTGCTAATCCAGTGTGTCAAAAGCAAGAAACAAATTTAAAACGCATATTAGACGTAGTTAGTTGAAGCAAATTGATCATAAAGGTTTTAGTAGCATAGGATAAGCCAATGAAGTATAGGAATGAATATAACTTTGCTGATATTTGGAAGTCATGGACTTTGTAGTTTGTGGCAAGTGACGGATTAAAATTTTACATTCCTTTTATGAAGTAATCCCGAGACAAGCCACATATTTAATAAAAAAAAAAGTGTGATGATTTATAAGTAAGTTGTAACCTATCTTGAGGCGAGCTATTTATTTTTCTAGTCCGCATATTATGGTAAGAGTAACGAGTCTTGTAGAAAATAAATGGTAGAAGTAGTAATAATTGTATTGATCCAGTTTGAGCGGTTAATTAAAGTATATTAAATTCTGGACACTCCTAGTCTAGACCAGAAATATTATATAGACTGAAATTTTACCATAAATTACCATAATTTTTTCAAAAACATTAGTAATTATTCAACGAAATAAAATAGTAAGTCGTGTATTTTTATCTAAAGGTTGACATGTATGATATCATTTTTTCAAATAAATTCGAGTCCCTACCAAACTCTGATTTAATTTTTAACGTTTTTCTTCATATAAATGAGGTGAATACAGTTTTACAATTTGTTTAACATTGATTCGGTTAGGGAGTTTTGAGTCACTACTATGATTGCGGATCAAGTCCGAAAATTCGAACAAAGAATAAAATTATTTTTAAAAATAATTTATTCACATAATAGAAATGAGCTTAATTTTAATTTATTGAAAATATAGAATAATTTTATATTTTCAATTAATAAAATTAAAAGAAAAAAGTGTCAAATTAAGTATATATCCACCAAAATTTGGTATTTTCTATAAAGTTTATTGATTGACAATAACAATTTATCTTACATTAATAGTTTATTGAAATTAAATTCATAGTATATAGTTAAAGAAAAACTTACTCAACATTCCTTATATTTTTCCAAGGTTTCGATTTATTCCTATAAGCTTTTTGTTTAATTTACTCCCCTAACATTTTTGTTATTCTTGCCTGACATAGCAACTTGAAATTTTGTGTTTTGTTGTCGTCATCTAATATAGATGATATTTTATATTTTGTTCTGATTCTTTAACATTGTAATTTGATCTCTATGTTAACTTTTTTCAATTTATAATTCGAATATCTTGTATCAAAAAGGTAAGAACAAAATGTTTTGACAACGTTACGTTTTAACTTGCAATGAAAAGAAAAAGAAAAAGAAGAAAAATTGGGACCAAATAAAATCCTTTTGTAAAACATGAGTGACATAATGGAGTTTTATCCTTGTATCGAATGAATTTCAATTTAAAGTTATGATCCCTAAATTTTTCCTTATAGTTTAACTAGAGTTCTCGACTCTTATGTACCAAGAGAAGAAAAAAAAAAAAAAGTTAGAGTACTCGAGTTCATGATTTGGATAAGCAATTGTGTTTAAACTTGAGAGATATTTTTGGTGTCCTAACAATTCTACCTGACTCATGAATGATTGCCTCTAGAAGGAGGACACGTGTGGTTTCTACAAAAAAATTACAATCCATAATAATTTATTAAAAATTATTTATTAACCAATATGTAACATAAACATAAATACAAAAAACTAGAAAAATATTCATCATATAAACTAAATTAAAAAAATTAGGTCAATGTATAATAGCTGGGCCATCTGAATCGATTAGATCGTCATGATTTAACAAGTGTACGCCAATTTCAGTTTTAAACTTCAACCCAATGTACCAGTACTACCTAAAGAACAATTTGTAAATTCTCTAATCCGACTTGGCTAATTCAATTTGGCTCATGTAACAGATTGTCCACCTAACATGTCATTTTTTTTTCTATTTTTCTTTTTAATAAATTGACTAATCTAACAGATTAATTCATGAATATTTTCCTTTAGGCTGATTGACTTTTCAATCATGATGAGAACAAGTTGATCATTTTAATTTACCAAATAAATAAATAGCAATTAGATCTCAGTTTGCACAATCCAAACTACGATTTGAAATGAGAGAGTTGAATTTCAAAATATTTTTAACATTATTTTTAATCTTAAATCAAGCTTCAAGCAGAGTTTTCAGAACCAGACTAGTGATCGATTCGGTCGAGACACTGAGTCACTAGTTCAACCAGTGGATCACTGCTCAAACCGTTGAATTGGATATAATTAAATTAATGTATACAATACAATTTAATGCCACTTAATGTGTGTGTGTGTCTCTCTCTCTCTATATATATATATTACTCCCCTTGAGGAAGGGTGTTTGGACCTTACCAGGGAATATTTGGCAAAATTTTCCTTATGTTCACCAGATTTCGATTTGAATCGACTGGTTCGGTTTGTTTTTAAAACTATGGCTTCAAGTAAAAAAAAAAAAAAAAGCCTTTCCATTACACTAAATCATATTTTACAAATTAAAAGCCAAACAGTTTGAAGCGGGCTCAGCTAATTTCACGCAAACCTTCAAAACGATGTGCCTAAGGCCAATGTTTACCATTCCTTTCTAGGTACATGGCAAAATGTTCACAATTATTGTGAACAAAATGACAACAATAGAACAAAGGCATAATATTAAACCCTGCTGCTATTTTTACCCTTGAGATCCTATATTTTTTGAAGTCACTGGCTACCTCACCTAATACTCCATTTGCAATTAATTGTAAGGATCTAAAATCAAATTCCATCTTCACCTGTCTTCCTTCTTAGCGTGCAAAAGAAAAAAAAAAATGTCAAGCATTTTGAAAAAATAGATGTTTATTGAGGCATCCATTTTATCATAATTAAATATAATGAATGAATGAGATAAATGGAAACTATCATATCATTAAATGATAATGGGACATTCACTTTTGAGTGTTCAAATAATATTGTTATTTAAATACTTAAAAAAAGATTAGCTGATATAATGAGGCAAAATATAATGGTGATGCATTTCATTGTTTGAAAGTTGAAACTTTGAATACTTTAAAATAAGATGGAATGAAGTAATATTAGATAAAATTTATTCATTTCCATTTCATCTATTGCCCCTAATTCAAACAGAATGGGGTGAAATAAAACTTGAAATCGTTAAATAATATATATTTTACCCCTCTTCATTTCATTGTTTAAAATTAAAAAAAAATAACAATACATTTACTCTATCATGCCTTTTCACCCTAATTTCATCCAATTTTATTTCACCCCACTTGCTACTTTATTTTTTTGGTCAGAACTCCACTCAGCTAGTTAGCTATCAAATGGCGCTGCAGTAAGCAAAGATATTAGTCACTAGGTCCAATGACAAATACCTAAGAAACCAAAAAAATAAGCTATCAAATGTCCAAACAGTCCGAGGAACAGCACAGGAACAAGAAAACATCAATTGCTCCTTTGTGCCCAACTTAAACTACACAGTTTGAATCCACAATTCCCGCACCAAAATGAATATAAAATAAATACAAGGGGTTAAACGCTTATCAGCAAGATGAACACGAGTAAAAGATTACCAGAAAGAAAACTATCATCTCAATTTTCAAAGATCAATAATCTAGCTTTAACAAATAAAATAAACATGGCATTGATCTAAATTAGAAGGCAATATTGTTTACAGGCAAGTGAAAAAAACAAACTATTCAATGAGAAATAAAAGGTCACATCAGTAATACAGGGGGCACGGGTTAAATCTAATATGGTACAAAGTACAAACCTAGATTCGAGCATCTATCACGGAAAAGGTTACAACTCAAGCCAAATATCTACCATAGCTTAATCTGTAGAGACAAGTGACAGGAGAATCATGAAGGTAAAAATCTAGCTATTGAACGACCAACATGCCTCTAATTTCTGCACAGGTCAAATATTATTTGTCCCACTAAAATTAAGCCTCATCATCGTCATCCCCATCGTCATCTTTTGCTCCATCACCATCACCGTCATTATCAGCATCCTCTCCTTCATCTTCCTCATCAGACATGTTATTAATTACATCTGTAATAATATCCTTCACCTCTGCTTTTCTATGCATTAAATCCATACCAAAGTGGGTACCTGCCAACATTTCAATACAGAATAGCTGAGTTCAAGGATTCATTTTCCATGTTGTTCAGGAAGGAATGGAATTTTGTATGAAAAAAGCTCATACCAAGTTGCCTTAGGATATCAGATAAAGTTGCCTGCATCAAAGTAAGTACAAAATATTACAAACAAATAAAATTAGAAAAGTCCAAACATTCAGAAAACATTAATTGTCACAGAAGAAAAGTATTACTCACGGTATTGAAATCTACTTCCTTCAGAATATCAACGACTACTGCATGCATCTCCTCCCTACTTGGTTCCGACTTAGCCTTCTTACTTTTACCTTTTCCTACCAATGTGTCAGGATGGAATAGGTAAGCAGGAAAATTACAAGAGGACAAATGCATACCTAATTAAAAACCAAATCTTGCAAAAGCAAAACCCTTTTCTCATCTAATCTCATCCAAATGCAACAATAGAACATTTCAAAGCAAAGTTTGCCGGGGATGGTTCAGCAAAATTACCCAAGCAAGTTTAACCACAGGTTCTAAAAACTAACTCTTGGATCAACAGATTAGGGGAAAAAAGAAAGGGAAAAACAATAGATTAAGCACTACAGATGACATCATCATAAGTAGAGAGGGAAAATGAAGTCAATGCACCTTGATCTTTAGCCAAAGCCTTGGAAGACTTCTCTGTTTGTTTTTTGCTTGCAGCCTTCCCCTTAGTCTCCTGCTTTTCACTTCCAGTTTTCTGTTTCTTGGATGCAGATTGCTTTGACTTAGAAACAGAAGCAGAAGCACTGTCATGTTCAGTAGCAGCCTTTTTGGAAGAGGACTTTTTTGGAGTTTTTTCAACACTCTTGGAAGCCTTCATTGAGGTCTTCTTGCCAGACGTGGTTCTATCTCCAGCTTTGGCAGCTGAACCCTCCTTAGCAGTCTTTTTGGGAGTACGCTTTTGAGCCTTTGGTTTTTCTTCCTCTTCCTCTGATTTATTTACCTCTTCATCACTTTCATCATTTGGGGCAGCAACATCTTCATCTTCCTGAGACTCTCCTGCATCTGAAATTTCAGCTTTATCATCCTCATCAGCATCAAAAGACCGCTTTCGCTTTTTTCCAACTTGTGAACGTTGCTTTTGTTTCTAGAACAAGAAAAATCTATCAGTGTCATTAAAAAAAACAAAAAACCTGAAGCAGCATACCATTTGTAATAATACTTCTGATGAATAAACAAATTTACAACCCAAATCCTCCGAGGAAATTTGAGAGAGATGAACCATGAAATTTAATAGGCCACAAACTGCAAACAATGATCCACTATAATCAACATGTTGCTAATTCTAGATTTAGTGCATATCCAGATGAAAAGCTGAGAAGGCCTCTTTGCTTTCGCAATTGACAGAATGCAAAAATTTAATATAAAATCAACATATCTTTATTCATCTAAAATTCTAAATGCAAAATAGGCATCAACACTAGGAAACAACTCAGTAGCAATTGCCAATAATTAAAACAGCAACTTGCTTGAGCCACTACATTCACAATTCTAGCAGCCCAAACAAACTGCAACACAAAAACACCTGGAAGTAAAGAAGTTCAATAAAGAAATAATCTTGTAGAAGACAAAGTTCAGCCATTTACAACACACAACAGCTTCAATTTCTGGTAATAAAATAGATCCAATCTTTAGCTCCTTTAGTAATAAAGAAAATGAAATAAAGGTCATTGAATAACAAGCATTATGTCATAGTTATCCACCAGATTCTTAATTCAAATAGTGCTTTATAAATCAGCTTTGATAGGAAAATCAAATAGCTTATTTCAAGTATCATAATGAAATATAAGATTTAAACAACCATGGTTGAAGTTTCTAATTGAAACCCCCATACAAAGGATTTGTTGGCAAAGGTTAAAAGAGAAAGTGCAACCAAGGAAATGGGCTGGTCATGGGATAGCAGCAAAATAGTTGTAATGTCTTCAAGGCTGAATAGCAATATAGCATCAATAACTTCAAAAACGTAACATAACCAACACTAAACATAACCTACTAATAAGACAAGTGAAACTACTCCCATAGTATGACATATTTCCATTCAAAGTTCACCTCCACCATCACAAACAACATATTGAATTTGAGAGCTGCTCATAGAGATAGGAAAAAAGTGAATTTTGTTGTATTAAACCCTTATTGAAGTCAAACTCTAGAACAAATACACAAATAATAGACATTTAGAAGGATACTAACTCATCACCAAAATCAGACCACTTCATACAACTTGAAAAATGGAACATTAATCATCAGGTTTTCATGGAAATGATTGCCCACCAAAGGTTAATGCTTAACAGGGAACAACGACACAATTTAGTTATGACAACACACCTTGGGAGGTGTTTCTGTTGATGCTTCCCCAGGAGATTTGCTAGGGGTTGCCTTTCTGGTTCGCTTTTTTCCTTTCTGCAAAAAATAGATGCAAACTTAAAAAAATCTAACAACAGTAAAATAAAATCTAAACACTGTTTTGAGTCAGGAATAGTTGACACTAATAAGGACACAAATAATTAACTATATCTTTTACATTGATCCAGGCATCCAGCTATTGAATTATAGATGTCAAATTGCATGTCAATTACAAGGAATGGACAACAATAAGAATTAAATCACATGGTTGATTTTCTTATATTTCAAAGTATATAATTTGTTAATTTTATGACATCTGGTTGAACTACAAAACAATTTCAAAATAACCCAAAAAAAAAAGAGAAGAAAATGATCTATGCATGAGGTGCTTTTCACCAAACAATTAAAGACCTATTTGGTTTGCTGTTTTCAGTTTTCAATTTTTGTGAAAGAAAAACTGAAAAAACTGAAAACTGAAACTGGAAACTGAATACTGAAAATAACAAACCAAACAGGCCCTAAAACTTCAAACAAAGAAATGCTATCTAACAATGAAGATTATTTATGTTAACTCACAAAAGCGTCAAATTTCAATTGATCCAAAACCTTATCTAATCACCTAGAGATAACAAACCTGCTCTTTATCAGCAAGCAGGACATCTGTCGTAGGATGTGGAAACTCCAAAAATTCCAATAACTTTGCAGAAAGTTCCTCCTGAAAGCATGTCTCATGTAACAATTTATATTCAAAACAAAGGGTAATTCAACTCCCATTCTACAATGGAAAATATATTAGATCAATAATAACCTTCTTCACATTAGCCTTGTTTATTTGAATATTGAGAACATCACAAAAGTCAACCAACTTTTCTTTTACACACTTGTCAATCCTCTCCTTCACCTTTGCCCGCTGTTTTTCCTACATAGAATTAAAGAACCAAGAATTTTTAACTGCAGATCATTCACAGCCCCAGATACCCAAATGTTTAAGAAATGCTAGCATGGACACAGAATCCATTAAGATTCAGCTGTACATTACGAATAGAAGACAAGCATAGTACGCTATCTAACACAGCTTTACCTCATTTTCAGCCCACACATATCCAGAAAACTGGCCAATATTTCTCTTTAAATTGTGTGCCTGCACACCATTCAGGAACAGCAAAGCAAAAAACATGAACAAAAAAAATAAAATAAAACAAAAAAATCAAGTTATCAAAAACAACATGGGAATGCAATGAGCTTCTTTAGTGCATCACCTTTGTTTTCTTCCCAAACAATATACTATGAAGCATATGGAGGTTTTCATCAGGTTTTCTCTTTGACAACTTGAAAGCCACTGAAACAGTTAAAACAAAAATAACTTATTTACTAAGTAGAAAAAAGATGGTCAAAGGTAGAAAGCAAACTATCAATTTGTAAATCTGCAAAAATATTGTTTTAAGACTACCAATACCACACAAATATTGCAAGCAAAAAGAAAAATCAAAATCATAGTATTTAAGTTTTCAACCACCTAACCAGTAGGATAACCAATGGACTGAATTTGCGGACTTTTTTACCACTCATCACTTCAAACATTAACAATTTACAAGTTCAAAAATTCAAGAGAAAAGGCTAACCAAAAACAAAAAACAAAAGTTTCTATATGTTAGAAGAAACCAAGAAGGAACTAGTAGGAACCAGACATTGATACAATCAACACAGGTTTCTGAAATCAAATCCGACAGTAATTGACATAAGCAGGCCTCCAAATACTGACCATGTGAAAACATGACCTTCATTTATTCAGATCATGTCTACCAAAACAAAAAACAAGAATGACACATCACTGCATCTAAGAAATACCATATAGAGTGAACAAGACAAATGAAAGCCCCACAACAAAGCTTATGAAAATTACTGAAACAGGAGCCAACCCAATCACCATAAAACACACAGGAATTCTGATAAAAGAATGTAGAACTGCAAAGATCATACTGTAAACAGAATCAACGAAGAGAAATACCACCAACTAGTTATAATCAACAAAATAAATTTAGCACAAAACACACTGGCCTAATCACATGACACATCAAATAATATCCACAATTACTTGATCCATAAGCTATTGCCTAGTAGCAAGTAACACACAGTATTTCAAATGAAAGCTATTCAAGAGTATAATGCAAACAACAAAGTCCAGAAGAAGCACAATACACCCCTAAATTTAAAAATAATAATAATAACACAATCCCATACTCTCAAACCCAGCCCACATCAACAGGGCACAAATGATAAAGTAACCAAGGCAATTGAACGTACCATTAGGGATGTCCTTAAGCTGTGTACCACGTCCCTGAAACCCAAAAAGATCCACATAGTCAATACCACAGCTTCAAACCCCCCCCCCTCCGGGGCCCCAAAAAAAAAAACCTAAGATATAGCAGCAGCAGCAGCAAAATCCGTTCATATTAGGTAAGGTCAGACATGTGGATGAAGCATAATTACAA
This sequence comes from Dalbergia cultrata, assembly GCA_031216105.1. Lineage (NCBI taxonomy): Eukaryota > Viridiplantae > Streptophyta > Magnoliopsida > Fabales > Fabaceae > Dalbergia > Dalbergia cultrata. The sequence continues at coordinate 1,231,941 of CM062349.1, read as the reverse complement.
TGTCTTATCATAAACCATGTCTAACGAGTCATTCAAATCTAAGTACTTATCAAAGGTTTTGCATATAAATTTTTTTGTTTGGTCTCACTCTACCTATACCAATTTTCTGAAAAATTAAAATACAGCAAAGTCTCCTAAAGAATTGAAGAAAGCAGGAAAAAAAAATGAAGAAAACAAGTTTACCTTTTCAATTGAGAACCCTTTACCCGAAGAGGACCTCGAAGTCTTCGCCGGCGACGGCACAGAGTAGCGCTCCACCGTCTTCCTCTCCCTCGTTGGCCGGTCACTCGTGGGCGTAACCGGATCCTTCGCTCCCTTCTTCTCCAACGCTTCCTTCTTACTCGCTTTCTCCCTAGCGCTTCCCTTACGACGCCCCTTACCCTTCTTGGCCTTCTCACTAGCTTCACCTTCGGCTTCGGCTTTAGCTTCAGCTTCGTCCTCAGCTTCGGCATCCTCCTCTTCCTCTTCTCCTTCCTCTTCTTCTTTCTCCACATCTTCGTCACCGTCCTTCTCTTCCTCTTCCTCCTCTTTCTCAGCTTCTTTCTCCTCCGCATCGTTGTCACCTTCTTCTTCTTCTTCTTCCTTCGCCTCTTTCTTCTCCTCTTCCTTCACACCTTCGCCATTCCTCTCCTTGGATTCTTCAGCGGCATCCTCGGAACCCTGTTCCCGAGAATTTCCCTTTTCTCCTTCTTCTTCTTTGGATGCTGGAGTAGGTTCAGCTGTAGCTTCGTCTCCTTGCTTATCAGGTTCGGGCTTCGCTTCGGGTTCGGATTTGGCAGCAGAGTCTCCTTCGCGGTCAGCTTTGGAAGGGAGGGGAGGTTCCTGTTGAGGTTTGTTATCTTCTAGGGTTTCCGTGGCCATGTTGAAATTGGGAACCCTAGGAGGGAAGAGGAAACCCTAGAATTTGGAACGGGAAACGGAATCGAAGTGATTTGGGTGGATTTGGAATAGTAGAGAGAGAAAGGGAAATAGAGAGAAATGAATGGTAATCGCGAAATGAGAAACTGGGGGAGTGTGTTTAATTTTTTTGAGAGTAGAGAGCGCGCTCGAATGAAAGTGAGTGAAAGAGTTAGAGTGAGTTGGCTTTCAAAATTTTGATGCCAAAATTGTGAGCGGGCCTTCCTTGCACTTTCGCACTCCTTCCCACGCTCCTAAAACCTCCCTCGCTCTCTCCCTCTATTCTTCATTCTTTAAACCAAACCACTTGCCAAAACATGAAATGGTAAATAAATAAATAAAAATAAAGGAAAATTTATATAAATAAATGAATGAATTGATTGTGCTGTGTCACAGATGCTGAACCCCGAATTACTGATGTAACGGAGGCCCTGGCTGTGTTTTGTTTGGTTGCTAGCTATTTTGTTTTACTGCTGCTACTGGTTACAGTGTTGCTATTACTAGGTGTGAAAGAGTGTGGTTGTGAAATGAATGTGTGAGCTGGACAAATATTATTTGTTTTCTTCGTTTGTGACACAGCGTGTCGATATACTCTTATTAACCATTAAATGGGATATAGATCATGCTTTGTTTGAGATTTATATTTCATCTGATAATAGATAAAAGTGCGTCTGACATCCCATAAAGTGTGAGTACAAATAACGCTGCCTGTGTTGCAAAATGCTGTGTATTGTGTGGCAGCTGGGAGTGGGCCTAAGTAGAATGGGCCTACAGCCCGTGTGTCGTTTGGAGAAACAGGCCCATACATTGTGGAAGACGGGGTGTGCGAAGACCTTGTTGATATCCAAGGGCAAAAAAAAAACACGAATTTGTTGGATCACTGCTCTATTTGGGTAGCCAAACTACGTCGTTTAAAAGCAGTGGTAATATTAGCCGCTGACACCTCAACACCGCCGATCTCATAACAGCTAGGAAAATAGATCACCAGAGGTAGAAGCTCCGGAACATTACACGGCAGTAGTATAATGGAACACCCGAAAGACCCGAATTCGAACCCGGGTGGGACCGACGACTCAGATTCAGAGCTCGAACTCTACACCATCCCAAGCTCTTCAAGTAAGCACACTCCCTTCTTCTCTCTGTAAACCCTAATTGTTGTTCGACTGAACCGGCGTCGTCTTTTTTTTTTCCTTCTTTTTTCTGCAGGATGGTTCGCTTGGGACGAAATCCACGACACAGAGAGAATAGCTCTGAAGGAATTCTTCGACGGGAGCTCGATGTCGCGGTCCCCGAAGATCTACAAGGAGTACAGGGACTTCATCATCAACAAGTACAGGGAAGACCCTACGAGGAAGCTCACGTTCACCGAGGTCAGGAAATCCCTCGTTGGTGACGTCACGCTCCTCCGCAAGGTCTTCCTCGCGCTGGAGAGCTGGGGGCTCATCAACTACGGCGCGCCCACCGGTACCGACGCGGCGGCGGAGGAAGAGGAAGAGGGTGGGGAAGAAGAGAGGTGGAAGGTTAAGGTGGAGGAAGGTGCGCCCAACGGGATCCGTGTGGTGGCAACGCCCAACTCGCTGAAGCCCATTTCGCTGCCACGTGGCACCAAGACAAGTAAGGATAAGGGTGCGGGTTCGGGTTCGGGGTCGGGATCGGGTGGTATGAAATTGCCGCCGCTGGCGTCGTACTCGGATGTTTACGGCGATTTGATGAGCAAGAAGGAGGTGAAGTGTGGGCTTTGCGGTGACAAAATTGATTCTGGACACTACCGAAGTACCAAGGTTTTTTTTTTTTGGACCTTTTTTATTTTTTGGCTCTGTTCTCTAATTTAAACAACAACAAAAAAAGGTCATTTATTTATTTTTAACCTTGTGGGAAAATACAGGTTATGTTTTAAGTAGATTAGGCGTTAATACTACTATAAAGGCTGAATTAGAGTGCTTAATCCCTGAATTATGTACTGCTTTAATTGCAATTTAGTTCCTGACTCCCTCAGTCATTCTTAGGGACTTGTGTGAGACATAGAAAATGCTGAATTACACGAATTTCGTAAATTGAGGGACTAACACATGCAATAATTATATTTAGGAAGTAATTGTTGTTAACAATTGATAGAAAAATTAATGGAAGAGTCAATTTGCACTTTCAAGAAAGTTCAAGGGAGTCAAATTACACATTTTTAAAATTTAGGATATAAAGTGCATGTGACCTATAGTTCAAGGGGTAAAGTGCAATTTCCTATTTTTAGTTGTCAAAAGTCACATTGCAACGGTTTGGATCAAATTGGTCGTATTACTTATAACTTTCTGGGAAGTCATTTTTAGTGGCTTTTTGAGAGTTTGAAATATAAGCTTCTCAAAAAGCCCCTGCATAGCTTTCAAGGAACAAGCGATACAACTCTAAACAGACACTACTGTTATTGCACATCCCAAACCCAAAATAATTTGTTCATAAATTACTTTTGGACAAGACCATTTGTTAGAAGCTCCTTTCATGGAAGGCTTTAATTAAGCTATTTACCCAAACAAGACCTTATTACCACTTTTTTCTGCCTCTTCATGCTATTTATATTATATCTTATGTGATTAATTTTCCTCTATGCAACTTCACTTACATTTGTTAAACTGATGTCATCATTAGTTATTCTATTGTGTTTGTAACTTGGCAGGATAATTTCATTATATGTGCAAAATGTTTCAAAAATGGGAATTATGGGGAGAAAAGGTCTGCGGAGGATTTCACATTGAGTGAGTCCAGTGAAAATAATGGCAAACAGGGAGCTGTCTGGACTGAGGGAGAAACTCTTCTCCTTTTAGAATCTGTTTTGAAGCATGGTGATGACTGGGAACAAGTTGCTCAAAGTGTTCAAACCAAGACTAAACTTGATTGTATCTCAAAACTCATTGAGCTGCCTTTTGGGGAGCTCATGTTGGCCTCTGCTCACAGAAATGGTAGTAGTAATAGTGCAAATGGCTTCATGAACAATGCAAAAGAAGTTCAGCCATTGTCATCTGATAACCAAGAAACTTCAAAGACACAGGATCAATCACCTGAGCTTGCAAATGAAAATGAGCAGAATGGTGATGCTGTGCAGGAAAGTCCTTCAAAAAGACAGCGTGTTGCTGCTCTTTCTGATTCCAGCAGTTCACTGCTGAACCAGGTAAGAGATAATCTTTATTTTTTTTAAACCCTTATGTGACAGTTACAATTTTTCAAGATGTGGTTGAATTTCCCTTGGTGCTCAGGAGTGAGGAGTTTTTATCATGAGTTTACCATACATAGAATTTGTGTGAGACTCACAATGTGTGTGTAGATGCTACTTTGGCTACCATAGCTCCAGTGTATCTTGGCCAGGGGAAAAAAGAACAGGAAACTACTGATATAATTGGGACCTCATTGGTTATAATTTCTATTAAAGTTTTTTGCTTTCATCCTTTTATGTATGACAATTAGTTAATGGTGCTTTGAATTAGGTGGGACTTATCTCTACAATGGTTGACCCTCATATCACTGCTGCTGCAGCTGATGCTGCTGTTACAGCACTTTGTGATGAGAACTTGTGTCCGAGGGAGATATTTGATGTTGAAGAGGGTTATGCTTCTAGTGTGAACTCTCTGAATAATTCAGCAAGGTTATCTACATCATAAATCTACCAATTGTTTAGTTTTTTATTTATCCTTCAGATTTTGTTTTAAGGTAACTTGCTCTCAAATTGTGCTTTCAATTTATAAAATCCTTATAATCAATATTATCTGTGACAGAGCTGTTGGTGGTGAAGGTGTAGAGATGGAAAGGTCCTCTGAGTCAGGTATTTTACCAACCCTATCGAATAGCCTAGGCCTATAGCTGTTAATAATTATTTGCTTCCAGCAAGTAGTTTCTACTGAGTCCGTTCTCCTCTGGCAGGATGCTTCAGTTTAGGATCCCATCTTACATGAGAGATAAATAGACTGTTTTTATTGGTTTTTTTTAGCAATAATAGCAGCACCCATGTACTGTATATAATTCTTTGGGCATCTTGTATTATTCCATAAGTTATTTTTTTTTTCCATTTTTTTTTTATTGGGAGAAAAATAGAAAACATTGATTATGAATTATCCCTGCATATCACCTTCAACTAGAGAGCTTATTCTTGCAGAAATAGATGACAGAGGCCAAAAGGATAGCATACCTTTGACACTGCGTATAAGAGCTGCCATTGGAACTGCTCTTGGAGCTGCTGCTGCTCGAGCAGAGTTGTTAGCAGGCCAGGAAGACAGAGAGATTGAACATTTAGTTGCAACCATAATTGAAGCCCAGGTTAGCAGCCCATGATTTTCTATTCCTGCAACTCCTAGCACTTGATTAGATATTTTGTTTGTATTTCATATTCCACTTTAGGGATTAACTGCTTTTTCTTTGCTTATTGTTAACAAGATTAAGAAATTGCAACACAAAGTTAAACATTTTGACGATCTGGAGCTGTTGATGGAAAAGGAACACGCTGAAATAGAGGTGCTTAAAGATTCTATCTTGACTGAACGGATTGATGTATTAAGGAAGACGTTTAGATCTGGAATCACCAGATGGAAAGATTATTCTTATGTAAAATCTTAGATCCGTTTGTTTGTAGCTGTATAATTTTGTTGCTTTATGGCTTATGATTGGACTCGCATTTTACATCAGGGCCAACGAAATCCTGTAAAATTGTATCATCTTACCATAAAGCACAAAAGTAATCAGCTAACCGCATTCAGAAGCTTCTTTTCTTTTCCTTTTTCTGTCCAATGCTTTCATATACTATCTAACCTTTTTTGTTTGGGTAGCTCTTCTGGTGTTTTCGGATAGGAAGGATATTTTACAATTTCACGGAGCTGGAAATGTAAGTAAATTAAATTGCTACAGCTCAATTTCTGTCATTTCCAAATTTTTCAAGTTCCTTGTAGATTGTTAAATCTGTCAACGTTGAAGATAACTCAGGGTGCTGAGTAAACATTAGACCTGGATCCAAATCCTTGCAATTCTCGTAAGGTGTTATATGCTGGCCCTGGAATGGGAAGATTGGCATTCGTCTTTCTTGATCCAATAATGAGAATGAATAAGAATAGGACGATTAAATTAAACTTCTATTGAGCAGGTTCTGTTGAGTAATCACTCGTAATTCTTGTTGGTGATCATCAAGGAATGATCAAAGAGAGCCAGTAATCCAACCTCATTTTCATGTCTCTGTTTTCAAACTCCCAATTGGGGACGAGTCTTCATATTTTGCCCTACCTCAGTTAAATTAGTTGGAAACGTGAATCTTAAATATTGGTAATTTTAGAAGAAGAAAAAAGAAAGAAAGATTGACTCCGAGCAACTTTGCAATATCCAGCCCTTTATTTTTTTTTTGTCCTTTGTGGGGCGGGGGTGGTTGGTTGGAGTGGGGTGTTAAAAATAACATAAGGGTGTCTAGAGGTATTTATGATATAAGGGTTTTAAATTATATTAATATTTTATAAATTCAGACAATTTGTTAGATATTTTGGTTTTGGTTATGGTGGAATCACTACTAATCAAATCTTATTAACAGGAACCCATCTAATCTAGCCTAACCCGATTGGGGTCTTTAAAGAAGATGAGGGTCTCCCAATGAAACAAATAGTTTTTCAAATAAGTTAAATTGTAAATTGTTATATATATTTTTTGAGTATTTTTCAATTCAATTATGATCTAATTATAAATTTTAATTAGTTGAATCAGACACTTCATTCGAGTTGGGTTGGATTGTTGACGTTTTAATAATAGGGCTCAAATACCATGATTCCATCAAGATAACAATTTAATTTTTAACACACAGAAAATATGAAGGTTGGTTTTTAGTTATGCATCATAGGGGGTGATTCAATCGAGAAGAATAAATCTAGATTATAAAATCAGACATAGATGAATAAAATTAATAGTTACTTAATTATTACATGATCACTTCTAATAATTAGAACCAACTTTGACCATTTATATAAAATTTAATTTGCAAGATTTACTCCTCTTGTTTTCGTAATAAATCACTTCTCTCGTAATAAGATATCTTCGCTGGCTTGGAATTTGGAAAACACATATAGGTGGTTTATTGTGAAAATGTGAGGAACATATCTGGGTCATTGGATATTAATCAAGATTAAAATATGAAATCAAGTCACATTTTAAATGATTACCTGATCATTAATTATTATTAATAATATTCAATCTTGACTACATATATATATATATATATATATATATATATATATATAGGATAATATCATTTTAATTAATTAATCCTACGAGGTTGGTTGAGTGGAACATGACAGTGTCTCATATCTAAATGGTCATAGATTTGAACTTTCACTCATGTTTTTGGGGTGCAATAAATATAAGTTCCTTTATAATTACTATTTGAGCCCCGAGACTTTTTCTACCTTGGATTGGGGTGTCATTCCCTCGTCCTAAATTCTATTGATAAAAAAATATTATCTTAATTTTCACTCATTTAAAATAAAATTTGTTTAACTTATCCATTTAGCTATCACACGTTCAAATGAATATCGGATTTCTTGAATATTCGAGGCTTGTTGATTGAAGCATGGGATTACACCCAAACATTACGTCAATCTATTTGTAAACATATTTTTGTTTTGGAGTTAATACTAATTTTAGTCTCCCACTTTTCATTTATGAGTCATTTTATTCCTTGACTTTTAAAACGAGTCAAATTAATCCCTGAAATTACAGAATATAAGTCAAGTTACTCCCTTATTCCACTTTTATTTAACATTTTATTAATTAAATGGTGATATGTAATATTAAGTGATACTTTATCATACCATGTCTCATCTGAAGTAGAATGAAGTTTAAAATAATTTATTTTGGTATCTAAAATTGTACAAAATGAGTCATTTTATAACTTAGAATAAATATTTGAATGACTCATTTTGTATAATCTTAAACATTAAAATGAGTTATTTTAAACTTTATTATACTTTAGATGACATATGGTATGTCAATGTATTACTTAAGGTTACCTATCATCTTTTAATTGATAGAATATTAAGTAAAATTAGGTTTAGGGACTAAAATGACTCATATTTGATAATGTCGGGCACTAATTTGATTCATTTTAAAAGTCAAGAACTAAAATGACTTAAGAGAAAAAAGTGAGGGACTAAAATAAACATTAACTCTTTGTTTTGAGACAAATCCAACCTGTAAGAGTTTTACTTGGGTACCAATATCTAATCATTGACTATATTTGATCTAACGGTTTAAAATGATATGATAATTTAATAAAGAAAGAGAATACTAAATTTACTTTATTATAATTTCAATGAAGAGAGAGGAACAATAAATCTAATATTAAATCAAGAAAGAGCATTTGACTATATATTAGCTATAATTATAAAATAAAAAAAATAGAGGCCGTAGTTAAATAAAAATAAAATTCTAATAAAACATTCGTGTTTTTTAAAAAATTACTAATTTTATGTAAAATTTAAGAAAATAATTATATAAATATAAATGACATGAAAATAAAAAATATGATAAAATTATACTGGTCCATGACAAATATTTACATCAATGTTTTTAGGTATTCTCAAAAAGTCTAATTTTATTCACATTTTTAATTTTCATGTCTTAAATTTATATAATTATTTTCTTAAATTTCAATGTGAAGCATCTATATTTTTTATAATTTTATAGAAACATAAATATTTTATTAGAATCTCCATGTGTTTTCATACATATATAGACTGGATTTTACACATCTTTATTCATATATGGTGTTGTTGGTAATTCCAAACCAGTCCATCATAAAAGGAACAGTCCATACCATCTTAACTATATTCAACTTGTAAGTGGTTGGGATGAATCGCTTCAATTTGACCTTTACTCCAACTCTGGCAACAAAACCCACTTTCATGCGTATGGGATTTCAAATTCTCTCTCTCTTCTTTAGTTCGTTTTGTCTTCTTTCATATCTAACCAATTTGGTACATCCACAACTTATCATCAGAAATTAATAATTTACATTAACAATGTCTACATATACGGATATACCTCGTTAACTCATTCTTTTAGAATTACTCCTTATATGATGCCTCCCTTACACACTTATATCAAACAACATCTTTTTAAGGAGCCGAAACAGTTTAGTGTCTACCTTCAACCACGAAGACTCGCCCACAGCACCCAAACACAAGAAACAAACTGCACAAATTCATAAACATTCCCCTACAATCCCTTTCCAAAACCTGTCGAACTTCAGATTAAGAAGCAAACAGATCTCCCAAACAGCAGCCCGACCGATATCGACAAGTTATTGCACAAATTTAAGGTCATAAACATATAATACTTGGATAAATCACTGAGTGTTTTCAACGAGTCTCCTCGATAATTAAAGTATCAATAAAAGTGTTATCAATAAAAAATAAAGTTCACATAAAGTAACAATTGAAAATAATTTACCTTAATAATGTATATATATACCTTAACTCAGTCTTATAGGATTACTCCTTATATGATACCTCCCTTTTTTTTGATAGACTATATGATACCTCCCTTGCACACTTATATCAAACAACATCTTTTTAAGGAGCCGAAACAGTTAAATGTCTACCTTCAACCATGAAGACTCGCCCACGACACCCAAACAAAGAAACAAACTGCACAAATTCATAAACATACCCTTCCAACCCCTTTCCAAAACCTGTCAAACTCCAAATTAAGAAGCAAACAGATCTCCCAAACAGCAACACGACCCACATCAGACAAACTATTGCACAAATTTACGGTCATAAACATATAATGCTTGGATAAATCACTACAAGGAAAATGAGTATTTTCAACGATATTTTTCTCGATAATTAAGGTATTGATAAAAATGTCATCAAAAAAAGAAATTTTAATATAAAGTGATTGTTGAAAATATTTAAAAAAATTTATTGATACTTTAACTTTCTTTTTTAGTTCATCATCTAAAACAAACAAGGAGCAAAGCTTTACCTTAGAAGTCTGTCTTATTCATTTAAAACATAACGACTACAGGGAGTACATTCAGTGATAAAAATAACAATGATACATATGTGCCATATAAGTGGCATTAATCTCCACCAAAGCAGAAGCAGAGCTTTCCAGAAGAGGCGCATGATGCACTTTGAAATTTTCCCTGAAGGATCTTCCTGCATGCAGCAATGCACCCAGGGAGCGTGCAAGGGTTGAGTTCAATGGCAAACACGCCCTCAGCAGGTTGCAGCTCCAAGGCCAACATGCTCAGCACTGTGACCATTATGATCACACCCATCTTCTTATTAACAAAGCTTTTTGTTGCCATTGATCGGAAAAACGATTGGCTTTGCCCTTGAGAACTTAATTACTAATTTGGAATGCTTATCTCCTAAACACTGGCTTTGGTCAATTGAGATGATGGAGAGGCGGCAACGGCTCCTCAATATTTATAGACATGGTAAGCGTTTTGGTTGACGTATTAGTTATTGCTTGGAGGAATTGACTTGATCTTTTTCTATAAAAAAAAATTGAATTTATTTGATTTGAAAAACTGATCTTGTATTTCGATGTTTTGAAATTGAGAATAAATAGTATGATTTATTCATTAAATGTATGAGAGTTAATTGTTTGATTTTAAAATCATAGTGGGATTTTGATATTAATTAATTCGATCTTAAAGGTTAGAAGTAAACCAAATCATCAAACTAATTTGCATTTAATCACAAGATGAGGTGAGATAGTAAAACTCTCTCTTTCCTTAATCAATGTGTCTCAAGGGTTTGATCCCTTGTTCAAAATGGAGTTTTCTTTTCCTTTTTCTTTTCAGTCATGAAATGGAATTGTTTTAAAATTCATGATCAGCGATATCCTCTTAAATGGGTAGTATGCTAGCAGATCAGTCATTGTGTCCAGAGTTTACTACCACAGGAGGACCCAAAAACAAACTAATTCACATTTAACTAATTTCAAACACTATAAATGTATTTTATACACATGAACTGATTTTTAAATAAAAATTCTATTTTTCATAATCACTAGTGTAGTTACTCCTTGATGTATGAGTAGATTAAATATGATTGAAGCTAAAAAATAAATAAATTTATGCAAAAAAAACTATTAGTTTAGCTTGACATAACCTTCTTACAACTATGAAAATACTTGAATTTTTCAAAACATTATTTATCATCTCTTTGTTAAGAATTTTTGTTTATAAAAAAATTAAATTCTAAAACATCTAATAATTATAATTATAATATATAAATCTATACACCGCTAGAAAAACGGTTGTTAGCAGTGGATTTTTTCATCGATAACTATCTTTGAGGGAATCATCGATGAATTTTACAAAAACAAAAAATCCGATGGAAATAGGCTGGAGAATTCGTTAGTGGGAAATCATAATGGGTGGATTTTTTGGCTGTTACTGGCGAATTCTAAAAAATATGTTTTTTAATTATATCTAATGGAAAAATATGTTAGAAAACACCTTTTTTTCAAAAAAAATGAATTTTCACATGACACTTTAACGACGGCAGCAGCAGACGTGGTGGCAGAATTGGAAAAAAAAACCTAATTAATACTTAAAACATATGCACCAAATCAATAATTAAAAAAACTAATTAGACCTCAAAAAACAAAGACCCATCTATGGCAGCATTTTTTATGACAGTCACAATGAGCTGCGGTGGCGCTGACAGTGAGCTGCAGTGGCAGAATTGCTCATGAATAACAAAACGAAAAGGATAAGAAGAAAAGGGTAACAAAAATAGAACCGAATAAAAAAACAAAATCGATAAAATGTAGAGGACTTCATGATGAAGAAAATATTGGTTTCCTTAAAAAAAATGGCAGCAGAATGGCAAAGCAATGGCCGAAAAATTGTTGATGGGAGACGAGAGAGAGTCTCTAACAGGAGAAGAAATGAGGGAGAAAGATGAGTTGTTGGATATTTAAAACACTTACCAGAGAATATTTAACCCAAAAACGAAGCTTTTCACTAATATTTCTATTGATAATAATGCAATTTTTTTAGATCATTATTGGCAAATTTTTCTATGGGTAATGTTATAATAACAATAATAATAAGGTTGGTTTGGGTTGAATTTCAGGTTGAAAGAAGTAAATCTGATGATCGAACTAATATGTGTTAATTATAATTGAATATGAACCGATTTACCCAAAAATCCAATCTAAATCAGACCGATCTAATTGGATTGATATGGATTCATTGGATTTATTTGATTCGCTTACACCCCAAGTCGGTAATGTGCTAAAAAATTCATCCATAATACTACAGGCAAAAAAAATCTGCTAGTAATGGGCTAATTATCTTTTTTAAAAAAAAATCAATAAATTACCGATAAAACTATCTATTGGTATTGGGCGCACTAAACTTAGCACTAGATGATGTGAATATTATCAATTGATTATCAGCAGATAGCGAAAAAATCTGTCAGTAATGATTTTCTGAAAAAAAAAAATCTATTATTTCTTTCTTCTCCACTGGACCAACGCGTTTTGTGGTAGTGATATGTGAAGCCTCATGAGATAAAAAAAAACTGATAATAACAATTGAAATTATTTATATGTTATTCTCCATGTTTAAAAATTATTTAAAACTTTAATTATTATCAAAATCAATAATACATGCAAAGTTATTAGCAACGAATTAGGTCTGTGTGATATTTTTGCTTCCCGCTCCTGCACCATACAAATTATTTATCTTTCTAGCTCTATTTTTTGCTTCATTTTAATTATCTAACCTTTTCGCATTCCATCCTCGTTTCACGCCAATTGTGTAAACTTCGTGGTTACTAACATGCATCCTCATGAATATATATAATTAACTTTATTTATACAATTCATACTGTTATGAGATAGTATTTGATCAACTTTTTGTGACAAGCACAAATAATTTGATTTAATTTAGTTGCTTTAATATTTTGGAGGTTCTACATTTTTATATATTACCATATCAATAATTATGATTAACTTTAAAACTCATAACTTTCGAATCTTATAAGCATAATCATCAATTGGTCATGTTATAGCTCTGATCAAGCCAGCATCAAAGTAATATTCATAGCTAATATTTAAAAAAAAGTGTCACATATTAATATTATTTGAAAACTATAATAAATGGGAAGTCATCAACTAATATTTATTTTATACATATAAATTAAATTTATTTTTTATTTTATGATTTATTTTATTTTAATTATGTATAAAAAAAAATAATAATCAAAGAGTGATTATGATATATCAGCTTATAAGATTTCACAATATATTACATGCGCTAAACAAAAAAAAGAGAGCAAAATGTATAATATTGGAACTATAATATATAAAGTAATAATTTTTAACAAATATTTTCATTTAAATTATAAAAAATTGGATAGTTAAAATATTGATTTATAACCATTTTTATTTTATTATAAATAAATGTAATATATAAATATTATTTATTAGTAAATATTATTTTTAATAATTAATTATTATCACATAAAAATTAAATTATTATCTATTTATATATTTTAATATAATATAATTATTTATATCTTATTAATTTTTATACATGATTATTTAATATATTATTATTTATTTATATATTTTAATAACTTATTTTATGATTATATATGTATTTATTATTATTTTATTATTTATATTAAATTATTTATTATATCATATTATTATATTTTATTATATTAAATTTTATAAATATTATTTATGATATATTATTGTATAATATATTTTTATCTAGTTGTATTATTATATTATTATTATTACTCTTTATGTGTTATTATACGCGTTACTATATTATAAAAATATGAAAAACCTGCAGAAAGGAAACAAAGTGATCATGGTGACACTTCACAGCTTATCTATTCAGTTTTTTTCTACAACCATTTTAATTTAAATTATAAAAAAATGATAGTTATAATATTAAATTTTAACAAGAAAAAATATGATAGTTATAATATTAGATTTTAACAAAAATTTTGATAGTTATAATATTAAATTTTAACAAATGTTTTAAATATTTTTAATTTTATTAAAAATAAATGCATTATATATAAAGGGAAATGCTCACCTTCACATTTTTATCTAGAGGTTAGCAAGCTACGCATTTTCATTTAGACTAAAAATCCACTCCTTTTATCTAAAGAAACTTGTAATTTTGGGTAATTTGATAATTTGTTTTCATTCTCATATATTCCTACTTTGACTTCTTTTATCACATACAACTAGTGTAATGCTCGTACCTTACAGAGTGAAGTATAGTTGATATTTAATATATATTGTTTGATATATTTACATTAATTATAATCTAATTATATTTCATTAGTATCGACCTTACTGAATGCTTTCATAAAAAACATGTGTGAACAGCAAGAAAACACCATAAAATTGAAATAAACAAAATTGTATTGTTATGGATATTATTTGTAAGTTTCAGAATAAGGCAACAATGACCACTAACATTTTCCTAGTTGTCAAACACCTCCCTGTACACTACATTTGTCATGCAATTTGGCGAAACATCTTTATAATTTAGAAAACTCTGACTTTTTTGTTATCACTGTTGATTTTCACTTTTGTGGTAATGAAGTTTTGTTTCGTAAAGTTATGAATTTACATGGTTAATAAAAACTCAACGATTAAATATCAAATTAATTTCAAATCTTTTACAAATAATTATTTAAAATGGATGAAATCATGTGTTCTGGTAATTAAAATATTTTTCTCTTTGATAAAATTTAAAAATTAAAATAGTTTATCAATATCAATATGTATTTTATATTTTGTGGAAAAAATTACAAGATAAAAGTATAACAATTTATATGTATAGAAATATGTACATTTCTTATAAAATATTTTATTTGATTTTTTAAAATATTTTTTATAGATTATCAAAAAGTTTAATTTTATTCATATTTTTAATTTTCAGGTGATTTACATTTATATAATTATTTTCTTAAATTTTAATTTGAAGCAACTATGTTTTTTATAATTTTTTAAAAACATAAAAATTTTATCAGAATCTCTATGTTTCTACACATATATAGACTGGATTTTACATATATTTATTCATATATGGTGTTGTTGGTAATTCCAAACTAGTCCATCATCAAAAGAACAATCCATACCATCTTAAACCATATTCAACTTGTAACTGAATCGGGTCAATTTGACCTTTACTCCAACTCTGGTAACAAAAACCACTTTCAATGCGTATGGGATTTCAAATTCTCTCTCTTCTTTAGTTCGTTTTGTCTCCTTTCATATCTAACCAATTTAGTACATCCACAACTAATCATCAGAATGCATATTAGAATGGAAACTACTGTGCTCTCAGCAGGTTGCAGCTCCAAGGCCAACATGCTCAGCACTGTGACCGTTATGATCACATCCAACTTCTTATTAACAAAGCTTTTTGTTGCCATTGATCGGAAAAACAATTGGCTTTGCCCTTGGGAACTTAATTACTAATTTGGAATGCTAATCTCCTAAACACTGGCTTTGGTCAATTGTGATGATGGAGAGGCGGCAATGGCTCCTCAATATTTATAGACATGCTAAGCGTTTTGGTAATTAAACGTATTAATTATTGCTTGGAGGAATTGACTGGATTTTTTTCTATAAAAAAAAATTGAATTGATTTGATTTGAAAAACTGATCTTGTATTTTGATGTTTTGAAATTAAGAATAAATAGTATGATTTATTCATTAAATTTATGACAGTCAATTGCTTGATTTTAAAATCATAGTAGGATTTTGATATGAATTAATTCGATCTTAAAGGTTAAAGGTAAATCAAATCATCAAACAAATTTACATTTAACCGCAAGCAGAGGTGGAATAGTATAAATGTATTTAACTAATTCACACAAATGTATTTTATACACTTGAAGTGTATAAAAGTATTTTAATTAATTTGTATATTAATAAAATTATCAAGGATCAACTTAGATGTTTACTTTAAAAAAATACTATCTTAATTTTAGCTCGTTTAAAATAAAATTTATTTAACTAATCCATTTAGTTATCACACATTCAAATGAATATCGGATTTCTTGAATATTTGACGCTTGTTGCTTGAAGCTTGGGATTACACTCAAACGTTACGTCAATCTATTTGTAAATATATTTTTGTTTTTAGACAAATCCAACCTGTAAGAGTTTTACTTTTATACCAATATCTAACCACTGACTATATTTCATCTAACGGTTTAAAATGATATGATAATTTAATAAAGAAAGAGAATACTAAATTTACTTGATTATAATCTATCTATCTATATTTATATATCTATATCTATATCTATCTATATATTTCTATAAAAGAGGGATAACAGCATGTATAATCAATTGTCACCTGGCAATTTAGATTTTCCACCTAAATAATTCTACCAAGTATTAGTAGAATGAAATTATTATTATTATTGCCTCCTCTGCGTTCCAGTACAAGTAATCTTTTTGAAATACAAGTAGTGCATTTAACCAATTACATTTTCCGAGACTTATTGATAGTCACAAATTGAATGACGACCTTTTCAACTCTCAAAAGATTGATGCTGGAGCATTTAACCAATTAAATACGTGATAACGAATTAAATGATTTGTTTTATTCTCTCTCATTAAAGGATGCACATAATTGCCATCCATGATAACCAATTAAATAATTTGTTTTATTTCTTTTTTGTTTAATTCTCTTGATTAAAGCATGCACATAATTGCCATCATTTTTACCAATCAGATTTCATATTTCTCTCCCCAATTTAGCAGCCCAAACTAACTAATTAGTTGCATTCTTAAATTTCAAAATTTGATAATTTTGTTCTTTCTGACACTCCTATGTAAAAATAGATATTTAATAATTTATATCACCTCGAACATCTCTTCATTTCTAATTTTATTCATTTCTAATTGCTATTCTTTCTTCTTCGTCTACGTTATATAATATTATATAATATAAATTTATATTAGTACTAAAGTATGTTAACACTTGGAAACAAAATGTAATAAATGTGCTATATAGTAATTTAAAATAAATAAAAATATATAAAATGTAGATTTATACCTGAACTTCAAATGTTTTGAAACACCTCTAAAAAAATATTTTTGGTTATATTGCAAGGTTGTCCATTGTCATCCAGAATTAATATTTCCAAATCATTTCTTGATTTTGCTCATGAGATAGCCACATAAAGTTGCCAAATTATCTCATTTAAAACTTGAGAGACATATCTAGATCAAAAAGTATTAGATTCATCTGTGATATATAAATCTTTTCTCTAATTTTATTACCTGTCATTACTACAAATGCTCCAATAACATTGTTTCCCAAATATTCAACTATAAACTTTCTTCCATTACACAATATAATAGGCATTGCTTGGAACTATTTGTCAACATACATATATTTTTAATTTAAATTTAATTTGATAATGATAAATTTATTAGATTGTGAATGCTTGATCCTTTTATGTGTAAATTAATTATATTTATTAATTATGATAATATTATGTCATAATAAATTATTTGATTAAATATTATAATAATTTGATTTAAATTTGCATAAATGATACATGTGTCCAATATATATATATATATAGGATATGAATGTTTAGATTTTTTTAGAAAAAATATTCACATACTAAATGTAATACCCCAAATTTAAATAAAAGAATTAGACAAATTTTTTCGAACAAAAAGAGCGTCAGTCACCCTTATTTGTCAGTTCGAATCCTATCTGTTAGTCCGACTTCTGAATTTTTGCTAAGTCTGGGCCCTACACCTCCTTGGAGGGCCATATGATAGAGTCACATTATTGGGACCAAAAGTCCCGGTAATTGTTCCCTAGAGAAAACTGAGTTAAAGAGTGATTTTTAAGGAATTTTTCGAAACCTTTAAACATTTCGTTTTTAGCCGATGAGTTTATAAAACCGTGAAAATTTCTGGATTTGAACTAAAACCCAAAATTTAGATTTTGATTGGGTTGGATTTTAGTTTTTTAGACATTTTATTTGAATCCAAATAGGGGTATTCCCTTATTACATTTTGGTCATTTAATTAAGAAATGTAATAAGTGAGTTCTAGGGAGTGAGAGACCATCCTGGAGAGTGAGAGAGACCATCCTGCAGAGGGAGAAGCCATTCTGATGAGCGCTGCAGCGGTCAACAGAGCATTGAGTTGATGCAAGAAGTGAATTTTATGTTCTCTGGTGAGCGCCGCAGCTCTCTTAGTGCTGCCGCGCTCAACAAAACAGTAAGGCAGTGCACGATATACTCTCTAGTGAGCGTCACAGCGCTAAGAGCGCTGCCGCGCTCGACAAATGACTTAAAAACCCCATCTCAGGGTCCAGAACCTTCATTTGTGCAAAAACACACCAGGAAATGCGAAACTCTCATTGACGCGAGCTGTCGCAACCCGCGACAAATTAAAAATAATTTGTAATAACCAAATTACACTAAATGTAGTTATAGTGCAATCCGAGTCGTCTCACGAGGAAGTATTTTAATTGATTCAAATTGCAAAAAGGGGTATTATTGACGTGATTAACAAAATAAAATTATGAAGATATAATAGCCAGAAATTACCTGCACAAAGACTCCTTCAGATCAAAATATGTTCTATCATTGGTTCAAACGGATAAAATTCATGGCAGTGACTACCTACGTCAACTATACTTTGCACAGATGACGTCGCAATACTACTTAATAGTCATACAATCGTATTACCATCAAGGATTCAACTAACACAAGAGCTAGTGATCACAATCATGACCCTATAAACCTATGCTAATTTAATTAACAATTGCGGTAGTCTAAATCCTAACGGAGTTAATTCCGACCCCTTACCAATTGGAATTAATCAAATCAATCGACCTAATTTCCCAAACGGTATTCAGATTATGCAAACAAATGAATTCATAATCAACGACTCCTAAAATCATAATCACATTAATCAGCGCAATTAAGGTTTAGAAGAGAAAGTAATGGGAGCGAAAAACCAACCATGAACTGAAATTGAGAATCGGAAACCTTAAGAACAATTTTGATCTTTAGTTGTCTCTATGCGTGGTAATGGAATTACTCCTCCATGTGAGAAGTTTCACAGTCAAAGATTGATAAAAAAAAACTATAAATTACAATGCTGGAAGGCTGAAAATAAACTGTAAAAGGAAGCCTCTAAACCTAGAGAGAGAAGAGAGAGAGATGATGTAGAGAGAGAGTTCTCTATTCTCCAAAACCTAGCTGCTGCCTCCCTTGCTGCTGTCTCCTGTGCATATACTGTAGCTTCCAAGAAAATGGGTCCAAAATTTGGCCCATACGAGATAGCAGGCAAAAATCAAATCATCGTAGGAGGCTGCAATGCTTAAGAGCGCTGCAGCACTCACCAGAACGGGTTTCTTGCAAAGTAGATCAGTCGTGCTCTCTGTCGAGCGCTGCAGCGCTCACCCGAATGGCAAGCTCTTGCATTTTTTCTTCCTTTCAGTCTCAGCTCCTACTTTTGATGCTTTGCACTCAATGCAATGCTCCTGTACACAAAAACCTAACTCAAGGAGACAAGTTAATTGTAACTAAAAAAATGGAGGAATTGTCATTGATTTATCAAAATTGTGCAATGAGGTTCAATTTATAAAACACTATTATTTTCCTCAATAACATATCAAAAACTTATGCAAAAATCCAAGGTTAAGGGGTTAAATATGCGGTGTAAACACTGCTTATCAAACTCCCCCACACTTAAACAATTGCATGTCCTCATGCAAGACTAACAAACAAGCAATGGTCAAACGTCAAAGCAATCAAACCATCTGCAAGCTAACTACTAACGACTCACAAATCCTAAACTTGACACAAAACAAGGAAGACAACTAAAATGTCAATTCTAACGAACTATGAGGAAACAAGCATAAAGGGCAAAAGCAAATTATCGAGCACCAAATCCTTCCAAGCATGACTTGCGCAGAAGGTGAGCAAACAAGGTAAATTTCACTCATAACATGCAAAGATCAAGGACATGGGACCTCACAAGTCTAGTGTTTACCACTCAAGTCTCTCAATATGTGTTGGCTCAAATTTTGACACTCAAAACTTCTCAAATGGAAATGCATTACCATAGGCTTGCAAGTCATCTCACTCTCCACTAGTTACACACATGCATACACAACTCAAGAGGGCTTATTCAGTGGTTGTAACTTGAGGCTTAGGTAAGGGGTAGGAAATATCAAAAAGGCCAAGCAAAGTTAAGCCTAAGATTAAGAGAGCAAATGTATATGCACAAGAGCAAAGATGCAAGAAGGTGCAATTTCCAAATAAAACATGCTCAACAAGCCTCATTTCTCACAACTTAACCAATTCCCCATAACTTTTTATTCATAACAACTTTCATTTTGCAAAATTTTCTTTTTCTTTCCTTTTTTTTTTCTTTTAATTTTTTTTTGTTTTGTTTTTTTATCATGAAAATGTGTGTACCTTTATTGCCACACTTCCTTTGGAGCTTCTCTTTACTTGATCATTCACTCCCCCACACTTAAAACAATGCATGTCCTCATGCAACCCCTACACTTATGCTCAAGCACATATGAAGGATGAACAAATGCTCTCCTAAGCCTAGGGGTTAGGCAATTTCGTTGTTTTTCACTTAGGCTTATAATGTGCTAAAACACAAGAATGGTCATTAAGGCTCAAAGTGGGTGCAAACAAGGGCAATAAGGAAGGTTGGCTGCATGGTCAAGTAGCTTAAAACAAGAAAAATTAAAATGCCTCTATCATCTTAATGCATGCACATGCTAATGACAGCTTCAAGAAAGACCAAAGGCAAGTTCTGGAATGCATAACCAATGAGAGAACACACAGAAAAACAAAATAAGAATGGCATGCAACATATCCATCCATGAAAGGCTCAAAAGCTCGACCAAGGGTTATGTCCATATACTCAATCCATGCAATGAAGAGCAATTTACCAAGTATGCATTACACAAAGCATAATTCAAAGTCAAGTAAGTTAGGAAAAGTGCCAAATGTGCTAAAAGCCAAGCAAGTAAATCCTTAATAGTATCCATTGAATGACACACAACACAACTAAACAACAACTAACAACCTAAAACTAGTAGCATGTGAAATCCTACACTATACATGCTTTATTGAAAATTAAAGACAGAGAACTAAAAGAGAAAAGGTGATAAGAACTCCCTTATGGTGGCTTATGCTTGAACTGATCTCGGAGCTCCCATCCAAGTTTGCATCTCCTAGCTCCACCTAGGTCCCATATGGTTTGGACCATACCACAAGTCACTGTCTCACACAAATTTCTAGATCCAAATGGTGAAGTTTGTAATGCAGTCATTGGAGCCTTGAAGCTCCTCCTAGCTCGAACATCCCAACAAGTCACTCCTATAGGGAAAAGATGCATGTTCCCAAAAGGAGGCTTCCATTCTCTTGCTACTTGCCTATTTAGTCCCCAAGAATTGTGTATTTGGTCTTTTGTAGGAACCTCACATAAGTCTAAGAGCTGAAAATCATTCTCCAAGATACTATGCTCATGCGGCCCAAAAATAGGAATATGTGATTGGCCCCAACCATCCATCTTTGGCTCAATTGTAAGTGGAGATAAATCCCAGCTCACATCAATAACAACATTCTCATTAATGTCTGGCACCAGAGGTGTTCCTTCCAACATACCAAACTCATCATTAATGCTAATAATGACAGGCTTCCCTTGAATGCTAGCCTCAATCTCTTGGCATATGGAGCATATATAACCATCATGACAGGTATGACATACAAAAACTTCCCCATCATTCAGATTCATGCTAGGAAGTAGAGGGTATAGATCACTCAAAGGGTCAACAACCTCTGCTTTCACAATCTGCTCTACTTCCAAAGAAGGTATAGGGAATGCAGTTTCCTCAATCATCTCAATCGGGGGCTCCAAGGAAAAATAGGATTGCACATGGAACTCCTCATACACCTCCTCAATCACACTAGAATGATTAACTTCCATCCTCTCAGTTGATACCGGAGGTGGCTCCTCAAAGGTAATCTCTATATCGGACTCCTCATCAAACTCCCCTGCAAGTGCCTTAGCCAATGTCTCTTGTGGAGCCTCAACAACTTGCTCCAGAACATAACTCTCATCAGATAATGGCCCCATAAGCTCTTCAATCATACTAGAATTCGGAACATCAATCCTCACAGCTAGCTTTGATGATGGCTTCTCAACATTTGGCTCTTCATATGGAATTAGAGGTTGGGATAAAAAGGGTTGATAATCATCCCAGTCATCCCAGTCAGCACGGAGCTTCTTGCACATTTCCAACAATTGGTCCCACGACACTTGGGTTGATGGTTCAGATGATGGTTGAGGTAGATTGTATGTGTATTGGGGTGGTTGATGGAAGGAAGGTGGGTAACATTGTGGGTATAGGGATGCGTCTAATGATGGTGGCCCATAATATGGATGTTGGTAGAAGTCATGGTAAGGCTCATAGTAGGGGTATGTGTATGGCTCATGGTAGGGTGTTGAATTTGGTTCAGGATATGTTGGAAGCGGTGGTGGTGGTGGTGGTTGGTAATCTGTGAATGGTTGTCGCAACCGGGATCGCGACGGGGACGGCGAAAAATAGTTTTTGAAAATTGGGAGTCGCCACCAAGTTTATTTAACTTGGAAAATCTTGGAAAAACCAATTCTATTTTTTTCAATGAAAATAGTGTTTGAAAACCAGATATGAGTTCGGGAGTCGGTTATACATAGGGCAGGGTAGGAACTTAATCCCACGCACCCCTAATACACCCGTCCTTAGACGATACCTTAGTAAATTATGCAGATTAAATAATAACCCCTTTAAAATTCAAATAAGGAAGATAAAAATTATAATTTTAGCACATAAATTAAGAAAAATTGATTTACCAAGAATATTTACAATTTAAACACATTAATTAAGAAGATTTAATTATGATAAATATATTTACAATTTTAACACATAAATTAAAAATAATTTACATAAAATATTTACAATTTAACAAATAAATTAAGAAAATTAATTTTTTCCAAGTATATTTAAAATCTAAATAAATACATCAAGAAAAATTGGTTTTATAAAATACATTTACAATCTTAACAACTAATAAATAATTTACACAAAATATTTACAATTTAAACATATAAATTCCAGAAATTTAATTTACATAAATATATTCATGATTCAAACACATAAACTAAGAATTAATTTTGACAAACATATTTACAATTTTAACGAATACATTAACATAAATTAGTTTTTTTTTTTAAAAAAATATATATATATTTACAATTTTAACATATAAACTAGAAAATAAATTAAGAAGAAAATTACTTTAGCAAAATACTTATAATTTAAACACATAGATTAAGAAGAATTAATTTAGACAAATATATTTTACAATTGAAATGTATAAATTAAGGAATTTAATTTATATAATTACATTTATAATTTAAACAAATTTAAGAAGATTTAATTTTGGCTTGACAGGGATAACCTGCTCCTACGTATCCTCCGGTACAATGAGGAACTCAAAGTCACGTAGTTCTGTAGAAAATATGTGTGCATTGGTTGATTTTAATTAATTAAAACCTTTTTTGGTAAAACATACTGTCCTTAAAAAAAAAAAAAAAACACAAACTTTGTATTTGAAGAGGATTCAAGTTAACACTTGGCTACTCAATGAACCCTCATGATTCAACAATAATGAAGGTAACATTTGCTACTCAATCACTTTCATTGATCATTTTGCAGATTAAAGGGTTTTCAAAAAGATTCTTTTATTATTATTTTTATTTGGAAAGAAAATCATTTTTTACTTTTATCGACAAACTCATATTTCAACATGAATTGATAGTTAATTAATAACCAATAACAAATATACAATCAATTTTAGTCAAATGTAAAGACAAATCAAACTAGGAAGTACGAGAGTCCTAATTACTATATTTTTTTTTACCCCTTTTTTCAATTTTTATTTTTTTACTAGTTTCCAACACACCATTCATTCCAAATCAGAATAAATAATTGAATCACTCATTTTTTTTTTAAAACTAAATCACTCCTTGAACTAATTTATTAAATTTCAATCAAATGAATTATAAAACAAAAACAATGCAATGGGAGATTCTTTTTCTAGATAGAATATACAAACATATTTGAGAATATATACATATATAATCGAAGATAATATGAAAAATAAAGGAACATAATACGTTTGGGAAACGGAGTGGGGATGTTTGGATTTGAAATCTAAATGAAAATGTTAGAAGATACTTCTTTTTGCTTAAAGCAAACAATCCAACAACATTTTTTTGGTTCACTAAAACTATCATGCCAAAGAACACATTAGTTCAACAACTAATCTGACTCAAATATATTCAAAAAGTGTAAACGGTTCACATAAAGTCCTACCCTACAACTACAACAAGAAATGGAATCTCACACAATCTACATAAACTAATATAAAGCAACAGAGATCCACTCCCACATGAAAACAAATTCAGTAAAAAATAATTGGCCCATATAATACATATCACAAGCACAATGCAAATAAAACTAATATAAAAGTAACAAGCCATCATTCATGAGAAACATCTGGACCGACATAAACATGGTTTGGGGACCCATTACTAAATAATTAATACAGCTCACAAATGAAACTGATAAAAATTCATGAGGAAAATAATAAAATAAAAAGAGTAAAGCATGGGCTTTATGAGAACAAATGCATAAAATAATAAAAGAGGTTAAAGTGAGTAAAGAAAAAGTCTGGAACGCTTAGAAGTGATGATTTTGTTTCATTTTTATTTTTATTTTATTCCCTTTTTTTTTGGGTTAATGTCAAACACACACCCACTTGCAAAGTCACGCGTAACACAGGGATTGGGGTTCTGTTTCATCCTTTCATTTGGGGTTGGGGACAAATCTCACACACATAGCCACTCACTCACGGATGCACACATGCACAGCGTGACACATACACACTCACACATAAAATAATAGGTTAAAAGCAATTAAAGGAAATGATGTTATCCATTTAGAGAAGTTCACACCTGAAATAATAGAGTAAACTAACGACAAGCAAGTAAGGAAGCTCCTGTATCAACAACTATACACATAAAATATTAGAGCAAAACAACAAAGCTAGAAAAGGGTTGGTCACGTTTTGGAACTATGGATTTTAATTGTGTGTTTCATAAGGAAGTGCCACACAGACGTAGAAAAAGGGACCAGATATTTCATCTTTCATGTGATGGCTTCACACACATACACGCATACATAAAATAACGGAGAAGGAAACTGACTTTTCCTAAGCTTCTGGCTCAACCTGCTGTAAGACTCAAAAGAGCTCAAATGCACACGATCAAGAGGGAGGAAGGGGGCTGGACAGGTTCATGGGGAGCTGTCCTTGCAGTGGTACCGGTGGCTTAGTTTATGCAAAAGGAGGAGGTTGTGGGTGGTGGACAGTGGTGTAGCTATAATGGAGGGGAATGAGGTGATATTGTTAGAAGGGTGCTGCCACCTATGAATGAAGATAGTCTCACTGCTGAAAAATACTCCTCACCCCTTTGCTAATGATGAGTTCGTGATTTTGTCTTTGGTGTATGGTTTTGTATTGGTTTGGCTATG
Organism: Dalbergia cultrata; assembly: GCA_031216105.1. Taxonomy (NCBI): domain Eukaryota; kingdom Viridiplantae; phylum Streptophyta; class Magnoliopsida; order Fabales; family Fabaceae; genus Dalbergia; species Dalbergia cultrata. The sequence goes on along the minus strand of CM062349.1, from coordinate 1,206,383 downwards.
GTTTTGAATCTTTGGCTTATGGATGATGATGGGTAGTGATGATTATGGTTAGAGTTGTTGTGGTCAGGATGTTGTGATGGTTGGGAAGGAATCAGGATCAACGGATGGTCAAGGTGATGTCAAAAGCTCCCCCCCCAAGGTCCCCCTCTTCTCTCTATTTATTCACGCTGTCTGGCCAGGCAGAGGGCAGGGAGTCCATCCCTTGTTTGCCATTGCAAAGGAGATGCCCATGAAGTAGTGTCTACCCTCCTTCTTTTTTTTTAGTACCTCCCATCATTCAATCTTAATGCTGATGTGTGTGTGCGAGATAGGGTATGGGTAAGGCAGAAAAGCCACCCCACTTGTGTCCCTCTTTCTCTGTGCATGGCTCGACAATTTGAGGGAACCCATATTCCTCGTCTGTAGTGAGCAGGGAGCATGCAGGGAATGGGTGTTCACAGTTGCCCCTCTTTGCTTATTTCTTACAAAATAAGATGATAAACTTAAGTTTTACATATTATTTTGCAAGGAAGGAGCAAAGATATGAACACTGATTTTGTTCGGCAATGCAGAATATGCTGACTTCAAATAACGAAAGAAACTAAATGCTCATGAGCGGCATACACAATGCAATGATGCAATTCAGAAACCAATGTAGCAGTGACAAGAAATATGAAATTCAAGCAAGAGATGACAAAACTAATAAAAATTGAAGATTCTTGTGATCAACTGGCTACGGATCAACAAGTGACAGAAAATTAGATGCAATGGCAATCTGAGACCGACTGAAAACTTAAAAACGGCATTCTGAGGCCGATTGGGTTAAAAACGGTAATCTGAGGTCGACATGAAAAGTTAAAACGGCCACCTGAGGTAAGACAGGAAATGTAAATTCGGCAATCTGAGGCCGACTGAAAAATAAAGTGGCAATCTGAGGCCGACTGAAAGTAAAGTGGCGATCTGAGGCCGACTGAAAAATAAATTCGGCAATCTGAGGCCGATTGAAAAGTAAATTTGGCAATCTGAGGCCGACTGAAAGTAAAGTGGCAATCTGAGGCCAACTGAAAGTAAAGTGGCAATCTGAGGCCGACTGAAAAATAAATTCGGCGATCTGAGGCCGATTGAAAAGTAAATTTGGCAAGCTGAGGCCGACTGAAAAATAAATTCGGCAATCTGAGGCCGATTGAAAAGTAAATTGGCAATCCGAGGCCGACTGGAAATGTAAATTGGCAATCTGAGGCCGACTGAAAAATAAATTTGGCAATCTAAGGCCAATATGAAAAATAAAGTGGCAATTTGAGGCCAACTGAAAATGCAAATTGGCAATCTGAGGCCGATTTAAAAAGTAAATTTGGCAAACTGAGGCCGACTGAAAAATAAATTTGGCAATCTGAGGCCGACTGAAAGTAAAGAGGCAATCTGAGGCCGACTGAAAAATAAATTCGGCGATCTGAGGCCGACTGAAAAATAGATTCGGCAATCTGAGGCCGACTGAAAGTAAAGAGGCAATCTGAGGCCGATTGAAAAATAAATTCGGCAATCTGAAGCCGACTGAAAAATAGATTCGGCAATCTGAGGTCGACTGAAAAAATAAATTTGAAATCATGGAAGGCAATGATTTTCACATTATCTCTTTTTTTTTCAGGTTATATGCACAAGTCATCAATTTTCAGTTTATTTAAAAAAACTAACCGTAACCAAATCAAGCAAGTCTCAAGGAAGACTATAACCGATCAAACTCGTAATTCCCCACTGGATCTTCTGGCATAAGTTTTCTTTTCTTCTTCTGTAACTTTGCCTACTTCGTTCCCTTTTCCCCCTTTTTAGGATGATGATCGCTTTTCTGCCAATTTTGACTGAAACTTCTAAATTTTCTTGGTGTGATGGTAGTCACGGATGCATCGCTATGAGAATTATTAGGATTGTATAACTTTAAACTTAAATTTATGCTTACTTGAGACATCATAAATAAACATGCATTTAAAGAGAAAATAAAAAGAGTGGCCGAATAGACATCTTTATTGCTTGGTGTATTGGATGACAAAAGGTGGGAACAATCATAAAAGTGAAAGACAAGATTGTGAAAAACATGAAATTTTGCCCCAGTTCCGGTTCTTTGTGGCTTATTCAAATCAATTTCTTACAGCAGTTGAATACCATAGCCCTGATCTATGAAGATGTCTTCAACCCTTTTTCTGAAAAATTGCCCCAGTTTTACTCTTGGGCTATTTGATTCACTGGACAAATTCAACACTAAAAATTGCCCCAGTATAGGTTGCTTGAGATGACTCTTATCTTTTTTTTTTTTTTTGCTCTAACTTTTGCCTAGGTTGCTCTTTCGAGTTTTCAACCTAACGAGCTTTTTCTTTCTTTTGTTTTTCTTTTTCTTTTTCTTTCGTTTTACCCTAACTTTTGCTTAGGTTGCTCTTTCGAGTTTTCAACCTAACGGGCTTTTTAAACATCTTTTCAAGCATAGAACCTTTTGACTGCATCGGTATTGATCGGTTTAGGCAATTCTTGTCCATCCATGTTTTGCAAAATCAACGCCCCACCTGAGAATGCCTGCTTGACAATGTAAGGACCTTCATAACTTGGAGCCCACTTGCCCTGCAAGGCCCTCTTGATTAGGGAGAATTTTCTTCAAAATTAAATCCCCTGGATGAAAATCTCTAGGGCGAACTTTCTTGTTGAAAGCCTTAACCATTCTGTTTTGGTACAACTGGCCATGACAAATAGCCGCCAGTCTTTTCTCTTCTATCATGTTGAGCTGTTCATATCGAGCCCTCACCCATTCAGATTCCTCCAAGTCAGATTCCATCAAAATCCTTAAGGACGGGATTTCCACTTCTCACGGAGATACAGCTTCCGTTCCATATACTAATGAGAAGGGAGTTGCCCCCGTGCTTGACCGTATGTTGGTTCGATATGCGTGTAAAGCATATGGTAGCACTTCATGCCAGTCCTTGTAATTCATCACCATCTTGGCAACGATTTTCTTGATGTTCTTATTTGCGGCCTCAACTGCGCCATTCATTTGAGCTCGATAAGGAGCTGAATTGTGATGCTTGATCTTGAAAGTTTCAAAGAACTTTCGAACTTTGGCACCATTAAGGTTAGGAGCATTATCTGTGATAATTCTTTCTGGAATCCCATATCTGCAAATAATGTCCTTTTTAATAAACCTGAGAAACACCTTTTGTGTGATGTTGGCATATGAAGCAGCCTCCACCCACTTTGTGAAATAGTCAATTGCGACCAAAATAAAACGATGGACGTTGGATGCTTTGGGATTAATCGGGCCGATGACATCCATGCCCCACATTAAGAAAGGCCAAGGAGATACCATGTTGTGTAATGGAACTGGAGGAGCATTGATTCGATCTACATATGTTTGACATTTGTGACACTTTCGAACATAACCGATGCAGTCATTTTCCATGGTAGACCAATAATATCCACTTCTTAGGATCTTGCGCGCCATCATGTGCCCATTAGCGTGAGTTCCACAGATTCCTTCGTGGATCTCGCTCATGATCATTCGAGCTTCATGAGCATCCACACATCTAAGGAGAGTGGTGTCATGATTCCGCTTGTAAAGGACTTCGCCATTTAGGAAAAAGGTCATGGACAACCTTCGAATTGTTTTTCTTTGCACTTCATTTGCTCCAATCGGGTATTCTCCTCTTTGAACATATTGTTTGATGTCATGATACCATGGTTGGCCGTCTGGTTCAATCTCTACGCTGTCACAGTATATCGGTTCATCTTGCACCTCTACGAATAGGTTGTACATTTGCGTGGATCTCCAACTTAGTCATCACAGCCAAAGTGGCTAAAGCATCCGCAAATTGATTTTTGTCTCGAGTTAAGTGAGAAAATGATATATCATCAAAGTGCTCAATTAGTCGAGATAAATACTTCTGATAAGGTATCAATTTTGGATCTTTTGTGCGCCATTCTCCAATAACTTGGTAGATTATGAGCGTAGAGTCTCCAAACACCTTTAATTCTTTGATCCCTAAGTCAATTGCAACTTGCAAACCATTCGCACAAGCCTCATATTCTGCGATGTTGTTGGTGCACTCAAAATCCAACTTGATGGAAATTGGATCGCTTCCTTGGTGATACCACTACACCTCCTATTCCACATCCATTCATATTGACAAATTTCCATCAAAGTACATTTTCCATATATTCTCCTTTTCTATTTCGTCTTTTTCCACTGTTAACACTTCACCATCGGGGAATTCAGGCACGATAGGCTGTATATCCTCAAGAGGATTTTCAGCTAGATGATCAAAGAATTGTACTTCCCTTGATAGACTTTCCGAGTCACATATTTGATATCAAATTCGGACAGCATCACTTGCCATTTTGACATTCTCAACGACACATGAGGACTATCAAATATGTATTTTAATGGATCCATTCGAGAGATTAACCAGGTAGTGTAGTATAACATGTACTGCCTCAACCTCTTGGATGCCCACACTAATGCACAACAAGTCTTTTCAATCGCCAGATAACGGGATTCACAGTTATTAAATTTCTTGCTCAGATAATAAATTGCCTGTTCCTTCTTACCAGACTCATCATATTGACCCAACATTGCCCCAAGTGACGTGGGCAACACTGTGAGGTACAATATTAAAGGGCGGTCCGAGGTGGGGCTAGAATTGGGGCTTCATTAAATAAGCCTTTATTTTATCAAAGGCTTCTTGGCATTCATCATTCCACTCCCCAAGTTGATGCTTTCTTGAGCAATTGAATATAGGCTCACAAGTATTAGTCAAATTGGCAATAAATCTAGCAATGTAGTTGAGCCTTCCAAGAAAACTTCTCACTTCTCGTTCAGTTCGGGGAGCAGACATTTCTTGTATCGCCTTCACCTTATCAGGATCCACTTTTATTCCTTCTCTACTAACAATGAACCCAAGTAACTTCCCTGTAGAAGCCCCAAAAATGCATTTATTAGGGTTCAATCGTAACTTATACTTTCTGAGCCTCTCAAACAATTTTCGCAGAACTGCCACGTGGCTTTCTCCCTTCTTAGACTTGGCGACCATATCATCTACATACACTTCAATCTCTTTATGCATCATGTCATGGAACAATGTGACCATAGCGCGTTGGTAGGTGGAACCAACATTCTTCAATCCAAATGGCATGACTGTATAGCAAAATGTTCCCCACGGAGTTATGAAAGTAGTTTTTCCTTTGTCATGAATATCCATGGGAATCTGATTATACCCAGAGTATCCATCCATAAAGGAGAATCGGTGGTTCTTTGCCGTATTATCAACAAGGACATCGATGTGAGGGAGAGGAAAATCGTCTTTTGGACTAGCTTTATGCAAATCCCAATAATCTACACACATCCTGACTTTTCCATCCTTTTTAGGCATAGGCACAACATTAGCCACCCAGTCAGTGTGTCGTGAAACCTCCAGGAATCCAGCCTCCAGCTGTTTAGTCACTTCTTCTTTTATTTTCAATGACATATCAGGTCGCATTCTTCTCAACTTTTGCTTTTTCGGCTCTGCTTCTAGATACAAAGGGATTTTGTGTGAAGCAATCTCTGGGTCCAATCCTGGCATATCACGATAGGACCATGCGAATACATCCAAGAATTCCTTAAACAACGCAACCATTTCTATGCGTTCAGGATTGTCCACTATTTTCAGTTCTTTTTTATCCTCCACGGTGCCCATGTTAATCACCTCGACCACTTCATCGTCTAAGTCAAATCCTTTTTCTGAATAATCCAGGAGGTTTGAAAACTGTTCAATGGCTTCTTCGTCCTCCTCGAATTCATGGTTATCGCAGTCAAGTGCAGCAAGAGAATCAATTGATAAGTTTCCAAATTCCTTTTCTTGTGGCAAAATTTCTATGTCATTCATGTTCCTGGAAAGTAATTATGGTAGGTTGGAATGCTAAAACAAATAATGGATCACAAACAACATAGGACAAACACAAATTAACGAGCTGGGAATGGAAAAGTAAAGAAATAAAGGAAAGAAGAAAACAAAAGAAAGGAAAAAGGAACGAAGCAAAAATGGAAAACATAAATGAAGGCTATTGAAAAATCATGTAAGCTTATTTAAACGATGTCTCATAGTAGCATAAACAAAAGCATAAATCTTAATTAATACAACCCAACAAATTACTTTGCAGCAATAACATCAATCACTGGTTCAGTAGTCCAGTTCATCAGCATTTCATCGTTGTTGTTATCTTGAAATTTGTTGTCTCCTTGAGTTGTTTTAGAGTCCAAGGTGTTGATGGTGAAGTGGTAGCAAGGCGAGTGAACTATTCCAGCTGTAATTACTTCAACCGGGCCATGAAACGTCTCTCTTAAGTGAGGGATTTGCTTCACTTTTCCACCTTGCTTTTTCTGCTCCAGACTCAAAGTTCTTATCTCCTCGTTCAACGAGTCCTTGTACCCCAGACCAAACCGGTTGAACTTTTCAGGGACCGATATAGGGGTTTGGGTGCCTTGCAAACACGATCCCAGTCCTTTGCCTTCCAGATATCCATTCTTAGCAATGATGTGGGCCACTACCTGACTTTGTATTGGGGGTTTAGCTTGCTCTTGTTTCAATCCTACTACTTCTAAATTATGCCATAAACTACTCTCCACCAGCTCTACATTCTCCACATATGGCAATGCCACTGGTTTGGACACTAAGATTTCTTTTTCTCCATGAATTGTAACGACCATTCCATTCTCCACATATTTCACCTTTTGATGCAAGGTTGAGGGGACAGCTCCGGCGTTGTTAATCCATGGTCTTCCCAGTAGCATATTATAATCCGACTCAATCTCCATTACTTGGAATAATACTTCAAATCTGCTTGGGCCCATCTCAAGTAATAGTGTTATTTCTCCAAGGATGCTCTTCTTAGCTCCGTCAAATGCTTTCACTACCATTAACTGTGGCAGTATATCATCCTTACTCATTGATAAATAGTGCAGGGTTGATACTGGCAAGACATTTAGCCCTGACCCTCCATCAATAAGGACTCTGGGCACAATGTAACCCTTGCATTTAAGAGTTATGTATAGTGCTCTCGGGTTTTTCTGAGATATAATCTCTTTATCTGAAAATGTGATCATGTTAACACGCTTCCCCGGGTCCACCATGTTTACTACATTCTCCAATGATGCATCTGGCTTGACATAGGCCTCCTTTAACACCTTCAACACTGCTTTTTGGTGGAGTTCAGATGATAAGATTAGTGACAAGAGTGATATTCTAGCGGGAGTCTTCTTTAGTTGATCTAGAATATCATACTCGCTTTGCTTCATAATCTTCAAAAACTCCTCCTCCTCCTCTTCTCTTTCTTTTCTCTCTAAGCCTAAGCTTTTGTCAATGTTACCTTCGTCAACAAACTTCCCCTTCTCCAACTCTTTGGGCCCATAAACTCTTCCACTCCTTGTTATTCCCTTTACTTCCATGACACTGTCACTTCTCGCTTTCTCGGGTCTTGAGATTTCCCTATGTCTCCACTTGTCTTGACTCGAGTCTCATAATTCCAAGGAACAAAGACGTGTGTCCTCATAACTGAAAGGTGTTGGCTTCTTCACAGTGATCACTACCTTTTTAGGTTTTGGAGTTTGATTAAGTGGAGGCACTTTGAGTACAAAACGCTCAATCACATTCACCTCTTCAATGCACTCGCTTCTTTTTGCTCAGATCACACCTAAAGTGAGTAGTTCTTGTACACGCACTTTGAAATCCCAACAAGTCTCAATATCATGTCCCAGACTTCCACAATGGTATGCACATCTTAATTCCATATCATATTTCTCCTCTTCTTTCATCATAGAGGCAGTCTTTGTGATGTTATAATTAGCTTCCTTCAAAGCAATAAACACTTTCTCCATGGGTGTTCGGAGACTCAAAACCTTTTTGATCAATTGTTTCTCCACTTCCAAGGCATTCACACGACTTCCTCTCTCATGATTTGGGATTGGGTTATTAACAATATCGGGCTTTGGATCTTCTTGGAGATCCAGTCTTCCACAAGCAATTAGTTTTCTCACTGCCGTCTTAAAACCTTCACAATCTTCAATCGAATGTCCCGTGACATCCATATGGTATTTGCAAGTCAGGTTTGGATTGTACCAAGTCGGAAACGGAGGTTGTAATGGGTGCACAGGGTATGGTGAAATCAAATGAGCATCAAATAACCGTTGATAAAGGTCAGCATTGGAAATGGCTAACTTTGGAAAAGGTGGTAGGTTTGGGAAACGATTGCGGTTTTGGTTTTGAGAATTGGATCGAGGTGCTGTGTTTAGGAAGTTCTGAGGATGTATGGTTGGATATGTTGGACGGGCGGGTTGGTATGGCCGTATGTGGATGTTGTTGACTTGAGGCTGGTGGTATGGGGTGGGATTTGTGGTTTGGTAGTGTGGGTAAGGAGGGATGGATGACATTTGGGGTCCTGAATATATGGATACATGTCTTGGGGTGAACGGTCGCTGACCTTGCACATAATTTACTCGCTTTTCTTTCTTTACGGGTGGGAATCCCCTCTTGGTGTCTTCATTGCTCATCGGGAGCTTTCCAGCTTTAGTCAAGCTCTCAATTCTTTCTCCAGCAGTTATTAACTCAGAAAAATCTCGGTATGCTACTCCCGCCATTGCCCCGATGTAAGGAGACCCTAGAGTTGCTAGGAAGTATGAACACATCTCAGATGGGATGAGTGGTGGTTGCACTTGAGCAGCCAAAGCTCTCCATCTCTGAGCATATTGTTTAAAGGATTCATCTTTCTTCTTTTGCATTGTACTCGATTGTTCACTACCGGGCGCTATTTCCAAGTTAAACTTATACTGGTTCATGAATTGGTCAGCCAGCTCTCCCCAACAGGAAATCTTTGCATGATCTAACTGGATGTACCATTCTAGAGCCGGTCCGGTCAAACTCTCGTGGAAAAAGCTAATGAGAAATTTTTCATCTTTGGACCAGATTGACATCTTGGTACAGTAACTCTTTAAATGGAAGAGTGGGTTGCCAGTTCCATCATATTTCGAAAAATCAGGAATTTTAAAATCTTTAGGGACAACCGTGCTAATGGGAGGGCAAAGTTGCTCAATCTCCATGTAGCCATAATTGTTTGGCCTTTGGATTGCCTTAATTTGTTCCTGAATTTTTTCCATCCATTCTTCTCTCGACTTGTCCTTCTCTGTCTCTGCACGATTATTCCCCGAGGAAGAGAGTTGCCTTGGGATGACATTTGGAGGCTGCTCCCAAATGTGGGTAGCGTGCCCATGCCCTTCAGCATGTATATTCTCTACCGCATGATATCCTTCTCCAATGGGACTAGTAATAGGCATTGTCGGTGGTGGTTGTTCGCGGGGATTATCATTCACCCCTTGCGTGACATTTAGAGCTGCATCCGATACCACAGGTATGGTTATCGTCGTAGCACTTGGTTGTACCCCTCCTGAGTTTTGGTGGGCTTTCAATAAGTCGAGTGACTCCATCATAGCCCGCATCATCTCCTCCATTCTCCCCTGGTTACTTGACAATTCATTCAGTCTTCCTCTCACTGCATCAACTTCCATGCTTAAGTTTCTTCCGGGTTCAGAAGTAATTATAGCCGAGGTGGTTACAGCTGGAATAGCTCTTCCCACTTCAGAAGTAATTGCAGACGAGATGGTCCTTCCTGGTTCTGTGTTTCCGCCGGCCATCTTGGTTCAAGCTCTAGTGTTATGAACACGAGTTAGATCGGTATCCTCTTTCCTTGGGCGCCCAATGGTTACGAATCTTGCGCTTTCACAAACTGTGCAAGTCAAGAAGTTAAAATCTTGTTTTATGTTTATATATATATATATATATATAAGAAACAAACGAAAGAGGTCAATAAGTTCCCTTTTTTATTTTATTTTTAAAAGCAAGGATGCCCTGCACCCATTCTTATGGATATATCACCCTATAAGTCGAGGTGCGGTTGATAGCAAATCTAAGGGAGGATTCACTCCTCTATAGGTACTATCTAATGAACACTAGAAATGTGGTTCCTTTTCATATGTCTGAGCATTCTCACACTTTTACACAAGGACGAACTATCTCAAGGTAAAAATGTGATTGATTACTTTCTAAGGGAACATCTATTCCTCTATAGAGAGCATCTGGCGAGCTTGAGAAGTCACAATTGACAGTCGAAGTGAAAGTACAAACATTAAAGTTTCATTCATTCTTGGGTGAAGTTCTGAGTACAAATCGTTTCAAGATACTTTTCATGAGTTTCAATCCTCTCTTCTTAACAAGGAAATTCAACAATCTTTGACTCATGACAGATGATTACATCAACGCTTTCATTTTCTTCCTCTTGAGGCCTTTAGTGATCCTTTCGCATGAATCCATGAACTCTGTCACCTCTTGAGGCAATCTAAATGGTGGCAACTTATTAATTTGCTTCTTGGCTTGCTCGAAACGGTAAATAAAATTTGGAATGTAATGACTCAATTCACTGGTGAGCTTTCCACATTTTCTTCCCATTCTAACGCCTTTTCTCTCCATGACTTCCCGAATTCTGTTGCATCAACAACCAAATCATGATATTGGTTTGCTGATGCCCATCCTTGAGTAGCCTTCTGCTCAGTCTGTGTCAACATGGTTGATAGGTGTTTCACTTGTCCCTCCAGTTTTTCTCTCATACCTTTCTCTTTCTTGACCTCCATTCTCAAGCTCCAAATGTCTTTATCTCGTTGGCTGACTTCCAATTCTACTCTTTCCACCATGCGATTTTTTCTTACTAACCTCTCTCTCCGTGATTCTTTTCCTTCACAAGCTTGTGGAGTCCTCCCTCTAGCTCTTGGATTTTGGCCAGATGTATGCTTGAGATTTTCTCTTTGCCCTTCTTGGACTTGGTGATTTCTGTTGCCTCAATACATTCGTCTTTTAGGGCCTCAATTTCTTTGGCCATTTTCTTGCATTGATCTTGAAGGATGTCAACCTTCAGGTCTGCCGCTTCCTTTTTCTCCTCCAGAAACCGCATTTGGGCCTTGATCATTTCCATCAGTTGGGCCGACTCTGGAGTTTGCGCGGGGGCTAGGTTGTTGGGAATATCTTTTGGGATACTATCTTTCCCGACCCTTGCCTTTCTCCAGTCTTTGTATTCTTGAGAAGAGGTTAAACGCTGTTGGCCGAGCTCCGTTTTCCCCAAGATTTTGACATCATTCCATGCCATTTTGATCTTCCTTTCTTGCTCCAGGGTACTCTTGTCTTTTTGGTATAGGAAACTGAATACTTTAAGTTGTTCTTCTTGTGGCTTTGTCTGAGTCCAGTGGAGTTGTCTAAGCACTAAAGCAGGTGTATAGGAAATACATCCCCTTGGACCCATCAGCGGAACATTATGGAAGTCACCACAGCTGTAGATAACAGCTGTACATCCCCTTGAACCCATCACCGGGATCGTGACGGGGACGGCGAAAAATAGTTTTTGAAAATTGGGAGTCGCCACCAAGTTTATTTAACTTGGAAAATCTTGGAAAAACCAATTCTATTTTTTTCAATGAAAATAGTGTTTGAAAACCAAATATGAGTTCGGGAGTCGGTTATGCATAGGGAAGGGTAGGAACTTAATCCCACGCACCCCTAATACACCCGTCCTTAGACGATACCTTAGTAAATTATGCAGATTAAATAATAACCCCTTTAAAATTCAAATAAGGAAGATAAAAATTATAATTTTAGCACATAAATTAAGAAAAATTGATTTACCAAGAATATTTACAATTTAAACACATTAATTAAGAAGATTTAATTATGATAAATATATTTACAATTTTAACACATAAATTAAAAATAATTTACATAAAATATTTACAATTTAACAAATAAATTAAGAAAATTAATTTTTGCCAAGTATATTTAAAATCTAAATAAATACATCAAGAAAAATTGGTTTTAGAAAATACATTTACAATCTTAACAACTAATAAATAATTTACACAAAATATTTACAATTTAAACATATAAATTCCAGAAATTTAATTTACATAAATATATTCATGATTCAAACACATAAACTAAGAATTAATTTTGACAAACATATTTACAATTTTAACGAATACATTAACATAAATTAGTTTTTTTTTTAAAAAAAAAAATATATATTTACAATTTTAACATATAAACTAGAAAATAAATTAAGAAGAAAATTACTTTAGCAAAATACTTATAATTTAAACACATAGATTAAGAAGAATTAATTTAGACAAATATATTTTACAATTGAAATGTATAAATTAAGGAATTTAATTTATATAATTACATTTACAATTTAAACAAATTTAAGAAGATTTAATTTTGGCTTGACAGGGATAGCCTGCTCCTACGTATCCTCCGGTACAATGAGGAACTCAAAGTCACGTAGTTCTATAGAAAATATGTGTGCATTGGTTGATTTTAATTAATTAAAACCTTTTTTGGTAAAACATACTGTCCTTAAAAAAAAAAAACAAACAAACTTTGTATTTGAAGAGGATTCAAGTTAACACTTGGCTACTCAATGAACCCTCATGATTCAACAATAATGAAGGTAATATTTGCTACTCAATCACTTTCATCGATCATTTTGCAGATTAAAGGGTTTTCAAAAAGATTCTTTTATTATTATTTTTATTTGGAAAGAAAATCATTTTTTACTTTTATCGACAAACTCATATTTCAACATGAATTGATAGTTAATTAATAACCAATAACAAATATACAATCAATTTTAGTCAAATGTAAAGACAAATCAAACTAGGAAGTACGAGAGTCCTAATTACTATATTTTTTTTTACCCCTTTTTTTCAATTTTTATTTTTTTACTAGTTTCCAACACACCATTCATTCCAAATCAGAATAAATAATTGAATCACTCATTTTTTTTTTAAAACTAAATCACTCCTTGAACTAATTTATTAAATTTCAATCAAATGAATTATAAAACAAAAACAATGCAATGGGAGATTCTTTTTCTAGATAGAATATACAAACATATTTGAGAATATATACATATATAATCGAAGATAATATGAAAAATAAAGGAACATAATACGTTTGGGAAACGGAGTGGGGATGTTTGGATTTGAAATCTAAATGAAAATGTTAGAAGATACTTCTTTTTGCTTAAAGCAAACAATCCAACAACATTTTTTTGGTTCACTAAAACTATCATGCCAAAGAACACATTAGTTCAACAACTAATCTGACTCAAATATATTCAAAAAGTGTATACGGTTCACATAAAGTCCTACCCTACAACTACAACAAGAAATGGAATCTCACACAATCTACATAAACTAATATAAAGCAACAGAGATCCACTCCCACATGAAAACAAATTCCCGTAAAAAATAATTGGCCCATATAATACATATCACAAGCACAATGCAAATAAAACTAATATAAAAGTAACAAGCCATCATTCATGAGAAACATCTGGACCGACATAAACATGGTTTGGGGACCCATTACTAAATAATTAATACAGCCCACAAATGAAACTGATAAAAATTCATGAGGAAAATAATAAAATAAAAAGAGTAAAGCATGGGCTTTATGAGAACAAATGCATAAAATAATAAAAGAGGTTAAAGTGAGTAAAGAAAAAGTCTGGAACGCTTATAAGTGATGATTTTGTTTCATTTTTATTTTTATTTTGTTCCCTTTTTTTTGGTTAATGTCAAACACACACCCACTTGCAAAGTCACGTGTAACACAGGGATTGGGGTTCTGTTTCATCCTTTCATTTGGGGTTGGGGACAAATCTCACACACACAGCCACTCACTCACGGATGCACACATGCACAAATGACACATACACACTCACACATAAAATAATAGGTTAAAAGCAATTAAAGGAAATGATGTTATCCATTTAGAGAAGTTCACACCTGAAATAATAGAGTAAAATAACGACAAGCAAGTAAGGAAGCTCCTGTATCAACAACTATACACATAAAATATTAGAGCAAAACAACAAAGCTAGAAAAGGGTTGGTCACGTTTTGGAACTATGGATTTTAATTGTGTGTTTCATGAGGAAGTGCCACACAGACACAGAAAAAGGGACCAGATATTTCATCTTTCATGTGATGGCTTCACACACATACACGCATACATAAAATAACGGAGAAGGAAACTGACTTTTCCTAAGCTTCTGGCTCAACCTGCTTTAAGACTCAAAAGAGCTCAAATGCACACGATCAAGAGGGAGGAAGGGGCCGGACAAAGTTCGTTGGGGAGCTGTCCTTGCAGTGGTACCGTGGCTTAGTTTATGCGAAAAGAGGAGGTTGTGGGTGGTGGACAGTGGTGTAGCTATAATGGAGGGGAATGAGGTGATATTGTTAGAAGGGTGCTGCCACCTATGAATGAAGATAGTCTCACTGCTGAAAAATACTCCTCACCCCTTTGCTAATGATGAGTTCGTGATTTTGTCTTTGGTGTATGGTTTTGTATTGGTTTGGCTATGGTTTTGAATGCTGGCTTATGGATGATGATGGGTAGTGATGATTATGGTTAGAGTTGTTGTGGTCAGGATGTTGTGATGGTTAGGAAGGAATCAGGATCAAGGGATGGTCAGGTGATGTCAAAAGCTCCTCCCCTAAGGTCCCCCTCTTCTCTCTATTTATTCACGCTGTCTGGCCAGGCAGAGGGCAGGGAGTCCATCCCTTGTTTGCCATTGCAAAGGAGATGCCCATGAAGTAGTGTCTACCCTCCTTCTTTTTTTTTAGTACCTCCCATCATTCAATCTTAATGCTGATGTGTGTGTGCGAGATAGGGTATGGGTAAGGCAGAAAAGCCACCCCACTTGTGTCCCTCTTTCTCTGTGCATGGCTCGACAATTTGAGGGAACCCATATTCCTCGTCTGTAGTGAGCAGGGAGCATGCAGGGAATGGGTGTTCACAATGGTTGTGGCTCAAAACATGGTTGTTGGGTTTGCATTCCCTTCACATATTGCTCTAGGAAGCACTTTATCTCATTCAATTTCTCCTCCAATCCTTGGTAAGGATTATTCACTGCTCCATTGCCTGCAAAACCATAAGAACCATACTCTTGGAAACTAAAATAAAGGTTAGTGCTCATGTTAGCTCAAGTGGAAATGAGTAAAATAAAAGAAAAGGCAAGAGGAAATGAAAAGCTACTCTAAATTGACATAAAAGAACTAATAAAATGCTATGCAAGGTATCGGTGGATAATAAGATGCAAAAAAAAAAAAAAAATGAAAAGACAAGTATGAAGAAGAAAAAAAAAATGCAAGAAAATCAAAATAAATTGAAAAAGTGGTGTAAACGGTAGAATTTGGCAAAAATAGGGTGGGGTTCACTAAAGTGAGTCTTGTTTAAAATGCCCAAAATACTTGGGATACCAAGTTTTATAGGAAACCGAGATTATTTAAAACAGACAAAGACCTATTTTCAAAGACCAAAACACCGTAAATGACCGAAAAAGAAAAAAAAATGAATGATGAATGCAAGGATGCTCAATTATGTACAGGTATATACAAGCCTATTAGCACCAAAATAAATTAAAACAAGAAAAATAATCAATTAAAATCACTTCCCCGGCAACGGCGCCAAAATTTGACGCGAAATGTCATGAACCCGCGACAAATTAAAAATAATTTGTAATAACCAAATTACACTAAATGTAGTTATAGTGCAATCCGAGTCGTCTCACGAGGAAGTATTTTAATTGATTCAAATTGCAAAAAGGGGTATTATTGACGTGATTAACAAAATAAAATTATGAAGATATAATAGCCAGAAATTACCTGCACAAAGACTCCTTCAGATCAAAATATGTTCTATCATTGGTTCAAACGGATAAAATTCATGGCAGTGACTACCTACGTCAACTATACTTTGCACAGATGACGTCGCAATACTACTTAATAGTCATACAATCGTATTACCATCAAGGATTCAACTAACACAAGAGCTAGTGATCACAATCATGACCCTATAAACCTATGCTAATTTAATTAACAATTGCGGTAGTCTAAATCCTAACGGAGTTAATTCCGACCCCTTACCAATTGGAATTAATCAAATCAATCGACCTAATTTCCCAAACGGTATTCAGATTATGCAAACAAATGAATTCATAATCAATTACTCCTAAAATCATAATCACATTAATCAGCGCAATTAAGGTTTAGAAGAGAAAGTAATGGGAGCGAAAAACCAACCATGAACTGAAATTGAGAATCGGAAACCTTAAGAACAATTTTGATCTTTAGTTGTCTCTATGCATGGTAATGGAATTACTCCTCCATGTGAGAAGTTTCACAGTCAAAGATTGATAAAAAAAACTATAAATTACAATGCTGGAAGGCTGAAAATAAACTGTAAAAGGAAGCCTCTAAACCTAGAGAGAGAAGAGAGAGAGATAAGGTAGAGAGAGAAGAGAGAGAGATGATGTAGAGAGAGAGTTCTCTATTCTCCAAAACCTAGCTGCTGCCTCCCTTGCTGCTATCTCCTGCGCATATACTGTAGCTTCCAAGAAAATGGGTCCAAAATTTGGCCCATACGAGATAGCAGGCAAAAATCAAATCATCGTAGGAGCGCTGCAGCGCTAAGAGCGCTGCAGCACTCACCAGAACGGGTTTCTTGCAAAGTAGATCAGTCGTGCTCTCTGTCGAGCGCTCACCCGAATGGCAAGCTATTGCATTTTTTTTCTTCCTTTCAGTCTCAGCTCCTACTTTTGATGCTTTGCACTCAATGCAATGCTCCTGTACACAAAAACCTAACTCAAGGAGACAAGTTAATTGTAACAAGATTTATTTATTTAAAAAAAATGGAGGAATTACATTGAGTTAGGTTTTTGTGTACAGGAGCATTGCATTGAGTGCAAAGCATCAAAAGTAGGAGCTGAGACTGAAAGGAAGAAAAAAAGGCAAGAAAATCAAAATAAATTGAAAAAGTGGTGTAAACGGTAGAATTTGGCAAAAATAGGGTGGGGTTCACTAAAGTGAGTCTTGTTTAAAATGCCCAAAATACTTGGGATACCAAGTTTTATAGGAAACCGAGATTATTTAAACAGACAGACACCTATTTTCAGCACCAAAAACAGTAAATGACTGAAAGAAAAAAAAATGAATGATGAATGCAAGGATGCTCAATTATGTACAGGTATATACAAGCCTATGAGCATCCTTGCATTCCTCATTCATTTTTTTTTTTCTTTTTCGGTCATTTACGGTGTTTTTGGTGCTGAAAATAGGTGCTGTCCTGTTTTAAATAATCTCGGTTTCCTATAAAACTTGGTATCCCAAGTATTTTGGGCATTTTAAACAAGACTCACTTTAGTGAACCCCACCCTATTTTTGCCAAATTCTACCGTTTACACCACTTTTTCAATTTATTTTGATTTTCTTGCATTTTTTTTTTCTTCTTCATACTTGTCTTTTCATTTTTTTTATTTTTATTTTTTTTTGCATCTTATTATCCACCGATACCTTGCATAGCATTTTATTAGTTCTTTTATGTCAATTTAGAGTAGCTTTTCATTTCCTCTTGCCTTTTCTTTTATTTTACTCATTTCCACTTGAGCTAACATGAGCACTAACCTTTATTTTAGTTTCCAAGAGTATGGTTCTTATGGTTTTGCAGGCAATGGAGCAGTGAATAATCCTTACCAAGGATTGGAGGAGAAATTGAATGAGATAAAGTGCTTCCTAGAGCAATATGTGAAGGGAATGCAAACCCAACAACCATGTTTTGAGCCACAACCATTCACAGATTACCAACCACCACCACCACCACCGCTTCCAACATATCCTGAACCAAATTCAACACCCTACCATGAGCCATACACATACCCCTACTATGAGCCTTACCATGACTTCTACCAACATCCATATTATGGGCCACCATCATTAGACACATCCCCATACCCACAATGTTACCCACCTTCTTTCCATCAACCACCCCAATACACATACAATCTACCTCAACCATCATCTGAACCATCAACCCAAGTGTCGTGGGACCAATTGTTGGAAATGTGCAAGAAGTCTGCGGCCGACTGGGATGACTGGGATGATTATCAACCCTTTTTATCCCAACCTCTAATTCCATATGAAGAGCCAAATGTTGAGAAGCCATCATCAAAGCTAGCTGTGAGGATTGATGTTCCGAATTCTAGTATGATTGAAGAGCTTATGGGGCCATTATCTGATGAGAGTTATGTTCTGGAGCAAGTTGTTGAGGCTCCACAAGAGACATTGGCTAAGGCACTTGCAGGGGAGTTTGATGAGGAGTCCGATATAGAGATTATCTTTGAGGAGCCACCTCCGGTATCAACTGAGAGGATGGAAGTTAATCACTCTAGTGTGATTGAGGAGGTGTATGAGGAGTTCCATGTGCAATCCTATTTTTCCTTGGAGCCCCCGATTGAGATGATTGAGGAAACTGCATTCCCTATACCTTCTTTGGAAGTAGAGCAGATTGTGAAAGCAGAGGTTGTTGACCCTTTGAGTGATCTATACCCTCTACTTCCTAGCATGAATCTGAATGATGGGGAAGTTTTTGTATGTCATACCTGTCATGATGGTTATATATGCTCCATATGCCAAGAGATTGAGGCTAGCATTCAAGGGAAGCCTGTCATTATTAGCATTAATGATGAGTTTGGTATGTTGGAAGGAACACCTCTGGTGCCAGACATTAATGAGAATGTTGTTATTGATGTGAGCTGGGATTTATCTCCACTTACAATTGAGCCAAAGATGGATGGTTGGGGCCAATCACATATTCCTATTTTTGGGCCGCATGAGCATAGTATCTTGGAGAATGATTTTCAGCTCTTAGACTTATGTGAGGTTCCTGCAAAAGACCAAATACACAATTCTTGGGGACTAAATAGGCAAGTAGCAAGAGAATGGAAGCCTCCTTTTGGGAACATGCATCTTTTCCCTATAGGAGTGACTTGTTGTTGGGATGTTCGAGCTAGGAGGAGCTTCAAGGCTCCAATGACTGCATTACAAACTTCACCATTTGGATCTAGAAATTTGTGTGAGACAGTGACTTGTGGTATGGTCCAAACCATATGGGACCCAGGTGGAGCTAGGAGATGCAAACTTGGATGGGAGCTCCGAGATCAGTTCAAGCATAAGCCACCATAAGGGAGTTCTCATCACCTTTTCTCTTTTAGTTCTCTGTCTTTAATTTTCAATAAAGCATGTATAGTGTAGGATTTCACATGCTACTAGTTTTAGGTTGTTAGTTGTTGTTTAGTTGTGTTGTGTGTCATTCAATGGATACTATTAAGGATTTACTTGCTTGGCTTTTAGCACATTTGGCACTTTTCCTAACTTACTTGACTTTGAATTATGCTTTGTGTAATGCATACTTGGTAAATTGCTCTTCATTGCATGGATTGAGTATATGGACATAACCCTTGGTCGAGCTTTTGAGCCTTTCATGGATGGATATGTTGCATGCCATTCTTATTTTGTTTTTCTGTGTGTTCTCTCATTGGTTATGCATTCCAGAACTTGCCTTTGGTCTTTCTTGAAGCTGTGTCATTAGCATGTGCATGCATTAAGATGATAGAGGCATTTTAATTTTTCTTGTTTTAAGCTACTTGACCATGCAGCCAACCTTCCTTATTGCCCTTGTTTGCACCCACTTTGAGCCTTAATGACCATTCTTTTGTTTTAGCACATTATAAGCCTAAGTGAAAAACAATGAAATTACCTAACCCCTAGGCTTAGGAGAGCATTTGTTCATCCTTCATATGTGCTTGAGCATAAGTGTAGGGGTTGCATAAGGACATGCATTGTTTTAAGTGTGGGGGAGTGAATGATCAAGTAAAGAGAAGCTCCAAAAGGAAGTGTGGCAATAAAGGTACACACATTTTCATGATAAAAAAAAAAACAAAACGAAAAAAATTAAAAGAAAAAAAAAGGAAAGAAAAAGAAAATTTTGCAAAATGAAAGTTGTTATGAATAAAAAGTTATGGGGAATTGGTTAAGTTGTGAGAAATGAGGCTTGTTGAGCATGTTTTATTTGGAAATTGCACCTTCTTGCATCTTTGCTCTTGTGCATATACATTTGCTCTCTTAATCTTAGGCTTAACTTTGCTTGGCCTTTTTGATATTTCCTACCCCTTACCTAAGCCCCGTTACAACCCTGAATAAGCCCTCTTGAGTTGTGTATGCATGTGTGTAACTAGTGGAGAGTGAGATGACTTGCAAGCCTATGGTAATGCATTTCCATTTGAGAAGTTTTGAGTGTCAAAATTTGAGCCAACACATATTGAGAGACTTAAGTGGTAAACACTAGACTTGTGAGGTCCCATGTCCTTGATCTTTGCATGTTATGAGTGAAATTTACCTTGTTTGCTCTCCTTTTGCACAAGTCATGCTTGGAAGGATTTGGTGCTCGATAATTTGCTTTTGCCCTTTATGCTTGTTTCCTCATAGTTCGTTAGAATTGACATTTTAGTTGTCTTCCTTGTTTTGTGTCAAGTTTAGGATTTTTGAGTCGTTAGTAGTTAGCTTGCAGATGGTTTGATTGCTTTGACGTTTGACCATTGCTTGTTTGTTAGTCTTGCATGAGGACATGCAATTGTTTAAGTGTGGGGGAGTTTGATAAGCAGTGTTTACACCGCATATTTAACCCCTTAACCTTGGATTTTTGCATAAGTTTTTGATATGTTATTGAGGAAAATAATAGTGTTTTATAAATTGAACCTCATTGCACAATTTTGAAAAATCAATGACAATTCCTCCATTTTTTTTAAATAAATAAATCTTGTTACAATTAACTTGTCTCCTTGAGTTAGGTTTTTGTGTACAGGAGCATTGCATTGAGTGCAAAGCATCAAAAGTAGGAGCTGAGACTGAAAGGAAGAAAAAAATGCAAGAGCTTGCCATTCAGGTGAGCGCTGCAGCGCTAAGAGCGCTACAGCGCTCAACAGAGAGCACGACTGATCTACTTTGCAAGAAACCCGTTCTGGTGAGTGCTGCAGTGCTCCTACGATGATTTGATTTTTGCCTGCTATCTCGTATGGGCCAAATTTTGGACCCATTTTCTTGGAAGCTACAGTATATGCGCAGGAGACAGCAGCAAGGGAGGCAGCAGCTAGGTTTTGGAGAATAGAGAACTCTCTCTACATCATCTCTCTCTCTTCTCTCTCTACCTTATCTCTCTCTCTTCTCTCTCTACCTTATCTCCCTCTCTTCTCTCTCTAGGTTTAGAGGCTTCCTTTTACAGTTTATTTTCAGCCTTCCAGCATTGTAATTTATAGTTTTTTTTTTATCAATCTTTGACTGTGAAACTTCTCACATGGAGGAGTAATTCCATTACCACGCATAGAGACAACTAAAGATCAAAATTGTTCTTGAGGTTTCCGATTCTCAATTTCAGTTCATGTTGGTTTTTCGCTCCCATTGCTTTCTCTTCTAAACCTTAATTGCGCTGATTAATGTGATTATGATTTTAGGAGTCGTTGATTATGAATTCATTTGTTTGCATAATCTGAATACCATTTGGGAAATTAGGTCGATTGATTTGATTAATTCCAATTGGTAAGGGGTCGGAATTAACTCCGTTAGGATTTAGACTACCGCAATTGTTAATTAAATTAGCATAGGTTTATAGGGTCATGATTGTGATCACTAGCTCTTGTGTTAGTTGAATCCTTGATGGTAATACGATTGTATGACTATTAAGTAGTATTGCAACGTCATCTGTGCAAAGTATAGTTGACGTAGGTAGTCACTGCCATGAATTTTATCCGTTTGAACCAATGATAGAACATATTTTGATCTGAAGGAGTCTTTGTGCAAGTAATTTCTGGCTATTATATCTTCATAATTTTATTTTGTTAATCACATCAATAATACCTCTTTTTGCAATTTGAATCAATTAAAATACTTCCTCGTGAGACGACTCGGATTGCACTATAACTACATTTAGTGTAATTTGGTTATTACAAATTATTTTTAATTTGTCGGGTTGCGACAGCTCGCGTTACAATGCTGGAAGGCTGAAAATAAACTGTAAAAGGAAGCCTCTAAACCTAGAGAGAGAAGAGAGAGAGATAAGGTAGAGAGAGAAGAGAGAGAGATGATGTAGAGAGAGAGTTCTCTATTCTCCAAAACCTAGCTGCTGCCTCCCTTGCTGCTGTCTCCTGTGCATATACTGTAGCTTCCAAGAAAATGGGTCCAAAATTTGGCCCATACGAGATAGTAGGCAAAAATCAAATCATCGTTGGAGCGCTGTAGCGCTAAGAGCGCTGCAGTACTCACCAGAACGGGTTTCTTGCAAAGTAGATCAGTCGTGCAGCTGTCGAGCTGCAGTCATCTTAGTGCAGCTCACCCGAATGGCAAGCTCTTGCATTTTTTCTTCCTTTCAGTCTCAGCTCCTACTTTTGATGCTTTGCACTCAATGCAATGCTCCTGTACACAAAAACCTAACTCAAGGAGACAAGTTAATTGTAACTAAAAAAAATGGAGGAATTGTCATTGATTTATCAAAATTGTGCAATGAGGTTCAATTTATAAAACACTATTATTTTCCTCAATAACATATCAAAAACTTATGCAAAAATCCAAGGTTAAGGGGTTAAATATGCGGTGTAAACACTGCTTATCACTCATCCCAATCTCTCTCTCTCTCTCTCTCTCTCTCTCTCTCTCTCTCTCTCTCTCTCTCTCTCTCTCTTTCATTTCATTAATCTAACTCCAATCTTTCATTTTCAAGACTTTAAGGTAAGAGATCTTGATGTTTCCTCTCATTTTCTTCCATTTCCTCTTTGTTCTAGAGGTTGGTTTTGCCATTCCCCTCATGTTATCCAAGAGGAGAAGTTCCTCCTTGGTGTTAGAGTTACATCTAAGTTATTTAGTGCTTTTTAGAAGTTAATCTAGAGTATTATGGCTCCTATGTCAGATATTAATGTTATTCCTGCTCCAAGGAGCCCTGTCAGTATAGATTCTTCACTGTTCACCCCTCCAAGTGAGTGAGTTTTCATCTGTGATCTCTATGTTCTGCATTAGAGGTTATTTTCATGAAGCTACTATTTATTGTTTGATTTTAGATATTACTGTATAAATATTTGAGATTTATATCGATTTATGAAATTATGGTTTTCTGAATAGCATGAACTATATTATAGAAAACTTATGGGACCATTGTTGATTATATGATTCTATTTAGAGTTGGTTTAAACTGTGATTATGAAAGATTTATGATCATTAAGACGTTTGTTTGCTATTGAACATGGATTATGTAAATGATTGATAGAGAACTATGAGCTTCTGAAGAATGTTATTATGATTTTAGAATTTATAAACTTATGAAAGGATGTTATTGAGAATTAATTTAGAAACTCAGATAAAAAGGGATTTTAGAGCTGGAATCTTCATGAGATTCAGAACAGTTGGCGGCTACATATTCTGTGAGCTGTTGAAATCACAATTGTCTACAAAGGGTGATCCCTTGGGCATGATTTCATAGCCACAGTTATGCTAAGGTCAGACTGTTAGAATCAGATAGGTTTAGAGCTCGCAAAGATTGTTTATCGAGTTTAGGCAATAGCTATGGAGAAACAGACAGCGAGTTAACAGCTGAATGATCGTTAACCTTGGTACCAAGTTGCCTGAGGGCAATCTCATAGAGCAGAGCAGAGAATGGAATCTAGTCAGGTATCCAAATTCGGTTCTATAAGAACCATAGAGCAGAGAAACATTTACATTGTAATTGATATGCATAATTACAGAACAGAGACTATTGTTTCTCTAGGAGCTACTATATTATATTGCTTGTATGATTTCAGGTATGAGAATATATTCAGAGAAATTGTTTTAAATTATAACATGATGATTATAAAGGACTTTCAGAAATACATGTATGCCTGGTGATGTTAGACTATCAATATTATTCATGTTTTTTTTTATGATATTATACATTATTTCCTTGAAGGGAGTTTCAGGTGAGGATTCACTCACTGAGTTTTGTTTACAAAACTCACCCCTCTCGTTTCTTCTTTTTCACAGATAGAACAACTGCTGCAGAGTGTTCTCAATTATCATCCCCTACCAGCACTAGAGTTTCAGTGGTAAGCTTAACTTGGGTGAAGTGGTTATAGTTGTCTAGAGTGCTCCAGTACATTGCAGCCAAGATCCCGGACCTAGAGCATGTTTAGTTTTGCATTCAACATATTAAAATTATATTTTGATTTGTATATAATGACCCAGACATTTGACAAGGTGTATATGATTTGTATGTATAGATAATTCATGATTTTGAGATTCGAGAGACTATTATAAGATTTTCGATATAATGATTTTTATTCCAGAGAACAGATTATTTATATGCAGAAAAAAGAGAAAGTTTTCTATCTTTCATGAATGTTAGAGCAGAGTATGCATGCAAAATTAGTAAACAAGTCAAAAAGGTTTGCGTGAGAATAGGATTTCTCACATGCCGGTCATGTGCCTAAATTGGGTCGTGACACTAAATTCTTGTTGAAAGAAAATTTACTATGCAGTAAATCTTTCCCTAAAATAGATTTTTAATTGTATTATAATTATTATATGATAGGATTAGAGGGTATTAAGGCACAAAATTGTGATTGTTAAATTAAAATTCAAAATATAAAAATAAAATTGATTTCACTTAATTAGAAATTCAAATTTTGATTTAGAATTGAAAATTTACAATTTGTAATTTTTTTTTTGAAGATTTTGTAATAAGGTTTCAAAATAATCTTTTGAAAAATAAATTTTAAGAAAGTGACATGTGATAGAGCATTTATCATCATTTCATTTTAAATATGATTTAATCAATTTTTTATGCACAAAAATTTCAAAATAATACTTATTTATCATTGATGATCGATCTAATAATTAATTATGATTTTTGGTCATATATTTAAAATTGACTTTTGCATGAAAAAGTTTAAATTACATATCAAAACTAATTGAAATTGATTTATGCACGAAAAGAAATTGAAAATAAACTAATTTATGATCAATGATTGATATAATTGATATCTAATAATTAATGATGACACTATTATAAATGATATTTGTTAATTAAGTCTGATGAATATAATTGATATCTTATAATAATTAAGAAAAATTATTTTATTTTTAAATATTTATTTAATGTAGATTCATTTTGATTGTGACACTTTTATCAATTAATTATGATCTCATATTGAGCAAATCCTTTATCTTGGATCCTTTTTTTTTATTTTTTTTATATTTTGAGTGGATCCTTTAAACATTATGTTTTGGATCCTTTATATTTTATGTTTTATCAATTAATTATGATATCATTATGTTTATATCAAAAGTATTCTAGCTGGTCCTTTAAACATGTTTTAATGATAAACTTAAAATGTTTATATCATTATAATAGCAAAATGAAATTCATGTATGTTTCATTCTTATCATCCCCTACATTTTTTAGCTAATCCTTAACAGATGTTTAAAACAAATTTTTGAATTCAAAATTCAAAATTTATTCTTTGATAATTGTAGTACAATTTTACTATTATATGTAGATAATCTTCAATGATATATAATAATTACGATTATATTTTTAAAATTATTAATTATTAGATTTTTGAAATTTATTGGCCCTAAATTAGTCACTGCAATGCAATTTTACTATTACATGCTAATAATATTTACTATTTCTTGCTAATAATCTTTAATAATATTATAATGATATATAGTAATTATTATTATGGTTTTTTTAAAAATTATTAATTATTATATCTTTGAAAACTATGGTCCTAATTATTTTGCAAGTGAAACCTGGAAAAGTTTTCTCCAAAGTAGTCTTAAATATTAGTATTATAAATAGATTATCTCCATTATCAAATAAGTGCCTATATTTTCAAGATGAGTAAGGATCCGTTTACGCTAAGAGTATGTCTGGTACACTTATTCCATTTTATAACTTTTCATCCATATTAAATTTAATCAATTCGACTATTGATTTATGTTATATTATATTGATGATAAAGCATGTAAAATTTCAAAATATATGATATTAGTATGTAATCTATTAATCAATATTTAATTACATTTCAAAAAATATAATATCTGTCAAAATAAAATAAAATGATAAACCATCAAATCATTTTCAAATTGTATGAAATTTTATATATTTAATCTACTTGTTAGGAACTTTAAATTCAACCATTTGATGAAATTTCTTATCCAAAAAATTTATTAGATGAGTAAGTATGTCAAAGCTTACTCTTAGAGTAAATGGATTCCTATTCTTTGAAGATATTTTGAAACTATGCTATTTTATTTTTAGAAATTTTTATTAAAATCCTTTTGTGTGAAAATATTTACATTCATGACAAATATTTACGTCAATGTTTTAAGATTAAATACGTAATAAACAGCCATAAAAAATTTTAAATTATTTTTTAGATATTATCAAAAAGTCTAATTTTATTCATATTTTTAATTTTCATGTCATTTACATTTATATAATTATTTTCTTAAATTTCAATGTGAAACACCTATATTTTTTATAATTTTTTAAAAACATAAATATTTTATTAGAATCACTATGGTTTTATACATATATAGAGTGGATTTTACATATATTTATTCATATCTGGTGTTGTTGGTAATTCCAAAGCAGTCCATCATCAAAAGAACAGTCCATACCATCTTAACTATATTCAACTTGTAAGTGGTTGGGATGAATCGGGTCAATTTGACCTTTACTCCAACTTCGGTAACAAAACACTTTATGCGTATGGGATTTCAAATTCTCTCTCTTCTTTAGTTCGTTTTGTCTCCTTTCATGTCTAGCCAATTTAGTACATCCACAACTTATCATCAGAAATGAATAATTCACATTAACAATGTCTACATATACCTTAACCCATTCTTATAGGATTACTCGTTATATGATGCCTCCCTTACACACTTACTTCAAACAACATCTTTTTTAGGAGCCGAAACAGTTTAGTGTCTACCTTCATCCACGAAGACTCGCCCATAGCACCCAAACACAAGAGACAAACTGCACAAATTCATAATCATACCCCTACAACCCCTTTCCAAAACCTGTCAAACTTCAAATTAAGAGGCAAACAAAGCTCCCAAACAGCAACATGACCGACCTCGACAAATTATTGCACAAATTTAAGGTCATAAACATATAATACTTGGATAAATCACTACAAGAAAAAATGAGTATTTTCAACGATTCTTCTCAACAATTAAAATGTCAATAAAAGTGCAATAAAAAAGAGTAATTTTGATATAAAAATGATCGTTAAAAATACTTATAAACTTTTATCGGTAATTAACTTTCTTTTTTTGTTCATCATCTAAAATAAACAAGGAGCAAAGCTTCACTTTAGAAGTCCGTCTTATTCATTTAAAACATAACGACTGCAGGGAGTACTTTCATTGATAAAAATAACAATGATATACATGTGCCATATTTGTGGCATTAATCTCAACCAAAGCAGAAGCAGAGCTTTCCAGAAGAGGAGCACGATGCACTTTGAAGTTTTTTTCCCTGAAGGATCTTCCTGCATGCAAGAATGCACCCAGGGAGTGTGCAAGGGTTGAGTTCAATGACAAAAGCGCCCTCAGCAGGTTGCAGCTCCAAGGCCAACATGCTCAGCACTGTGACCATTATGATCACACCCATCTTCATATTAGCACAGCTTTTTGTTGCCATTGATCTGAAAAACGATTGGCTTTGCCCTTGAGAACTTAATTACTAATTTGGAATGCTTATCTCCTAAACACTGGCTTTGGTCAATTGAGATGATGGAGAGGCGGCAATGGCTCCTCAATATTTATAGACATGATAAGCGTTTTGGTTAACATAGTTATTGCTTTTGGAGGAATTGACCTGATTTTTTTTTTCCTATAGAAGACATTGAATTGATTTGATTTATTAATGGGGCCACAAAATTTGGCGCTAGATAACGTGAATATTATCAATTGATTACCAATGAAAAAATCGTCAGTAATAATTTTTCGAAGAAAAAAAATTAAAGTCTTTTATTTATTTCTTTTCTGCTAGAAGCACACATTTTTATGGTAGTAATATGTGAAGCATCATGAGATAAAAAATTGATAATAACAATTAGAATTATTTATAAAAAGGTGTCACGTATTAATATTATTTGAAAACTATAATAAGTGGGAAATCGTCAACTAATATTTATTTTATACATTAAAATTAAATTTATCTTTTATTTTATAATTTATTTTATTTTAGTTATGTATAAAAAAAATATAATAATCAAAGAGTAATTATGATATATAAGCTTATAAGCTTTTACAATATATTACATGCATAAAAAAAAAGAGCAAAATGTAAAATATTGGAACCGTGATATATAAAGCAATAATTTTTAACAACTATTTTCATTTAAATTATTAAAAAAGGATATTTAAAATATTTATTTATAACAATTATTTTTTATTTTATTATAAATAAGTGTAATCTATAAATATTATTTATTAGTAAATATTTTTATCATGAATGACTTATTTTTAATAATTAATTATTATCACATAAAAATTAAATTATTATTTATGTATATATTTTAATTTAATATAATTATTTATGTCTTATTATTTTATACACATGATTATTTAATATATATTATTATTTATTTATACATTTTAACAACTTTTTTATTATTATACATGTATTTATTATTATTTTTATTATTCATATTAAATTATTTATTTTATTATATTATATTAATTTTTATATATTATATAATATATTTTTATCTAATTGTATTATTTTATTATTTAATTTCTATCCTTTATGTGTTATTATACGTTACTATATTATAAAAATATAAAAATCTGCAGAAAGTAAACAAAGCGATCATGGTGACACTTGACAGCTTATCTATTGACTTTTTTTAACAACCATTTTCATTTAAATTATAAAAAAATATGATAGTTATAATATTAAATTTTAACAAATATTTTTAATTTTATTAAAAATAAATGTATTATACAAAGGGAAATAATCACCTCCACATTATCATCCAGAGGTTAGGAAGCTACAGATTTTCATTTAGACTAAAAATCCACTTCTTTTATCTAAAGAAACTTGTAATATGTGTAATCTGATGATAATCTTTTTTTCATTCTCATCTATTCCTACTTTGACTTCTTCTACCACACAATTAATACTCTCTCTCATTTTCATGATTTTTTTTAATTAATGCCTTGTTAATAATTAATGATATATTAAAATCAAAATTATATTTTTCTAAAAAGTAAATATTAATTCAATAATAATGCGGTACTGTAACTTAGTATTGATTTTTTAGTAATTATTAATTCAAATCCTAAACTACCTCAATGCACGATTGATTTCAACTTTTTTTCTTTCAATTTCTAATTTTTGGTAGTAGTTTCTTTTCTTTTCTTTTTTAACGTCGTGGATCTCAGTTTTCTATCAAACTAATATTAAATGTCAAAATAATTAAATATATTTATCTAATATATAACATCATTTACATGAAGTTTAAAAATTAATTATATAATATCTAGGAAAGAGAAATAAAAAATTATTCAAATAGTGAGATATTGTAAATAGAGAACATTAATTAGGAAAGAAAAGGAGTTGAAAGA
This sequence comes from Dalbergia cultrata, assembly GCA_031216105.1. Lineage (NCBI taxonomy): Eukaryota > Viridiplantae > Streptophyta > Magnoliopsida > Fabales > Fabaceae > Dalbergia > Dalbergia cultrata. Next base: position 1,176,794 of record CM062349.1, on the reverse strand, counting down.
ATAATTAATGTAGACAAAGATAACGTTAAATATTTATCCATAACTATAAGTTTATTAACAAAAAAGGAGAATAGGTTTTATGTCCGACTAAAATTGTGGAGTATGCTGACCTCCAAATCAAGGTGTAAAGATTAACAATCCTCTTATATAAATATTATTTACTAATTAATATCATTTATCATGAGTGAATTATTTTTAATAATTAGTTATTATCACATAAAAAATTAATTAGTATATAATTACATATTATTAGGTAATATAATTATTAATATGTTATTGTTTAATACATATTATTATTTATTGATATAATATAATTATTTTTATTATTTTATGTGTATGTGTATTGTTATTATTATTTATATTAAATTATTTATTTTATATTATTATTATTATATTTAATTATATTAATATACAAACTTATATATTATGCAACTTATATCATTATTTTTTATTATTCTTTAATATATCATAATATTATATAATATAGTATAGTATATAGGAAGAGAAAATTGAATCGGGTATTGAGCTAGACAAGACACTAGTTTAAAGGTTTATTTGTTCAACCAGATTGATAAGAGGCATTTATGCCACTTATCTTACTTCTAATTCTTAGCTTTCTACATGAGTTTTGCTATGTTATTGATGTGATTAATTAGATATTTGATTTATTCCTTATTGTGTACTTTTGACAGAACTATTGGCTTTTGCATTGATTTTGGGAATAATTTGTAATTACAAGCTGTTGCGTTTAACTTGTCTCTTTGAGTATGCTTTTATGCATAGGAGCTTTGGATCAAGTGCAAAACGTTAAGAACAAGAGATCAAATTAAGACAAAAAAAGATGTTTTGAAAAGTTCAAGAAGTCTTTTATAACTTTTATGTTTAGCTCAAAACCCAGCTTTAAGAGCATCTTGGTGAAAATCAAGTTGCAAGATTAAAGGCTGCTAATTGTCCAACTTGACCTCTAGTTAGTATCTTTGCAATATCTGGAGCTACAGATATTTGATTGAGGTGATTTTGGTGGCGATGGAAAGTTTATTCAAAGAACTACAATCACTATTTCTGGTGTCGAGGGCAAATTCTATTCTGTCTAGCACTACAGTGGCAGCGCTCAATAGCACCCGAAAAATTGACTGTTATCAGCATTGCTCACTAGTGAGTGCCGCAGCGCTAAAAGCACCATAGCGCTCGTGTGATGACGTAGAAGACCTCATTTTATCTATTTTTAGGCCCATTTTGGCCTATTTTTAGAAAGCAGTATATATAGGAATGTTACAGACTTTTATCTTAGTTTTTTGAGTCTGGATTCCTATTCATTCCATTCTCTCCATCATTTTCTCTCTCTACATCTCTCTCTATCTTCTCTCTCTCTTCTTCTCTCTACTCTCTGTAAGGGTTTTATTGGTGAAGGTGCTTGCCTTGGAGATTGTGGCAATGATTGTTGTTATTATTTTCAGGTTCTTTTATATTTATTGTTGTGATCCTCCATAGATGGAGGAGTAGATTTCTTTACTAGTGTAAGGCTTCCAGATGGATTGGGAAGATGTTTGAGACCTCTTTTGATATTAAATGCATTGGTTTTCTTAATGTTCTGCAGTTTCTATTCCTATAATTATTGTGGTGATTGCTATAATTTTTATTGGGATAACTAAATTGGCGATCGTTGTTTAGGGAAACCCTTTGGGCATAAATTAATAGATCTATTGATTTATGTTTGAGGGAGAACATTAGAATTAACTTTCCGATTAACAGTTAGGCTATAGCAATTGATGCATTAAATTAATGTGATTTCTAATCAAATTGGCGATCGTCATTTATTAATTATTTGCATTGATCAAATTCTAGAGGTCGATCGATCACTAATAGAATTGTCATTAATTTGTTACTAATAGCCACCAATGGGTTTAATATTTGGTTAATGATAATTAACTTCCAATCCTAGGAATACCTTGCATGAGTGCTTTCTTCATAGTTGCTATTATCTTTTAATTTAAATTGCTTTAATCATAATTCTTCAATACCCCCAATTTCGAATTGGCTAGCAACACTTCCTTGTGAGACGACTTGAGTTGTGCCCATTTACTATATTTTTTGTGCAACTTGACACTTTATAAATTTTAATTTGTTGTGAGTTACGATAGCTCGCATCACAGATCAATTAGGGATGAAATGAAATATAACTAAAATATAATTATACACACATACACATATACATGTGACTAATTATATTTAATAAAACAAATAAAGATTATTACATAATATAATATTTTTTTTCAAAACAATGCAATTAAATAAAACCAAAGGAAATAAGATAATTTGTCACAACCTGATCTAGAAATGTGACTGACATGTGTGAAATCTTATCCCTATGTAAGTCTCATGATCACTAAATCGTGTTGTATGCATAATTAAATAAATTTTCCATTTTTAAATATAAACAAACTCATATTTTTCAAACATAATTAACATGTATAAATCCATTTTATAAATCAATTGTAAAATCCATAATCATAAGATAAATATAAACTAAGTTGCTTTATAGAAATTGTAAAATTCATCAAAATATAAGATTATGTGTAAATCTCTAAACATGAAAATCAAAACAAATGCACAGTTCGAGATCCTGCTTGCATAGTCACGGGAGCACTCTAAAAGGAAAGAGAAATTGAATGCTTCATTGCAAAGTGAAGCTCACCCAAATTGGAGAACTATTGCCACCGAGGAAGAGGTTGAGAGGAATCTGATGCTGTAGTTGTAATTGTAAAAAGGAGGAAAAGAAACGGGTGAGTTCCGTCTAAAACTCAATGAGCAGGTTCTCACCCATAACCCTCACATAGGACAACCAATAGGAATACATAAATAATAATGCAACAATCGTAAACAAAATTTCGTATTTAACTGCATGATATTTTTGTCATGACCCAATTTGGGAATGTGACTAGGACGTGAGGGTCGGGGTCCCCATGTAAGCCTCCTAGATAGCATGACTCACTAAATGTATAAATTAATATGATTTTCATAATTCAAATGTTATTCCTTATCAATCGATATCAATTCATCTATTCAAAACATAGTATTTGATTTCATAAAATTGAACTACTTCAACATACTTAATCGTGAATTTGTCTTATTTCATGCTCTTAGTCAAATCTATAAAAAAAAAACAACAACTTAATACTTGAAAAGTGAATCATGAGTACATCTGTGAACACCCATTTTTTCGACCAAGAAAAAAACTAGTAGTATTTTAGCCCATTGCCCATTTCCTTTCCTCTCCACCAGCCTATTTTAACCTTGAAAGTGGTAAGCACCACATCATGGCCCCCATCCCCTCTCCATTTCTTTGTCACTTCTCCCTCCTTTGCTAGAATCAAGACAAGAGGATGATGGGACTCTGCGCAAGTGATGGGCAACACAAACATCCGTGGGAGACAAGTTCATATGGTTCCCTTAAAGAGCATGGGACAATTCTAATAAAAAAGGGAAAACAAATTGAATACAAGGAGAGAGGGGTATCGGGACACGGAGGGAGGAGAAGCCACCTTGTGCACCATTACATAATGAAGCCATAGTCATAAGCGGGGAGAGGCAGGGGTGTGACCAAAAAAATTTTTTGGGGAGGAGGAAGCTTTAACATCAACACCATCCATTATCACCATCTCATCATCATCATCATTATTGACCAAAGCAGGAAACCATCCCTCCCTATAAACATCTTTAACATCACCACCATTATCCTGACCATCACGAAAAACCAGAGAACCGAAGATCATAAGCTGAAATTACCGAGAATCGAAGGAAATAAAATTACAGCAAAAACGCCTCCCCTTCACTTCAACCTCCACTCTCCATCTCCTCTCCTTCTCCATGAATATTAACACAGCCATCATCATGTAACCTCAACCATTCACCCCCTCCAAAATTCCTCTAACCCTTTCACGAAACCAACCAAAAAAAAAATCAAAGCCAACGCTCCTTTGCTTAGAACCTCCTACCATGCTAACCATGAGCAGTCTTTGATCTGCCCCAGCTGCCAGCGGAGCCACCCTCGCGTCCTTGCTCCGTTAACCCGTCAAAAACTCCTCCGCCACTCCTTCTTTCTCCATCTGGTTCTCTCTCTCTCTCTTTAGATATATCTCTCACTCTCTCTGTGCGTATGTGCATGTGAATGTGCTTTAGTCAATATAAGCTTGAAACTCAAAGTGCTAAGCATTCCAGATGCTTCATTACTTTCCATGCTACTGTTTTACTTTTATTTATTTATCATTCTATGTGTGAAACTTGTCTTCATATAGTGCACGAGCATTTGTTGTCGTTAGTAAGGCCATGCCATTGAGCTCAATAAATAATTATATTTCTTCACTTGTGTTGTTTGTTTGAAATCGAAAAGGAAGTCCTCAAATGTCTCAATTTTTTTTTTTATTGTTTCGATGTCTTGCATCTTGTTATTTTATGTTTGTTCTTGTGATACTTTTATTCTCTGTTGCTCTCTCAAAACCTGTGTTCCTCAAATGAAATGAAATGAAAAATGCTTAAACTAATATCCATGTTCCAGGACCCCAATCCCTCTTGTTCTGATTTATGCTTTTTATTTTTATTTTTTTATTATTTTATTTTACTCTTTGTATGTATGTGTGTAGCTTCTTCTCAATGAGACCACTAAACCAAGTCTCTAACCCTTCCGCCTCTCATTTCTCTCTCACTTTTGTTTTGACCAAAACCAATTCTTCTTGCCTCTGTTTTCAAAAAGTAAAGGCCATGACAAAAGATAAACTCCATTTTCAAAAGCTACGTGAATGTTCCCGTCTTCCTTTTTTTTATCTTTTTATTTGTCTTTCATTTATTTATATTTCTTTGTTGAGTGTATTTTGTTTTAGTTTTGTCTATTGTTGTCTCTTTCTTTTTAATTGTCGTGAGTGCATTCCACATGTTGCTCACTTAACCATTCTTTTGAATAAAAAAAGGGAAGCTTGGGTTAGTGGAAGTAGGAATCATGGAATTGGAGAGAGATATGCGTGATGTGTTTACAATGAAACCAAAACCCATTTTGTATCTCACTTTATTATATACTTTTATTTTGTCTTTGTCTAATGTATGTTTGCTTTTGAGATTTGTTGGTTCGTTTATGATTTATTTGAGATTCTCTTTGTTACTGGACTATGTTTAATTTGGGTTGTAATGTGGGTTTATTTTATGCTTGTTAAATTGTTTTGGCATATTGGCTTTAAATTGGATTATTACATTCATGAAATATCATGGTCTTCAGAAATGGTTTTAGAATTTATGGGTTCTTAAAAAAAAAGAAAAAAAAGAGAAATAATAAAAAATTGATGGTCATGACTCTTATTTGTTTTAGTTACATTTATGTTATTTATTTCTGTTTTGCTCAAATTAAATATATGGTAGTCATTTGTTCATGAGTTAACATCGTTGATTGACGTTGGAATTAGCATAATACTTTTTTTAATATATATATATATATATATATCAAAACATCATTTCTGTGTGATGATCAATTATGGTGATTGAATAACAAATGTTATCTTCACTATTGTTGAATCATAAAGATTTATTGAGTAGCCTAGTGCTAACTTAGATCTTGTCTGCGGAAGCAGTTTTATTTTCAAAGGACAAGTTCTATATTAAAAATGGTCTTTAATAAATAAAATTGACTAACACACAAATATTTTCTACAGAACTACATGTCTTTGAGTTTCTCATTTGTCTTAGGAGGATGCGTAGGAAGCGAGCTATCACTGTCAGCCAAAATTAAATCTTCTTAAATTTGTTTAAATTGTAAATGTAATTATATAAATTAAATTCCTTAATTTATACATTCCAATTGTAAAATATATTTGTCTAAATTAATTCTTCTTAATCTATGTGTTTAAATTATAAGTATTTTGCTAAAGTAATTTTCTTCTTAATTTATTTTCTAGTTTATATGTTAAAATTGTAAATATATTTTTTTTCAAAAAAAAACTAATTTATGTTAATTTATTTGTTAAAATTGTAAATATGTTTGTCAAAATTAATTCTTAGTTTATGTGTTTGAATCATGAATATATTTATGTAAATTAAATTTCTGGAATTTATATGTTTAAGCTGTAAATATATTTGTGTAAATTAATTTATGTGTTTAAATTAAATACATTTTTTGTAAATTAAACTTCTTGAATTTATATGTTCAAATCATAAATAGATTTGGGTAAATTTAATCTCTTGAATTTATATGTTTAAATTGTAAATATTTTGTGTAAATTATTTATTAGTTATTAAGATTGTAAATGTATTTTCTAAAACCAATTTTTCTTGATGTATTTATTTAGATTTTAAATATACTTGGCAAAAATTAATTTTCTTAATTTATTTGTTAAATTGTAAATATTTTATGTAAATTATTTTTAATTTATGTGTTAAAATTGTAAATATATTTGTCATAATTAAATCTTCTTAATTAATGTGTTTAAATTGTAAATATTCTTGGTAAATTAATTTTTCTTAATTTATGTGCTAAAATTATAATTTTTATCTTCCTTATTTGAATTTTAAAGGGGTTATTATTTAATCTGCATAATTTACTAAGGTATCGTCTAAGGACGGGTGTATTAGGGGTGCGTGGGATTAAGTTCCTACCCTTCCCTATGCATAACCGACTCCCGAACTCATATCTGGTTTTCAAATACTATTTTCATTGAAAAAAATAGATTTGGTTTTTCCAAGATTTTCCAAATTAAATAAACTTTGTGGCGACTCCCAATTTTCAAAAATTATTTTTCGCCGTCCCCATCGCGATCCCGGTTGCGACAACATCTCTAGCTTGTTAGATAAATTCTAATTACAATATATATACCCGAATCAATGTTTGAAATCTGAAAACACATAAGGATGTCCATAACTCTTAAGTAAACACATAATCTTAAAATAAATGCATAGCATAGATTCTGTCTGCACAACTACTGGAGCACTATAATCTAACATAAACCTAAGCCAAGCCTTTACTGCAATGTAAAAGTCACCACTAGAGCAGTTGTTGTCTGCTAGAATGGTAACTGAACGAATATTGAACTTGCAATTGTGAGAAGGATAGGAGAAGGGTAAGTCAATGGACTCAATGAGTTGATTCTCACCCACCACTCATATGGGACAACCAATAGGATATATACAATATACATTGAACAAGTAAAAACATTTTCGTATACATATACATACATAATCCATTAATAAAGAATTCAAATATCTTTTGGTAAAAATGTTTTGTTATTAACTGTACCAATTGGTAAGGAAATAAAATAAATCATGTCATCTAGTTAGTCAATATTAGTCCATCACAAACTAGGTATCTCTCGGGAATAGTATCAGTTCCTCGCGAATCGTGTCCATTGTGGACAACTATGTAACATGAAATAGATCTCTCGTGGACACATTTAAAATTTGAATAATCATGAGACTGTCCCTTGTGGACAGCATGGTATACTAAGGTTAACGATCTCTCTATTGCTGTTAACTCAGCTTTATTTCTCTTGCTAATTCCTTATTCTAAAAATTGTCATGAAAACTTAATTAAGAAATTTGAAGTTTTTAAAACTTACAAAACTCTAGTATTCTATCTATCAACATAAATTGAATAACTCTAAAAAACTCTTAAACCTCATAAAACTTTGAATGCTCTAAATTTATGTAACTTTAACAATCTGACTTTAGCATAACTATGGTTATGAAATCATACTTAAGGGATCACTAAATTGTAGGCATCACAATTTCAAAAACCAACAGAATATGTATTTGGTAGTTGCTATGAATCATATACTGAATTCCATACTTTAAATATCATGAAACTAAAATTCCAAAATCACATCTCAAGATGACTTGTTTTCATACACTTGGAAATTGAAAAATCATATTTCATAAATATGATAACTTTAAAATCATATTATCTTATTTGTCTATGAAGATAAACCATAATCTATTCGACGTTTTTCCAATACAACTTAATACGATATTCTGATGAAAGTATAATCTAAAATCCCAAATCTTGAAAACATGGTAATATCATAATTCCATAAACAAAAAATGTGTTTGATAACTTTGATAAACTTACTAAATCATATATTCTTTGACAAATCCTTTCATGAACATATAAAACACTTTCAATACATACAACAATTCAGTCATGGTCCCATGGTTTTTGCCAAATACATTTTTCATGCTAAACTCAAAATCATAATTTTGCTAGGTTTGACATGACTTGAAAAATCATGTCCATAACATATTTTTACTTCCAAATTCAAATTTAACAATTATAATGCTACAAACATAATCATAATGATGAAATTAAGACCATAAGTTCAAACCAACTCACCGTTTGGGGTCGAGAGTGTGTGGGTACTGCCAACTTGATCTTGAAAGCTTAGAATGACACTAACAACTGTCATATAACAATAGAGACACATGAAAAATCTATAACAACTCTAGAACAACACCTTTTTTTATAATTATTATTTACCACCAAAATCAAGATGAAAACATAGAACAACATAACAATAGTCTCAACCATAAATATTAGTCAAAGTTCTGAGGCTATCTAATGAAATACAAAATATTATCAAAACATATTGCCCACTTATACTTAATCAATACCAAAACAACTCCTAATAATCCTCCATGTGGATCAAAAAACAACTTTGGAACAACTCTATGAACATTAGGGGAGTATCCCAACATGACAAATAACAACACTCATAGCATGGAGGAAGAAGAAAAGAGAGGAATATAACACAAACCATAGACAAATCCTTACCTGGGAGCTTGGAGGAGGTAGGATTGAGTGTGGTTGAGAATAGGGAGGGTGGAAGAGAGTTTGGGGCTTACGGTTTCTGTTTTGAAGTGAAGAAAAATGAGTGACAAGGTTTTTATAGGATTGGGGTTCTTAAAAATGAAACTGTGTCGTTTTGGCACTGTTCCAACATTGAGGTCCCTCGCTTGGCGAGCTCATCGAGCTCCAAAACCATCCAAGGAAAAAGGCTTCACCAAGTGAGCTCATAAGCCTAGCCCAGCGAGCTCACGCATTAGGGGACCTCACCTAGCAAGCTCTCGGCCTCGCCAAGTGAGCTCGATCGGCAAGCACCAGAGCTCTTCTGACAGAAAAAGGCTTTTCCTGGCAAGGGAGTTTGCTCACCTGGCGAGCATACTTAATAGAAGAGATTCGTCCTCCACTTTCCATGACTTTGATGGTTCTAGATCCTTTTCGGCAACACAGGTGGCTGCTGAAAGACCCCAAGGCTGTAGTAGACTTGTCTAGTGACAACGTGGACCTAAGGTATTACAATTTCAAGTGCTAGAAATTTATGTAAAACATGTAAAATAGTAAACTAGTAGAGAAACAAGAATCTCTAAATTAATATACATAGCATAATAATATTAATAATTAATAATCATAGATATACTTTGAATTTTGAAGGGCACCTACCAAGGTCCTATATTGAACACCTAACCAAGTTTCGTTATTTGAATACTTTGATAGGGGCGAGATTATTCTCTAACAGACAATTTGATACCAAAGTTAACAATCTCACAACCATTAACTTACTGCTTATTTTTTTATAACTACTATATAACTAAACGATGAAAACTAGCAGTTTTTCTAAATTTTGCAACTGGGCTCTAATTCTTATCTTGTACACAGAATTTCACAAATATCTATTTCCAGCAAATATTGAGTTAAGCATGACATTGTCAATAAAACATGTTCATAATCATATATAATCTATTTACAAAAAAAAAAAAATTTAACAATGAATATGATCCCATGAGTTTTCTATCACATTTTCATGATTGCATTTGAAAGTGTAAATCCTAAATTCATCATAAATTCATAAAAATCCATATAAGTTTATATACTAATCATGAAATAGTTTCTAAAACCATAATCTCTTGTGATTATCCATGAAAATAGTTCTAATGACAAAAACAAAGATCATGAGATTGAACCCACCTATCTTGAGAGATGGAAAGCTACAATAAGTCAACACCAACGAAGCTTCGAGGAGTGAAAATGATACCAATCTCTGCTATGGAAGAAATGGTGAATCCTAATATACTTGAGAAGGGGCCATGGCCACCCTTGAATATGCCAGTTTTATAGTAAAAATATATGTATTTATATAGTTGGCCCCTTCCTCGTATATTCTATTAGATTATTAGTAAAACCCAAAATTTTTCCAGCCCAGTTTCACCACTCCAACTAGTTTTTCCATCCCAATTTCATCACTTGGCCTTTTTAGTTTTTCTATCCCATTGTTGACCCAAACAAAACACAAATGGAATTGACCCAAATGAAAAGAGAGGAAGTGACACAAAATAAACGTTTTACTTGATTAGAAATTTAAATATCCTGACAAAAAAAACTATAATAAGTAATATGTTGTGCACAAATATGACTTTTGAGTTTTAATTGTGTGGATTGTATATTTTCTTTTATATTCTAACTTTTTTTAAAAACAATAGTAGGTTAAATAAAAATTAAAAGATGTATACTATCATTCTCTAAATATATTTTATTATTTAGTACATGCCGATCTAGCCCTCTATGAGAATCATCTAGCTCCGCCCGTGCATGGAAGCAACCAAAATCCATGAGAATTAATAAACACCCTAGAATAACTCTATGAACAATGGAAAAGCAACCAAACTTGACTACAACCAAAAACATAAACACCAAACTCAAGAGAATTAATGGAAGAAAAGAGAGCCAACTTGTGAACACCTAATTTTATCCGACACATAAAACAAAAATTCAAAAATTAGCATATTTTCATGTTCTCTTTGTTTATTAGCACAAATTCATTTAAGACTAATTTTAGGTTCATTTTAATTTTTGGTCCATATGCATCAATATAAAAAATAAATAAATAAATAAATAAATTGTGTACATTGCATTAAAAAGATTTGGTCTGTTGCATCATTCTCATTTTTAGTATGAGTAATATTATAGCCCATCTGTTTAAATTTTACCCATTTCAAAAAATGATAATTAAAATAAAATAAAATAAAATAAAAATTAACTTGTTCCCTTCATTCTATTGTCCTAAACCAGCCCATGATAAAACAGAACAAAGAGAATAAAAGCATGATGGCTATCACGGGTTGGTTGGTCAAACACATGTGAAGTTGGAGGATAGAAAGTAGAGGAAAATAAAAAATGGCAGGCATCATGATGGTGTTTTTCTCCACTTTGTGCAAGAGAATAATGGTTCTTTCGGTTATAGATCACGGATGCACCAGCCAACCTGTAAAAATAAGACAGGCAATGATTTTGTTCAACAGAGCTAGGCATATAAATCCAATTTTCATCAATCAAGGGGGCAGAGAATAAAAAGAAAAATCACATAAACCGAGAAAGAGGAAGAAAGGAAAACAGAGAGCGATAAAGGGTCTCGTTTAGATTAACAAGGTAAAGTGGGAGCTTAAGAAATGCATACTCAACATGATCTCCAGATGCATTTTTTTAGCTCTATTAATATTGTCATCATCATCATGTTCATGTTCATCATTATCTTCTTTATCCAACAGTAATTCTAATCCTTCCACACAATAGTCATCACCATCATCACATGAATCATAGAACCAACAACCACAATCATCAACAACCCATAGCACCCCAAAACCATGAACAAGCATCAACTAAACCAACAGAGTATGAATAGAGATTGGACCTGAAACAAAATGAGAGAATAAGAGGAAGGGAGGTCGCATCCGCGGTGAATCGCTGCACTGCACATCACCACGTGGTGTTCGTTTTCTGCGTGGAACCGCGCACCCTCCCCTCTGCCCTTCTAGACCGCCGATCTGCTGCTGCTCTTCCCTCCTCCTCCATGGCGCGCCGGTCGACGCATACCGCTTCAAGCTTCTCAGGATAACTCCACGCCACTCACGAACAAACACGCACCGGCCCTGGCCACACAACGCTGCCGTTTTTGCGCCGCCAAAGCGCTTCCAAGATCTCTCGCCACGCCACATGCAAGGGTGGTGGAACCGATCCCCGTCGCCGGAGTTCCCCTGCACAACCTCCACCCACTGCAGCGCGACCTCCTCCTCCCTCTCGATTCGCCCAATCAGCGCTGCTGTCGCCATCGCACCGCGTATGCCGCTCTCCGCCAGCCCAACCACCCGCCAAAGCCTCGTGAGCTCCTTCCTCCGCGCCCCTTCCTTTACTCCTCTCTTTCTCGCAAGCTCCCCTCTCTTCTCCATCCTGGTCATTCTTCTCTCCCTCACTTGGATCTCACTCTCTCTCTAGTTCTCTCTCTCAAATGTCTGCAGATATGAACATTTCCTCACAGAAAAAGGGCAAACCCAATCCTTGTGCCTATGCTTTACAAGACCATGTTAAAGTAAACCCTACAAAGTCACGAAGGCATCCGCCATTATCATTTGTTCTTTTGTTCATTTTTGTTTTTTTTTATTTTTTTGTAGTTTTGTTAAAAATCTTGGGTCTGTGGTTATGCTTTGGGTTTAGTGGGTCACGTAGGAATTATTTGGGGCTCTCATAAGTGCTAAATCATGATGTATCTTTGGGTTATTTCAAGTAAATGCCAGACTCTAAAAGATATGTGTATGTTTAGTTTGATTTCAAAATATAATAAAATAAAAATAAAATATTGTTTGCATTGTTTAGTCTCAGAAAATAAATGGTGTGAGTGTAAGTGTTTGAGCTATTTCAATAAAAGAGGAGCTGGATGATGAAATTTTGATTTTGATAAAAAGAATTAATTTTGTGAGTAATCAATATTTCTCTTTTGAAAATAGAATTAATTTAACTGTGGCAGTTTGATAATCCTATCTTTCAGAATATTTTAGCTGTGACAGCTTGATATTCTAAAATTCTTTTCATTTAGTTTAAATATTAAATGAGTCAAAATGTTATTTAATTTGAGTTTTAAAAAAATACGGAGTATTTTATTTTATTTTATTTTTATTTTTATTTTTATTTTTTTTTAAAAAAAGAGAAACAAAAATTACTTAGCATATTACACTTTAAAAATAGAGTTAATCTAGCCGTGACGGCTTATTAATTCTATATTCAAGAATATTTTAGCCGCGACAGCTTGATATTCTAAAACTCCTTTTCGAAAATAAAATTGAATCATCCCACAATTATATATAGAACTACGTGACTTTGAATTCCTCATCGCACTAGAGGATACGTAGGAGCAGGTGATTCCTGTCAAGTCAAAATTAGATTTTATTAGATTATTTTATGTTATTTCATTTTTTATTTGTGAATATTTATTATTATTTCTGTTTATTTATAAATATTTATTGTCTTTTATTATTATGTGTTATTTCAATTTCAACTAATAACTAAATTATTTTAAAATAAGGATGTTAATTTAGCCGTGACGGTTTATTAACTCAGTTAAACATCTGAGCTGTGACAGCTTGATGTTTTAAATTTTCAAACGAAAATTAGATTTTTATAATTTGTATTACTTGTAAGTATTTTCTTTAATATCTTTTTATTCTTTAAATTTTAAATTATTCAATTATTTGTTAAATATTTTATTTTGAATAAAATGTTAATTTAGCCGAGACGGCTTATTAACTGAATATTTTGGACATCTAAGTTGACAGCTTGATGTTTCAAAATTTTCAAGCTAAAATTAAATTTTATGATATTATTTTATTCTATTTTGCATGTAAATATTTTTGTTCATTATTATTATTATTGTTGTAAATATTTATTTATTTATTTATTTATTATTATTATTATCCTCCTCTTTCTTTATTATTTTAATTTAAGTTGATCATTGAAATGTATATACTTTATTTCAAATAAAGATGTTAATTTAGCCGCGATTTGCTTGTTAACTCAAAATTACTATACCGAAATTTAGCTGTACTTGGTACTCCGGAATTTTCTTATTCTAAAAAATTTTTCTTTTATAATTTTCTTAAAATAAAAGTGTAAATAAATATTTTGAAAGGTTATTAATAATTTGCACAATTAATTAAGGTACCGTCTAAAGACGGGTGTATTAGGGGTGCTGTAGGATTAAGTTCCTACCCTTCCCTAAGCATAACCGACTCCCGAGCTCAGATCTGGTTTCAAAGATCATTTTTCTTTGAATTAAATGGGTTTTCCATATTTTTTCCCAATCAAATAAAAATTTGGTGGCGACTCCATTTTAAAAAAAAAAAAATCATTTTTCGCCGTCCCGTTGCGACCCCGGTTGCGACACAACTACAATAAACCATGAACAAATCTTTACCCTGAAGGTTAGAGGAGGCTAAGAATGAAGGAGGAAGAGAGTGAACGGATGGGAGAGGAATAGAAAGGTGTTAAAGTTCAAATTTTGTGAATGGAACCAAATGGGGAAGGATTTATATAGGTTAGAGGCTCATTAAATGAAACCGTATCATTTTGGAACATTCTGATACACGAAATTGTGCATCTGTGAGTTTTGGTGTACGTTCACAAATTCGTTAAATACGTGTTTGTGTATTTTTAGTGTGCATCCGTGCACACATGAAGAATTAAGGGCTCATTGTCCTTAAGATGAAAACTTGGAGAAAACTGAGGGAAACATGACCTCGCATCTGCACACTTTTGGCGTGAGTCCGCTGAAGCATAAAACCCACGTTCGTGGACTGAAAACCCATGCCTATGCGATTTATGCAGAATCCGCCCTGAGCACTAATGGCCTGAGGGGGGTCCCAGATGACCTAGCATATTACAATGTATTGGCTGTTGAAGTGGAAGTGTGTAGATGTGGATGGATGTATTATGGTGATTAGTTTGGAAATTTCATCTTTGAAATCAGATGAAAGAAAAGGTTACTATGAGCAAAAAAATTTTGAGGACTCAAGCTGTGACACAGGTAAGAAATTTTGGAATATCAAAATTTGGGTTTTGATGGTATTTTCAATTGGGAGAAGTGTTATTTCAACATTCCTAAATCTCCACCTAAACACCCCATTTACAAAAGCATGAGACCTATATATTTTCTTATTCTCCAGTAATTCTCTCTCCACGTCTTTTCCACTATTTTTTTGAGGTGTTGGATGTATATCTCAAATGGAATATTAGAATATCTTTTCCCCATATACTTTTATGTGTTGGATTGTCCTATTGCTCTCCTACTGTTTTGGGTGAGCCTTGTTGCTTCAACTATCTAAAAACAAAAATGTTATCATAATTTTAGCTGGTTTAAAATAAGGTTTATTGTACTTGTCCCTTTAGATATCACACATTCGAATGAATAGATTGGATTTCTTGAATATTTGAAGCTTCTTGATTGAAGCTTGGGATTACACTCAAATGTTAAATCCATCTACTAGACTTGGTGATGTTGGTAGTTCCAAGCTAGTTTCTCAAAAGATTACAATCCACGCCATGTAAACTGTATTCAACTTTTAACTGGTTGTGATAAATCGGGTCAATTTGACTTTTATTCCAACTCTAGTAAGTAGGAACAGAAGAACTTTCATGCATATCTGGGATTTGAAACTATCTCTCTTTTCTTTTGTTCGCTTTGCCTCCTTTCATATTTTCCCAATTTAATATATCCACAACTTACCAGGACTTAATAATAGATGCTATTACATATTTAGAGAGATACTTTTCATTCAGCTTAACAAGAAAGGGAAGAGATCAAGCGTATAGAAAATTTCAACCTTTCAAAGTACACAGCAAACACACACAACTTTTTTCCGTTCATCATTTAAAATAAACAAGTACCCTTTTAAAGACCTAACATGAACACATTCGTGGGAAAAGACGAAAAATAAGGAGTAAAGCTTCACCTTAGAAAGCTGTCCTATTTAAAACATAAGGATAAGGACAACATAGGGAGTGCTTTCAGTGATAAACATAATAATAATAATATGTGCCATGTGGCAGTCTCAACCTAAGCAGATGCAAAGCTTTCCATCAGAGGCACCAGTATTTGCGCATGATGCACTTTGAAATTTTCCCTGAAGGATCTTCTTGCATTGGGCAATGCACTCAGGGAGTGTGCAAGGGTTGAGTGGAATGGCAAATGCTCCCTCAGCAGGTTGTAGCTCCAAGATCAACATGCTCAGCACTGTGAACATTATGATCACAGCCAACTCCTTAACAAAGCTTTTTGCTGCCATATGGAAAACGATTGGCTTTGCACTTGAGAACTTAATTTGCAATTATTAATGCTTATCTCTCCAAAACACTGGCTGGCTTTGGTCTATTGATGAGATGATGGACAGGCAGCAATGGCTCTTCAATATTTATAGACATGATAAGCGTTTTGGTTTGTTGACGTGCTAGTGTGTTATTGCTTGGAGGAATTAATTTGATTTGAAAAATCAGATATGATGATCTTATTTGTTAAAATTGAGACAAATTTTGTTCTCAAAAAATGTTTGAATAACCTTGTTTTAGTTCTTTCAAATTGTTTTATAAACATTATAGAAATAAAATTTTCTTAGAATGTGGGTAAGGAAGATACTTTGATTAAGAAGAATAAGTGTCAACTTACTCAATTAAAAAAAGTGTCAAGCTAAGGTATTAGGATTGGCTTAATGGTAAAAGGCTAGTGTAGCATATACACATAAGGTTCTAGATTTAAATCTCATTATGATCAATGTAATTTTAAAAGCATAAAAAATAAGTGTCAAACTGCTTGGATTAACCATGTATTTAGTCTAAATTTTACTTGGCAAAAAGAAAAGGGTGTTGTTTAGCGTTTTGTTTTAAAAAAACTTATTCGAACACAAAAACAAACAATCTATTCATAAGTAGTTTTTTTTTCCTTCTTTTTTGTTTTTGTTGAGTTGTATCATAAGTGTTGTTTAAAAAGAGCTCGATTAGTTTTATAAGCGTTTTTGCACATGCGCTTCTTTTAAACGATCTTGTGCTCATTGGATGTGCTTTTTATTAACAAAAAAGATAAATGATAGAAACACTTTTCATATATATTATATAAAAAAGATTTGTTTTATACCAAAAAAATTATTTTTCAAAGGATATTTCTTATTAATAAGAAAAATACATCTCGCATAGCACTAAATCGGTATGTGCAAAAGAAGAAAAAAAGGTATGTATTTCAAATCACAAAAATTGATAATTGATTTAATTTTAGTTATAAAATGTGGAATATTTTTTTTTTAAAATCATTATGACTTTAGCTGTGTATAAATTGAACGTTACTCGAGTAAATTAGGATACGAATAAATTTAATTTAATTTTAAATTGTTTGAGATGAGGATTGCACTCTTATTAGTTTGGCCATTTTGCCATTTAAATTAACGCACTTTATATAAATTATTAAAAAAGAACTACTAAAATCATTTTCGATGTAATTAACGTGTAAAGGTTGATTTGCAAATCAATTCAAGTCTTGCCGTAAACTTGGGTCTATACAAACATGAAATTTACTTGCTCAATAATGAAAAGCAAATAAATTCAACTTGATTCAAATTAAATGAAATTCACTTTTGCGCAGGATGCAAAGCTAGCTGAGTGTCAAGCTCTCTGAAGCTGGGACTGATAACCTCTGTTTCCGCAGTATCTTAGCAGATGAAACCGAATTGCTTGGAAGTGCTAAATGCTATCAGCTAGCCTAAAACACTCCCACCCCTCGTATTTTCATGCATTAATAAATGATTGTATTGGGTTGGGTGGTTATTTTGCTTCTTGTCAATTCTTTTCTCCGACACAAAACGTGATCGAAATAGAGTGGCACATTGTTTGGCCAAACTAGCATGTACTACAGCCCATCAGATTTGGATCGAGGGGACTCCTATGGTAGCTGCCTCCTTAATTCATGTTGAATTGTTGATTTCACCATTTTGCTTGAATGAGAATTGATCCCTTCCACGTAAAAAATAAAATAAAATAAAAGTCATGCAAGTTGTGTTAAAGGTAAAGTGAAATCTTTAAAATTAGTGAATACGGGTTACGCATCCTAGATAACATTTTTTAATGAATGATTTCTTCGTTTCTTCTTTTTATGAATGCACCAGAAAAATGAAATTATTAAAATTAATGAATTTAATTTGTTTTGTAGAATGAGTGCTTTGCTAGGGTTTCTTACACTTTGTTTGAATGCCAGGAAATGTGTAAAGGAAAGGGGAATGGCAGGAACTGGAACATGTTTTTGTGTTTCAGAATTTGATAATGGGGAAGGGAAAAAGAGTTCTCAGGGACTGATTTCCCTTCTTTTCCCTTCTAAAGTTCATTTTCTCTTCCCTATAATTGGGGTGAAATGGGGGAACTAAACTTTTTTTTTCTAGACAAAAAATTATGTGTTTATAACATTTTTATCCCTTTTCATAGATCCATAAAAAACGTACAATAATAACAGAGAGTTATTAAAAGAACTATTTGGGAACTTGTAATTCATAACATAATCTTCCAAACAATCAAGGAGAAATTTACTCTCTTCCTATCCTTCCTGTTTTAATCACTTCCTATAGTTCCGAGTAGCTCCTCTTTTCCATGGACCCCTGCTTTCCCCGTCCTACACCTTCACACTTCCCTCCCCTTGTTCCCTCAAGTCTACAATCAATCAAAGGAAGAACCACTTTGAAAGATTATATTAAAATAGTTCTCGAAAGAAACTATATTTGCTCATAGACCTCTAAAAATTCATCTCGTTCGATAAATTCACCTAAATATCAATAGGTAGAGTAGATTATGAAAGAATCACTTTTGTTACTGAAAATGGAGATCAGTTGATATTTGGGTGAATTTGTCAAATAAAATATATCTTTAAAGAGTCATTGGCAAATATAATAGTTTTAGAACTATTTTGTCACCGAAGTAATCTTTTGAGAGCCAAATTGTTAATTCTCCCACCAACCAAATGAAGTCCCCATCACCTCAAGGCTCCATCATCTCCACTGCCTCCGTTGCTCCGTTATCCCATTGTTCCTAGTCTCCATCAAAGTGCAACAACCTTATTTGCACGACAAATTAATAATAAGCCGCAATCCCCTCATTCATCAGCCACAACATCCTCAACTATTCCGCAACAACTGTGACTCTTGCGTACTCTATAACCCCACCACATCTTCTCAAATTTTTGTCGTAAAGGAGGTTTCGGTGTTATACTATTTGGATTATTCCAATGCTGGAGAAAATTTTGCTCGAGGAAGCAGACTTGGTTAATTGTTATAAACATGAGAAACAATCCCTCATTGGAAAACTTCAATTTTCATTGATACAATTCAAGCTTATCGAAGTCATGATTGGGATTTTGTTGTTTTTTTTTTTTTTGGGTGCGGGGGGGGGGTGGTGTTGGGGAGGGAGGGGGGTGGCAAAAGATATTTGTATAGAAAACCAATTGATAAAGAAAAGAGGCATCTAAATTTTTGTTTAGAAAACCAATTGATAAAGAAAAGAGGCATTATATTAGATGAAGAGTCTAGCGAGGATGAGTATCCTTTCCTAACTTAATTCAAAAAATTCTTGCTGTATTTGGAAAAAAAAAAATCATATGAAATCTCTCTTCTTCTTTTTTTTTCTTTGGGTTTTGATAGAACAATTGGCACCCGAATCTTTTTATCAACAAGAACTTGACTAATCCAACTTGACTCCACAGAGATTCCTATAGAGAGTAAGAGTGTCCCTACTAGGCTTTTTCCATTCCTAACGCTCCAAGTTCAAGGTCTCTAATTAAGAGATAAAGCACTTACCACCTTGATCAATCTCACATTGGTTATGGAATATAATCTCTTTTCTAATGATTGCAATTAAAAGAAGTATATTGGATTTTATATTAAAAAAAAATATTTCTCGTTCGAGAAACTTGTCAGAAATTTATTATCAAAATATGTACCTCATATTTTTTAATTACAATTTATATCAACTATATACATTTGGTAAAATTATTAAGGAAAATTACTCGAACAAAACAGCATGACTCTAAAATCTTAATTAAATGAAAGGTGTATACCAAATGTTGGGAACTAATCCAAAGTATTCACATCAATTAAATTAGAAGTTTTGCAAGTATTTTGGCTTGTAAATATAAGCTTTGGATGTTGGGTTTATATTTTCTCCAATAGTGGAATTGATCCAATGTATGGATAGTTTTTAGGAGTTGTCCACATAATAAAAAAATTTATAAAGATTTATAAATATAACTTTTCAAAAGTTGCAGATAATTGAAGACTTATGAAGTTATAGATGTAAACAGTGAATGTTGAATTGCATTAAAGTTTTTGTGTCGTTTAGAGTTTGTTTTATGCTTTCGCTACCTAACAAGTGGTATCAGAACCAATGGTGTGGGTCAGTTGGGCAAGAATGGTAGTTTGTGGGTCTATATGTGGAGTCTCTTATGTCTCGTGACAATGTGGAGGTCAGGTAGCATGTTATGTGAACAATGATGGTGCAAGTAAGTGTATCTTGTGTTGAAAGTCTTCTTGGCAATGTGCAGGCCAAGCGGCATGTTTCATATGCAGCGGTGATGCAAGTGACGATTTGATAGGACTTGGGATTAAGGGGAGAATTTGTTGAAATTCAACTCAAAGTCCCACATCGATTAGATTAGAAGTCTTGCAAGTGTTTTGGCTTATAAATGTAAGCTTTGGGTGTTGGGTTTAGATGTTCTCCAAAAGTGGAAGTGATATATTATATGCGTAGTTTTTAGAAATTGTCCATAAAATTAAAAGATTTATAAGAATTATTTGTAACTTTAGCTATTAAAAAATTGTAAATAATTAAGAATTTACAAAGTTGTGAACGTAGACAGTGAATACTAAACCACGATAAAATTTTTGTGTTGTTTAGAATTTGTTTTATGCTTCCGACTACCCAACACCAAATGTGGTGGTTATACATAGCATGAAGCTTCTACCTTTTTTCCTTAAGCGATGGGCCTATCCCACTACTCCATTTTTATTGTTGAATGCTTATGCTACCTGCAGGTTCCACCAACTTCATGAGCAACTTTATCCAGAGTATTTGAATTCTGAAATTAGACCAATCGGATTACAAGGTTATAAGTTATAGCTAGCTACTATCATAATGCTCTTATGTTGTTATCAAAAAATAACAATAACGATGATAGTGCTCTTATGTTTTCCACGTGTAGTTTTCTCATTGCTGGTTTCGTGCACCAAACTCGGCGAGCAATGTACAATGGTCTAGTTAAAGATGAAGGTGGCACTCCTTGATTTGCATTTGGCTCATCTTTCCATTAGTCATCATAGTATCATAGTACTTAATTAAACATACCGTGACACTAAAAGGAGTTACAAATGGCATGAACTCACTCACATGGACATGCTATAAAACTGCAATTACGTAAGAACCGATATTGGAAAAAAGAACATATAATTAATGGCACTAGAATATGTGTAATTTGTTGATAAGTTTGTGTTGGTTTCTTTGTCCGTCTTTAGGCAATGGTCTGTCAACCCCACTGCTGTTACCACTATTGTATTTTGAAATTTATATTCGTGAAGAAAAATAAAATAATCTAATCATTTGCATCTCACGATTTCTTTTTTAGAAAATTTAATTATATATATTTTTAGCATAATTTTTTTACACAAACATCTAATTATCACATTATCAACAAAAGAGTTAAATTTAACTACCCATTATTTCAAAAATCTTTTCAATAAAAATATATGATTGGATGCCAATTCAATAAAATTGAACCCTCTTTAAAATGAAAAACATCAATTTGCTTATTTAAAAAATCTTTTCAAACATATATATATATATATATAAAAGATATGTGTGAAAACTTGACATGGGCTTATGAACTCAACAACTTTCTCTTATGTTATAGGGTCACGAAGAATTTAGCTGCCAACCCTAGTCAGCAAGCTGAAATGAAAAAGTCCTTTCAATAAGGTAAGCTTCATAGCTCCAACCTAGGTTAGGGGGTCGTTAGACCGCTGCTTACCTACTAAGCGCTGGTTCTATCCCGGCCAAGCAACCAAAGCCGGGGACCTAGGTGGGAATAGTGAATGAAAAAGAAAGAGAATGGTTAGAGTTCAACGATAAAATAAACTGACTTGTAGTATGAATTAATTAATAATGAACTAAAAATCAACTCATCACTTCAGATTATCTGGATTTAAAGAACTAATCAAAATTGAAAATATAAATAAAGATATGATATTTTGGTGATATAATTATAGCAACTGAGATATTAGATATTGCCAAGAGAAAGAATAAGATACATTAATGAAATAAATAAACATAAAAAAAGTGTACTGAGAGATAAAATGCTAATAGAAGAAGGAAAACGACATACGGAATAAAGTGGGCGGGGTGGCCGAATGAGAATGGATTGTTTGGAGATGTGCTGCAATGGGCTTATTCGAGAAATTAAGAGTTAGCTAGCACTCATGCAGAGAATAGATATTGGAGATACGAGTTTCGTTTGGTTTTATTATTTTATTTTTAGTGCTGATTTAGCTCTTTCATGTTTCTATTTTTGTTTTGGAATTCTTTTCTTGTATCCTTTTGTTTTACTTCTTACGCTCCGCTCTTGTGAGTGAATAGAGCAGATTTAAACTATAAGAAATAAAACAAAGTAATGCAAACAAAAATTAAATAAACTCTTATGTATTTCTTTTTCCTTTTCTCGAACAAACAAATAAAAAGGTGATATATTTCTTTTGTTTTGCTATTATTCTATTTTATTGTGATTTTTTTCATCATCTACCCAACTTCCAAACATATCTAAATCGACAGAGCATTTATTAATCATGTGAAATATTCATTAAATAATATGATGCGTTATCGAAGGACATAGCATTATGTTGACATAACTTCAGTTTGATGCATCTTAAATTACAATAGTATAGCGCATTGCGGCAAAATAATAAATCAATTAGGAAAGGTCGACCAGACCATTCAAGAGGGGTTATTCCATTGAGTCATCATATAAGCCAATCAAATGTATATATGTCCAGAGAGATGGAACAACTTTAAGTTTTTAAAATTTAAGAAAAGTAGGTTTCATTTTTTCAAAAATACAAATTCAATATTTCTATTTTACGTCTAGGGTTTGGAGTAACCAATATGGCGAGAATTATACCGCCACGTATGATATCTCAAATGCTCTAACAATTATAAAAGAGAAAAAAACCATACTACATGCCGTTTCATTGCCTATATTTCATTTTTTTTGTTTATGGAGATGTATTTCGGCAATCATTCAATGAAATAGTAAACAATTAATAAATAAATTATACGAGGGAACAATGACCATTCGTAATTGGAAACATTCGGAACCAGTCCTGTTCTCATATCTTTTCAATATGAAGGGTAGGGCACTTATCATTTTAAAATGTCAGCACTACTTTGATGGCTATGTTATTAATAGAAATTTATATTAACTAACTTCCAGTGATTTGATATTATAACATCTATTGTTCATTTTGTATAATAAAATTACAATGATAAATATGCTATAATTTTAAAATTGAATCAATAAAATTATAGTTAAAAAATTCATTTTATACTCGATTGATATGTCTCATACTAATGTAATCACGTGTTATTTCCCAATGTTTAATTATATTTGTTTAAGAAAATTTTGACAAACATGATTAATACTACCTATTAAATTAGTTAGAAACTAAGTTTTGGTTTCTCCATGTATCCACTAGTGACAATGGGGTCTATTCCTTTCGCGGCATGTATGTAGCTGATCCGCTAAGAGAGTAAGCTTTTATCATTAGACTCTTTCTATACATACTACTACTATAAGTTTGATAAAATGATTGATATATTTATTTATTTTTAGATTGATATTTTTTATGGGTTTATCTAACCACTAAACTTAGGGCACTGATTAAGTAGCTAAAAAATAAACTTTTCATTTTGGGAAGAAAAGCTTTTATATTTTCAAAGCTAGGGACCCACTCAAAAGCCTCAAAACTTACTTGGTATTCTTAATCGGTTCCCTCAAGACACTCATTAGTAAAACTCTTATTTGATTTATTTACAAAATAAGGGTGTAACTAAGTTGGTTCAAATCAGGTTTGAGGAAAATAAATATGAACTAATCAATTTTTAATTGGTTTGAATTCCTAATGTGTTTTTTTGGTTTTGTTATTTTGCAAAATCTGAACTAAACTAATCTAGTCAAATTTAGATTGATTTGGATCAGGTAATTGGATTTGCCTTTTTATTTCAATTTTTGCCCAAAAATTCAATAAAAAATACAATAAAACATTAAAATTTTATATAAAAAAATTTCCACATGCTAATATGTTATTCTAATATCTAAAGACAAAAAGCCTGAAACATAGAACCCAAATAAAACAATTCTAATATCACAATATTTAAACTTCGAAGTTCCTAAATATCACATTATTACAAGATAAACAATTTTAATGTCACAATAATTCCAAACTTAAAACATAAAATACCACAATTCATATTACATGTCTATGGAGCTTCAAACAAAAATTATAAATTGAAGACATTCAAAAGAGATATAAGATAAGCTTATCATTGGTTTGAGTATGTTAACTCTCGGATTGGGAGATGCAAATCTGACAACGAAAAGAATATGTAATTGATTATAATTATAGCTAAATCGATTGACAATGGGAATCAAATTCGTGTTTTTAAATGCATAGTTTTCGAAGCCGAATTGGTGATCAACTTGATTAAGGTACCAGGTACTGGGTCACTAGTCAATTGGTGGGTTACGGGTTGAACTGGTTAAACCAAATTTAATTAAATAAATATATAACAATATTAAGTATATAATATATATAATTATTGGTACTTAATGAACAAAAAGCAACTTGGCCCAATGGCATGTGCATTGCCATTTATCCTACTAGCACACATGGTTTGATCCTTGTTAGGGGGGAGTTTTAAATTCATTTATATATAAAAATATATTAGATATATAATATATATAATTATTGGCACATCATATAATAAGAAGCAAACTAGCCTAGTGGTGTGTGCATGTGCCCTATTCTTCTTGGTGCAGGGTTTGAAACCCACTACACAACTTTTGTAAAAATATAATTTTCCGTAAAAACAAGTCTGGTTTGACAACCTCAGTTCAAGGTAAACTCAGCCAATTCAACCTGAGTCAAACCGGACCACCTGTGCTAGCCATCACTAGCATTTCTTCATCATTATTGACACATCAACATTAAATTCATAAGATGATATCAAAGCTAGAATAATCATCTAATGTAGACTAATATGCTAATTACTTATGGGTTTATTTAACTAGTGTCCTAAGAACATTGTTTAATAAATCAAAGAAAGAAACATTGATATTGGGATGATGAGTTTTTTGTTTTTAAATCATAAATCCATTAAAAAGATTTAGAACTTGTTTATCCTTAACCTACGAAGACAAAATACGATACTAATATAATTTAACATTGATTTGGGGATATGGTGAAATTTTTGAAAATTAAGATATGAGGATACGTGTATATATATTAAATTTATTTGACTCTTATCATAACTGTTCCAGAAAAAAAAATACACATCAATAATATTTTATGAACAAACCAATTTATAAAACCACAGAAAAAATAATTTTCACACATTTTAAAATATCAAAGTATTGGATTGATATCAAACATGATACATCCTAGATACTACACATAATATTAGGATAATAAAGTATAAGTGCAACATAATCTTTTACCAATGT
Organism: Dalbergia cultrata; assembly: GCA_031216105.1. NCBI lineage: Eukaryota > Viridiplantae > Streptophyta > Magnoliopsida > Fabales > Fabaceae > Dalbergia > Dalbergia cultrata. The sequence goes on along the minus strand of CM062349.1, from coordinate 1,151,157 downwards.
ACACTTGTTAGCCAACCCATTATCTATTCGCATACTAAACTCTCCTCGTCGAATGAGGTTCTGCCACCAACATTGCGCACCAATGATCCACTATAATGGAAGGCAACTGCACAATGCTCTGTTTAGACTGTCATTTAATTAAATAATTTCGCATCCTTTTAAAATAGTAAAGAGAGAATAAAGGATAGTTTACTAATATAATTAATTATATCCAATTAAATGACTAAAGACATAAAAATATCTTATATTACCAATACATTAAAATTAAACTCTTGTTCTATTTCTAAATATATCATACGAGATATAATAATGTGTCCCACAAATACATGGACTTCAATGATGAAACTCGCAACTATGTTGAGATAGATGCGCCAAGCCACCCAGCACCTCGGACAAAGTAACACTCCATATTTTATTGTTTACTCTAATCACAAGTGGTTCAATTGTGTAGTAGTTATTTCAGCACACCTGTACATCCCAGTTTGGCAATCATTAGTTTATTACCATAAAAGTAGCTCCCGACTGCAAAACCTTATTACATCCAAAAAGGCCTGCGTCCACAACCCAAACACTTGAAGATAAGCAAACGCGAATTACGGATGTAACTGGACCGATCCAATCCGACCCTACTGTCCAATCCGAACTGAATCGAGGTGTTAAGTTCGGTTTGGTTTGAGTTATTGGGTCTGATTGAGACAAACCTGATTAAACCAATGACCCATCATTGGCATAGGTATTGGATTCCTAAAAATTAAAACCAAACCAACCCGTCGACTCGATTTTTTTTAATCGTTTCAGTGTTGCCGTGCCCCACATACTGAATTACTCGCACACGCCCCTCCTAAATTAAACGCACTCAATTACTCCTCTTCTCTCGTACTCACCCGGTAACCCAAATACGCTAAATTTTCTTTTAAGAGCTGACGGCGAAAACTAAGGGTTGAGGAAGAGGGATTCAAATCTTCTATCCCCTATCTCTCTCTCACTACCTGTCCCTGCAATTAAGTTTTGCGACTTATTTAAATCATCAATAGTTAAAAAATTTGATTAAATAAAAAATCAAGGGTGATATCATTATTACACATATGTCAAAATTTTATTGAGAAGATATGGAATAAGTTCAAACAGAGACAAAAGATTTGGATCCCAAATTACTGAATATCAAGATTGCTCATATTGGTTTCATTGTTTGAAGATCAATTAATAAATATCAAATTGTTGTTTTGTGATTTTTATTTTTCATTTTTCAGATTTTTCTGGATTTATTTTCAATATTGTATGGTTTTTTGTTAAAAAATCTCATTCAGACATCCATAGGCTCGAACCCAACTTGATCAATTCGGGTCAAGCCATGAAAAAGTGGTGAAGCAACCAAATCGTCCATATTACACCCCCAAAGCAAATGCTCATTTTTCTCTCTAAAAGTAGTAAATGTATTTTATTTTCTACAAATTAAAATAAACTTTCACCTTGATTCTTCTTTATTTATTCAATAATATTGACCTTCTTGAGATATATTATAAAGTATACAATAGAGGAAAAATTGATATAATAATTTTTCAAATTCAATGGCCTTTTGAATAAATTTTACAAATCAAATTAAAGGAAGTTAAATGAATTTCATCAAATCTCATAAAGGTCAGTATAATTTGTCATTTTATTTTTAGTCTTAACATTAAAATATTAACTATATGCTTTTGAAAGTTATAAAACATGATTTACATAATTTTTTATAGTTTAATTTTTATGTATTAAATGTGTAAATTATTTTACACTGTTAACTAATAGAAATTAAAGAAGGGTAATTATCACAGTATATAATCATCTAGCATGATTTGATATTTTCATGAAATTCCATTAATTGCCAATATAAAACCATTTGACATTGTTAGTTTATAAAAATCAGACTCTATTTCTTAAGGTAATATTTCACAAAGGCTAATTTCTTACGGTAATATTTCACATATATAACTTCAAACATTAAATTTTTTTTCTCTCGTTACAAAAAAATTTAGATGAAGGTAAATATCAGTACTCCACCAGGGTCAGACCCCCAACCTTTTTTAAGATTAAAATAAACATTCAATCAATTGAACATCCTTTTTCTTTTTTCTTTTTTATCGTCATTTCTTTTTTCTTTTTTTTTTTTTTGATTTGGTCTAGGTTATCATCAATTGAACATCTTAAAGTCGCCAAATCCATAAAGTCGAACTGGAGCTGGGCTAGGCCGCACAGAGGCTACACCAAAATGCGTAATCTGGCTAAGACAACTATTGTGAACCAAATCCCACTGAAGCCCACTTTGAGGTGATTCATGACATTTTTACTATTAGGCTTTTATATAGAGCTACTACATCCGTGGCTGCTCTTTCATTAGAGGGTAATCTAGTATCCGATAGGTGTGATAGGATTCCCTAATCCCTAGATAGGCTTCTTACTAGTAGGGATAGAAACCAGTCAAGCCAGGCCGATCTTTCTTCTTAACAGACCAAACTTGTATTGTGACTATTAGGCCTGAGCTTGACCTATAGCATGTTATAGGCCTTTTCTTCAGTTTGAGCTTGGTCTGTTGAAAAGTCAAGAATAACCTGGCTTAAAGCTTGTTCATAAAACTTGTAACTTTCTTTGAAAAACCTTTAATTTCAAACTTTTCAAATGGGCTAACCAAGCCACATGCCTTTATTCACAACTAGGCTTAGCCTAATTAATCCGACAGAATCTCTACTACAAATAAATTTTCCAGATCCTCATTTTACTGCAAAATGCAAATTAACCTCAAAACTAATTTTGAGACCTACTGAAAAAAAGAAAAACAAAGATCACCATAGAAACAACGAGATATTTGAAGGTTAATTGTTGATCCTTGTGCTCTTGAGTAACTAATCGAACATCTTCTCCCCAGCAGGGCCATTGAGTCCAAAATATGACTACAACCCATAAATTTAAAAAAATGAAATAAATAAAAAAAGGGGATTTTCATGGGGTTTAGAAAATAATAACATCTGGGCTGCAATTATTCATTATATTAGAGAGCATCAAAAAAAGAACTTGAAAAACAAAGGGAGATGTGATTGTCATTGTTCAGAGATTGAGCTGCTAGACAAGTAAGGATAGACTTCAAGTCTTCAAGTACCTTTTGAGTGAAGGCTCTGCAATAAAGTGATCTTTAAGATTATTCCATGAAGATTGATTTTGTGAGAGAGAGATAGAGTTAGCATTGCTGCAGAGAAAGAAAAAAGAGGAAACTAGATGCTGAAACAAATTAAGGATCCCTGGGTGTGTGACTGGTAACTGGGTGTTCTTCATTGCTCATGCTTCCTTCCCCTCAAATGGTTGAAAAGCAATTCAAAGAATTGAGTGAGAATTACTCAGTAGACATTGGGGAAGCAACCGCAGGCCCTCACTAGTGAAGAATAAGGCTTTTATTTTTATATGGGAACACCATCATGCAAACCATATCGTCATTCGAAGAATAATATTAAAAACTTGGTCTAACTTGAACCAAAAAAAATTTTATAGACTAGTGGTAAATTAAGAGGAGGCTCATCTAACATGTCTTTAGTTCGAACCTAACCTACATTTTTTTATTAAATTGTACAGTATATATATACCATAGTTTTAAAACCCGGCTCAGAACGGCCAATCGAACCACTAAACCTATGAACTAGATGTGTGACTGGTCCAAGCCACCCATCAGATCGGCCATGTCATTGAACCGGAATGGACTGGTATAACTCGGCCTACTTCAATGAAACTTGGTGACCCGTGGCTCATTTGAACTGGACTGGTCATTGAGCATACAAAAACTTTCATAACTAAATAAAACCCCTGTTTGCCCATTTAAAGCTAGGCCCGCGGTGTCAGTGTGCTTGGAAGGTAGAGAAGAACTATTTATATAGCAAAATGACCAGGAATTTCTTTGGTAGCTCTTCAATGTAGGACTTTTTCCAATAGCCTTGACTTCCATTTTCTTTCATTTTCGTGGAAACCACCATCAAACATTCACTGGCAGTAACCCTACTCTTTCTTTGATGAATTGAATTGGTCAGTACGTTAGCTAAGGTGTGGTAATATTGAACTCACGATGATAAACATATAAAGGGATGTATTTGCATGTTGAGATGAGAGACTTTCAATTTTTATGCTGAAGCTGTAGGAAACAAAAAGAAAACTGAGATGAGATAAAACTTAAGACACATTGACCATGGATATTTTGAATAGTATCGTGAAGGACTTCTTTCATAGCTCCCTTTAACAACTTTGACAATTTTAAGGGTGGTATGATTGGTATCATAATTGGTTAGTCTTCCATTCTAGTTCTATTGGAACAATGTCACTCTCTGGAACTCATTAATGGAGTTCTTATATATTTTCAATATATGAACAAAGATTTCCTTATAATTTGTTAAAAACTAGAAGAGGGGTCTTTCTATTAAGTCAAATACTCATGGTTTTTAAGCCTATAAATTTTTTAAGGGTGTTAAATTGTTCATTAGATAAGTTATTTTATTATATTTATTTATTGTACTAAATGCAGTTTAACTGGTTCAACCAGTGATTCACCATTGAATTAGTGACTTAGTAATCCAGTGTTTTGGCCGAGTTGATCACCAGTCCAGTTTTGAAATATATATATATATATATATATATATATATATATACCACGCCAACTTACTAGCAATACTATGTCTTTATAATCATTGTTTTTGCCCCTGCCAACTGTAGGATGAGCTTAATGTGTTTTTTGGGCTTCTAGGTACTTGGCTTATCTTCCATTTTTTATTTTTTATTTTTGCTGTTGGAGTCCACAACATATCTTCAATTTTACAAGATCACCAAAACACTACACCTTAGGCTCTCGTTTTGTCCAAAAAGGGTCTCCCATTTTATAAGTAGATCAAATAATTGAGACTAGGAAGTAAAATCAATTAGGACCAATTTGGTTTCAGTTTTCATTTTTAGCTTTTCAGATTTGAGGATTTTATGAAAGAAATATTGAAAACTAGAATTGCTAGTTTTCAAATTTTTCAATATTTTCTTCATAAAATCTGGAAAACTGAAAACTAGAAACTCAAACTAAACATGCCCTTAGAGTCTCAACTCTTGAGAAAGGAAACATTTGTTAACCCTGCCTAACTGTATTATGTTAGATAGTCAAGATGTAAGGAAAATTATTTGGTGGTTCGTGCATATCTAACCTAACGTAGGGTATGTTCAGATTTGGGGTAAATGGTGGAATGGAGTGAAATAAAAATGGAACGGAAGGGACTAGAGTGGAGTAATATTTTTTTAATAACATGGAGCTTAAACTACCAATATGACATGGAGTAACAGATCAAACTACTACAAAAAAAAACTCAACAAAATTCAAAAAGGAAAGGACCAAACACCCAAAAAGAACCATATAACCACCTCAAGAAACAAATTGAAAACTCCACCAAACCCCACCGATAACTCCTTTAGGAGTTATGTTTTCCTTCAGTTTTCTTGGAACTTTTAGTTTGTTGATAGTTAGTTTTAGTTTTCATAAGTGCCGCTTTTACATCATTTGGTTCAAATTCTTGCATGGATTGCACTCATATTAACCTTGCATTCTAGTTGTGTTTTCCATTGGTTTGTAGCTTTTTAGAAGAAGAATTAGGAAAGTATTTGAGCTAGGAGTGCAAAGGAGCAAGAATTGAAGCTGAAGATATGTCAGAAATCCATGCTGGAGCATAGACATGCATGTTGGAGCATGGGTCATAAAACTGAAGCCATGCTACAGTGTGAGTTATTGTCATAGTTCTGATGTTTTCACTTAAGCTACACTCCAGCGTAGCCATAGCCACACTACAACGTGTGTGCACGAACCCGCCATGTGAATTGGGCCTCACTATTGACTCTGGTAGCTCATAATTGATACAAAAACGCATTGGAGCACAGAGTAAATGCAGTAAGCACGAAATAGGAGAAAGGAAAGGCTAGAGCTTGGAAAGAAAGGGGATTGAAGCTCTAGCACTTGAGAAGGAGATTTCTCTTGGGATTGGTCATCAACTCTTTGAGTATTTTCTTATTTATGGATTTTTTCCATTGATGTTGATTTTATTTTGTCTACCATGACTTGTAACTAAACCATTTTTGCTTAGGGTGATTTATGTAGGCTATTTGTTTGATAATATGCTAATGTGAATGAATTTATGTCTTGTTCTCATTTTATGGTGAGCATTGTATGTGAGTTTATTTAGCTTGACTTGCTTGATCACCAATTTAGAAATATAAGGGTTATTATAAGTTTGAGAAAAAGGAGTAAGAGTCATGCCTATAGCCATGCCTATGAATACAATGTTGTCGTAACCGGGATCGCGACGGGACGGCGAGAAATGAATTTTTTGTTAAAAAATGGAGTCGCCACCAAATTTTATTTAATTGGAAAAATTATGGAAAAACCCATTTAATTTAAAGAAAATGATCTTTGAAACCAGATTCAATCTCTGAGCTCTGCTATGCTTAGGGAAGGGTTGGAACTTAATCCTACAAAGACTCCCTAATACAATCTGCCTCAGAAATCCGGTACCTTAATTAATTGTGTAAATTATTAATAACTTTTCAAAATATTTATGTACATTTTTATTTCAAGAAAATTATTAAAGAAAATATTTTTTAGAATAAGAAAATTTCGGAGTACCAAACTGTCACAGCTCAGGTATCCATAATATTGAGTTAATAAGTCATTACGCTACAAATTAACATCTTTATTTGAAATAAAATATATACATTTCAATGATTAACTTAAATTAAGATAATAAAGAAAGAGGAGAATAATAATAATAATAATAATAATAAATGAATATATATTTACAGTAATAATAATAATAAACAAAAATATTTACATACAAAATAGAATAAAATAATATCATAAAATTTAATTTTTAGCTTGAAAATTTTGAAACATCAAGCTGTCACAACTTAGATGTCCAAAATATTCAGCTAACAAGTCGTCTCGCTTAAAATTAACATTTTATTCAAAATAAAATATTTAACAAATAATTGATTAATTTAAAATTTAAAGAATAAAAAGGTATTAAAGAAAATATTTACAAGTAATCCAAATTATAAAAGTCTAATTTTTGTTTGAAAATTTAAAACATCAAGTCATTACTACTGATGTTTAATCAGTTAATAAGTCATTACGCTAAATTAACATCCTCATTTAAAACAATTTGATTATTTGCTTAAGTTAAAAATAATACATAACAATAAAAGATGACAACTATTTATACATAAATAAAAATAATAATAAATATTTACAGGTCAAAAATAAAACAAAATAAAATAATATAATAAAATCTAATTTTGAACTTGACAGGGATCACCTCGCTTCCGATCCTCCGTGCAATGAGGAATTCAAAGTCACGTAGTTCTATATTTATTTAATACTAATTTTAACATGAATTGACAAGGCTAATTCCTAAACAAATGACATACATGCAATTGATTTGAACAAAATGCCAACATAAAAAAAATTCAAAACTTAAAATAAATCAAGAGCCTAGCTACCACTTTCATATTTTTATTTTTTTTATTTTTTTATTTTTATTAAAAAAAAGCTTTTAATACAAAAACTCATAAAAATTGTGAAGACAAAGAAAGAGAAATCTGAGCCTAACATTATTGAAAACAACAACATTCACCAAAAAGGAGGCCCCACGCATTACCCATTCTCTAAGCCCATATTCCTTTATCCCAAAAGCAATAATGACGATCACATAAATGAATCAGGAAAAGGAAATAAGATGCAAGCAAAATGGACTTTGGTTTCAATAGCACCAAGTCCTATAAAACACACATGCACACTACCATATTAAAATGAAATATAAGTCCTAAATCAAACACTGCTCACAAATAACACAACAAATTAAAATAATGGGTTTCATCTTCCTTTTCAAACTAAGGCAAAGAGTATGGGTTGTGGAATACACGATGGAGAGAGGGGAAATTAGAGAGAGAAAGAATTTTTTTTGGAACTATACACCCAAGCTAACAAAGTCAAATCCCACTCAAAATAAAATATGATTAAAATATGAGGCATGTATCACTTCGCTTTGAGTAGGAGTGCCATAGACTTCTTTTAGTTTAGGACAAATAGTCAAACAACTATTGTCCACAAGGGGACCACACTCAGACAATGAAAGATTAAAATAAAAGAAAGGAAGTGCATCCTCAGAAGCAAAGGGAATGGTTTCATGACACTTATAGGTCAGACACCACCAACCCATGCACGGGAAGAGAGAGAGGATGGAGGAGGTTGCAGACAGTGAATATTTCCTTCTTATTGTGTTTATTCTCTTTGTCTCTTGCTTGCCAAAAGAAACATAAAGAAAGAAAGAGTGATTTCAAGAGGAAGGAGAGAGTACGAGATAGAGAGCGCACTATGGTCTTGTCTATGGGGAAGGAGATCGCAGATCGCACGTGCCAAGGGAAAGAGGGTCATGTGATGATGGAGGATCGTATGATGAAGTGACAAGAAGGGTGAACGTAGTGCTCCCCTCGACTATGGGAGGACGTGAGACTACTTCATGGCGCTGAGGTGGTCAGTTCCACCGCCGCTTCATGGTGGCTATGCGCGCACGCAGCAACGAGGCGAACGGGCGATGACGGCGGCTCCATAGACGCTGGACCACGTGGTCACGACTCGTGCGCAGGACGGGCCGGCCGAGGCGCGAGCACTCCGGCAAAGGGTCGTCGACGAGTCCATGGTCAGACCTTTCCTTCCCGACAATCTTGGCTTGGAGTTTTGTTTTAGTTTGGCTGTAATGTTGGCACCGCGGATGTCTTTTTTTTATTTTTTGTGATGGGATTGGGTTCGTGATAGGTTCTGGTTATTATTTTGTCATCTTAGCTAGGTTTATGAAGATTGTAATCATGGTCGGGTACAAGGTCCTGGAGTCCTTTTTGTTAGAAACTAATATTGATTTGTGCTTGTGCCTCCTCCGAAAGGAATCGCCCACTTCCCTCTAAAAATTCCTCCTCCTCTTATTTATACTCGAGCTTGCTCTTAATATTATACTTTTAATTTCATGTCAGCTCTTTGAATGAAGGATAACCCAAACTGAATTTGTTTCCCACGTTTCTGCAATTGTTGAATATTCTATTTTCTTGGTCGAGAACCTATTCTATTGGTCGGGAGTGCAGGGAATGGAGAAGGCAAGGTTCCACTGCGGTTTTACTTTTATTTGGTATTGCCCATCTATGCCCATGATTTTTTGTATTTCCCCTAGTGGATGTGGCAATCGTTAGAGCGCCCTGTCCCCTCATTTTTTGGTATCGCATAAGTGAAATGGGTTGAGATGTGAGATAAAACTAAAATGAAACCACCATTCTCTGCCTCGCTTCGCTTAAACGTGTAGGAACTATTGGATTTATGCGGTTTACTTTAAGGACCTAGTACATTGGTATGCTTATTGAATCATCATTAGCTTTCATAAACACACAAGGAATGTTACCTTCTCTGAGTGTCGATCTTTGATGATCTCCCTCATCGAGAATCCTTGTGTTACCGACGATTGCTTTACTTGTAGCCTCGGTTGATCTACAGACCTTCCGTGACTATGTCTCAAGGGGAAGGAGATAGTGTGGGCACTTCTCTCTATCAGAGATAACCTGCCTCTACCTCTCAGAATCTCTCTCTCTCTCTCTCTATTGAGAGGGTTAAGTGTAGTATATATATAGGTTCCTAGAAAACCTAACCCTTAGATGTAATCTGCTCTAGGTTTTTGGGCTCTTCTTACACACTAGGCCCTATTGGGTTTTAGTGAAAGAGCAAAACCCAACAATCTCCCACTTGCTCTTGAGTACAAACTTGAGCTTAAAGCCCAAGACCATGTGTAACTCACTACTCATCATCAACCCAAATTTCCCATCCCTTATCTTGAGCTAGCCTGGGATCTACCACCAAGCTATTAATCAAGGCTCATGATAATCAACAAATGATTATCTAATTCCTTGCTACTCCACTAAAAGTCTAACTTGAACTCCAAGATTAATAACATATATAACATGTATATGCATCACCCTTTGTAGAATGTCTATAATTGATTGACAAGTTTTCGTTACCCAATCAATTATTTATTCCTTGACTATGATAGTTTCTCTAATGGATTACATGCAATCGCCAGTTGTCTTCAATATCCAAGTACCAAACATATCAAGGGGACATTTCCTACAAATTTCATATTTGTTTATCTCATAAATACCGATACTCAAACAATCTCTACTCCCAAAATACCGAAGTTATTGGTCACAATAGATCGTGATTCACCCGCTGGTAAATCAAAGAATGAAAACTATTTGATTACCTATTTATAATAAACTCGTAATTAAGAGCAATATTATAATCAGAAGTTATCCGAGATTTGATACCTTATGACGTAAAAACACCCTTAATCAAATCTCTCCTTGATCCTTTCAATGTGAATGTTAATTCACACCAATATTTTACAATGATTTGGACAAAACCATTTCATAAAATATTGTAGCTTAAATGAAGTGCCCAACTTTATTTAATAGCTATGAACCTCGTTTCATCAATTATGAGAACCTATGATCATGTCCTCCATGAACGATCCATATGATCATATACTTCACAATTGATCCTGACCTTAGTGTTTGTAAATAGTGTGCAGAATAAATGAATAATACCTCATTTATAACATTCAGAAAATTACAATGTCATAATGTCTTGCTCAAAAAGCATAAAACAACAAAGTGAAATAACAACTTCCTAAAGCTATAGCAAACCGGGAATCCTCCTAAGACCCATAGATGTTATATGCCTCTCTAACACACGCTCAAGCAAACTCTTAGTAAAAGGGTCAAGAAGGTTCTCGTCCGATGCTATCTTGACTACCACTCGATTCCTCTTTCAATTATATCTCTGATCAAGTTGTACTTCTCTCTATGTGCTTTTGTCTTTGTGACACCTTGGTCTCCTTGACTCGGCATCGTCCCAATCGCTGTCACAAGAAAGAAAGTGATGGGACGACTAACACCTGGTATCACCTCGAAGATCCGTTATGAACTTTTAACCATGCGGTTTCCTTTGCAGCCGTAAGGCCTACATACTCACCTCTGTGGTAGAGTCACCACACATGATTGTTTGACACTTCTCCAACAAATGGCCCCGCCATTAAGAGTGAACACATACCCGTAAGTGGATTTTCTTGAGTCAATGTCTCCTTGGAAATCTGAAATCGTAACCAATGGTTTTAAGACTCCCATCGAATAGACCAACATATAATCTCTCGCTCTCCTAAGGTACTTGAGTATATGTTTAACCGCTATCCAATGTTCCTTTCAGATTAGATTGGTATTGACTTACTACTCCCACGCATAGCGTATATCCTGGTCCGGGTGCACAAAGATAAAGCATACATAAGGCTACCATCAAGCTGTAAGGTATCCTACTCATGCTCTCTCCGCCGTGAGTTTTAGGAGAATGCTCCTAGAGAGATGAATTCCATGCCCGAAGGGTAAAATTCTTCTTGGAATTCTCCATGTGAACCTCCGCAAGTATTTTGTCGATGTAATTAGCCCGAGATAATGCCAATACCTTATTCTTCCTAAGCCTCGCAAGAGCTTAATACCAAGAATATAATTGACTTCCCTGAGGTCCTTCATATCAAAATGCTTGCTTAGCCAAGTCTTTATGCCTAACAATACCTCTTCTGTATCATTTCCGATAAGGAGTATATCATCCACATAAAGTACCGTAAAAGATACATGTTACCTTGATCCTTTTTATACACACACGGCTCATCGTGACTTTTCTCAAAACCATAAGACTTAATGGCTTGATCAAACCCGATGTTCCATGATCCGATGTTGCTTAAGTCCATAAATGGATCCTTGCAACTTGTATACCATGTTTTCTTTGCTCCTTTGGCTATGAACCCTTTGGTTGCAGATATAGATATCCTCTTCTAAATTTCCATTTAGAAAAGCAGCTGACATCCATTTGCCAAATATCATGATCAAGATTTGTCGAATAGCCTAAGAGAACTGGATGGACTTGAGCATGGCAACCGCTAAAAGGTTTCTTCATAATCCACACTTCTATTTGGGTGTACCCGCCACAATTAATCTAGCTTTTGAAGGTTTCAACCTTCCTGTCCGATCCTCTCTTCTCTTGTAGATCCATTTACACCCAATGGGTCTTACCCCTTTTGGTGCATTTACAAGAGACCAAACTGAGTTGGAATACAAAGAATCCATTTCTACGATTCATAGCCTCAAGCCATTCCCCAGCATCAACATCTCCTAGTGCCTCACATAACTCGTGGGATCATCATCTTCTTCAATGATGACATCCTGAGGTGATTCACCCAACAAGAGAAATCTTATGAAGCCATTTAATCAATCTCCCACTACGACTTTGCCGTGCACTTGTTGTTGTGCATCTGCTGTGGGGATCCAAGTTTGGTGGGTTAACAATTTCTAGATGAGGACCCTCATTAAGTGGATTAACCAATTCATGATTTTGTTGTTCTTCCACAAGCTGTAATCGTGATCTCTACAGTTCCACTTGTTGATCATCATGCTGAACTTCTGGTTCTATTTTCCTTCCTGTGTGTGTTCAACAATGTATATTTTCCCTCTTGAACAACTATAGGAACAAAAGCTAGAACCGCCTGAGGTTGAGGTGTAACTTGATCTCGAGACTAGCTCATTAAGAATAACCTTACTCCTGGCTTATATTTGCCATATAGTCCTCCTCTTCTAAGAAAGTCGCATGTGTGCTCACTATGACCTTCTTTTCTTCTGACTATAAAACAACCAACCTCCTGGTTCCTTTAGGATAGCCTATAAACATGCATACTGCACGCGAGTCCATCTTATTTGGCTTCATGTAAGACATGTGCCTGAGCATCCCAAATCCGAATATGATTCAAGGAGGGCTTACACCCTCTCCATAATTCTATTGGTGTCTTTGAAACCGCCTTGACTGAGCTAAGTTCAATAGGTACATAGCAGCTTTCTAAGGCATATCCCTAATGAATCGGGAAGAGATGAATAACTGAGCATGATCTTGCCATTTCTAAAAGGGTTCTATTTCTCCTTTCAAAGAACTCCATTCTCACTGGGTGTCCCTTTAGAGAAGATAATTGTGAAACTATCCTCTTTGGTCGTGTAAGACCAACTCTCCAGATAGGTATTCACTCTCCTGGTCAGATCAAGAGTCTTAATTTGAACACCAAGATGCTTTTCATTTCACTTTGAACTCTTGGAATTTTCCAAAGCTTCAGACTTGTGGACGATCGTGCACACATGTCCAAATCTAGAGTAATCAATAAGAAATGTGATAAAATACTCATACCCGCCTCGCCCTGGACATTTATTGGTCCACATACATCAAGATGTACCAATTCCTCAATAAGTGTGGCACGATTTCTCTTGGCCTTGAAAGATCTCTTAGTCATTTTACCTCTAAACAAGATTCACAACTGGTATCGGTTCAAAGTTCAGGGATTTTAGAATCCCACTATCGACCAAACCTTATATCCTCGTTAGAGTTAATATGACTCAATCTTAAATGCCAAAGATAAGTTTCATTGAAACTTTTTCTTTCTTTGATGAATGAACATGCTCAACATCTCCTAATTCAACATGATTAACTTCACAGTAAGCACATGTGACTAAGGGAAATAAAGACCATTAAACATTACACTGAACAAATGAAAGAAGATGAACTTCTTATTGAAATCGAGGAATTAAATCAATCACAAACCATGTTTAACTAAACAACAAACAGTAAATTAAATTCTCTTAAAATCCTAATAAATAAACAAAGATTCTAAAACCAAAGTTCTCTGCAATTAACAAAAGATAAAACAACTTGTCCCATCGCTAGTGCAGACACAAACTCCCCATTTCCAAGCTTCAAAACTCTTGTCCTTCACTTAAATGCAAGCTATGTTTGAACCATCGCAAAGAGTAAATAAACATGGTTAGTGGCTCCTCAATCAATTATCCATTTATCATTGTAATTCTCCACTAAACAAGCTCAATCACATGTAAATTACCCATACCTGGTTTATTCATATGCGGGGTAATTTTTCTTCCAATGCCCTTTTGTCTCCGCAGACTTGAAGCACTTGCCTTTGGTCGCTTCATTGCAACCGGTTTGGCAACCTGAACACCTGATTTCTTCTTCTTCTGTTCTTGTTCCTTCCTTAGGTTTCCCCTTAGGTTTCGCCTGTAATCTCACCAAAGAAAATGCACGCCGCTTGACTAGAGACTGCTTAGCACTCTCAAGCTCATGCATCACCCGAAAGTAAGGTCAAGATTCATCTTATTCATATTATAATTCATCTTGAACTGATTGAAGTATTCAGCAAAGGATCGCAAGAGAAGGTCAACTTTACTTCTTGTTCAAATCAATTCCCATGGTCTTCACCTTCTTGAAGTTTGCTATCATTGTCGACAATGATCCCCGCACACTTCCTCCGCACATTACTGCCTTGCGGATCGTGATTCACGATTCTCGCTCTAGCAAAACTGCCTAGACGAGCAAACATGCCATCAAGAGTCCGAGCATCTTTGCTCCACTCTCAATCATGCTTACTTGCTCCCTCGAAGATGATCGGCGAGATCAAGCAAAATATAGCAATAACCGCCATATTTGCCTTCTCTCCCATCTTTCCTTTCCTCCTCAAGACGGTCGTTGTTGCCTCAAAGCATCTTTAGCAAAGTCATACTGCATAGGGTAGTCAGAACAAAGTTGAGCTTTTCATATTGAAGAACAATATCCAAATTAGTTTTCCATTGTTTGTAGTTTGTACCATCCATAGGTTTTTGACTCAAGATAGTAGCTAAAGGATTGAATGAAGACATTTTTCTCGAAAAACAAGGAAAACACACTAATTACAAACTTGAATATCTATAAACAGACATCAAGCGCTAGTAGATTCTCGATAACTACTACTGCTTATAGTTTAACAATCTATTAGTTATCTTTACAAGGCTTACGATGGGCAAGATACTTGTAAAACTAATATTGTTATTTTGGGCCTTCAGCCTATTGCCAAAGCCTCGATGGGAGGGTTAAATAACTTTACCAAAATTGAATGTATTTAACCATTATTTACTTTCAAAATTCTCTTTAGTGTCTAAGTGTTGCCGATTTATGGGCCGTGATAAAACTTTACTAAAATTTTGAAAATATTATTTAATCTAGTGAAATCCGATTATCCTTATCCGATAGGGTTTCAAAGAATAACCTTTTCACTAATAAACCCATAATTGAGCCCTAGGTTTTAAATTAATTACTTAATAAAAACCTTCACCCATTCAATATTTTAAAATTTAGAATTTTCCAATTTCAAGAATTGTTTAAATTGAGTATTCTTTGTTTGATTTCAAAACTATGTAAGCACCTCGCAAGCCGATGAAAGTGCAAGCTTAGCTTATCTAATTTTAAAATCATTAAGGTCCTAAAATCCTGGTCATGATAGGCAGCGCAGGCTCCACACAATCATGATACATGATTGTGGTATGCAGCTGTGTTAACACATGACCATTTTAGAAGACCCACAAATTACTCAGAATGTAAATGGGCTTCTTAGGGGAAATAATTTGGATTATTTGTCTTGATTTTAATTATTCAAAATTAATTAATTCAATCTCATTAATCTAGATTTTTAACAAAAATCATAATAATTTTAATTAATTTTCGAGAATAATTTTGAATCAAAATAATCCTATAATAACTATCATACTAGTCATAATGACAAAATAGCTATTATGCTCATGTAATTTTCAAGTTATGCAAAGAATATGGCACCACCTATTCTATATGACATGTTATCACAAAGCATGTTATCAATCATATAATTCATCCATTCATAAAATAAAGCAATTTAAATAAAATAGACTTTAATCCATGGTTTCCTATAGAGAAAATAAAATAAAATAAAATAACAAAATGTTCCACCCTTCTTGTCCTTCCTTTTAGTCCATAGGTATTTATCTCAAGTCCTTTTTATGGTAACCTATGGGTCCATAAGCCTAAAATACCAAATTTTGGCAAGAAAACCTAAGGCAACTTCAAGGAACTCCTAACTGCTTGGCCCATCACACACCCGAACTCTGATCAAGTACGAATTTTAGGTTTAGGAACCGCCATGAAGAGACGGCCAACGCCATCGAATCACCCTTATTTGGGATATCCCACGCGCCTCACTCTCTCCATCTTCACAGCTGCCAGGAAACCATCGCCGAACTGGCGCTGCGGACAACGCTGCGGATGCTCCTCTGGCTGCTCGCCCACAATTTTGTTCGCTCTTTCCGCCCTCTTTCCAATGATATATGACACGCCCAATTCCGAGATCCAGAGGTCCATTTAACATGTCCAAGCAAAGGACTAACGCCCTTCTTTTGTATCTTCTTGATCTTCTTTATTACAACTTTTGTATAACATAAAAATATATACAAGAATTGAAAATAATAAAAATCAAGGAGGAAACCTAATCATATGGGATTAGCCTTTGTTACAAACTCAAGAAAATACATTCAAATCTCTAGCATGTGATTAAAGTTGAAACCAAATAAAGCATTGATTTTTATGAAAAGAATTATAAAGATAAACATACAACACATATGATCAACAAATATAGAATCCTAGGTGCCATATTTCACGGCAAACTAATTACATGAATAATAAAATTAGATTCACATACCAATGTACAACAAAGTTTACCAATTGTAGGAACTATTGGATTTATGCGGAAGCGATTTAAGGACCTAGTACATTGGTATGCTTATCGAATCATCATTGTTTACAAACACACAAGGAATGTTACTTCCTGGTGCTCGATCTTTGATGATCTCCTCGCCCGAGAATCCTTGTGTTAATGCAAGACGATTGCTTTGCTTGTAGCCTCGGTTGACTGCACCTTCCAGCACTATGTCCTCAAGGGGAAGCGAGATAGTGTGTGGGCACTTTCTCTCATCGAGATGACCTTGCCTCTACCTCTGAATCCTCTCTCTCTCTATCGGAGAGGGTATGTCAGAAGATATATATGGGTTCCTAGAAAACCTAACCCTTAGATGTAACGGGCTCTAGGTTTCTTGGGCTCTTCTTACACACTAGGCCCTATTGGGCTTTAGTGAAAGAGCAAAAAGCCAACAAAACGCAAACTCAAGACAAGTATCACCGCATGCCAACTCTAGCATTTTCTATTTTTTTATTTTTTTGTTGTTCAAAAGAAATGAAAGATGCAAATTTTTGGGTTTTTTTCTGTTTAAATGGCCGAACAAAATCGGGTGTTCACAAATGTCATCAATTGAATGACACCTAGAGATAGGCAAACATGATTCATGTGGTATTTAAGGATTTGATAATTAAATCACTTAGTTAGAATTAAGCATGCTAAGAGATTAGATGTTTAACTCTAATTGAGTAGCATTAGATGATCTTGAGAAAAGCTTTTAATGAACATAGAGATTCTACCATCACTCAATTGAATTTGAACAAGACATATTGATGTTCATGTTGCATATTATTCACACATAATTAAAATACATCACCCTTGCATTTTATTCCATCAATTCTCAAATCCATTTTCCTATTGTTTTAGCATTTTAGGCTTTATTCATTTTGATATTATCTATTTTCAATTATTCAACTTATTATCTAATTAACTAGAATCAGTATTTGAATTATCCATGTGGGTATAACAACAATTTCTTTTACTCTAACCTAGTTTACTTACTAGTGTCACCCTCCTTTGAGAGTGATCACCCACCTCCATCAACAAAGACACCTGCAGCAAGAAGTCTAAATACTCTTCCAAAACTACCCTTTGGCATTGCCATCAATAGGAAGAGCTACGTTCCACACTTCAAACAACCGCTAGAACTTCATCACGTCAAATTCCCGCGTCACCCATAGCAACCGGTCAATCATTTTCATCTGAATATAGTATCCCCTTAACATGAAAAGGATCTTTCATTTTAACCAAATCAATTATTGATGAGAAATTTTAGATCGTAAGGAAACTTGTAACACCAACACTTTACTCAATAACCAAGCCTAGCTTGTTTGGTATCATTATGGGGCAGAATTATTATAATTTTAAATAAACTTTTTATTCTTATAATTTAATCTTCATTTTATCCGATTCCACTTCACCTAATTTTATTAGATCCAAATACTAAAATAACTTACGATTCCATTGTCTTCCATTCCACTCCACCATACTTTGTTAATCCAAACATATCTTAAGCCTCCCATAAGCATCGGGAGAATGGAATTTTGTTTTACTTCCGTGTTAGGGATAAGTTGAAATTACAGCAGATAAGTGAAAGGTGACTCAAGGAAGGAATCACACATTCCTTACACGAGATAAGAAGAAGGTACAAGATTGTGGATACGAAAGTAAAATTTGATCGATTGAAAGCCATATACATAAACCCAGTTGACCATATTAAGGGCAAATTCAAAAGCTATATATACACATAAAACGTAAAATTAAGACTCAACCAAAAAAAGTAAAGCTGTGTCCAAAAGCCAAAGACCCTCATTCAAAACCCTTCCATTCCACTGCTAAGCACCATGCTTCAAATTCAATACGCCTCCTGATCACCCTGTTCCAACACAATCACAATTCAAAATTTTCATTAAACCCTATCCGATTAATTTCATTAAAATTTAATCAAAATGACAAGAAATAAGTGTAATTTAATTTAACCCACTTTCTTGGGCTTGATGAAGTCAACAAACTT
The DNA here is from genome assembly GCA_031216105.1 of Dalbergia cultrata. Taxonomy (NCBI): domain Eukaryota; kingdom Viridiplantae; phylum Streptophyta; class Magnoliopsida; order Fabales; family Fabaceae; genus Dalbergia; species Dalbergia cultrata. Next base: position 1,132,398 of record CM062349.1, on the reverse strand, counting down.
CTTCTTAGCCTTGCCTCCATTGGGAGATTTTTTGCTTTGTTGTTGCTGGATCTTGGGCTGTAGGTGGACCTGCGGCTGGTGCCCCCTCCCAGTCACATATCTTCTTATGTGCTCTCTCACGTACCTCTCATACAAGAAAGCGGCACCCATGAACTGTGGTAACACCAGCCATGCCACCAACAATAGCTTCACATCATACCAAATTGGTATCCTGCAAATTCCCAATTTATTACGTTCAATTTTATATAATTCCTACAAGCTTATATTAAATCAACCAATTACTAGCTAGAGTTGATTAATTTATTCCAAAGACAAGAATCTATATCTGGGTTGTTAATTCAAATTGAGTCCAAACTCACCACTCTAAAACTGATTCGAGAACAATTTCCGCAAGGGTGAGGAACGAATAAATGATCCAATAAGCAAGCCACTGCTGGTCATCCACCTTGGATGGGCTCTCTATCGCTACAACTGATGCATACCTATAATAGCAATAGTAATAATAACAATACAACATTAGAGATAACTACTACTATAGACTAGAGACTAGAGATAACTATTATATTCATTTGCGATTATGCCTTTTTCTAACCAAGCTCCTGAAAGAAAAATACTAATGATATGATAATAATAATAATAATTGAATATTGTAGGAGTTGAGGGTCGTGAATTATTTTTGATACTTACAAAGGGTAGAGTAACGTCATAACCGGCCTGCAAGGAATTACACGTACAAGATATGAATATGAATTAACAATTCAAGATCAAAACACAAAAGTATATGCAAATTTTCGGACTGATAAGTGGTTCAGTGGTTGCAGGATACATACCCAGCAAGGGAGTGAAGGTGGGTGATCAAGGTCAACAACTTGCCCATATGTGGATATGTATGCGTTAATTAGTCAACTCTACAAGTGTACCCTAGCTAGTCGATTGGAATTGAAATTGCATAAGCTAAGAATTTGAAGATGAAATTAAGAAAACTGTCTGGAAAAGCATTAAGATGAAGAAGAGATGGAGAAATCTATTAGGAGAATAGAATGAACAATGATGTTAATGAGGTTTGAGGGGTTGGCCACAAGTACCGATATGTGAAAGTGAAGTAGGTTAGTTTCGGCTATACCGAGGAAAATATCGATGGAGGTGTCGCTTCCTTATATGCCGATGCTTGTGAATTGTGATACACAGGGGATAGAGGCACACGTGGAAAGAGAAGAGCAAAAGTATCGGATTTCTTTCTTCAAGGTGTCATGAATAATCTAGCACCGTCCACAATTTGAGATCGCCTGTTATCACATCACATTTTTGTTTGTTCAATAATTAATTTTCGCTTAAGGTTCTTTGCCCATATCACAAGCCACGTGTACACATCTTCCGTCAAGAAAGGGAAGTCGGTGACACGTGTTGGTCAGATGTGCATCCTGAATCTTGATGGCTGATACATCTTGTACAGAGGTTGTGGCTGAGCTTTTGAGGGTTGGTTTCGTGGTCGTGCAAGTGGATAAATCAAAGAAAACGACTTGCACTTGCCATGTGTTAGGTAATGATTTTTAACTACTTAAAGCTAAGAGGCTCTCACTGATAAGGGCTGAGTCTGATGCTAACTATGATAATGAGGCCAGCCTCTGGCCCCCAAATTCTGTCATGCTTCAGCTATGGCAAACTGCCCTAACGTTCCACTAAACTGGCAGCTGGCATTGCCAAATATGAGAACTTCTTTGATAAGAAATTTCGTGTTAAAGATGCAAGTTAATTTTTTTTGGTACGTAGGTGCAGGTTAATTTTAAATCTGTGAAGTTATACTAATTGAAAAAATGAAATTTGAATGTAATTTACATGATTTAATAAATATCTAAAGGTCATTCTGAATAAAAGGAGAATTCATAAAAAAATTTCTCCTCATTTTCATTTTTGGTGATAATTTTTCTCCCCATTTCATATCCCGATTAAATCTACCTCTTAAGTTTTTCTTTATTCCTAGTCAACATTAGAATTTTTCGTCCAAACATGTTCCTGCATCATACCTTCATTTGGATTTAACTCATCTAAAGTGAAGAGATTAGTAAAATACAAAAATGAGAAATTAACCATGATCATATAATGAGTTCCACACATAATATAAATATGATAGAAATTATTGTTTTAAAAGCAGTTAACTGCTCACTTTTATACTTTATTAACTTTCTCTCATGTAATAGAGTAAAACACCTTTTTTGGGTTTTTTGTTTTGGTCAGAAAACCACAGGCTTTGACGGTTTCCGTTTTTTTGGTCAAAAGGAGGATTTGAAGTTTGAACAAAACCCGTCCTTCTAAAGACCAGTTTATGTGGTCCATCAAACCCATGGACGATGTTACCTTATATGCTTCTTCCAAAAGCTTCCAAAAGTGAAACTTGCATTAACTTCGGCTTGGCCTTATCCGAATAATGGTAAGCTCGCTTCCCACATGCCCAAAAGTTAGTTTCAATTTATGGGAAATACCTAGTGTGGGTAACAAGTCCCAAAAAAAAAAGTAGATAACCAATTAACAACTTCCCCTTTAGTTTAATTTTTCTGGTCCTTGTCATACTATGTTTTAGATATCTGTTTTAATAAAGAAATAGTGAAATAATGTGAGAAAAAGGAACGAAAATGAAAGGAAAATGGAGTTGCTTGAGAAAATGAGGAAGGAGAAAGTAAGACAGGAAAAGCATTGAATAGGAAAGACTAGATGAATAGAGGCATCTCTTTGCCTTCTTTTTTGGATCGAAATAGTGGCGTCAATTGGAGTAAGTAGACTCCTGGTTTATTTTGGGTCCTGATAACATACAAATAGTCAAAAATTTTCGTCTGGACTAATAGTTCATGTCGAGGAAAAGCCAAAGTAGAGCTGGCCCAAGTAATCGTTTTATGCCAATTATTTGTTAGCCCAGCCTAATATAATGAGCGTGGTTGATAGAACGGGTTAATTTCCTGAACCCAAAAAACAAAAAAGAAGAAAAGAAAAAGAGAAGAGTCAAATTTTTGGTAACTTACTATTTAATGACGAACCCGACCAAAAAAGAAAAAACAACTATTACACGACAGGACCAAAAATATGAAAGGAAAAAATAAAGTGACTTACTATTATATTTTTGGCTTAAATTTATTTTTGAGTTTTATAAAGATATAGCGAATTTTTACTAAGTGCTTGAGAAGAAACCAATCCCATCATGTTTGTCATGCTTGTTTGGCATTAAATATAGTTGTTGAAACTTTTGTTTTACTCAAGGCTTATAGTCTATTAAAAAGGAAGTGTATGGATGTTATATGTGTGGTCAAGTGAAATAAAAAAAATTACTATCTGTATTTTCTAATTCTGTTCCTCTTTATACTTCCGTTGTTATAATATTTAAGAGTGATCGTGTGGGTGTGATATCATTTAATTTTATTTCTTATAATTTTTATTTTATTCTGATCCAAATATATATATATGTATGTATTAATATTCTAAAACTTTTATCTGAGATAATATGTAATTTGTATTTTTAAAAAATATTATTATAAATTATTATTAACATTAATAATTTTTCTCTTAATATATTAAACGTTTAAAAAATAAAATTAAATACATATGATAATATAGCAATATTTTATATTATATATTATAACCCACATATATTTTATTTTGTTAAGGAATAATATATACTTATTAACAAATCGTATTTTGTCATAAATAAACTAATAAATATGAGAAAATAAATATTAATAAAAAATTTTAAAAAGTGTCAAATTGTAATTCATCTTTATTTTTTAGGAGAAAAGAGTGTAGATTTTAAAAATAGAATAATAAATGTAATAAAATAATCTCTTAAAAAGAGTGGTTGTATTTTACTCATTTAAAAATAATGATGCAAGAGGGATCTTGTCAATGTTAAGTATTGGCTACTCCTGTGTCCTGTGAAGTGTTTTGGACATTCATAAATAATTTTCCAAACTTAACTTTAATTTGGCTGTAGTAAACAACCTTGACTTTTCTTCTAAATTGTAGCCGCCGGGAAGGTAGCCATGATTCATGACTTTTGGTAACAGCACTTTCGTCATTAAAAGTTTGGATGATAGTTTGAGTAATGCGAATTTGAGTTCCTTTTAATGTGACTCTCGTTTTTCAACCAAAATGATAAAAGAAAAAAAAGAAAAGGTGACTGCCGATCTTTGGACACCAATCTATAATCAAAAAGAAAAAAAAAAATTATTTGTACTCATGGATGTCAGATATCGTGCCGACTCAATCTCATTATCATTGAATGAGATATGGACCTTATTTAAATATGATTCATATTTTATTTAATGATGAATGAAATATGAGTCGACATAATATCTCATACAGTATAAATAACACAACTCGGCCGAGAAAAGAAAGATCCATCCCTCTTTTTAATGTGTTTGACAAAATTAAGTTAAAATACATTTCAATGCGATTTTTGACATTTAAGCATTATTTAAGTAGAAATGAAAAAAACTATAGTACCATTTTTTTTATTAAAGCAAACAATGGTTTGCAAACTATAAATCAAAGACGTCCACGTCACTTCCCCTACTTAATTATTGTCCCTTCAATTCGAGTGTCTCGTTGGCTTCAGTTCTTACTTAATTAGCTAGCAATTCACTTCATCAATGGCGGCAACTTGCAACATCGGGTTACAATTTCCCGGGAATTTGAGAAATGCAAAGAAGAAAATTGTGTACGAGGCAGGGGAGGTTTTGAAGCTTATTAGCTCTTACTCTTCGTGTAACACAAGCATATTGAACAACAAACGAAGATTACCAATATCATTGTTGGTGAATGCAAGTTCTCATGGTACTAGTAGTAATGAAATGCAGGTTGAAAAGTTGGAAAGTGAAAGCGCAGCAGATACAGCTCTTGTAACCATCTTTCGGGGAAGGTTTGTTGAGGGCAGGTTTGTTTATAGGCAGATTTTTGCTATCAGGTCTTACGAAATTGGACCAGATAAAACTGTCACCATTGAGACGCTCATGAATTTTCTTCAGGTTAGCTTCAAGAATATTCATTGGTAATATTCAAACTTAGAGCTGAATATATTTAATTTCCATTGATATACAAGAAGTCTTAAATCTTCTAATTTGCTTTATAGTACAGTTTTCATTTACAAGTGTGGACTAATTGATTTGACATAGTATGATCAACGGATATTGATCAGTTATGTCTCTATTATTAGGTGAATATATCACCTGAAGAGAAACAGACACAAATGCATTAATTGAGATTCACCGTCAAAGTATTATGAATACCCCATAAAAATGCACAAAAACACCATGTAATTCATCACCCCCAATACCCCTTAATTTCTGGCGGTTGTGACAATTTAGTTAGCTTGTGACCGATTAAATCGGACGCCAAGGAAATATCACTCTATGTAAGATCTTACTATTTATTATATATAAAGTGATTAATGAATCAGAGTAATGAAAACCATTTTTATGATCAATTATATAAATTGGTTCAGGAAACAGCTCAAAATCATGTCCCCAGCTGTGGGATAAGTGGGAATGATTTCGGAGAAACACGGGAGATGGGCCTTCGGAATCTCATTTGGGTTGTTACACGCATGCAGGTTCAAGTACAGAGATATAGCAAATGGTAAATAACAACATATATATGATGCTTAATTATAATCAATCCCCCTGCCTTATATTCTTTTAAAGCAATTGTTCTAAGTACCTATATATAGGGACTTTTTATTTTCAAAGAACATATTGACTGATTGATTGTAAGATAAAAACATGAATTTATTAGGGGAGATGAAATAGAGGTTGATACTTGGTTTGATGCTGCTGGAAAGAATGGAATGCGAAGAGATTGGATGATCAGGGATCACTACACCAAAGAGATCTTAGCAAGAGCAACAAGGTGCAATATATTTTCATCCCTTTCATAATTACCTACTAATGACATATATTCAAATGCTTGAAGTTTCCATCATGCAGTACATGGGTGATCATGAATAAAGAAACAAGAAGATTGTCCAAGATACCTGAAGAAGTTAAACAAGAGGTTGCCCCTTTCAACTTTAATAGGCTTGCAATTGCTAGTGAAGAAACAGATTGTAAAAAGGTACACAAGCTCACTGATGACACTGCTGAGAGAGTTAGATCCGGAATGGCTGTAAGTTTTATACCCAATTTGAGTTTAACAATAGTCCTACATTCCTTTATTCTCTTTAGTTAGTATTTCAGCCAATGTATTGATTACCACATCAATCATTATACTGACTGCTATTTCAACTGCCTGCAATCCAGCCAGGGTGGAATGACATGGATGCTAACCAGCATGTTAACAATGTGAAATACATTGGATGGATTTTAGAGGTACTTATAATGCTAGCATGAAATGTGACATTGATTGCTGGATTCTTTTATTTTGACTAATAATATATTAGCCCAACCAGCTATATGTAGTCTCTAAACAAATAAAAATGACTTGCGAGATGTCATAGAATTTGGCAGTGATTAACTTGCTTGGTAATTATTAAGAAGGGCTAATCGTTTTTGATATGTTGAATATTGCTTGGTGCCTGCAGAGTGTGCCAAAAGAAGTGTTGGAGAATTACAATATGACAAGCATAACTTTGGAGTTTAGGCGTGAATGCACGTATTCAAATTTGTTGGAGTCCATGACCAGTCCAACAGAAAGGGTGATAGGCGCCTCAAATACTGATTCCATCAGCAGAAAACCAGACTTTCAATATACACACCTGCTTCGCCTTCAAGATGATAAATCAGAGTTAGTCCGAGCTAGAACAGAATGGCATTTTATGCAAGAGAAAAAGTGATAAACATCTATAAACATATAAGTCTCTACATTTCTAGCCTGATTTTTCCACTCTTTCTTTTTTTCGCTTAGAAGTTTATTTACTCTTCAGTTCTTCCTTTCCTGGATCCTTTATCCTGATGTTCAATAAATTATGCAATTTGTCACTCATTTGCCTGTGGAGAGACTTCTTGCATCGAACTGCTATTGGTATAGTATTTTCCTACGTATTGATAATAAAATTACATCGATAGAATCGCTTAAAATATCCCTAAAGAATGCACCAATATATCAGTGCTATAACAGTTGTATTTTCCTTTTTATGTTGTGTATGCAATCAAGGAGTATCTTACCTCTAAACTCAATAAATCTAGCAAGCGGAGTATTGAATTGCATTTAACAGCACTCAATGTATGGTGTAAGTAGTAATAATTGATTGCAAAATCCAAACCAAACACCCCCTCCCCCCTCTCTTCCCTAGCTGCAAAATTTAAGTTAATGAATTTTCACCTTTTTTTTTATATATTGAAAATTGCTTAATGATACGAAAAATGATTTCTCAAATCAGTATGAAAGTTAAAATGTAAATGTTACACAGGAATATTGCTTATTCCCTCTGCGCACGTTAAATCAATCTCATCCTAATTGGTTAGAATTCCTTAAGTTATGCTTTCGCACTGCATAGCCTCGAATCAAATACCATATATATATTGTTATATTGTCTACGATTATTATTATTATTATTGAGGCAATTTTGTACTCTATTTTCTAAATTGCATCCAATGTTTCAATCAATCAAATCTTTTTAATTTCAATAGCTCCAATTTGAAGTCAGAGCAAAGCATTGTACAAGAAAGTATAATAGATTTTTAATCTTGGGGTAAATTAATTTAATTCAAGCGATCGGTATGTACTTTTTTTTGGATTTGAATTCTCTAAGGTAAAAATCTCATTTTAAAGGATAAAGTAAAGGAATTTTACCACTAGATCAATAAAGTAAAGAGGATCTCACTTCTAATTTTATTAATCCAAGAATGAAATCTCTCACTTTACCTTCTAAAATAAAATTATCACTTTAGAGAATTCTTACTCTTTTTTTTTTTTAGGCAAATATCTTTGTCTCATGTTCAACCAATTGAGACAACAAATTGCATATATATGTTGCTCGTAGTAATTTGGCACCACAAGAACAGCTAACATTGACAAATTTTGCCACATTACCTTTGTTTTTGTCGCGCTTCCAAACTACCTCTAGCCGTTTAGGGTTAAATTAAAGGGGCGCCCCTAGTTCCAAGGATATATGCACATTAGTGGCACACCCATCACTATCCAAGGCCCGCATATCTAAATTGGACACATATATAACTAGAATCACTCCCAAACAACGCCTCTCCAATCCTTCTATTTTTGCTTCCAAGTTAACGATGTATGTTTCCCAGTATTTTCCCCCAGTCGATTGATTGGTTAGGCAAAACCCCTTTCAACATTTCTCCTTAAGCTAATCCTTTTTTAATAAGAGTGATGTTAGGTGTTGTTAGACGTGGCTTGCCTTTTTTTTCATCCAACAAAAGAAGGAAGACTTCAAAGTGTTGGCTTGCAAATGTCAATAACAGTAGGAAGAAAAACTTCCTATAACACCGAAAGCACAAGAGTAGGTAGGGAGTTGTTATGCACAGTAGTTTTTTGAGTGTCTATAAATAGAGGCCAATGCTAATGGAGGAACGCATCAGAAGCTGAAGCATTTTTCAGCAATATTAGGAAGAAGCAGTATAGGCTTCTTGTAGTGAGATAAAAATAGAGAGTGTGTGTAAGAAAATTCCAAGAGTGTAGTGGGAGTATACACTGGGGTTTTGGATATATTTTCTAGATTACTGTAATACTAAAAATTGTTGTAGGAGAGAGTCTCACTGAGAATACACTATATTGTAATTACTTTTAAATATAATGGAGTATTTTTCGGAGTTTGGCCCGTGGTTTTTCCCTCAAAATTACAGGAGGGTTTTCCACGTTAAAATATTGGTGTGCAGTTCTCTTGATCTATTTTGTTGGTGTGAATAGTAACAAGTACTGATCATAAATAGTGAAGCAGGTCCCACTACATAGTACTATTCATGTGAATAGTGACATGCCCCACTGTGAATTACTATTCATCGTACTCCATTTTCCCGTCTCTTCAATTTGGGCGCGCTTCCGCTCACATCCGTAAAGTGTTTATTACACTTGGGGTGTACCCGACTCTGATGATACCATAACAAGTGGTATCAGAGCTTTGGATCGGTGGGATTTATTCTTAGTATGCTCTGTGGTTGCAGCTTAGTCTGATCTTCCACATCAGAAAAGAGTTTCTCCCTAATACTTGAGGATCACCTTTTGGTTGCTGTTGCTGGAAGACAGTGTGATACTGTGAGAGTGCAGTTTGAAGAGGTTCTGGCTAAGGAAAGACTTGGTATTTAAGCGTGTCCATTGTGACCCACCTCTCTTTCCTGGGAACCCTCTTGGTGCACGGTTTACAGTTGAGTTGCACTATTCCAGTATACGGTTAACAGTATAAGGTTCTGACTAAGATCCAAGATGTCGGTGCCAAAATTTGAAGTGGAGAAATTTGACGGATCCAATGACTTCAGGCTATGAAAACTGAAAGTGCAGGCATTGCTAGGTCAGCAAGGTCTTGCAGAGACGTTGGAGGACCCAGGGTCATTACCTGATGACAAGAAGAAGGAGATGATGATCAAAGCACTGAGTACAATACAGTTGAGTCTTGCGGACAATGTTTTGCGAGAAGTCATGGATGAAAAAACCGCTGATTCACTATGGAAGGCTTTGGAAGAAAAATATTCTGTAAAGACCTTGTCCAACAAGCTTTATCAGAGAAAGCGACTGTACACATTCAAATATTCAGGAGGAAAATCAATGCAAGAGCATATAGATGACTTCAATCGGATGATCTCTGATGTTGGAGCAGCAGGAATTAAAGTTGAAGATGTTGATCAAGCTATGATTTTGTTGACTTCACTACCTCCGTCTTATGATAATTTCTGTGATACCATACTTTATGGTAGATCCGATATCTCAGTGAAAAATGTCAAAGAATCACTGATGATAAAGGAACATCAGAAGTTAGTAGCCGGATCCAATGTCGAAGGTCCTGCAGATGGATTGTTCGTGACGAGAGGGCGTAGTCAAGAAAGAGGATCGGGAAGCAAAAGCAAGAGAAGATCAAAGTCTAGAAAGCATAAATCTGTGAAGTGCTTTCATTGTCACCAGACAGGACATATAAAAAGAAATTGCCCAGAAAAAAAAGAGAAATCAGGAGATTCTGCTAACATAACAATTGAAAGTTCTAAAGATAGCGATGCCGATGCTGGTTCGGCCGTGACAGTATTCACAGGTGACACTGGAAACGAGTGGATCCTGGATTCTGGCGTATCTTTTCATATGACGCCTAATCAAAATTTTTTCTCATCCTATAAAAAGCGAGAGGGAAAAGTTAGATTAGGAGATAATAGAATTATTCCAATTGCGGGTGAAGGAGATGTGCAAGTCAATTTAGATGATGGTACTAAAAGGACGTTTCAAGCATGGCATGTACCAAAACTGGGTAGAAACTTGATCTCGTTGAGTGCCCTAGACAATCGGGGGTACAAGTTCATTGGAGAGGATGGTTTCTTGAAGGTATTCAAAGGTTCAATGGTGGTATTGAAAGGAAAGCTGCAGGGCGGGATCTATCTATTGCTAGGAAGCACAGTCGATGGAACTGCTGTTATTTTATCCTCTGAAAGAAATAATGATGCTACACGATTGTGGCACATGCGGCTTGGTCATATGAGTGAGAAAGGAATGACCATACTTGCTGGCAAAGGCCTATTGAAAGGCTTGAAGAATTGCAAACTTAGTTTCTGTGAAAACTGTGTATTTGGAAAACAGAAACGAGTAAAGTTTAATTCTGGCAAACATAATAGCAAGGGGATATTGGAGTATGTCCACTCGGATGTTTGGGGTCCAGCCCCTGTTAACTCCTTAGGTGGAGCTCGCTATTTTCTTACTCTGATAGATGATTATTCCAGAAAAGTCTGGATTTATTTTCTGAAGAAAAAAGAATAGGTGTTTGACAAATTCAAGCAATGGAAGGCCATGGTCGAGAAGTAAACCGGGCGGTCAGTCAAGAGACAAAGAACTGACAATGGCGGAGAATTTTGCAGCATAGAATTTGAGGAGTTATGCAGAAATGCTGGTATAGTGAGGCACCATACTGTACCAGGAACACCACAGCAAAATGGAGTTGTAGAACGAATGAATATAATACTTCTAGAGCGTGCAAGATGCATGCGAATCAACGCAACACTTCCCAAATTATTTTGGGCTGAGGCAGTCAATACAGATGTATACTTGATAAACAGATCTCCATCAACTGCTATTAATCTGAAGATTCTACAAGAGGTATGGTCCGGTCGACCTGTAAACTATTCTGATTTGAAGATATTTGGTTGTCCTGCATATGCCCATGTGAGTGATGGTAAACTTGAGGCAAGGGCAAGAAGGTGTATATTTCTAGGATATGCACGAGGGGTGAAAGGCTACAAACTGTGGTGTATAGAGAAGGCAAGTTCACCTAAAATCATTATCAGCAGAGATGTCACTTTTGACGAGGCGGCAATGCTAAATCAGAAGAAGGAGTCTAACTTAGATGATGCAGAGACAGATCATGGTGCTAAGAACCAGGTGGAGCTAGAAATTGACTGTGGGAAAGTGAAGCAAGAAAATGATGTAATGAATCAGCCAAATACTTCAGGGTTTGTTCAACCTGAAGTAGAACAACAAGATGAACATGACTATGAGGAAACTGGTGAACCAACCAGAGAAGCAGAGCCATACAGTATTGCTACTAGCAGAGAAAGACGTGAAATCCAAAAACCAAAAAGATATCTGGATTCTGCTACCTGTGCACTTAACTCATTAGATGCAGATCCTATAGCCTTTGCTTTGGCTGTGGCAGATGGTGCAGTTGAAGATGAACCATGTACCTACCATGATGCAATAGAAAGTAAGGAGTCGAAGGAGTGGCTGATAGCAATGAATGAGGAGATTGAGTCTCTTCAGAAAAATCAGACGTGGGAGCTGGTACAACTTGCAAAGGGGAAAAGAGTAGTTGGCTGTAAATGGGTTTATAAAAGGAAAGAAGGAATCCCTAGCATTGAGCCTTCAAGGTTCAAAGCGAGACTAGTAGCAAAGGGTTATACTCAGAAGGAGGGTGTTGACTTCAATGAAGTATTCTCTCCTGTGGTGAAACATAGCTCTATTCGGATCCTATTAGCTATTGTAAGTACGTTTGACTTAGAGCTAGAACAACTTAATGTGAAGATGGCGTTCTTACATGGTGAGCTAGAGGAGCATATCTACATGAGTCAACCAGAGGGGTTCATAAGTCTTGGTAAGGAAAATCATGTTTGCCTATTGAAGAAGTCATTATATGGCTTGAAGCAGTCTCCAAGGTAGTGGTACAAAAGGTTCGATGCATTTATGATTGGTACTGAAATAGTAGAAACCAATATGATAATTGCATCTACTCTAAGGAGCTTCCAAATGGTTCGAAGATTTATTTGTTGTTGTATGTAGATGATATGCTAATTGCAGCTTGTAATAAGGCTGAAATTAGTATGTTGAAAACTCAGTTGGGAAAAGAGTTTGAGATAAAGGACTTAGGTGCGGCAAAGAAGATTCTTGGAATAGAGATTCATAGGGAGCGGCATAATGGCAGGTTGTGTTTAACACAACAAAATTATATTATGAAAGTGCTACAACGCTTCAATATGGAACAGTCCAAGCCAGTTGGCACTCCGTTGGCTGCACATTTTAAATTATCTTTCAAGGAATGTCCGAGAACTGAAGAAGAGGTGGAGCACATGTCTCATATACCTTACTCTAGTGCAGTTGGCAGCCTCATGTATGTCATGGTGTGCACTAGACCAGACATTTCACATGGAGTGAGTGTGGTAAGCAGATTTATGAGCAAATCTGGAAAGACACACTGGGAAGCTTTGAAATGGATCATGCGGTACCTGAAAGGTTCCACTGATGTCTGTTTGGTATTTGAAGGACAAAAGAACTGTGGAGTTGTAGGTTATGTAGATTCTGATTATGCAGGTGATTTGGATAAAAGGAGGTCATTGACGAGCTATATCTTTACAGTCTTTGGATGTACTATTAGCTGGAAGGCGACATTGCAATCTATAGTGGCATTGTCAATTACTGAAGCTGAGTATATGGCATTGATTGAGGCTGTTAAAGAGAGCATTTGGGTACACGGGCTTTTGGATAGTTTTGGGTTGAATCAACATGTACCAATTGTACATTGCGATAGTCAAAGCGCCATTCATTTGGCTAAAAATCCAGTCTATCATGAGAGGACAAAGCATATTGACGTCAGACTTCATTTTGTCAGAGAAAGTATCAGCAATGGTACTATTGCAGTTCAGAAAATAGCCACAGTTGAGAACCAAGTTGATGTGATGAAAAAACCGTTGCCCATTGACAAGTTTAAGCATTGCTTGGAGTTGGTCAATATTTGCAGATGTTGAAAATTGTTGCAAAATGCAAGCCAAGGTGGAGAATTGTTAGACGTGGCTTGTCTTTTTTTTCATTCAACAAAAGAAGGAAGACTTCAAAGTGTTGGCTTGCAAATGTCAACAACAGTAGGAAGAAAAACTTCCTATAACACCGAAAGCACAAGAGTAGGTAGGGAGTTGTTATGCACAGTAGTTTTTTGAGTCTCTATAAACAGAGGCCAATGCTAATGGAGGAACGCATCAGAAGCTGAAGCATTTTTCAGCAATATTAGGAAGAAGCAGTATAGGCTTCTTGTAGTGAGATAAAAATAGAGAGTGTGTGTAAGAAAATTCCAAGAGTGTAGTGGGAGTATACACTGGGGGTTTTGGATATATTTTCTAGATTACTGTAATACTAAAAATTATAGTAGGAGAGAGTCTCACTGGGAATACATTATATTGTAATTACTTTTAAATATAGTGGAGTATTTTTCGGAGTTATGCCCATGGTTTTTCCCTCAAAATTACAAGAGGGTTTTCCACGTTAAAATATTGGTGTGCAGTTCTCTTAATCTATTTTGTTGGTGTGAATAGTAACAAGTACTATTTATAAATAGTGACATGGGCCCCACTGTAAATTACTATTCACCGTACTCCATTTTTTCGTCTCTTCAATTTGGGCGCGCTTCCGCTCACATCCGTAAAGTGTTTATTACACTTGGGGTGTACCCGACTTTGATGATACCATAACAGGTGTATAACTAAATTGTATAACAAATAAACACCATATACCTTATCATCATTGGATTTGATGAATGAATGAGATGAGTAGAGACCACACATCATATCCAGTGGTGGTAAAATATGTAGTGTGCATTTGTTATGCAATTTAATTGTACACCAAATTTTATTCTTTTAATAATTCACATTACACCATCAAATAGTACCATTATGTTTTTTTATTAAAAAAAAAAATACTCATTCCGCAAGAAAAGCTAGCTAGGATTATATCTACATCGATCAATTTTCCAGCTTGTTTAATTCTATTGAGTTTATTGATTTCCCGGTGACTTGTGTTCATAGTTAAATAGCAATTACAACAATAATAATGGCTGCAACGATAAAGATCGGGTTACAATTTCCATGGGATTTGAGCAACAAAAGCTAATGATAAGATAAATGTGGTCACCAAGGGGAAGCTTTTGAGGCTGAGCTTCAATTCTTCACAAAACACCAACACCATGAACAACAAACGAAGATTTTCGTCATTGGTGAGTGCAAGTTCTCATAATAGTCATAAGAAAGTGGACAAAATAAATGGGACAACGGTGAATGGAGTACACGTGGCAGAGGCTCCTGATCCTCCTCCCCCTATGAAGAAGTTGTCATACGAAAGCACAGCGGAGGAAGCTCTTTCTACCTGCTTGCATGGAAGGTTTGTGGATGATAGGCTTGTGTTTAGGCAGATTTTCGTTATCAGGTCTTATGAAATTGGACCAGATAGAACTGCCTCCATGGAAACGATCCTGAATTTTCTTCAGGTAATTATATTAATTAATTGCCTTCACCATTCATGCAACATTAATCAAACTCATGAGCATGATCATATCCATAATTATCTTATGCACAACAGTTTTAATCCTTGTCACTTGCATTCTACTAGTTACCTACCAAATTAGCTTCCATGATACCAAGGAAATCTAATTTGCATATTTATTGTTATGAGTAGGAGTAGCGGACATAAAGAGAACTATTAATTAATCAGAACTATTTATAGGATCTCTCATAATTTAAGAAGGTTATAGGATAAATCAGAAGAATGAATCACTCAATAGAAAACTCTGCCAACAAAATTCAGGCTAATTAACATTTTCCCTATGTTATATGGATTATATAACATTGATACAGTTGCATCTATTAAGGAATAATATTTTAGGGTTTTAAAGGTTTTTAAGTCCCTACAAATATTGATCATTTTGATTTTGATCCCCATAAATTTTTTGTTTTGATTTTGGTCCCTCTTTTATTCATTGTTAGATTTTTGGTCTTTGTCCTTCTAATTCAACATTAGGTAGTAATATGTATAGGGAGTAAAAGAAGATTATTAAGATATTTAAGACTCGAGGAATAAATACACCTTTTTGCTGAGCAATATGTAAAACCCTATGTAAAATTATTCAGGAAACTGCTTTAAATCATGTGGCCTACTCTGGGATTTAATTGAATGGTTTTGGATATACATGATTCTCGTAAACTCCCTCCCTTGCCTTGTTAGTTTGAATGAAGTAGTTGTGCTGATGACCACTTATCAAAGAATAATATATATACACTGACCCATTAAAGGATAAAAACAAAACGTGACAGGGGAGATGAAATTGAAGTTGATACATGGGCTAATGCCACCGGAAAGAATGGAATGCTAAGAGATTGGATAAAGGATCACCGTCTAAAAAACACGGATATTTCAAAAATCTTGTCGCATCCGTGTCAAACACTTTTGCGACATTGACTCAAACAAACATGACAACAAACTCCATTTATATTATACAAACATTTGTTTATTATTTTTTATGGATAAAGATTTGTGTAGATTTTTTATTCTTGTAATTTTTTTTTATCAATTCTTAATTATGGGGTATGTTTTAGTCATAAGAGTGCTTAGATTTGGGTTTTCTCATCATAACATGTTATTTTTATGTTTTATTATATCACATATTTTAACCGTGTCGTATCCTATATTTTGTAAAACCATTGTGTTCCTGTATCCGTGTCGCATCGTATTTGTATCGCGTGTCGTATCGGTGCTTCCTCGACCACTACTCCAAAGAAGTGATTACAAAGGCAACAAGGTTATGTATTTCTTCCTCTTCTTTGTTATATACCAAATCACTTTTTTCTTTTCCCCGTTTTTGAGGTAATATCAGATCAATTACTGATTACCAAATCACAGAGTTATAATTTATTTATGGTATTTATTAGCACATAATAAGTTGTTGTGCCTATTATTATAAGCATCATGAGTGAGGATATTAAACCCACCATACCTTGAAAAGTGGTATTCCTCAACTAAAGTTAACAATCATTCTCTTTTTCCGACATGCTAAATCGATCCAACGATCTTAAGGAAAAAATTAGTTCGGATTTCTTATGTTCATTATATCAAATTCTCATATTAAAGAAGGACAAAAGATATTTTTCTTGAAAAAGAGTATTACTCATTTTAAGAACAATATCTATGTATGATTATTTGATTTGAGCATGCTAAATTGGGTAATGTATGTATGGAACTTGATATAAGTGTATGTTGTTCACTTGTTCCACACGAAACTGACATGGGATTTTCCTCTGCATATAGCCATATACCATATATTAAAAAGTTTACTTATGCAGCACGTGGGTGATCATGCATAGAGAAACAAGAAAACACTCCCAGATGCCTGAAGAAGTTAGACAAGAGCTTACTCCTTTCTACCTTAATAGGGCTGCCATTGCAAATGATGAAACAGATTGTGAAAAGATAGACAAACTCACTGACGACGACGCTGAGAGAATCCAATCTCGATTAGCTGTAAGTTTGATACCAAATGTCAGTTTGATCTTACCATTACTCTTCTCTTACTATCATTTCACTCAATCCTCTGCTCTCTCCAAAGAAATTTCAGTGCCACACTCAAATTGCTAATTTAATAATGGATTCATTATTAATACATTAGCAGTGTTGAATTAATATCTTCCCAAAAATGTTTGACTCTGACAATTAGTAAACAAGCAAAAATCACAAGTACGATCATATATGATTGGAACAAAAATTATCTATCCCTAAATTATATCCCCTTTCACATCTCATCAATCGTTTATTATCACGTAAAAGATGAGTAATATATATTTACTAATTGTTTTGTAATTTTAAACGTTATTAAATGTTCATCTTTCATGTTACAAAAAATAATTAGTAATATACATATATCATACAATATGATTATTTTGACTGCTTTTTGATGCATGCAAGGTGGAACGACATGGATGCTAACCAGCATGTGAACAATGTGAGATACATCGGATGGATCTTAGAGGTACTAATCGAATGAGAGAGAGACCAATAGCAGAAGATTTGATTCCATGATAAACTAGTCCAGTTAATAATGTTGATTTCGCACGTGGACTAATTAATATGTTTGTTTTCCAAGCAGTGCCTGCCAGTGAAGGTGCTAGAAGATTTCTATATGACAAGCATTGTAGAAAAAGAGGCATGGTGGCTGTGCATTTTGCAGCAATCGAAAGTTGAAAAAATAAAAAGAGATTACTGTGCACATGCACAGTAATGTAATACACAGTTGTACCACCGAAATATGCACAGTAACTCTCCAAAATCATTTATAAATAGAGCCTTCAAGCAGACGGTTTTAGCATTCCGAACTGATAAGCATTTCCTCAGTTGTAAAGGAAGAAGCAGTGTAGGCTTCTTGTAGTGAGAGAAAAATAGAGAGTGTGTGTAAGAAAATTCTAAGAGTGTAGTGTGAGTATACACTGGGGGGTTTTGGATATATTCTCTAGATCTCTGTAATACTACTAATTGTAGTAGAAGAGAGTCTCATTGGGGATACACTATATTGTAATTACTCTTTTAAATATAGTGGAGTATTTTTCGGAGTTTGGCCATGGTTTTTCCCTCAAAATTACAGGAGGGTTTTCCACGTTAAAATATTGGTGTGCAGTTATCTTGATCTATTTTGTTGGTGTGAATAGTAACGAGTACTATTCATAAATAGTGAAGCGGGTCCCACTACATAGTACTATTCACGTGAATAGTGACGTGAGCCCCACTGCGAATTACTATTCACCGTACTCCATTTTTGAGTCTCTTCAATTTGGGCGCGCTT
This sequence comes from Dalbergia cultrata, assembly GCA_031216105.1. Classification (NCBI taxonomy): domain Eukaryota; kingdom Viridiplantae; phylum Streptophyta; class Magnoliopsida; order Fabales; family Fabaceae; genus Dalbergia; species Dalbergia cultrata. The sequence continues at coordinate 1,114,187 of CM062349.1, read as the reverse complement.
TCGCTCACATCTGTAAAGTGTTTATTACACTTTAGGTGTATCCGACTCTGATGATACCATAAGAAAGCATGACTTTGGAGTTTAGGCGTGAATGTACGCAATCGAATTTGCTGGAATCGTTGGTTAGTCCAACACCAAGGGTGATTGGTAAGACCGATAATAATTAATAATTCCGTTAACAGGAAACCTGACTTTTAATACACACACTTGCTTCGTCTTGCAGATGGTAAAGCTGATGTAGTGCGAGCTAGAACTGAATGGCATTTGAAGCAAAATCTGCAGTAATATTAATATATACACCAACATTTGTAGACCTTATACCTCACCACGTTTCTAATTGCCAGTTTTGTGGTCTTTCCTTCTAGGATCCTTAGCCTCTATTTTCTATAAATTTGCTGATTAGTCCCTTTTGTAATTTTTCGCAGCCGTGGAGAACTGTATTTTACGATCTACTGAGAAAAATTTGTTGTAAATAAAAACATGTTTATAACGACTGACTAGAATAACAACATGCGTTGTAAAGTAAGTTTATATTATATTTTACTTGATTGTTTTGAGATTGAATTACCTACTAGATTTAGAGACTCGGGGAGCAGAATTCTTATGAATCAGTGGTTACAATGTTGCGACCTACTTGTATGGTTCTTCATGAGCTATTAATATATAGAATTATAGATGCAGAGGAGGTCTATGCTCGAGAGAACTTCTTGTGTTTCATCATGACATTATTTAAGTGGAAGGAAAATAATCCTATAGCGACCCAAAACGATACAAGATGAATGGCTGGTGGAAGGGACGGGTCCAACACTTAAAGACGTTTATTAACAATTCTTGATATCTTTATAAACAATTCTTGATATCTTTATATATTATAAAGATATATATTTCAACTTTTTAAAATATTGTATATTGAAAAAGAGTCTGATTTTAATACACTAACAATATAAAAGAGTATTTTTATTTCAATCAAATACTTTTATTTGTAAACATTTTAAATAATGAGTGTAAGAGTTAATCATATTTGTTAATATAGTAATACACAATTTAAATCACACTATAAAACCTTTTTTTATATATTGTCAATATTTTTACACCATCAATAAATCACAATTAATTCCATATAATAAAATAAATAATTCAATTTATATGTACTAACAATGTAAAATTTTTAATATTATTATTCAATAATGTATTGACGCATTAATAAAGATAGCTGACTTTTATACTTATTATTTCAAAAATCATCCAAATGATATAATTATGCAGTTAGTACATCAAAAGCTTGAATTTAATATATTTTTCTTTAAATCCTTGAAAATATCAATTCTTATTATCAAAACTCCACGAAAGAACTGCAAAAACACGTTAAAAGTTATTGTAATATGCGGTAAAATAATAATGATAAACAGTGAGAGGAATGAATACACAGAATAACCACCAAAGACAGAAACAAAAGGCACAGGGAATTTAAAGAGAGAGAGAGAGAGAATGTACAGTGATTAACAAAGTCTAGAGGAGAATTTGGTCAAGCTGCCATTCATATCATTGAATGGCGCTACTTGACCGGAAATGCGTAAGTGATTCTAAATATATATCGTAGGGCACACCATATGCTGCCCCACGCCATGGTCGATCGAGTAAGCTAGTATGTGCTTGAGTGTCAACTACCAATCAGATAAAGACATAAAGAGGAAACAATTTGGATTTTGGTGGACACCCCGCCGGATAAGTTGTACGAATTGCCGAGTTTGCAGCAATGATCCAAAGCCACTTTGAAACCAATGTCCCGTCGAAAAGGGTAATCATCAATGAAAGCAAATAAATTTTTCGGGCCCTTTAAACTATAAATGTATTCAAATACTTAAGTTTTTAGGCTATTCTTTTGGGGAAAAAAAGTCACGTTAAAGTATTAAAAAAAAATCTGTAAATTTTTAAATCATCAAATATTTGAAGAATAAATTTTATAATTTTTTTTTAATAAACACTCTTGAAGGTATTGTTGCAAACCTCCGGAAATAAAACCACTCTGTTAAAACACTCTGACTAGACATGTGACACAGGATGATAATTACATCTCCACATGATCCAATCTCTTTTCATAGTTGAAGATGTCATCATTGGGCTAACAATTATTGATTATTAATAAAGTGAAGCTACTTTATTATTTGAAATTTTACTATTCACTTTAGAAAAGAATAATTTTTCCTTTGAGTAGTATGTATATGAGCAATGGACGAAAAAGACAAAAATCTACCTTACTTCAGGAGGATATATCCATTCTTCCTCCGTAAATCATCTCAACCCTTAATTTTGGTCTCTCTCCCTTTCTCTTTCATTTGTCCAAGAAGAATGAAGGGATTATGCATGCTAAGAGGAGTGATAACTCCTAAAATGAGTTATATTTTGATTTATTTTAATTAGATTTATGCATTCATTGTTTTAATTTTAGTTTTCATCGGTGCACTTAATTTGGTTGTTTTGTTTAGTTGGGATATTCCTTGTCAATTGCTAGTTTTCTCATGTTTTCGATATTTATTTTATCTGTTATTTAACTGATAATTAGATACAAGCAAGGGGAAACAAAGTAAAGGACAATAAGAAATGGATTTCAGGCTTTGGAGTTGTGTTGCAGCATGCAGAATTGAAATGGTGATTTTTGACTTCTTGGCGTTCGGCTACAACACAAGGAATGTGTTTTTCAGCGCAGTACTGATGTTAAAAGGGAATTTCAATTTTGGACGTTTAGTACTACAGCACAAGGGACCCGTGCTGCAGCCGGTAGCGGAGCTTGAAGAAAAAGTTTAAAGGAACCAAAATCAATTAAATTGTAAAATTTAAAATAAATTAAAATTAACTACACATCTATATATAAATTTTATAGTACATAACTATCATAATAAATATTAATGCATATTTGAATTAATTGTGAGATTAAAATTATTTCAACAATTGAATATATTTATAATTGAATTTCTTTAATTGATTATTTTAAAATCAATTTGCTGATTGGTTATACTAACTCGAAAGTAATTTTTACGTAGTTTTTTTATGTCCAAATTATATAAAAATAATTACATTTATAAATATGATAAATTACTAAAAAAATGTATCAAATGATTTTCTATATTTTATACTATTTGCTACTTAGGATTATTTTAATAATAAAATTAAAATTCTAAAATAATTTATTTTTGCTTATAATAAAATATAAAAAATGTGTTTTCACTTATAAGTGAATTTTAGAATCAAAATTAGATTTTTTTTAACCCAAATATATATACATGTAACATCATTTCAGATTTAGATGAAAAAAACCTTTTCTTTTTACATTATACTCCTAAATATATGTCTAATAATATAAAAAATTTATAAACATCCTTAAGAATCAAAGTATAACACAAAGTTCATTAATCTATTTTCCATTGTCTATATTAAATTTGCTCTTATAATTGCTTACCTAATATATAAAAAAAAAACTACCAAAACAATGCTTAATTATGATATGATTTTTTACTTTTTAACTAAAAGATAAGTTAACGGATTTTAAGTTGAAAAAACCCATTTATATAGAATAACATCATCAAGGGCGTATCATATGAGAGGAGTGATTTATTATGAGGGTCGGGGAGTAAATATGGCTCATATAACTATACATGAATGATCAAGATTGAAGTTAATTAATACTCGCATGCTCATTTAAAAAAATCATATGACTTTACGTTTTAATTTTGACCGTTCATGTAAGATCTAATGGTCAAAATTCAATCCTCTTACTTTCACAACAAACTAATTTGTTCATATGATATGCTCTCTAACATCATCTATATAAGATAACATATCACACTTCCTATTTATCTTACATATTTAACTCACACTAACTATTTAAAAAATTATACATACAGAAAGATATAATTGGATGACATTATATAAGTTTTTTTACATTTTCATTACATCAAAATTTAAATTTGTTTTCTTATAATTTTTTAAAAAAATTTGGCCCCTGGGTGCAGCACATCGCTGTTTCAGCTATTTAGGTTTTTCAAAGTGCATTGCAGCACATTGCAATTGCGCTAAAGCACACTTCCGTTCGTGAGAATTGTTCTAGAGTTGTGCTACAGCGCAAGGCATATGTGTGCCACAGTACAACATTCACGTATGATTCATAGTTTTAGGCCAGAACAATAACTTTGTCCCAGTGACTATAAATAGTCACTCAATGGCAATCCCTAAAACCAATGCATGATTTTGGAAAGTTCCAAGCTGTCATTGAGTGCCCAAGCAAATTGAAAATTTCAATTTTTTTAATTTTTTTTTACAAAAATTGAAAACTAAAAATTGAAAACAGCAAACTAAATAAGCCGAGGATTCAAGAGGTCAACACACGGAGAGATCACTGTTTAATCTCATTCCTCAATCCAAGCTCACAGTTCTCAATATCGTTTGGTCTTCTTTATCTTCCGTACATTTCTTTTGCTATTTCTTTTTATTTTAGCATGGCCGAAGTCCTTATTGCTAGGGTGTTCATGGATGTTGCTATTTAACAATACTTTTATGGATTGATATTAATTTTATTTTGATTCTAAGAGCTAGGTGTTTATGTTTGTTCTTAACGCCTTTGATTGCCTAATCACCAATTAATTGAATTCAGGGTTTGCAATGACTAGAGATGGGGTTTGTAAGTATTGGCTCCTAAATTACTTTGTGCTAAGCGAAAAATAAAGATAGACAAACGCTATTCATGTGGTCATCGTTAGCAATCGATAGAGCTCTATCCTTTTCCTAAATTAGTTTGTGCTACGAGGTTAGGCAATCAGATTAGAACAAAGAATTTCTTGACTTTGAGAGAGGGTAGTAAATAATTTAGGGAGTATAATCATTAGTCAGTTGGAATAAATTAAAATAAATATATTAATTGATATCCATAATAGTTGCGTTTAAGAGCTAGGTGAAATCAATAGTCATAACATTTATCCCATATTATTACTCAACACACAAATCACTATCAAATTTATTTTCTTTCTTTAGTTATTTATTTTGGCAAATTATTTTCATTATCTCTTTCAAATCTCTTTTATTTGTTTGTTATTTAAGCCAGGTTTAAGCCTATGAGTGGAAATAGGCCAAGTCAGGTCAGACTTGACTCTTGATAGACTCGATCTGTAAGAGAGTTTGACGTAATCATCCAATTAAATCTATCTATCTGGGTGACTTTTTAATTGGTGAGGATTAAATAAAAGTAATCATATTTACTAATATATCAATAAATAATTAGATAATTATGTAAAAAAAAATTTATTCCGATAATATATCAAAATTAAATTCTATAATGATATTCTAGTCTTTGAAAAATTAAAAAGAAAAATATAAGATGCATTTATTTATCAGTACGACATTTGTGTTTACACCATCTTTCATGGATGCATGATGATCGGATCTTTATATATTGGATGAGAGAATCTTTAATGCATCAAAAGTATGAGTAAATCTAGTTGTTATAAGAATATAATTTTTTTATGTATTATAATTAAAAATTTTAATTCAATTATATTATTGTTTTATTGAATATATTTTTATAGCAATTATCTTAAAATCATATTTAAAATAACATATAATATATTTTATATTAATAATAAAGTAAAAATATATTAAATTATAGTAAGAGATTGAAGTACGCAATTTGGAATAGTGTGACATAAGGCCTGGCCTCAATTATTTTGAGCAATGACAGAAATCGAATCGAATAAAGATCTATTTCTCTTATCAGTCTATCCATTCACACCTTTTAGTATGTACCATTCATGAACCTGTGATTTTATATACTTTTTTTCCGGGTTCTTTGGTGCGCCTGTGTTTTCTTTTCTACTTTTAAAACTGATAGATATAAATATAATACAAAAAAAAAAGGAAGAAAATTTCTATGTTGAATATAAAATAACAATTATGTAACAATCTCATCAAAACTTTTGCGTCCCATAACTTCTAAGATACTCTTTATCGGTATATTCATCAATTTCGTTTGCCACTTTTCCCTGTGCTTTTATCTCTGATCCTCAGCAAGTGAATCTACAGCAAGTACGTATAAGCTCTTGGAAAAAGGTTGTCAACCGTTAGCATGCGTCATTGCCATGTAATATTCCTTGTAACAGGCGAACAAGTAGCTGTTATTTTCTTTTCGGATACCACTTTTTTTAAGTTGAGAGTTATGTTCACCAGGACCGCATCTATGAGTAACACAAGAGTTATCTTATTTTAACACTTAAATGTGATGCTAAATATAATATTTATTTTACATAAATATTTAATATATCTAATTTACTGCAGTGCCCGCAGATTTTGATGACTTATTTAAATTCAATGTACTAAGTGTACAAAGTAATTTTATATTGATATTTGTTTTTTTTATTTATATAATTTTTTAAATAGTAGATGTGAAGGTTAATCATATTTACTAATAAATTAATATAAGATTAGATAATATTATAAATTATTTCACACTATTATTAGCATATAATATTACACAATATCTATATAATATGAATTTTAAAACTAATTTTCATAATATAATTCCATATTCTTGTGATAAAATGCTTGCGAGAGAAATATATATTCTATATAATATTCTTTATGTGTGTTCATATAATTAATATGTATTATATTATTATAATCAAAATATCATTTCTCTCTTGACAAAACAACTATTCAATCACGTGAAGGGTATCCAACGAGCCTCAGGGAAATTCTCCTGTCAGTGATCCTACGCGTTCCATCACCAACGCTTAAGTTTCATTTCATCTATCATCACTCGCCAACAGATTCCTTCGTGCATGCAAAAATGAAACAGTAGTGTACTTTCTTTTGGGTCAAAATCAGCACTGTATTTGTTATTATCTTCTTTGAAAATCCTTGGTTTGGGTATGGGCCAAGGTCAAAGCTACACCAGCTAAGATATAAAAGAGTTAATCGCCACAATGAACGGAGAAAAAAAACATTAAAAGATATTACTCCATGATATACTGTGTACAAAAGCAACATAACTGTTTCGGGATTTATATGCTCGTAGCAAAAGAATAATGGGGAACGGGGTATGGGAGTGGGTCCAATTGAGATGACACAACTCACAACTACGTGGGTTAGAGTAGGATGGACGCAGGAGCCATGGTGTGGGCCCTGTTGTCAACAACCTATGATTTCATTGAGCCTCTCAAAGTCTCAAGTTCCGCCTATAGAAGACAAAAGATTAGTCGGAGTTACGTGAATTGAAAAAGCATACCGAACGGGAATGGAATATTCTGTGGGCGTCACTTTGTTGTCATCACTCATCACCGAAGAAGAAGGGTTTTGCGTCTTTCGGGACTCGGCTTCGAGAAGAAGATCAGGCGGGGACCCTGAAGTTAAGGGCAGTTGCGGCGGCTCCAACGCCATATTTTGAAAGTAGCAAGCAATCGTGGCGGATTTGAACATAGATGCCTGCGAATTGTTTTTATTCAAACTAGCGACTGAACGTGATTGTCGAGTTATCTTTTTATTAGTGTTAATTCGTGAAAATAAAAAAAATATGGATAAATTAATTCTATAAAATATATGATTTTATATGAAATTATTTAATATTATATTTTACAGAAACTAAAGATTTTTTTATTTTTTATATTCTTTTTATTATACTAAAAAAGGCTGGTTACATGAAAAAAAAAAATAGAGAAGTTGGAGGTAAATGGGATTGTAATTGGTGGACTTGAAAATAAATTTCAATAGAATAAAGAGATACTAAAAGACGATTATCCACCTCAATCCTCTTTACTAATAGTATAGATATATTAGTATATCCGATTTTTTTTTCGATAATTAATAATTGCTGGCCTCTAAAAAACAGTAGAAAATGGGTATTATCAAAATGACTCTACGACTAAAAATCGATAACGAGAATAAAAATAACAAATACCAACTCCAAAACAAAACATAAAAGAAAAAAAAAAAGAGACTCAAGTCTAAAACACAAACATCTGCGTAAAGAAAATAGAACAAGAGCCCTCAAAACACAGCAGCATCCACAAACCATGCCATGCGAAATCCAAAATTGAATAAATTCCAGTTAATTAACTCAAGTTAGACCCATTCACCATAAAGTTAAAATTCGTCTAGGATTAGTTTCTTTTTTGTTCATATAATACTCAAATTGGATGTCAAATAAATAAGTGTTAATTAACCCACTTCAATCAATCAAAAGCTTATAGATGTTGGTTGGAGAAATACTCAAATGCTCCAAGAGCAAGAAAATATATTTGCTTTGTTCCATTTAATATTATTTACTAAACATATTTGATATATTAACTTTATGGGTTATTGTTTCCTCCCATTTTTCCTACATATTGAATGCAATAGTTAATGCGTCATTTACTAAATGAAATAGAACAAATATCATTATCTTGCTATAGAAACACCTAAGAATTTCTCTATTGGTTGTATATACTTTTAAGCAGATATCTACGTTAAGAGTAATTTAGGTGTACAACTTTTTATTCGTAATGTAACAACATTACATCATATGTATGGATATACAAGTAGACAAAATAAAGAGAGTGGGCCAACAAAATTAAAATTTTAAAATAGTAAAGATAAATAATGATACTGTAAGTTTGATGTCATGTATTGCGATACATGAAACACTTTTCCTATTTTAAATATAGCAAATCTAAAATGTTAGGCGCATCTAATTATTAATGTAATGTGGATATATCATAATTTTCTATATATATATATATATATATATATATATATATATATATATATATATGTTATTTATCATAACGTAAGTTATTTTAAGCATTCCAACGCTTGTTCGTCTTAAGCAATGTCTAATGAGATTAAGTAATCCAAATTTATCACCTTAATTACCTCTTTGTAAATGATGTACTATGTGGATGTAATCTTTTTTCATTCATTTGTTTAATATTTTCTCTATTTTATAATAATTAACCGTCAAAAACCAAACAATACACATATTAAGTAAAATAAAAGAAATCTAGGTAAATATAGAAAATCATATAAATTGACAAAACCATTCTTTTATAATCATTATTACTCATCTTAGTAAATGTATTAATTACTTAACTAATACATTTATAATAAGAATATAAATAGGGAAAAAGATTAATATTATCTATATATTATAAATGAATAAATATTTTAAAATAAGATAAAACTAAAAATTGATAATTATTATAAAATGGAAGCTAAGGAGTATTTACTACTATCAAAATAATCACTGTATGGATCGGGTTGACCGTATTTGAGGAGTGAGTTTGTACATTTAGAATTAAAAGACGTTTGTCATCATCCTTGAAGAGGTTCTACGGGCGACTCACGATCACTGGGAACAGAAGCAAAGTGGACAAATTAAAGGGAGAAAAAGACGTTTCCCATTAATGTTGTGATTCTGTAGAGTACCGTATGCATGGCTTTGCAAAATTGTCGTTGTTTGCATTTCGAACCGAACAACGTGAGAGGGTCCACACGCAACAAGAGCTAACCTTAATTAAATTGCCCACATATATAGAGTTTCATTTATATCGCAGTAGCTTGGTGGCATGCCGTGGGGTGCCCCCCCTCCTTCTTTGCACAAATGTCATGTCTTCTCACTTGCAGCAAACAGGTATACAAGCAGACAAGTCTCGAAGATAGCCTTAAGCTTGACGCATTGCCTGCTATATATACCCCTTGTTCCTCTATATATATTCCATTTCAGCAATGGTAAAATCAAATTCAGTCCATATAAAGACAAGATCGAATGGATAATAATCACTTTGTTCCTGGAGCGTTCCCCCCGTCTTGCGAGCGAGGTCAAAGACATTTTATCATAAAATTATTTAAGGAAAATTGGAATAATTCAATTCAGTAGTGGAGTGTAAAAAATTATGTCTCAAATTTTTTTTTTGACGAGAAAATATCACTGTGATACGAGTATTACTTTCAAGAGATTTTAGTTAGTGAAAATTTCTCGTTTATGAACATATTAAAAAAAAAAGGGTGAAGATCAGGCAATTTAAATCTCTACTAATACATAAAAATTCTCCAAAACTAACACTCGAATTCTCAGTCACATGTGCCAAAATATAAAAATAGAGAAAGACAACTTTTCATCGTTTCATATTTATAAACAGAATTTTCCCTATTTTCTTACAAGATTTTTAAATAAAATAATTTTGTAAATATATTACTGTGAAAATGTAATTTTACTATGGAAGAAAAAGTTCTTTGTTCTTTGTGAGGTGTTAAATGGAAATTTTTTCAAACTTTTTTTTTTATTCCTCTATATAGTATATCCCTTCACTAACATGTAAGGGGATACATTTTCGAATAACAACCAAGTGTCTAAGTAGAAGCCTCATTCAATGGCATCTTTTTCATACATATGCTTCACAAAATCGAACCTAAGACCTGTTTGAAAGACGTGGATCCCGTTTATATTCGAACTAATACATTTACTTGCTATCATTTTCCTTTGTGTCAAAGGTGTTAAAAGTGATAAGAAAAAATGAGGAAGGGGTGGAATGTATTTGGATTTATATGAAACGATCGACAGTCTTGTCAATTGATCAGCAATATTGTACAATCAAAATTATTTACAAGAATTGATGTTAGAATTAGATGTTCATGCTGAAAACGATTGGCACAAGTGATAAGAAGCGGTTTGTTCGTATTCTATAAGTACGTGAATTTGAGTTTCTTTGTCATTGTAAGAACTTATTTGATATAAGATCTTGTAAATTCCCTGTAAGCGACCTTCAAGCCTAGCGTCATGCCTAGCCTTAGAGAGATGATTAATATCGAATCCCTCTAAATTTTTTTTATTAAAAAAATTAGATGTTCACAAAATCATTAGCCATGACAGATAGCGAAATTTGCTTAAGTATTTAGAAGTCCAAATATAATGTGATATCATTCCAATTATATTAATTAAAATTTTAATAACAACTCTGATCATTAATATTTCGTCATCAATTGGTTTGTACGTGAGGTCTTAATTGAATGTTGACCATATATATACCCAACCAAAGAAAACAAAATTGAAGCTTTCTTAGCTGGAATGATGAAATTAGCATGTGAGATCGAATCTATAGGCGCAAATAGACGTAAAACCTTTTCGTACCAAGAATTTGAGTCAGTTGAGAGATCATTCGATAATCTATTATATGTTGCCATGGGATTATTATTAACTTTCGTGTTATTCCCTGGATTTCAAAATAATTATACAGTTCGTTGGCAGTTGGCACACCTCTCGACAAGCGCATATTTAACACTGTCCATGACACTCATCAAAAGGCAACGCATGTGCTAATAATTCCCGGGCAATTATGGTTGTTACTAGTCCTACGAATGAACCCGTCACCATGACCTTTTCACTTTTAACTGGCCGCAACTTTGTCACAGGCCCCTTTCAAAATAAATCATTTTCTAAAGCCAATAATATGGAAATGAATTAAACCTTAGCGCTATACGTGGTTCATAGAATGTTTGAACATTTTTAGAAATATGAGATATGGAATAGAAGTTTACTATGATTGGTTGGCAGATAGAAAGATATTTTTTTTAATATTTCATTCTCAGGAATGAAAACAACCTACTTTTTATTCTCATCTTACACTATAGAAATGTTAGATTCCCATAAAAAGAAAATGTGTATGAAAATTTGAAAAGATAAAATTACCTTCACTTTCTGACCTAACTCTCTTATCCCCAATTCTTTTGTGTTGAAAAGTGGTGAATAGAGCATTGTAGGCATGGTAATGGCAATGTCGTGGTGGATGAGCCGTTACCATAAGACACGCCACCGCATCAACCTCACCATCATTTATATTGGGCAACAGAAGCTAAAAACTACAATAACAAACTCTTTCTCGATAGAGGAAACAATTCAAGAAGAAAAATAATATAAAGGAGATAAAATTTAACATGATTCAACCTTAACTGCCTATATCCACGATCCCTATAAAGAGTTCTGAATCTTTCACTATTTACAACTTTTGAACAGTTGAAGTTGCAAACCAACCTTACAAATATTTCATTACATAGATAAATTATAAAAACTACATATATGGATTACTCTCACTTTTGAAGATTACAAAACTCAAATAACTAAAGCCATATTTATAGGTCAAAATACTACCAATACTTCTATTTCTTATTGATGTGGGATTTTGGGTTAAATCCCAACAAATCTTCCCCTTAATTGGGTTAAATCCCAACGATTTGCAGTGCACTGTCATGTCATCTCGTTGCTGCCATTGCTACTAGGCACGAACCAGCATTCCTTTGCCACCGCAAACGCATCTCTATCGTGCACAACCACCACTGCCTCGACCTTTATGCTGTCACCGGGAGAGATTGCGTTTTGAGCAACACCATCTCACGAGCACCTCTCCCCCTCCGTCATTCGCGTTGTTCACTGTGGTGGCTCTTTTTTTCCCGTTGATGCATACCCTTGTAACCTCAACCGTGCCATCGCTCGCTGCCTCGCCATGGTCGCCGTGTTGGAGATTGTGACATGATATTAGGATTATAATGTGTTATCTATATTAAACCGGTTCAATTATCAAACATTACCTGATTCAAGTGTTATATATATTAAACTATGCTAAATAATATGTGATTAAAAATTACTTTTTAGTTCAAATTATTAGGGGTATTTTTGAAAAAATACACAATATTTCCAGGTATATTTTTGTCAACCAAATGTTTAAATAGTTTGTTTCTAGAAATATTATATAAGATTCTTGAAAAATTAACTTACAAACCAAATATAAGAATAGTTCATTCTTGAGAAAGCTACCCATGGGAATAGTATTCCTGGGAATCCTGTTTTCAGGAATGTAAAATCATTCCATGAACCACGCTCCCCCTTCGGAGTAACTTTAGTTTTAGTTTTCAATTTAATTTTTAGTTTCAAAAACTTTATGAATAAAATATTGAAAATTATAAATAAAATTAAAAAAAATTCAGTTTTTTAAATTTTTTAGTATTTTCTTTTATAAAATTTAAAAAACTAAAAAACTAAAAATAAAATCTAAAAATTAAAAATTGAAACCAAATAAACCCTAAATTTCTCCCTTTTGGGTTCCTTTCCAGCATTTTTTGTTTTTTGGGTTCATAAACTGATTGACCCGCACTAGTGCACCACATTATCACCACTAATAACGCGAGAAATTTCTCAACATAGAGCCACAGAGATTGGGTTTTTTTCTTTTTAACGAAACTAGGAGTACTTGGCGACTTCCAGTAATGGAGACATGGTCATAAAGCACTTGGTCGAATGCGGAAGTCGCTAAAACACAATTGCATGCAATGCAGGACACAAAAAACATATAATGCTTTCAAAGTAGAAAAGTTTGGTCTGCAATTGCAAGCATTTTGGCGAGAAATAATGGTAATGCAAGGCATATGGGGTCAGCAAGTGGAAATGTCACTTCGTCCTGTAATAATAGGGGTTTTGTCAACCAGTATATATTTTCTAAATTTTATAGTACTTCTATAATTTTTCAAACAATCAACAAGTTTGAATTTGTTAATCAAGTTCTAATAATAATGACAAAAGTACCAGGGCAGAGTCATTTTTAGAGTGATAAATACTTTCTGTTTAACTAGTGATGTCAAATTTGAGACATAGTCATAGAATAATCGATGTATAGAGAGTTTTACTCCTTATAAGATTTTAAATGCTCTTACAGGATTATATTGCTTAAGATGAAAGAAAATTATGGGACATAAAAAAGTGAAAATAGTAAAATATTGAAAGTAGTGATTGGAAAAGCTATATAAACTATTAAAAGTTGATTTTCAAATTTTAATTTAATAAATATTTTAGGCTTAAATATCTTTTTAATCCCTAAAAATATTAATAAGTTTTGGTTTTGGTCTGAAATTTTTTTTTTGTTTTGGTCCAAATATTTCCTAAAGTGTTTGGTTTTAGTTCTTGAAATTAGTCTATCTCTATTAAATATAGAGCTAGATGATGCAAAAACTATATTATCCAATTCTATATGGTAGCCACTAGTCACATGTGACATGTTACAAACATATATGTCAAAACTTTACTATAAAATAAATGAGTTATTCAGTTAGATAAAATGTATTAATAAATTAGGTATAATATGTTATTGAGTGATAATTTTGACATATAGGATCATGATGTGCCACATATGACTACTGACTTCGCATATATGATTGAATAATGTGGCTTTTTCTTATTTAGCTCGACATTTAAAAAAGATAAATTGATTTTTCAAGGATCAAAACTTACTTATTTTTCAAGAACCAAAAAGACATTTAACTTAATATTTTTTAAAAACTAAAATCAAAACTTGCTCTTTTTTTAGACCAAAATGATATTTAATCCGCTATTTCAAAATTTTCTATAATACTAATATAATTTGTATTTTTATAAATATTCTTAAAATATTTAATTCTCAATTTTCTTTAAATAATTGTCAATTTCAAAAATTTAAGAAGTATAGATTATTCTTTTTTTTTTAACAATACGCTTATTAAATATTATTAACTCACTAATAAAAGAAGAAAAATAATAGAAAAATAATTTAATAAATTAATTTTTACTTCTTGTATCATTAATATTTTTAAAATTTTAATAAATAATTATTTAAGCACGGAGAAACGAGCGGAAAAACCAATAAGATTTCTATTGAGTTGAGCTTTCCCAAAATCTCATTCAGTTCATTGTGCTTTACCGTTTTTATGAGCTGTTCATTGCGTTGTGATTTCCGTCACGTGGTGAATGGCAGAACCACCAACCAACGGCACAAAATAATAATAATAATAATAATCATGACTCCACATACCATACGGAGTGATTTTCTTTCCTTTCTTTCTTTTTTTTTTTTTAATTTGTGGGTGTGGTCTTCCAAGAAGTGCCAATTTCGATAATTTAGATGAAAACTATGGGAGTTGAGTGCACAATAAACATTTAATAAAACGATGAAGGGTAAATTAGAAAAATAATACTAATAATTTATTTATTGATATATGAAAATGAAAAAAATAAATTAAAAATTTATGTACAAATAATTGATAAAATAAACCAGATTTAATAATAAACATGATGTTTAATTCATTAATAAGTTAATTGAAATTATTAATTATTAAAAAATTAGTTTTTATATTATTTTTCAGATGAATTTACCCATAATCAATGAACCAGATGAATTATTTATTAATTAATATTTATGCGTGATTCGATGTGTGGTTTCTAAAAAGAGTAAATCACCAGCAACCCTTCTGAAAAAATAATGATAAAAAAATCACGTACCTCGCTGCACCACATACTTTCCGTATTGCAATTTGCCTATGCCGATTTCAATAAAGCTCCCAAATCTCAAGAAGCTTAAACAGACTGGTTACATTGCTATCATTGCATTCATTCACCAACCTGCTAATGCTCGCATGTTACAAAAATCAGATACATCATTATGCACTACACTACTAAGAGACGAAAACTTTAGTGGCATTACCTTACGTCCCTAATCTTACCCCTTTTTTTTTTCTTATCGTTTCAAACCTAACCAATCGAATTTAGAGGAATCCAGATAGTATTCTATTTTATTATCATTATAATGCCGTACCATTCATTCCAACAAAAGTAATTGAAAGCGATGGCGACGTTCATTGTCAATTCAGTTTCAAGGGCACCGACTATGCATGCCCCGCTAGGCCTAGCTCTCTAATGGCGAAATTCGGACAGAGTTAGATTGGGCATTATCTTGATTTGGTTTCTTTTTTACAATATATAATTTGAGCAGAATCTAATTATTTTATAACATATCGAAACCATAATTCTTTTTCTAGAGTTTAGCAATGGCCTGAAAAATCTTTGAAAGTGACTAACTTTTTATTTATCATTTAATTTATTGGATATATGGGTCATAGTGTATATTAAAATTAGATTGTCCATATGTGTATTTTAGCTTCGGAAAAGATCCTACATTGTTTAAAAGGAGTTCTCAAGTAGCATTTATACATGAATGCACTTAATAATGAGATATTTTATGATATTAAGATGGTATTGCAGACTTGGACTGAAATTACATATACGTGGGTGCAAGCTGACCGGGTAGATCCGAAAATCCTTGGAACTTCCACCGATTTCAATGCAAAACGATTTCATGTAATACTAGCAAAACAACGCAAAACTTGTAAATTATGTTTTTATTTATTTTATAAGTGTAAAAATTTGGATTCTAATATTTTAATATGACATTTTATATTCTGTTATGACTTTTTAACATTTTAATTTGACATTTACATCCATTTTGTGTTTATAATATGGATATTTTCCATCAAATGGATAAAATTAAAACATTTTGAAAACGTTAAGGGCATAAATAGAAAAAAAAATTAGGACTAAATCAAAATTTTGATAAAATATTAATTAGGGACCTCAATAGAGTTTTAACCGAAAAGAAAATATATAGTGATTATCGTAATTAAAAAAAGAAATATCTTTAAAACTGGATCGGATGTCATATCTTGACCAAAAACCTTAATATAATTAGTCATGGTTCCTCCAATATTATATAGTACTCACTTAATCCATTCTTAACCAATGTGCGACTTGACTTCTCATACTTAGAATTTAACTCGAAGACAATGAGTGTAGAGACACAAGAATTTAACATGATTAAGCAAATTACATGTCTACATCCACTTCAAAGAATAAACACTTCTACTATAAAAAGAAAAATAATATAAGATTCCCGTTTTGTTCCCATACCTGGGCTAAAGCCGTTATACACCCTCTCTCATTACAGAGTCTATATCTCTCATTTGTTTTCTCATGCTGTCATGCAATTAGATCATTGATCATATTTATAACCAAGTATCTTAACCTCCAAGAATCCTTGTCAAATCCTAACAAATCTTAAAATTTTTCAGATCATAATAGATTTATCAAATCTTGATTGATCCTTCAAATCTAAATGGATTCTCCTCATTTCCTAATATACTTCAAATATCCAATCAGATTTCACATATTCTATCAGATTAACCATATCCTACCATATTTGTCATATCTTTAATTTAAATATTTCTAAATCTAAGAATACACATCTTAGGGTATAATCTTAGGATACACATCTAAAGAATATATATACATAAATAAAATTAATCTCTATCCAATCAAGATATACATAAACCAACTTTTCCAATAGATCTCAACCTTGGCAAATGTGTCACCACCATGGACACTGTTAAGCCGCCTAGTCACGTACAAAGTGCAAACCATTGGTCTATAATACGTACTAGCTACACACCCTAATCCACCATAAAATATGGCTTCACGTTAATTCAAAAAATTGGCCAATGAACATGTGTAGCCGCACAATTTCTATCATCTTCTCTAGCTTCCCATCCTTGAACTAGGATACCCAAAGCTTCCCTTTCCATTAAATCCTCCACAACAAATCTGCAAGATCTGATCTTGTGCCAAACATATTTGTTGGACTATACCAAGCTCTAATATAATAAGCTCTGGCACCAGTTGTTGGGAAAAGTATCATTTCCCCATGATAACTACTCTTGAATATAGAGAAATAAAATAGGATCATAATTAAATCACAATACTTAATGTAAAAAATGCCACAATTGGAGAAAAACCATGGCCAAAGCCAAATGAAAATAAGAGAATAACACTAAAATTTTTCATAACACATAGACTTCTCTCTCACACACCCCATGGCCCCAGTACACCCCTCTCATGCACCCCATGGCCCTATTACACCCATACTCCCCAAAGTAAGCATAAAAGCTATATCTCATCATACCGGTTCACCCCACACTCAAGACTGCAAGTGTGACATTCGCAGCACAAGTAGCCAACTCCTTGATACAGAAACCAAGCTCAAAAGGAATGATTGTTGTGCTTTGGGGAATAATTGATATCCACTTCTTGGTGGCTGTGCTCAAACAGATTGTCACTATGGAGATGATAGTCATCTCTACACTCATCATCATGTTATAAGGGAGAGTATAATTTTTCTATGAGATGTGATTACGTGTGTTGAGCTCATATGTGGTATGAGATCCAGTAGTGTTCTTGAAGTACTATGAGTAGAGAGGAAAATGTTTTTATTGCCTTTGTTAGCAGGGTGTGCTAAAGTTTTTATAGTTGACTTTGGAATATTACATATATGTACTCCTTTTGTATGATACCTTATTCAGGTCATCATGAACAATTATCTAAAAAAAAAAAAGAGTATAGAAAAAGGAAGAAAATTAGATACAAGTTTAAAGTATTTTTAAATAGTGCAAATTGAAATGAAAAACTTAACTCCATATATGTAGTCTTGGCAACACTTATAATCCTAGATGATATGAAACTTATTCCAAAAAAATTTTCTTTCCTCTTCTATTTCTAGACGACATCAGAATTTTTATAAGATGTTTTATTTCGATCAAAACTAAGAATACTCCAGGCAGGGTCCATCAGTTCCTCCAACCCCACTCTTTTATTACTGGTGTAGTCTTTTTTTGGAGGACTAAAACATCTCCATATAGGAAAATTTCTTCTTGAATCACTAGTTAGTTGTTATTCATAAATGCCTAGAGTAGACCCACTCGCTGACAAATTGGCAGAGCAGACCTTCAACCGAGAAAGTTAATTAATGATACCATGCAAATAGGAGTGTATAAACCAAGTATATTAAAATTACTTTTCGTTTGCCCAAAAAAAAAAGACCAAATAACAACGAGCATCACAGATAACTCAGAAAAGGCCTTAACCTTAACAATGTAATACCACTTATTTATTTATTATTAATCTTTTAAATTATTATATACTGTGTAACAGGTAAGCGCATAAAGTACAAGTCTTACAAGATTCTACAGGTTATCTCTGAATTATACTTACACTTCTTTTTAACTTCTTTATACATAACAGGAAACAGTACAGAGGGCACATGCAACGCAGGAAAGGGCAATCACCCTAAATTTCACAATCCTCCGAAATTCCCATATCACCCCCGACATTCCCAAAATTTTACATGACAGTGCAGGCATTTGGGTTCTCATCACTGAACATCTGGGGTGGGGGGTACCCTGGGTATGTAGGGTATGCAGCAGCAGGATGAGGATGGTAAGGGTAAGGGTAAGGAGAAGGGTAAGGGGAAGGGTAAGGATAAGGGTAAGGGTACACATACAACTCCATCCCATGCCTCGGTGGGTAATAATAATACTCGTTCTTCTTCATCATTTCACCCACCTTTGTCTCTTCTGTTTCTCCCTCTTTCTCTCCTGTTGTTTTGCCCTCGCCTACAGCTTCTTCTTTCTTCTCCTTGTTTTCCTCCACATTTTCGCTCTTCTTTTCTTCTCCTTTATTATCGCCACCTTGTTCTTCGGCTTTCTTCTCTTCCTTCTTATTGGCTTCTCCTTCTTCTGCTTTTGGTTCTTCTGCTGCTTTCTCTTTCTTCTCTTCTGGCTCTTGCTTCACTATCACTGCTTGCCTCCCGGTTCTCTTGTACACGTAATCAACCAGCTTCGCAGGTTCATATGCGCCCTTCACCATCACCATTGAGTTCTTCAGATCCGGTTCCGCTGATTCCACTCCTTCATAATTATAGTCCAAAAAATATATATTAGTAAATCGGTATTGGCAATAATTAAAAAGAAACTATTAATTCCCACGAACGCACGCAAATGAAAGGTCAGAACGATGGGATTCATTATTAATTGATTTGAATGCAATACTAAATCAGATTTTTTTTTTTGGCGTACATACTAAATGAGATTAAAGTCACAAAAATTGATCTTCAATATTTTATTAATTGAATTTAATGCACTGGAGGGAAAGTGGAATGAGAATAATAGTAATCTCTTTCACCTATGTGATTCATTCAGGCCGTAACGGATTCACACCAAAAGAGAAAAAAAAAGAAAAAAAACGATGACACGACAAGTGCAGAAACACACCCTTCATTTTGAGTACGCGTCTCTTGATTTCCTGACAACAAGGTTCGCAATGCATGTGAACTTTCAGAACAACCGTCACAATCTGAGGCTGTAAAAATTAACAATTGATCAGGAAATCAATTCATAGTAATCAATCACGTAAAAAATTAAACTCAAATTAAAAGAATAATTAAAAAAAAAAAAACCTCTTCTTTGCTCTTTTCATCGGGTTTGGGCTTCTCTTCCTCGGGTGGTTTTTTCTCCTCCGGTGGTGGGGGTATCGGGATCGGAGAAAGAAGCTCAACTTTTCTGTGACTCTTCCTCTGCACTCTCTCCAACACCTTCAGCGGATCCGCTTTCTCCCCTTTAACCACCACCTTGTGAGACTTGCTGTCCGTAATTACTTCTTCAACCCCTTCAACTCAAAATTAAAGACCGTGTAAGTAACACAAGACAAAAAACAAAGCAACAATTGTTACTAATAAGAGCAACACAGACAGTGACAAGAACTCACCTGGGAAACCTTTGAGGGAGCGACGAACCTTGCGGGCGCAACCTTCGCAATGCATGAACACTTTGAGCACGATTTCCGGTGGCGGCGGAGGAGGAGTGTCTTCGGCTTTGGATTCCTCTGCTGGCTTGGCTGCTGCTTCTTCTGCTACTGCTGCTTCTGCTGCCTTTTTGGGTTCCTCTGGTTTTTTCTCCTCTGCTTTTGTTTCCTCTGGTTTCTCTCCTTCCTGAATAAATAACAAAGGAAAAAAAAAATGAACATTAAATAATAAATAATTAAAAAAATAATGATTGTGAGGACCTCTCCCATTTGTGTTGCTCTTGTTCTTGTTCTTCTCTGCGGTTCGAGTTATTTGCAGAGACTCTGCCGCTGAGATGAGCTTCGTGGAGGTGGTGCTACTAGTGGCGCTCTAATTTTCGCCCTCGGTTTTTTTGTGTGAAGGTCTTGTTGTTGGAGTCTTATGTTTCTCTCTTTCTCTATTAATAGATGAATGAATTCTATTTTTTGTTGCAAATAAATGCTATTTTATTCTCCTACGTTATTTTCAAAAAATGTAAAACTCGTGTACTTCCGTTTTTTTTTTTTAACTATGAATTTAGTCAATTCATTTATTTATTACACAGTCTTACTCATATAACGATTCAAATAATATAGAAAATACTCAAAAGTATTTAATTAATCGTAGTATAATTGAATTGCTACGATATTAGCTTAGATGAGTCTTCGCTTTTAAAAATAATTTTATTTGATTATTATTTTACGTGTTAGTAATTATTAAGATAAAAATAAATAAATATATATAATAAATTTTGAAATAATTTGTTATACTAAAATATATTGAGACTCTGAGTAAATTTTATTTATATCATTACCAATTTAAATTGTGGAATCGTAATTTTACAAAATATTTTACATAATTATTATAAGAATTAAATTTTTTAATAATGTAAATATAAAAGTAAATAGTAATCTAAATAAATTTGCTCTCATTATATTGCCATAATAATTATGTACTAAAATTAAATTTTATAAAAAAAAACAATTGAGGAGAAATATATTGAATTGAGTTTTTTACTTGAATAGAATTGCTTTCATAAAGAATATTTATAAAAAAAATATAAAGTCTTTAGGAAAAGATGAGCCAAGTGAGGTGTTAAACAATCAACAAACTTATGTCATCAAAATTGAGTTTGTAGTGAGAGGCTTAGGTAGTTTACTATGAGTTTATAGAAGTTTCATTGTCTTTTAAATTAAAAAGAAAAGAAAAAAACCATCAAATTTGACATAAAATTCATTAATTATTCCTACGAAATATTTTTCATGCATGATAAATGATTTTTTTTAATAAATAATAGTCCATGCAGTTATATTAACAATGTAAATGAAAAAAATAACTAGCAATAATGAAACAAGTTATTCAAAGGTAAATTATATTTCAGCTACTAGAAAATAATCTGTGAAAAGTAAAAAAGAAAATTGTGAAACGACTGTATTATTTATAATGCGTTTGGTTTTAAGTGCTCAGTGCTTTCAAAATTAGGTTTTGACTAATATATTGCCTTGAAAAGTTGAACGTTATGCCAATTATTTATGCATAATCTGAAAAAATATCAAGTTTAAAACAATATTTTTATTATTGTTTTCGTTTAATGAAAATTCGTCATATTATGAAATTTTCTTTTTGACTCAAAATTTTATTATTACTTAAATATTATTTAAACAATAAAAATGTGATGAGTTAATTAATTACAAATTGGTGGTCCCTACAAATATTTTTATTTGATTTTAATCTAAACATTTCTAAAATTCATTAATTTTAGTCTTGTCACTAAACTGTTAATATTAAATGCTAAATTGACTCAAAATTCATAGTATCACGTGATGTGGGTTAAAATGGAGAAATTTTATAATTTATGCTTTTTACTCTATCTGCTAGTTTTTTTTATTTTTTTATTGTAAAATATCTATCCATTTCTTATGTCAAGAATCATTAATTTTTTTATATTTACAATACTATCCTTAGTGTAATTAATTGTGTTTGTTTTTCCAAAACATTGTAATAATAAAAATTAATATTTTAATAAGGATAATATGGTCTACTCATACATTATTTTATCATTATCAATATACATTTATTATTTTTTTTATCTATCTATTTTTTTGTTTTTAGACAAATGAAGTGAGAAGAGAGTAAATGTTAGGACAAAAAAAAAAAGGAACCAAAACCGAAAAAATAGTCACCGAATCCGGTGGTGAATATCCTGCAAAAACAAAAAATGCAACATTTATGATCATGCCAAAATTACTTTTGAAACAAGGAAATAGTTATTGTCACACCATAATTAATGGATTATTCTTTAAGTGTTCTAAACTGCCCTTTACTTTTTTTTCCAATTAAATTAATAAAATGTTATTGTTTTATGTCAAACTTTATATTTTTAATATTTTTGTTTATTTTTTTTTATGTAATCTTTTATTTTATGAAAATATTTTAATTTTTTACCCACTTTTCTCATGAAATATACTAAATTTATATTTTCACATAAAGAATATTTTTTGTGTAACAATCAATTTTTTTAATCTTAAACAGTGTTCAAATTGAATTAACTTTTATACTTCTTTAAGTAGGCTAGTATTTTAGTACTTTTCATTTTAATATTTTATAAATATGATATGAAATAAAATATCACTATCAATATAGTAATAAAAATTTTGACATGTAATCGAAAGTATAAAAAATTTGAACTATAATAGCAATAATAAAATATCAATGAAATGAAATAATTCTTAACAATAACTTTGAGATTTGATTTTCACTGTCAATGTAAAAAAAATTGTACTATCATCAAATAATATTTCGTCATTTTATTCAATGAGTTTAATATCTATATTTTTAAAAAACCTTAAATGGTGTAAAAATATATTATCAAATATTAGTATAAAGTTTATTACAAATAGTGTATATAATTTTAAATAGATAACTGAATTATTGTATCATATTACCCTAATTTTTAAGAATAATAATGAAAATAAAACCATAATAAAATTTGAGAGATCGACACTAAAATTATTAATATAATATGTCTTTAATACTAAATTAAATTATGCAAACACAATATGAAAAACTTTGAGTATGTATGTTGCATGTTACAATTTATTTTCACTCTTTTAATTATTTGTTATCTAATATCTACTATCATTGTGATTATATAGATAATTATTACATAATAAAAATATAATACTAAAAAAATGAGGGATCAAAATTCAAACAAAAATTAGAGGAGTTAAAACAAAAATGATCTATTATACTTAAAGAAATTTATTTAAAATAAAAAATTATTTCAATTTGAACACTATTTAAGATTAAAAAATAAATCTATTACAAAAAAGAAAATGTGTGTGAAAATATAAATTTAATATATTTCATGAGAAAAATGAGTAAAACATGAAAATATATTCATAAAATAAATTATAAAATATTATACATACAAAAAATGAACAATAATATTAAGTATGAATTAGACATGAAATAATAACAAATTATTAGTTTAATTGTGAAATAGAATGAAGGGCACTTTGAAACACTTAAACAATAATTCATTAATTATGGTATGGTTATAGATATGAAGATGTGGCAACAGCCACTCCTTCGAAACAAATGTTTTCAAATTAAACATAAATTATGTCAATGTTTTTGAAAAAATTAATTAAGTTCAAAACTATATTAAAAAACAAGCTATAAAAAAGTACATAGCAGTGTACGTCAGTCAAAAAAAAAAAAAATCAAAGCCGCCTACTTGATTTAATTCTTTTTTATTCTGATAAATTTAAGGTGAGATGATATCATGACAGTGCTTTAGTTCAAGGTCGGAAAACCTTTAGACTTTCAATGCATTAATAGAGGACCTTGTATTTATCTCACCTCAAAGGGATGAATATGGGTTTTGAACCTGTGACATGTCAAATCTAAACCCTATCATGCTCCACTCAACCAATTCTTGAGATCACCAACTTTATTTAATTGACCTATAAATATATACAGTTGTATATTAGTATATTACATATGTGTATTAAAAGAAAATAACACACACTAACTAGAATCTAATCTATAGCTGTCCATTTAGGAACTACTCGCTATATTTTTCACGTGAAAGAAAATTTTATTTGCAAATAAGGGTATGTTATGTTTATTTCATATTTTTAAAAAATTATAAAATTTAAGTTTTATATATAATTTTAAGAAAATTTAAAAATTAATTTTTTTTAAATTTATTCTTTTTAGTCTCTAAAAGAAATGAAAATTAATTTTTTAAACTCTTATTATTTTTAAAAAATTATTTAAACATATGACAAGTATTTTTTTGAATAAAAATGATTTTCACCTAAAAAATCCTAAGCAAATTGGCCCTAAGTCTAAAGACACCTGTAAATTAAAAACGATATTATAAATTTAAATTAATAAAAAACAAATACGTTTTATATTATAAGCTAATCATTGATTTTTTTTATTATTATATTCCTCACTCGAGTAATATTGATGTCAAACAATGTTTTAAAAAAAAAAATCAATATGAAAAGTGTTGCAATTTATTTAAATAATATATTACATCTCTTTTCAAAATAAATCTAAACTGAATTTGAAAAACCATACAAAATGTATCCACAAGGAAAAACTAAAATACCGAGACCAAACTGTGTTGATATTATTAACTCACGTTTTGATCGAAATTAAGCTTACAAAATCAAATTTACTCAAGTATCAACGTTATCGATCAAAACACAATTCCTAGTTCTCCCTCGATTTAATGACTGAGGACCATTATATATATATCATCATTCCGTCATGAGATCATAGATCTGAAGGCACTCATTCTATCATCATCCTGAAAATCACCCGACGTGGCCAATAATGAGAGGCACGTGCGACGGAGAAGGTGCATGCTTCGGACACATGGTGCTCCGATGTTACATTACTTTCGTAAGTGGGTTGGCATTCCCTAGGTTGTCTTGGACATTTTCGGGAATCAACTGCTGCGGCCGTGCCTACCTCACTTCTCTTTTTGGTTCATATCCATGGTCAGTAGGGAGTACAGTAAAGAGAGTGAAAACGAAAATATAAAAAATTTATCTCCGCATTTAATTATAAAATATAAGATATAATAATTATCTTCATATTTTATTTATAAATATAAAAATAAAACAATAAATACATAATGCAAGATAAATATACTCCTGTCAGACTGCTGCTGCAACTGCTGCTGCAACCACCAGGCCCTTGCCTGGTTCGGCGACTTGGCCATAATGGTGGGGCTGGTAATTGGCATTAAGAATACATTGAAAAATATTAAATTTTTATTTTTATGCTATTTCCATTTTTTGGAGAATTTCTATCCCAGGGATAACATTTTTTTTTAATCCCTTCTTCCTGTGTTTACTACTAATTAAATTTGTCTCTAATGTTGAGCCAATCTTTACCTCCCTCGTACTCCAAATTCAACAAAAGTACAATCATTACGGGGAAAAAATATACTTTAAAAAAATCAAACGCAAGCAATGGCTTCCTTCACGATTTTTTATTTCATTCACTGAACTGGACCCATGGATTTAGATTCAACCCCCCTTTGTAACGCTTGTATTGTGGAAAAAGAAAAACAAAGGAAATGCCACTGCCAGGGATTATCCTTCCAAAAGCGTTATGGTTTTGCTCTTGTCACTGCGCCTATGCTTATCCACAGTCAGTAATCAAACAAAAACAACAAAAACAATGGTCTTCATCAAGCGCAACAGACTTGATGTGAAAATAAGATATATAGAAAGCAATAATAATTTCACCTTATTATAACTTCAAATTTACGGAGAGAGTTATATTTAAAATTCAACTTACCAAGTTGTATGTCTAAGATCTTATGAGTAGTGATAAGAAAAAGTGACGAATTGAGTACGGAAACAACGTCACCTTACAAGAACAAAGTGTTGGGGAATATCGCGTGATAATGGGGGAAATCATGAGTTGAAAGAAGAGTAAAACAGATTTTTTTTTTTTTTAGTACCATTTGTGCCTTTTGTACATTTGAAATATTATTCGTATATTATTATTCTTTTCTGGTCGAATTCGTATCTTATTATTTTTACTTAGGCTTTGGGTGATGCCCAATCGTGAATTGGAGCCAATGCCGACGGAGATTTGGTTGGATACCGTATAG
The DNA here is from genome assembly GCA_031216105.1 of Dalbergia cultrata. NCBI lineage: Eukaryota > Viridiplantae > Streptophyta > Magnoliopsida > Fabales > Fabaceae > Dalbergia > Dalbergia cultrata. Next base: position 1,087,526 of record CM062349.1, on the reverse strand, counting down.
AACTCCAATGCTGAATGAGTTGATATTCAATTTGATCCTTAAAACTGTATATGTGAGTCGCTTTTATACTAAAAAATTTGAAATCTAATTGATTTTTTTTTCCTTTGTAACTGTGAATCACGTTAGCCTTTGAAAATATATATGAATGATTCTTACTGGTCTGATCGCTTCAACATGCATTATTAAATTAAATTAGTTTGTGAAAATAATAATGTTGAATCAAATTAGTCCAATAGCTTCTTAGGATTTGTTCATCAAGGATTAATTAAAATGTTTTACAATTACAAAGTCAGAGACTAAGTAGTCAAATTTTAAACTTTGATATCAATATGACTCCTCTATATAATTTCAGGAATCAACAAAATGCGCATTAGTTCAAAGACCAAAGGTATATTGAACCAATGAATGCCTAGAGCTATTGTCAAGGCTGTTTCTAATTTAGGTAAAGGTCTCAAATTCGGTCCTAGATATATACCTAAGTGTATTAAAATTCAAGAGATCTTACCGGACTTAAGTAAGATTATCTCTACTATGAGGATACTTCTGTTTTTTTTTCTTCTTAAACAAAACAAGTGATATATTAATTGAAATGGAACATGTGTTCAGCCCTGAATAAGTTAAGGTATTATAAGCAGACGTAATGAGGAGGATCCTACATGGATAATTCAATTACTCTTAAGTTACGTTTGGGAGTTTTAATTTATAAACGGTGAAAGTACTCGAAATTCATAACAATGAATGGAAAAAAAAAAAGGTGATGAGTGACATGGTGAAGTAGAAGAGAGTATGTCATATTCTTATTTAGATGTTTAACAATTTTAATGAGCAAAGGAAAGAGACATAACAATCATTCTCTTCTTGATTTCCCAATCTGAACGATCAAAAATTAAAATGAGGACTTAAAGTGATAAGAGAGGGATGCATTGTACTTGCTAGTCATTCCATTAGGTTATGTTTGCGATTAGAGCTGGGTATATGGATCGCGGTCCGCAGACCAACCCGTTTAAGTCGCAACCTACATGAAAATGGACCAGAAAATTTTTAACCCGCTAACCCGCGGCTAAACGAGCCTGGCCTGCGGGGTCTGCGGATCAGCCCGCCTAACCCACATAAAAATTTGTATGTTATTATTTTGAAAAAAAATAACAGTTGAATTTTAATATTTGCAGTATTTAGTAATTAGTATTGTTATTTGTTTAAAATTTAAATTGAATTTTGTAAAGAAAAATGTGTATATATATTTTTTGAGGTAAAATATATAGTATAAATATAAATATATAATATAGGATACGAAAAAAAGTAAACAAAAATATGGACGAAAAAAAAAGCTGGTTTGCGGACCAATCCGCGGGCTGGCCCACAATTTGGTGTGCGAGCTTCTTACTGGGTTAAAAATATGGACCAGTCCGTGGACTTACAGGCTTAGGCAGACCGGGCCTAAACTAGGCAAAAAGCCAGTCCACTTATCAAGTGGACTAGTTCGATCCGACCCGTTTAAAATTGGTCCGTCACAAACTAGGCTAAATGGACTGGACCGGTCTGTATACCCATCTCTATTTTCAATGGTAGCAATTGAGCAGTGCCAAGAAACATAATGATCAAATTTAACGTGTTTAAATTAAAAGTAATTTTAGAATACAGAATAAAATTACAATGAAAGCCACAGGCTGAAGTATTATTCCCTTACCACTCAAGTACTCCAGTTTTTTGTCCCTTCAAATTGGATGTCAACAAGGGAATGAAATGATTTTTAAGGGAAGCCCTTCTACCTCATGTATCTTTCCATTGTATTCCTTACTTCTCCTTCCCATTCTATTATTCGACATTCGCTTATATTGTATCTAGATCTTCCAATGTATAAGTTAAGTTTTGTTTTAGCAATGATGGGTTTAATTAAAACATTTTGAAAAAATATTTTTGATAAAAAAATTTATGTGAAAAGTAATTTATAAATAAGTTATTTTGGATTTGAATATGTACTAATAGAAGTGCTAATTTTGATCTGTAGTGTTTATTATTAGAAAGCTGTGTAATGCCATTTTTGAAAAGCTTGATATTTCAACTTTTTGAAAAAAATAAAAAAAAATGTTAGTGACCAGTTGTACAATCAGTTTGATGTTAGTGATAAGTTGTACAAAAAAATTATGATGCCAATTTGCTCCTTGACAAATCAATTTTCATTTTATATTAGTTAAAACAATAACTTCTGTGAACGAAATGTTGATTGATGTTTGATATGTCATGTTATGCAATAAAGTGACATATTATCTACTAACCTGCACGAATATATATCATTTTGGTCATTAAAAAAGTTATAAGATATAAATTTGATCCCTAAAAGATTAATTTTAATTTCTCTTGAAAAACCAAGTTGATGTTTTGTAATTCTTTTGAGGATCAATTTCAGATTCATTTAGATAAATAATGTAAAACATCTATATATCACAATATATAATCACATTACATGATATATCATACATCGATTATGGATTTCTATATGAAGGCTAAGGGCCTGTTTGGTTTGCTATTTTCAGTTTTTAGTTTTTCGTTCATAAAAATTGAAAACTAAAAATAGCAAACCAAACGGGCCCTAAGTTTTCGACTAATATGTAATGAAATAAATTTTTTGGCGATTGAATTAATATCTCACAATTCTTAAAAAAAAAAAACCAATTTAAAGTATTACGTTTCTCTCAATAATCCCAATCATCTAGACTTTTATATCTGTCTCTCTCAATGATATATATAATGTACTCTCTCTATCCTTGAATAGTTGTCCAAATTTAAGTGCACATTGAAATTAAAAAAATAATTGAAAAAAATCAAACTTAGATACAATTAAAAGTAATTTACTACATTGCCCTTGTTTCATTTTAATATTCCAACTTTCTCTCTCTTGCTCTACTATATCTCCCTCCTCTTCTAATAGTATTTAATAGGGGTAATATTGAAAAGAAAAAATTAATATTATTAAAATATTTTAAATGGATGGTTATTCCTAAACAAAGAAAATTTTTAAAATAAATAATTATTCAAGGATGAAGGAAGTACCTAATTTTTTTATGTACAAATAACATATTCTACCTTAATTTCTTGGCAGTGAAGTGCCGCGCGAGGCGAGGTGATAATAGTCGAGATTCATTTATTTGTTAAGTACTTTCTCATTTCTTAAATAATTATCTAGTTTTAAATACTCAAGGAATTAAGAAAATAATTGATAAAATATCAGTATTAGTAAAAGTTTGAAATAGTTTATCAAATATCCTATTTTTTAATATGCTAATTTCCTCTTTCTTTCTTCATTAATGAGTTAATAGTATTTAACATGGATATTATTGAAAAGAAATAATTAATACCACTTAAACTTTTGAGATAGACAATTATATATTTCTTGAGAGAGTAAATTTTTAAAATGGACAATTATATTATTCATGGATGAAGAGGGTAATTAGCTAAGAATTACAAATTGTCAAAATCGGTATGTTGACTATGCATAGGTGAGTCGCGATGACCATAGGATCGTGAGCAGGATATCATAGTTGAGCGCCTATAGATGGAGGTATTATGGCTATATATGTCAAAGGCTCAAAGCGTTAAGAGTATGGGTAATGATATTATAGTCTTCGGGTTCACAAAGAACAACACATGACAGCATGTATTAGCGTATCTCTAAGTATTCGGGAGCAGGGGCAAAACCGAGTTGCAGGATTACAATGCATGGGTGGATTCTCAAATACAGATGAAAAAATATCTGTATGCTGCAGATTCGAAATTGACAAATCCTGAGAAGACACTTGGGCACCATGGGGACACACAATCGTCAATATAAAACTTCATTTACAGTTAATTGTATGTTTGAAACGTTGTTAGCATTAAATTGTGGCATCTTAATTATCCTTTTATTCGAATAAAAAAAAAATCAAAGATCTGGACAAGAACTCAGGAAATATCATTTGGGCGTGTTCGAGTATGGTGGTGTTTCAGTTTGTCTCACCGGCGATGGTGGGTCTTTTCATTTCCCCTAACCTCCCACAAGGCCTAAACCCAGGGGACAAGGATGGTGGAGTCTCTTTGCCACGTGCGTAGTTCGAGCATAGCCGCCATTGGCGCTCTTTCATTGTGGCGGTTGATGGTGTTGTTGAGGAGTGGTGGGTGAGTTTAACAGTTTAGGTTCCCTTATTTCTATGTTGTTTTTTCTTTTTCTAATTTCTTATTCTCATTGCTAATTAGATGGAAACTTAATTAAGTTGGGAAGGGAAACCTTACTTCGGTCATAATAGAGGTTGACCAAAGCTTACAATGCTTCGACGTGTAATTGTGTCGTCGGGCCACGCCTATAGACAAAATTTATCCGTGCATGTGACCAAGTACGCAATGCATGTGCTCCAGTACTCTAGTCACTAACCCCAATCAAAACGGGGGGGTACAAGAATCACATGCGGGGTAATTCAGAACTTCGAATCCAACTAACGATCTTCTTGTACCCGTTTCGTCATCACGTAAACAGATGTATTCGTACCTTCTTTTTTCCTTTTTTTGTCAAAGTAATAGTGCATTCGTACTTCTTGAAAACGTTCCTCGACAAAAAGAATCCGATATGAAACAGAAGCTTGCAATTCTATCTCGTCCGAATAACCAATAAATGAATAAACATAAAATACACCAAAAACTTTTATTCGTTACTGGAGGAACATTGATGCATACTTTGAAAAAGAAAACTTGGTATTATTTTCAAACAAGTTTAAATAATTTGCAATTATATGGTATTAAAGTACTACATCAACAAGCAGTAATGTGATGAAGATGGTCTTTATAATAATTTAGTAAGGGTGTGTTTGATATGAGAGTAATAAAAATAGGGTAAAAAATTTTATGAATAAACTTATATATATATATATATATATATATATATATATATATACAGTTTTTATAAAAGTTTTCACTCCTTTTTTACATTTATACCAAACACATCCTGATACTTTTCTTTTTAGTCATTGTTGGTATGGAATTAAGCCTACTATTTTAGTATGGAAAAAACTATATTTTTGTCCTTCAATGTTTAGCAATATTTTGATTTGGTACAATTTTTTTCTTTTAAGTTTGTTTATAACATTTTGATAAAGTTGTAATGCTATTCTGTTTTGTAACCAACAAAAATAATAATAAATGCTATTCTATTTACTAACACTAACAACTTCACTGATAGAAATTGTTGACTCTTTTGGTATATTCGTTTTTCTATCACGTGCATGTTGACTCTATATTAATTTCATCTTAATCTTTTAGAGATATTTTTTTATTTTAATTTGTTTCAAATTCTTTTTAATTTTGTCCATAATTAATATTTTCATAGAGCTTCATTGTTTTAATTTTTTATCAGTATCATAAATTTTACTGATGGAGACTATTAGCTTTGAAATGTTTGTTATCTATCTGAGGATCATCCAAACACAACATAACTGTTAGATAGAATTATTCAAATGAGTCCAGTCTAATCAACCAACCCAAGAAAAATCTGTGGACTGAATTGAAAAAATTAGAATAAAAATTAGAGTTGGTTTGATTCAACCTGACCCAATTTGACTCGGCTTGTGTTAGCCCAGTCTCATTTGAGATAACTCATACCAATAATCCAAATACTATTTATTATTTAAAAAATCAAGAGTGGTTGTTGTCATACCCTTATGTTTATTGACACACCATAATTAATGAGTTATTGTTTAAATATTCTAAAATGTCCTTCACTCTCTTTCACAATTAAATTAATAAAATATTATTATTTTATGCTTAATTCATACTAGATGTTTTTGTCCATTTTTTATTTAATCTTTTATTTTATGAAAGTCTTTTCATGTTTTACTCATTTTTCTCATGAAATATATTAAATTTATATTTTCACATAAAGACCCAAAAAAATTGTAATAAATCATTTTTTAATATTAAATAGTTTTTTTAATTATAATAGTATTTCAGTAATTTTCCATTTTAATTAATATTTTATAAATAAGATATGAAAAATATGACTACCAATGTAGTGATAAAAATTTTGAATTGTAATAATAAAAATGTCACGACCCGACTTGGGAATGTGACAGGCACATGAGGAATCTCATCCCAACGTAAGCCTTATGAGTGATGTGTCTCTCAAAATGCATAATCTATCAAAATATTCATTCTTAGAACATAGATTCATTTAAATCTTTATTCAAATCTTTATCCAGGACCTGATTTCTAAAATAATAAATTTGAAATACTTTAGTATACAAAGCTCTAAAGTCCTTTTAATCAATTTCTGAAAATTTGTTTAATACTTTAAAACTAAATTATTAAGGCATATCTAGTTCATTACACAAATCTTTGATTACATTCCACATTTCAAATCTATACTTAAACTCTAAAAACATATATGGAAATACATGAACTTTAAAAATAACTACAATATCTCCAAATACATGCACAACTTGGATCCTACCTGCACATCTACTGGAGCACTCTACTTTAACATAATCCTACTCAAGGCTTTACTGCAAAGTAAGACTCACCACTGCAAACAATTTCGTCTATTAAATTGGAGTTTAAACCACCTTTGTACCTGCAACTATGAGAAGGAAGGAAGAAGAGTGAGTCAACGAACTCAGTGAGTCAACGAACTCAGTGAGTCAACGAACTCAGTGAGTGAGCTTTCACCCATCACCCACATGGGACAACCAATGAATATAATACAATATATATGCAACAATCTAAACCATTTGATATTTACATACATAGCTAGCCAAGAAAACACTTTTCATTCTATAAATTCAGAACAACCATTTCTAACACATAATCGAACATGAAATCATTTTAATTGAGGGTACAATAGAACTTCGAGAAACAGTATGCTGAACATAATAGATAAATATATAATAATAATAAAACTATAAATTCATAAACTATAAAGTGTTGCTCAATTCTTGGTAAGCAAGAGTTTCTGTTTGTAATCTTAATGGTCCTTAGCGAACCGCGTCCCTAGCAGACTAATCTAGAATAGAATAAAGTTGTCCCTAGCAAGCCTTGGTATACCAAGGTTAACAGAATAACTTCTATTAACTCACAGTCTGTTTCTTTATCTCTATCGTCTAAACTAATTTAACAAAATCCATAATAAAAGGGTGGGTACTTAGTACCTGACGGACATGAGCTCTAGATTCATATAAATCTAACAATTTGACTTTAGCATAACTGTGACTGTGAAAATTATGTCCAAGGGATCACCCGCTGGTAAGTATTCTGATTTCAAGCCCACATAATATGTATCTGGCAGTTGTTATGAGTCATACTGAATTTTGTACCTCTTGGTACCATAAAACTGAAGTTCTAAATTCATATTTTAAGCTAACATATTTTCATAAACTTGATAGCTCTAATATCATAGTTCAAATCACTCGAGTTCATAATCATAAAACTTGGAAAGCCATGTAACATATTCATTCACAAAGCTAAATCAAACTCTATTCAACATTTATTCAATATAACTTAATATTCTAATACATAGTCTAAAATCTAAAATCTTGAAAATATAATGATATCATAAACTCTTAGAAACATACTTGATAAAACAGCAACTTGCTACAATACGTATTTTCTAAATAAATCATTTATCAAACATGTAAAACATTTTTCCATTGCATACAACATAGCGATCATGGTCCCATGGTTTTCTAAAACACATTTCTTTCATGCCATCATTATAAATCATAATTTTTCTACCTCAACATAATCATGTAAAATCATATTCTATACTTTTTCTCATTTCAATTTCATATTTCATAATCATAATGCAAGAACATACTCATAATGATGAAACTAATGCTCTGATATCAAACCCACTCACCTAGAGAGGGAGAATAAGAGACAGCAACACCAAAGGAGCTTTGTGGAGCAATGGGGATGGTACTAACAACTGCCATAGAGCAATCATAAACTCTAGATTAATCTCTAACAACCTTTAGATAGTTCTAATATAATTCTAACAATATTGGGGGAGCACCCCCACTTCACAACAATAGAGAAAAATAGCAACCCATAACATGGGGGAGGGAGAACATGGAAGAAACTAACATAAGCCAACAACAATCACTTACCTTTGATCTTGAAGGAAGAAAATTTGATGTTTGATTGAGTAGAACAGAGTGGAGAAGGGTTTGAAATAGGAGGGTTTTGGTTTTGGGGGTGGCAAGCCCGAGTTTTGGGTTTATGCAGAGGTAGGGGGTTCATTAAGTGAAATGATATCATTTAACATTGTTTTTGTCCCACTAACACTGCTATAGCGGTCTAGCCATTTCCTGTGTGTCCCGCTGATCACTTATGACCGCTATAGCAGTCCTTGGACCATAAACTCATGCACTATGACTGCTATAGCGGTGCTGGTCCAAGACCATAGTGGTGACAGTTCACTTAGTTGCTGCTTTTTTTCTGTGCCATTTTGGTATCTGCGCTGTCTCAGTACTCATTTATTTACATTGACTTTAAAATATAAATGTAAATAAGGAAATACCCCCCATTTGGATTCAAATAAAATATAAAAAAAATATTAAAATCCCAACCAATTGAAATCTAACTTTTGAGTTTTAATTTAATTTCGAGAATCTTCAAGATTTTCTAAACTGGTGCAAAAAACAAAACGTTTAATGGTTTCATAAAATTCATTAAAAATCACTTTTAAACTCATTTTCTTTTAGAGAACAATTATCGAGACTTTTGATCCCCAAAAATGTGGCTCAATCATATAGCTCTCAAAGGAAGTGTAGGATTTGGACTTAGTGAAATTCAAGACCTGGCAACATGAGTGGATCCCGGGGGATCTTGAGGCTGTACGGGAAAATTTACTGACACATGTACCTTAAGTATCACAAAAAAGTATATAAAATTTGAATCATAATAGTACTAATAAAATTTGAATTAAAAGATAGTTATTAAATATAACTTTGAAATTTAATTTTCACTATCAATGTAAAAAAATTGTACTATCATCAAATAATATTTTGCAATATTTTTAAATGAGTTTTATATCTCATGTATTGTTAAAACACCTTAAATGATGTAAAAGTATATTATCAAATATCAATATAAAATATTTATTCTAAATATCATGTATAATTATTCAAACATATAACTAATTTATTGTATTATAGTACCCTAATTTTTAAGAATAAAAATGATAATAAAAACTACAATAAAAATTGAGGGATCAACACTAAAAATGTTAATAGTATAATATCTTTTTGATACAAAATTAAATTCTATAAACACAATATGGAAATCTTTGAATATGTATGTTGTATATTACAATTTATTTTTCAATTTTTCAATTATTTGTTATCTAATATCTAATATAATTACTATTATCTAGATAATTACAACTATTACATAATAAAAATTTTAAAAATTAATTTAATATCTATGTCTACAATGTTATGTTAAATAAATTAATTAAAACTAAATAGAATATATGGCCATATAAAAATAAAAAATAAAACCAATGTTAAAAATTTTGAAATTAAATTAGTTATAATTTAATAAAAATTACATAAAATGCTTATGAAATTTTTTTTCACAAAATAAAAAATACAAAATCACAAATGATCTTATATCAAATGAAGTTTTACTTAACAATATTAATATCAATGAATTTGAATAATATTAAAGTACATATTAAGACAACTAAATAAAAATCTATTTAATAGGGTGTGACAATAGACAATCCTTGAAAAATAGTGGTAAACATTAGCCATTACGGACTTATAAGAAGCTTTGATAATTAACCTGATCGAATACCTTTTTAATCTTTCTTTAATTTACTTTTCATTCCATGTTTGAAAAGCCCACTTCGGCTTCAACGGGTTCAGTTCAAGGCTGCCGCGTGATCATAATTTTGGCCATTAAAATCACTCTGCTCCTCAAATTAATGCAGTGGCAATTAAATAATAAAACGCTAGCTAGATAAGAATTGGTTACGTCCTCAGAAAACGAAACTCCCAATCTCTAACCAATCATGATTCGAGGGACTTAATTCGCGTTAGGTGCATGCAATTTCTCTGCTTTCATTGTAGTGAACACGACCTTTATCATTGCTGTGATGACAAATTAAGACGTTCACGCACCTGTCACATCCTTGCAACAAATGCACTCCACAACTAAAACCTACCACACCCCTTTCTGGGTTCCAAAAGTGACACTACAAAACAAAACGAGAACGACGTTTACCTCTACCCAAGAGATTTTATAATAAAAGCACGATCATACTAATCATGTTTAATTTTGTGCAATTACGTAGTTATAATTACTGCTGACTATTGACTAGTACTTTCTAAACCATCCACGTAACAACGGCAAGTGCATGAAACTTGGGGAGGAACTAGCTAGAAATCATTCTTCCTTTACAGTATTTTCTTTTAATGGATAAATTATTTTTGTCTTTTCTTATTAATTAACTGTATGCTTGGTTTAACTATCTCAATGCAAATGCAGATTAGAATGAAGAAGGTGAACTGTTACTTTTGTCGATTAATAACTAAGTAATCTAAAATTTATCATTTATTATTCGATTTTTAAATAAATTCTTTTCAACATAAAATTAAGTAAACATATATATTATCTCTCAGAAAAATTTCGAATGTTCAAAACTAAAAAAATACGGTATTTTAAATGACTAGAAACATATTTAATCTTAAAAATTATTTATACATTTGTACTTAATAACTAAAATGTTTTAGAGAATTTCATAACATTTCTAAGGTTGATATAATCCAGAAAGTTTCGATCACTTCATTCATCTAATTTTTTTCCTCAAAATTCTTTATTGACGTTTTGAACATAACCTAGGCTCGTCGCTTCATATAAAAGCATGACAAAAGACAAAGTATAAATTGTCAAAAAGGCAGTCAATAAAGAGTGCATTACGTGAATGGTCCACAAGGAATGCATGGATGGAGCAAGGGGAATTAATTATATGGAAGTGACATTGATGGCTCTGATTCATATATCATAAATCGCAAGAACAATATAAGCAAAGCAAGGCAAATAATGTATGTCTAGTGGAGTGCATGCGAGTGCGGCATGACTTTTGATTGGACGTACGAAGTGTTACGAATATGATCAGCATGTAAATGGTTTGTACACTTATATTAAGCATCGGATAATTAAGGTGCAATGTGATTGATCAATATATCTTCCATATTTCTAATCAAAAAGCTTTTCATAATTTCTCAATTATTGATGGATGTAACCCCAAAAGGATTAGGACTAAGAAAAAAAGAATCGATAGTATTTGAGGAACAGTTTCGGAAGGATAAGATTTATCACGTACTAGGTCGTTATTTTTTCTGCAGACACCCATAATCATTATTTCAATATATTTAGTTGGTGGTGGCCAGCACGATATGTTCCTTCAGGCACTTCGGCCAATGAAATCGACTTCCTCAACAAAACAAACTAGAAGGGAAGGTAAGGACATTGTGAGCTAGCTAGCTTTAAAATTCAGTTAATTAGCGAGATGACACTTACACAAATTAAATGAGGTGGGCATTTTTCTGTCATAGAAGTTGAAGGACACCCAACTTAACTAAAATTATCATGGAAGATATAAGCATTAATTATGAAGTTTTATTTAATAAAACACGTTTAATTGTCACTTATTATCATAGATCTTTTTAACAATATTAATAATTTAGGATTAGTTGTTGTGCATATTTTACGTTATGCTGGCGTGGTTGTGTGACAACAATGTAAGCTTTGAATACTATTTGCAATAATTGATTAATTGTGTATGGTCCTAAGGTGTAATATTTTGGATTTATTTTTAATGTAATATTATTTGTGTATAATATTTTTTTACACTAGTATCCAATACACGTTGATATATTATTAAAATTATCTAACTCATATAATAATTTCCAGCCTATTTTTTTTGGCTGAAATTTCTTTCTATATCTACCGAAAAATAATAACAACTGATTTAAAGTGTGACCAATCAATTTTATACTAACAATATATTAAAATTAAACTTTCTAGCCGTGAACAAGGATAGGGCACAATGGGAAGCAAATTATTGTATTTTTAAGGAGAGGATATAAAAAAACGCAAATCCCAGAGAAAATAATTGTTGGGAGAGTCTATTAATTGAGAAAATATTCAGTGGTATAAATAACTAAAACACACAAAAATAATAAACGTTTAAGCTTATAAATATTTTTGGATTTTATAATAACTCTAATATATGTAAGACCTTGTATGAAATATAGGTTTAGTCACTTTTAGCTCTTACTAATAATCAAAGTTTTGAAAATTGGACTGAGCATCAAATTGGATAAGGTAAGAGTTTATAGGTTTAACCAATTTAACCAGAGGTTACGTTCAACATAATATAATCAGTATATAATAAAAATATAAAATGAAGTATATATATGTCATAATATAACTAAAAATTAAATTATTTATCAAAAAAACTAAAAATTACATTAGACATTAACACGACTAGAAAATTAACAAATTATGTATTAAGAATTAACAACCCATCAATAACAACACTTCAGCAACATACAAATAGTCAAATACACAAATAAGTGAATAACCATAAGAAATTAAAAATCCAACAACAACAACATCATCTCAGCAAAAATCCAAAATAGTTCCTTTCCTATCCAAGAACCCTAAACAACCAAACTCATCAATACCTTAGGTAGTGTTTGGATTGGGAGACGGAGACACAAATACAGGGACAGTCTGTCCTGTATGCTGTTTGGTAAGGGGGACGGGGTATGGGAACAGAAAAATTTTCCGTCCCAGAGACAAAAATTTCCTGTATTTCTGTCCCTTCAAACAGTGGGGACAGTGGAGACAGGACACTGGGACACAAATTTCCAATAGTGGTTCGGCCACCGCTGGACCACCACTGGCCGCCGCCGGTCAACGGTGGTCAACGCCCAGGTCAACGATGGTCAACGCCGGTCAATGTCAATCAACGATCGATCAATGTTTGTCCCCGTCTCCACCGCCAAACATGATACAGAGATAGTTTTTTCTATGTCTCAGTCTCTACTGCCTCTGTATTTCTGTCATCGTCCTTCTCGTCTCTCTTACCAAATGCTACCTTAAAGACCTAGAAAGCACAAGCAACACAAATTTTTCAACAATCATTAGCCCGTAAAATTAGAAAAATTAGAAAGCAAAAGCAAAACGCAAAAGAGGCAGAAGGCAGAAGGCAGAAGTAGAAAGCAGAAGCAAAACGCTGAAGTAGGAAGAAGAATGTGCAGAAGCAGAAAGCGGGTAGCACGATAGGCTGGATGGCAGGTGGCGTGACCCGACATTGGACGACGACTCTCAGTCTCCTTTGGGAAACCTAGCTAGGATTCCATATCGAGGCTGTGTTGTGAAGTGAAGCTACAGTTTTTTCATTTCTCTCTCTCTTTTGTTTTTTACCTAAATGATGTTGTTTTGCATCAATTTTTTTTTCCAAAAGAAAAAAAAACTAATGGAGTACATGGACCAACCTGATTTGCTTAATTGGTTTGCCGGTTCCCAAATGATTCCAGGTGGTTAGGAGCGGTTTTCAAGGCTAGTAGCTTTTAGCACCAAGCCGAACTAGACACCAAGTAGGTTCTTGGTTCAACCACTTGGACCGGCTAGTCTGGCTTGCTTTTCGTAACAATGCTAATAATGTTTGCGATTTGTCTCTATTAGTGTGTCTAGATGATAAATCATGGAAAGGAAAGCAAAGAGAATAATAGAGAAAGAACTTCTACCGTAATTATTTAGAAGTTGAATAATAAATTATTAAGAAGGGAAGAGAACTCCTAAACATAATTCCCCTTTGTACCTCGTCAAAAATAAATTATATTTTCCCCAAAAATTAGTTGAAACGAGGGAAATTGAAATTTTGGAAAGTTAATACTTGCTAATTTTAAATGTTCTATTTCGTTCTTTTATAATGTGACTTCGCTTCCAAAAACAACTAACGAAATTTAGTTTTGTTCCCTTATTAATCTTTCAAACAAGCAAAAAGGTAGTCATGTTTATTTGATTTCCTTATCTTTATTACTGCATGTAAATAAAGTAGTATAATTTTTTTTCAATATATAGTTTAGATAAATTAGTACATATCTAGCAATTTAATACCATAGCAACCACGAGGTTGAGATGAGGTGATAAGGTTTCTTTCATTCCTTAAGCAGTGTGTCGAGAGTTTGATTCTCGTCTTGTAGCTTTAAAAACCATGCCAAACATCTATCCCTTAAATGAGCCTATACTATGTGAGAGGATTTATCACTAGATCTGGCAATGACCATCAAGAGAAGACCCAAAAGTTTAATATTGCAGTTATGCGTTTAAGCGTTTTAGATGGTTAATGTAGAGAAGCTAACTAGGAATGCTCAGAACCAAATAGAAATAGGCAACAAAAATGCAAGATGTTTTAACTTCACTTTTTTCTTATTTCTTTTCATTTCCCCCCATTTAATCCTATTGATTCATTTGTGATGAATTCATAAAAGTTCTTATCTTTATATACATGAAATAGCCCAGCTCTATTCTATTTAGGGGATGAACTTTCTATAAGGTATCAGGCCCTAAGATCTGAGAGAAAGAATACTAAGAGCGAAAAAGAAAAATTGAGCAAAAAGACTTCTATGTTATTCCTTTGCTTTGAATCAATGATCGAATATTATAAGAGGTAACATATATATACAAAGGATTAGTTTAGCATAATAAGTTGTCACTAATCTAATCATCACACATGTGAATACCTAACTGTAGCAGACCTGTAACAAACTTTATCACTTAGAGCTAATAGTATTGGATTAGTTATATGACAAACTAAAATGAGCTCTAAGTACTCTTCATCTATCATCCCCCTACAAACTCATGGGTGGGGCAGGCAGCACCTTGAGTTTGGTTCTAATCTTGTCAAACAAAGTAGTAGATAGGGGTTTAGTTCAAGTGTCAACTATTCGATCTGCGTGGGAGGAACATGGTAAGCAAAGACTTGATTCCGAACCAAGTTTATCCCTTATAAAGAATGTTTGGTTCTATTGTGAAAAGGGGGATTGGCTGCTTAGTGCACAACATTGAGATTCTCATAGAAGACTATTGGAGACCTTGTGGTTAGAATTTGAAGCTTTTTCAGGAGAGTTTGTATTCAAGTTTGTTTAGTAATGGTGGCAGATCCCTTTAACAGATTTCTAGTACACATCAAAAGGGTTATGCATAAATTGGCTAGCTTTATTGACAGCAAATGAGATGACAGGCCTAGTTTATGGTGGCATACTGCAAACCTCTAACCATTGTTCTACAAAGAGAAAGATCTTGAAATAGCATGAGTTGAGAGTTTAAGTCCAGTGACCATGGGGGAAGCATTGGTTTTGCAGCTGCCATACAACCCTAGGTAAAAAGACCTTTGATGTATTTGGTTCAGGTGAGCTAAATTACACTAGAAGGAAGATACGACGACTTGAATTCCAAGAAAGAAATTTGTTTCAACCAGATCATTGAAGGCAAAATTTATATTTAGCTATAAGATGAGCTAAGAAATTTCTTGAGTATCAGAACCAATGATCAAAACATCATCAACATACACAAGTATGTATGTGGGTGAAGTTGATGAAAATCTAATAAATTGTGATGCATTTGATTTAGCATGATGAAAACCAAATTGAAGGAGAGTTGAAATGGGTTTAAAGAACTAAGTCATTGGAGCTATTTGAGGCCATAAAGTTCCTTAGCTAACTTGCAAACATGACTAGAAGGAGACTACTCAAACCCTTTACGTTGAACCATGAAGACATCTTCCTAAAGTTCCCTGTTTAAGAATGCATTATTGAAGTCAAATTGCCTGATTTTCCAACCCTTTGTGAGAGTAAGGGAGAGCACCAATATGACAGTGGAGGGCTTTATGACTAAGCTGAAAATTTCTGTAAAATCTAATCTTTCTCTTTGATGAAAATCATTTGCCATAAGTCTTACTTTGTATTTTTGAATTGAACCATCTAAATGTCTTTTCACTCTAAAAACCCATTTGTAGCCTATGGGTTTGACATTAGTAAAGGAAGAGACTAGGGACCAAGTATAGTTTGCTTGTAAGGCTTGAAATTCTTCTTTCATGGCTTTCAACCAATGAGAAGAAGTGAGGGCTTGACTTATAGATCTTGATTCAATTTGTGTGAGATCAAGGTAAGTGTTAAGTACAACAGCTAGATAGGACTTGGGCTTGGTTATCCCTGACTTTGCATTAGTCTGCATGGTGTGTTGATTGACAGGATAGATATGAGCAGACATAAGGAAATCAGAGCCAGGGATTTCTATGGAACCATGAGTAGACCCAATAGGAATTGAGATGCCTATTTCAACAACAATAGGTACAACATCAGCAATAGATTCAGGTGTTGATGTTGTTGTAGCATAAACAATAGGTGCTACATGATTAGCAACAAGTGCAATAAAGGTTGTTGTTGCTACAATTGTATGAGGCAAACTAGAAGCAGGACAAATAGAAGCATTAGGAGTATTTGCAAATTGCATATGCAATGGTACTTTGCCTTTAGTATAAGGGAAATACAGCATAAGGATGAATGTATAGTAGAAAGAAGATTTAATTTATTTTTAGGTGTGTTAAACAGTTCTGGGTAACGAAATAGCCCTTCATCAAAAATGAATTTTCTAACTTGTGCACTTTACCTGAAGGTGACAATCACTTTTAGCCTTTGTGATTTGTTGAGTAGCCAATAAAGACACATAAATTGGATTTGAAATCTAAGATGAGGATAGCAAGAACAACCAAAGACTCTAAAGTGTGTATGTTTAGGTGGTTTATGAAAAAGAAGTTCAAAAGGTGATACATATTTGATATTAGGTGAAGGAAATCTATTGATTAGATATGTGGTAGTCCTAGAATTTTAATGGGATAGAGGCAATGGCTTGAAGATACAAATCTATTTCAACTACATGTCTGTGTTTGCGTTTAGCACAACTATTTTGTTGGTGTGTCTAGGGAAAAATAAATCTAGGGTGAATTTCATGCTTAATAAGAAAGGATGTAATAAAGGCATTTGATAAGTATTCACCCCCATTATCAAGTTGAATAGCCCTAATCTTGCAACTATCTTAATTTTCCATGAATGTCTTGTATTGGACAAAGGCTTGAAATACTTGTGACTCGTTAATCGAAAAATAAGTGCAAGTATATCTAATACATCATCAATAAAGGAAACATAGTATCTAAAACCAGATTATGATGTTGTTGGTGCCGAACTCTATACATCAGAGAACACAAGAGATCTAAAGGATTATCATACTTGTGATTAGGAGAAAGAATGGGGTTGTTGGTGAGATTTACCTATGCAACAAGCTTCACATACAAACTCAGAAAAAGGTTTTTAATTGGAATTCAAAGACAAAAAATTGCATGATTCAAGACATTGAGTGCAGGGTGTCCTAATCGCCTATGCCATAGCAATGTATTCACAAAACAATTACAATTTGAAAGAAAAGTAGAAATAGTATCTTTAGGTACATGAGTATTTTGAGACTTGTATAAGCCATTCCCAAGAATGCTTCGAATGAGCATTTCCCTAGTTACCGGTGATTCAACAAAGTAATCAGTAGGCCAAAACTCAAAGAATGCATGATTGTCCCTTGCAAACTTGGACACAAAAATGAGATTTTTGGATATTTGAGGAACATGAAACAATTTATCCAGTTCAAGCAATTTATTGGTGGAAGAAGAATGCAATGCAAAAGTGACCATACCAGAATAATTTCCAATTTGCACATGCTCTCTAAGCTAGTAAGGAGATTTCTATGATGAAAAGTTAGATGGTGAGAGGCGCTAGAGTCTAGGTACCAAGAAGAATCAGTATCTAAAGGTGTGGTTGTTGAAGAAGCTCGAGAGTTATGGAAGGAAGCTAGTGGAGAAGTAGGGGAGGGTGCTTTGCTGCGATTAGGGTTTTGAAATCCTTTATCAAATTGATGAAAGCACTGCCATACTAGATGCCCAATTTTGCCAAATAATTGGCATTGTGGTTGATTTGCATTCTGCCAGTAAGATCTTCCTCCTCTATTTAACCTTCCACGTCCTCTTCTTGCAAAGGAACCGCCTCTATTAAAGCAATGACTAGTACCCAAATCTTGGAGATTCATTTGTGCCATATGAGCTTGCACAATATTTTGATCTAGTTTTTTGAATCTCTCAATAAGATCTTCTTGTGCCATTAATAAAGCTTCTAATTCTTCAATTGGGAAAATAATCTGATCTAGACAGAACATTTGTAATCATTGAGCTATAATCTTCATTGAGGCCATCAAGGATTGCCTCTATATGTTCTTCAGTTGAAAGTGGTGAACCTACTAATGCTAAGGAGTGTACAAGCTTTTTGATTTTGAGTAGATAATCTGTGGCACTATCAGCTTGCTTCTTGATAGCTTTGAGTTGCAATTTTAGTTGCTTTACTCTAGCTCTAGTCTTGGATAGAAAGTAAGTTTCAACTTTGCTCCAAACTTAGGAGGCATAGTCGTGTCCTACCATTTGATTGTCAAAGGCAATCTCCATGGAAGCTAGAAGCCAAGCTACCAAGGGATTGTCTTGTTGTTCCCATTCCATGTACTTAGAGTCTCAATCTTACGCTATAATTGGGAGTTTCATTCACAAAAGGTGGAAGAGAATGATCATTAATGGAGTAGAGAATATATATGAGGAGTAGAGTGTATGCTAAAGGACCACTTTATTGTTTGTGAGTTTATAATTTAAGTAAGCGGAATGGAATGGTATATAAATTTATTTTTCATTTTTACCCTTTATTTTATAGTTTTTTTTCATATAAGAAATTGAAAAAATAGTAAAACAAGAAAATCACCCAAAAGAACCTTCCTTCTCGTCAGTGTCCCCTCGATTTGGAGGGTCTCTAAAATCATTGTGCAAGAGGACTCGAAGACCCTCCTCATCCATGCCACACCCTCCCTCAAAACCATTCCCAAACATTGACCTCCCTGACTCATACCTACCCCTTCTTTTAATTCCTTTCTCCTGTATTGTCCCAATCAGAGCCTTAGAGTCTTTATCTTCTCATGTGGCATATCTGCTTCTAGTCAAGACGACTTTTGAGCTCGTTGCCCTTGATTGTGAATATCACTTGATGTCTCCATATAACAAAATTATCCTTATCAAGCCATGTGGCAAGAGGATTGGAGAATGTTTTCGGTGCAAAGGAAGCTAATACAGCAACCATTGTTGGAATAATTAATAATTGAAAATAATTTTACAGAACTTGTAACAAATATAGAAATAAATCATTCCCATACAATTATTCCCAAAAATAGATCAGTATACATTGAGATAAACACTCCCTTAAATTAGTTGAATTAAAACCAGATCACTTATTACTTTAAAAACTTTCAAACACAATAATATTTGAAAATTTTCGACAGTTTTGAGTTTTGAGTCCAATGTATTCTTTCTTGCCTTTTTGGTCTTATATGTAGTTTTTGTCTTTGTGTGAGACCAATTTTGAATGACGCTGCCTTGCTTTGGGCCAGAAAAGATATTCGTTTTTTTAGGTCAGGAATGCTAAGAAATACTCGTCGAGGGAATATTTAATAGCAACTGGATTGGGCTAAGGATTCCCATGCTATGACATCACCTACAATGACTTGCTCCTTTGTGGGCCTCCAGGCTATTGGCCTGCTTCCCTTTTTTTTTTTATCGATAAAATCAGCTTTTCAAAGCAGAAAATACTCCTAACAAAACCGACCCAAAAAAAAAAAAATTTTGACACCTTGATCATCATTTTATAATTTATAGTAAACATGAATAAAGTCATATTTTAGTGTAATTTTTAACGATAAGTTAATTAACTTCATTGATGCTGTATTTAAGATATTTTTAATTTTCTATATTGAATTTAGAATTTTTCAATTTTTGTATGATTTTTTGGTGACAGAACGCACCTACTCGTTTACGGTTGATTTGGCTGACTTTTGAAGGACTAGCCTCTATCCTAGATTGATGCATTTTTCTATATGCATAGGAATATAGTACCTTCGTACAAAAAAACAATAATAATAACATAGGAGTTTCTTCTTTTTCTTTTTAGAGTGCAATTCTTTCAGAGTACAAATAAAAATGTCAAGGTGTATTCTAGAAATGAAGACAAAATACCTAAGATCTAATTGTACATGATTTTGAAAGTGAATGTTTAAGTACTTTTATGTTTTTTGGCTAATGACTATTTAAGTAGTTCGAATCACTTTACGAAAACAAGCTAGCTAATTAAGATTCCAAGCAGAAGTGGCGCATTCAGCCACATTTTGCAAATATTATGGTTAAATACAATTTTATTTTTGTATAAGGTTAAATACATTTAAAATGTGTGATAAAGCAAATGTGCATTTAAAATTATAGCTAAATGCTAAGTGCATGTAACAAGTGATTGAGCCCACTGTCTAATAGTTGTTGTTATCTTCTATACTTTTGAATGAGAAGTCTTATAGTTGATTCCCACATTTTTCCTTCTTCAACTCTCAGGGAAAATTCTTAGATTTAATTTCTCTATTAAAAAAATAATTGCATGACATAAGGTGCAGGGTCAAAATTGATCAAAATCAAAAGTAACTAGTTTTTTTCCATTCAATTATTTAAGAGTTGTGTTATTTGTACTTATGGAGTATGGAACATATCCATATGAATACAAATAATATAGCAAATGTGTATTTAAAATTATAGCTAAATGCTAAGTGCATGACATATGTGATTGAGCCCATTATTTAATAGTTGTTGCTGTCTTCTATACTTTTTGAATGAGATGTCTTATAGTTGATCCCCACATTTTCCCTTCTTCAACTCCTAGGAAAAATTCTTAACTTTAATTTCTCTATTAAAAAAAAATTGCACGACACAAGGTGTAGGGCCAAAACTGCCCAAAATTAAAAGCAACTAGTTTTTTCCATTCAATTCTTCAAGAGTTGTGTTATTTGTACTTATGGAGTGTGAAACATCTCACACATCTTATGAATACAAAATAATGTTTTTCATTCTTCAAATATATTGAGGCGCGAGATCTGCATATAAGGTGTCCGTTTAATCATGTCTCTTTTTGTTCCAGATCTCTTCTCAATAGCACATGAAAAACGTTCACCAGAACATCTTAGATTAATCATAATTTGCCTATTTAACATTTCGGTACAATAACTTCATGGCGACTTAATAGTGGACTCGGCGTGAACAATTATCGGCAACTGGTTGTAGGTGATCATTAATTATTGGTAAAAGTCAAATGACTTACTTCGCGTAAATGCATGCACCACATATGATTCATGAGTATAATCTATTATCTATCTGTCGTGTATCCCATGTAACAATTTTTTGTTTTTGTTTTTTGTGGGGGATGTCGTGTATCCCATGTTAGACATTGTATACAACACACGTGTAGCACAAAACAATTTTGTTTTTTCTTTCCTTTCCATGAGTGTTTCGACGGTAAATTCGCCGATAAAATCCACCCCTTTTCTAGTAGTGACATCTTAGCATATGCCAAAACAGTGGGATGTTTGAAAATGAAACGGAGAATGAGATTGAACGCTGGAATCTTGCATCCTTTATGTTTTAAAAAAAAAAAAGTGGTGTTTTTCTGTACAACGGTACAACCTAAAGGCTAAAATTATGGTTTAAAATAATTAATTGTTTTAAATTATTTTACATGGTAAATTAAGTAATGTTATTTGTAAATTTAAAACTTACGTCACGGAAAAAGAGAGATGCAAAGCCTTAATCCCTCACTATTAAAGTTACTTTTTATAGTATCCACCAAAAATGTATAATATCAATATAATTTAACTTTTGTGCATTATTGTATACAAAAAGTTTACACTATAGACATCCAATTATTTATTGTAATATTAATCAGTAATATTGTTTGACTTAATCATTTACTATCTTAAAAATAAAAATATATTATTAGATGTTAATATAAAATTATTTTATGGTAATTATAAATAATATTGTCCTTGTAAATTAAATTACAAATTTGTCAATTTTTCCCCATATGTGTTTGCTTTACAATAATGCGGCTTATCTTAATTACGTCGATATGACTATGCTATTTTTGCACCAAGGGAGTTAATGGACCAATTAAAAAAACAAAAATGTTAATTGAATCAAAAGAAAAGGGGAAAAAAAACATAAAAAACAAGGGTTGTATCCATGGAACAATATCCAGTGGGAATTGTTCCTGACTCAAGCATGAATTTAATTTTCATACTATCCAACTTCTTCCTTGTTCTAAGTTGGAGGTATCATTGCAATACATAAATAACCCCACAATTCTCTAATTGTTAGAAATATGCAGCACTAAAAATTTATTATTAATGATATGATAGGTTAGAGGATAAAAATGAGATAAATTTTTCATATTTAAGTTTCATGTACAGATTTTACACATGAAATTCAATCATAGAAATTTACCCTTATTTTTACCCTACAACCATACATAGCCTAAGTGTGTACTTAGTTGAGGGGGTAAAATGGTTATGAAACTTGAAGTAGAACATGACATAGCTTTTGGGGAGCCAAATTGTTCCCATTGTTTTCACAATCTTGCCTTTTGATTGTAAATCTGGTTAAATGCATTTCACCTCATATACTTTAAGTCATATGCATTTAGACCCCGACGTTTCAAAACATGCAAAACAACATCCTATACTTTTTAAACTATGTAAAAAAGCCCTTCCGTTAACTTAATATCCAATCTTATTGTTAAGGGGTCATGTGCAAGTCACGTGACACATTTTATTGACAAAATACCCTTTTCCTTTTAATGAAATTCCCTTACCCTAACTCTAAACCCTCCCCCCGACTGAAACAGAAACCATCAATAAAATCATTTTAGTCTAACACAAAAAGAAACCCAATAGAAAAAGAAAAAAATGAAAAATAAATCAAAATAAAAAGGAAACATGTGCTTCACATAAGAAATGGTGGTGTAGTGCAAGGCAGATGCAAGTTTGCGACAGCATGATCACTGTGTCGAGGCTAGCAAAGGCGCTTGTTGACTAACGACACAATGTCACTTTAGCAGAGATGGTGGTGAAAGCGGGTGCAAGAGGTAGTAAACCGCTATGGTTTGCGGTTCTTGGAGCAGGCTGTGGCGTCATCAATTGAAGGAGAATGGCGTCGATGCATGGCTATTCTGGCAGAGGTGGAGACAAGATGCAGTGGTTGCTGGTGCTTTGTTGATGCTTGTTCATCCCTTTTTGTTTGAGTTTGATTGAGAGGTTTTGCTTGTTTGTTTTAGGTTTTTTTTTTAATTCTCTTTTTAGCAAACGCTTTTGTGTAGATGAATTTGGGTTTGGCTTTTAGTTTTGTTTTGGTTCTATTTAGGGCTATTTGGACTAGTATTGACATTTGTTTGATGATGATGAGTGAGTTATGGTTGTGTTTGATTTACATTATAACAGAAGATGAATTTATGTTTTGAAGGGTGTTTGCTAGGATCTAGGGCTTTGTTTGTGGTATGGGATTGAAGGTATTTGGGACAAAGATGACGATGATTAGTTGGGCGAAGGATGACTATGCTGGTTGGGTTTGGCTTTTGGTTCTATTTTCATTTTTCTTTCCTTTTTTATTTGAGCCAGGGGAAGGGAACAGTGAAGGGGAGAATTTAAGATTAGGGTAGGGGAATTTCATTAAAAAGGAAAGGGATTTTTTGTCAATAAAATGTGCTACGTGACTTGCATATAACCACTTAATATGGGATTGGATACCAAGTTAGTGGAAGGGCTTTTCTACACAGTTTGAAAAGTATAGGGTGTCAAATTACATGTTTTAAAAAATTAGAGTTTAAATTGCATATGACCTAAAGTATAAAGAGAAAAAATATATTTAACCCTTGTAAATTTGTAACTGACCTCAAAAAAGACTAAAAATGGAGGAAGACACGTGAATAATAAGGTGCAGGGAAAAAAAATTTCAACATCCAACATATTGAATATCTTAAAGACACACAACCCACCGCCCTTAAATTTCTTGTAGGTCATACTTAAGATAAAAGTGTCTTTTTTTTTTTATCAGTGGATTGAGTGGGTGTCTATAGACACCTCACTTTGGATGTTGAAATAACATAACTACTCATAGAGGCTTCTAAAATATATAGCTCTGCATAAGTTAAGAACCATCATGAACCTTATATTCTAATGAGATACAACTAAAGGTATATCAATATAAGGACAAATTAATTACGCTGTCCTCTTCTAATGTTTGGTGAAACTTATTATACCTCTTATTTATTTGTAAAATTTCTCTTGAAAGTCTATAAGTTTGTGAAATTATTATACCGACTACCTCCCTTGAGTTTATAAAATCATTACATTACCCTCCCTTCCATTGCACAATATGAACAGTGTATGTATCCATAGAAGGTTAGTATCACCCAAATAAATAGAGGAGTCAAGATGAATTTTACTAAAACTCAATGGAAGTTAGTATAATTTGCTCATATACTAATAACTAATGATGCAATATAGTAATTATAAAATTTATTTTTATGATGTGAAATTAAACAAAATATACTGTGTGATGGTGATGAAAACAAATTAAAATGTTTTGGTAAGGGTTAATTTTGTTATACTGATAGTATAAAAAAATATTATATTGTCATTTAATTATGTTTTACCATATTAGTAAATATAAATGACTTTCATATGTACTACTATTTAAAAAGTCATACAAATTGAAGATTTAGATTGAATAACATTATAAAAAAAAATTTACATCACCAATACATTAAAATTAAACTCTTTAGAAAATATTTTAAAATCACACATAATATACATTTAACAATTTTTACCAATATAATTGATTTTAGGGATTTTAATCTTTGGGTTAGTACGAAGGACATGACTTATTCTTAACAATAACTAACTATAAAAGTTATTGGTATCCTTGTACATTTAATCACACTTATGAGCCTAGTTAACACAAAAGAATTACTACAGGGTGATTGCTTACCTACATTTCTTGGTCAATGTAG
This sequence comes from Dalbergia cultrata, assembly GCA_031216105.1. Classification (NCBI taxonomy): domain Eukaryota; kingdom Viridiplantae; phylum Streptophyta; class Magnoliopsida; order Fabales; family Fabaceae; genus Dalbergia; species Dalbergia cultrata. The sequence continues at coordinate 1,062,480 of CM062349.1, read as the reverse complement.
TTCATGCAGTTGCCATCATCAACTAATAAAAAATCAACACTTGGATGGTGGTCTAATTCATTTTAAAATGAAAAATATATATTAAATTATTAACTTATCCTTTCTCCACTCACCTATCCTTAACAACTCCTCCTCCTTCCTCTCGTCGTGTCTCTCTCAATCTTCTCCTCTCCATAAACAAAAACTTCCTCTCTGTTCCTGTTATGTCCAAAAAAACACAATGAAAATTAATAAAAATGAAAACTTAGATCTCAGATAAATAAAAGAAAGAAAAACTCGACATTCTAACCATTATTGCCATTGCTAAAGCTGTAACCCGTTGGCATTCTACAACCCCATTTTTTCTCAACCCTCTAACTAGATCTAGGAGGACCTTCATGCATGGTGAAAATGAGGCCAAGCCAAAGGGACTTGGACTCATACACCATTGAAGGCACCAACACGATAGTAAAAGGTAAGAACAATAATGAAAAATCTTCAACCAGAGTTTTTAAAACCGGCTCGGATTGGCCGGTTAACCAAATAAACCGGTAAACTAGTTTGTTAGCAAGTCAGAACCAAAGGAAAGATCGGACAAACATTTAAACCGGTATGACCTGGCTAAACCCGGCCGGTTTCTTCAAAAACCGGCAACCAGACGAATTTAATCAAACCGGGCGGGTCAAAAATTTTAACTTCACAAAAACTTTTGAACATTAGTTTTCCTCGGCCCAATAACAAATAAGTTAAGGCCCATTTGCCAAAATGAATTTGGCTTAATCCCATCTGTACTGTCCGCTCACAATTCTCTCTATTTATATATACAATCACTTGCTTCCAGCTTTGCTTCCCATGATGTGGGACTTCACTTCCACCTTCACCTTCCTATGTCAACGAGAGTATTAGGGAAAGGGAGCGGTCAATAACTAGGCATAAGCTGATTGATCTTGCCTTCGTCGAGTGCCATCTTTCGCTTTGTGACTTTCAACCATATGCACATCCCCGTGAAGCTTAACACCAAGCTCACAAGCCCACTTCCAAGCCCAATCCCAACAATTGCCAAGACCAAAACCCCCTTACTCTTGAGAGGCAGTAGGTTGCCGCTCCTGTTGGCCAGCAAGGTCAGGATGGGCCTGGAGAGGTGGTTATTGGAGACATAGAAGGTGGAGAGATGGACCAGCAGGTCCACTTGCTGGGGGATGGGCCCAATGAGGAGGTTGTCATGGAGGTCGATGATGTTGAGGTGCACACAAAGTGAGCTGAGGGGGGATCTCTCCTTCGAGGTGGTTAAAGGAGGGGTTGAGGACAACGAGATTGATGAGGGACTAGAGGAGAGGTCTCAGGCTTGGATGCTGGTGCAATTGGCGAGGAAAGGGGAGATTGTTTCTATTAAGGAGTGAGGCACTCTAAGTCATTCTCTTATATATGCAATTCCTGAGTTGCTTGGTGGTGATTGGGAGGTGTCGACAAAGCATATTGGTAATGGTGTAATTTCATTTTGGGCTGTGGCCCCTTTTTTCATTAAAATAAAATATTATATAAATATTCACTAATATAAGTTATATATGTGTGTGTGTCGTATGCATCAATATAAATATTTGTTATATTTTATATTATATATGCATCAATAAGTTATGTAATGGGCTTTTGGATTTTATAATTTTTATATTTATTTAATTATATCCGGTTTAACCGGTTCAACCAATGTAGTTTAACCGGTTCAACCAGTGACTCATTGGTTGAACCAATGACCCATTGATTTGGTGCCTTAGCCGAGTCGAGTTTTAAAACTATGGTTTCAACTACCCATTGTGTAAACTATCAAAATCATTTCTTTTGGGTATTAAACTCAATGGAACGGTAAAATATCATATACATCATTCCTTGATTGCTGAAAGTCGTTGCCTTTCTTTGTGTTTTCTTTTTCTATTTTGTTTGTGTTTTTTAATTTTGTCTTTTTTTAATGCTTTTTGTGCAAGAACAAGTGAGGGTGGTGTGACGTGTGAGCTGGTACTACACAATTGAAGAGTCCAATGATGGAAAAAGACAGTTACATGAGGTAAAAGAGTTCTTCTTGTTCGATCATTATCACATTCAAAATGCTCTCACCAATAAAGAGAACTCTACAACAACGATAGGTAAAGGAGATAAACAATTAAGAAGGAGAGAGACATGACAGGAAAGAAGGGTTGGTAGGGAAGGATAAATGGAGAAAAGGCAAATTAGTAATTTATTTTCTTCTCATTTTGAAATTAACTAAACCCATTACCCACTTGTTGATTTTCTATTGGTTGTTGATGGCCAACTGCATAGACTGCATTGACTATCAATCGTAGGTGAGCAACTGCCTTACAATGATACATCATGTATGATTGATGTATCAATTTACCATTCGATCTCATCCATTAAATTAGTTACCATAGCTTGATGGGATTTAACTCACAAGCTCCATGTTATTGTCCTCCACGAATGCATGTAGTTTTATCAGATTTCCTGTTATTTACGGCACACCTTAATTACCCCTTTCTTTACGGCGAACATGATGTCATGCATATCAGACATTTTGTGTGGTGTTTTTTTATTTTCAATATAAAATGACTCTTATGTAGTTAATTATATATATGCATTGGTTTTCATTAGCCAGCGAAATTCAAACTTGACCTGCACGCCGCCCTCATTTTTCTTCTTCAAAGAATTAATGCATACATCTCCATCAGGCTATCACCTTCTTCCAAAAATCCAAATATATATATGTACATCACATGGCTTTTTCAATATAGATCTCTAATTAATTAATCTCTATTGCTAGCCTCTTCTTTCGTTACAATCACCAAGTGATGTTCTCTTCCTCATCCACACCACCTGCTTCTCCTTCTGATTTTAAAGAAGCCTATAATTCTACTGTTGATCATCATGTTGAGGAGGTACACGTATTAAGCACTCAAAGGAAGGCCATATCAGCCCAGAAAGAAAGTGACAGCAAAGAGATCAAGCAACCCAGACACGCATTTCATACAAGGAGTGAGGTTGATGTGCTGGACGATGGTTACCACTGGAGAAAATATGGGAAAAAGATAGTGAAAAACAATAAATTCCCAAGGTTAGTTTGTGCCACTTTGTCATTAAGTAATTTTGTTCTTATTGCATATTTCTACTTGTATTGTAAGCCGCCTTCTGAGCCTTGCTGATGTTTAATGAATATGATATGATATATTGATATCTACTCATTAGTCAGACAGTCACTTTCGGGCAAAAGATTCAGTACATAACGAATATTTTTTGAGAAATACAGAAAATTTACGCCGGATGACAAAAATAACAAGGTTGTTCAAGAAAATAGTGATAGGAACGTCCACTTATTCATCCAATAACCAGTACAACTTAATTCTTACAATTTTTTCCCCAATTTCCCAGGTTTTTTTCCCCCTGTACCCCGATCTGTGTGTGATTCATGAAATATTTTTTCATTCTTAGGAAGCTTATTAATGCAATATAGAGGTGTTTGATATACTAAGTGGCATTCCCTGATAATTCAGTGCATTTTTTTTAAAAATACCCATGACAAATAGTGTCAACTTGTGGTGGTTAAGCAGTGATTCAGTTTAGACAATTTAGTCTTTTCATTTGCTAAAACATTCCTTTCCCATAAGAATCCAACATTCACATGGCGTAGAGTGGAAATAAAACTTTCTAGAAATATTTTTTCTGTCCATAAATCAAATATGGTAACCTTGTATTCCCCTCCTCAAATTCCCATAAATGTATTCGGTGAACTATATGCCCCTGTAAGATTTAAAAATTGTTACAAATTAAGAAGATATAAGAGGATTTCCGTTGGCTGCAGAGTACCCTTACTATCTAACAATAATATGTATAGCAAATGCATTCTATATATATAAGTTCTCATCTGCAACCCTACAACACTGGATGAGGAGATATAGGTCTCATTGTAATTTACAAATAGATAGTAGTACTTGCTAGTTGCAAGCTACTATTGTTTAAGCACCACACCTGAGACCAGTCTTCGAGCATTTGAAGGTTAATTAAAAAGATTTAATTGTCATATGCTATGTGTAAGGTTTTTTATATAATCATCCAATCATACATTGTCACATAAGTTATAACAGTTGAATCCTACATTCACTACTTAAAAAGTTATCCAAATGAAATATTTTGATTGGATAATAGTGTAAAACTGTTTTACACTACTAGTATATCAAAATTAAACTCTAATTAGAATTATAAAAGAAATGTTGTCGTTTTTTATTTCAGCTATTCGTTCTGATCTTAATATTTAAGATTATGCCAAATTAAATTTTACTTTGGTGCTTACTTTCAGAAGCTACTATAGATGCTCTCATCAAGGTTGCAATGTCAAGAAGCAAATCCAGCGCCATTCGGAAGATGAACAAATCGTGGTGACAACCTATGAAGGGATACATGCACACCCTGTTGAGAAGTCATCTGAAAGCAGCTTCGAACAGATCTTGGGAAGGCTGCTCATAAGCAACTTAGCTACTCTCTATAGCCCCCAAAATTAAGTTAGAATAATAGATATAGAGGAAGAGATTATTAATGCAAGCCAATTACGCTATCATGTCGTGGTGGGTAAATGACACATTTTCGAAGTGTAATTTGTGTTTGTCAATATATTAAACCGGCTAATATTTGCCTTTATTGTAATCCGAAGATACTAGAAATATTGTGTCTTCTTATAAGATTATTTATAACTCATAGCACGATACATGTGCTCTTGTAAGGCATTCATGGATGGGTGCGATAATTAGATTCCCACAAATGTTACCGGGAGAAGTTGCCGACTTGATATGATTTATAATTACAAGTTCCTGATCACCGAGTATAATAACCAAAAATCAACAGAATCAGGATACTACAATCCCAATTAAACTAAGGCTTTAATTTACAATATTCCAATACTCATTCTTGGATGTTTAATCCAAACACCCACCTTATCACCTTTGGATGAGATGGTTGAATGGAGATAAGTGAGGATTATAATCTTCTAACAATGATGAGGCAAGTGTCCCTATGAAACACCCAAAAGTAAGCATTGAAATAACATTATTGTTTAATTTGATATATATACTACAAATATAAATATTTTTCATTCAATCATCTAATTATATATTATCATATTAATCATGATAGTTGATGTCCCCATTATTTGAAAAGTTAAGTAAATGATATGGTCTAAGTAGATGGTAATATAAAAGTCTTGTATACTGAAATAATATTATGATGACAACACAATCCTATAACAATTATATCTTGAGGTGGAAAAGGACAAAGAAGATGATAGGCCCAAAGAAAAATGTGGAGAAATAAGAAACATCAAGCAAGAATACACTATGATGTTGCATTATTGTTGAAATATGTTGCTGGCCAAACATTACTCTTTGCACTATTAGGGTATATATACTTGGTTGAAGGATAAATTAATGGGGATAAATTTTATATGATTAAGTTTTATGTATAAAATTACACATAAAATTCAATTAAGAAAAATTTACTTTCAATTTTATCCTTCAACCAAATATAGTCTTAGTGTATCAAAGTTACGTTGTTTTTATGAATTTAGATTTTAGAGAAGAAAAGACTAAAAGGGATGGGAGAGAAAGACTTACACAAAATTTTATACTATAACTCTACAAGTCCTTTCCTTTCTTCCATTCTCTCATCTTCATTCCTCACCAAAATCTAAACTTACAAGATACCCTTAATAAACTAACTTCCAATTGTGAATAATTAATAAATGTTGGGATGAATTATATTCGACTTGTCCCGTACGTTGGCGGCTAATAATGTTAGATTTATACGGTATACTCGATCTTTCAGCATAGAGGAGGAGTTATTAAAAAGAAACAAACTTCTGTAATACGAATTGAGTTGTATCATCGGAATTCATATTTGGGGCATCGAATTACTTCACATTCTCAAATAAAGAGACAGAAAAAAATATTCAAATATATTATCTAATTAATACTCTAGCACAATTAAAAAAAAATGCATAGATGTTTTATTTGAAAAAAAGAAAAAGAAAAAAGAAAGTCAAATACTAGCAATAGCATAATACGATTCTCGGAGAATTTACAGACTACAAAAATCATGATCCTAACAATTTAAGAGAGAGTTCAGGTAGGGACGAAAAACACCTTGGAGTCATCACGTCCACCATAACTCCTTGCAAAGCGCGCACACACCGCAATCACAAGAAAAGCAAAAGCAAGCCAACACACAAAATCAGCAAAACTCTTCCTCCCCTTCCCGACTCTACCAACAGCATCAGCAACCCTCATCTCCGCAGCCATATCCGCCACTCCCTCCACCTCTTCGTCACTGTCCTCATAATAAGCATCACTAAAAGGACAAGAAGAGGAGGAAGAAAACGAATAACAACAACTGTGGGCACAGCCAGCGCTGGAATATTCTTCTTCTTCTTCGAGATATTCATCGGAATCATAGGACACTATTGACCTCACTTCAGCGTCCCCATTGTCCTTCAATGCATCATAAAACAACATCTTTTTACTCTTCAACTTTTCACTCTCTATAATCTCCACGCACTCTTGGAATATCTCTTCTTCCGCGTTGTTCCACTCTTCTTCTGATGATGATGATGTCTCTCTTTGGAGCCCACACATGATGTCCCTCGGAGAATGACAATAATAATGGTATTGTTGTTGCATAGGTTCCAATCCCACGGTGGAGTCCGAAGAAGAAGGAGCATCATAACAACATCTGCGTGAACTAGCAGTTCTCGAATCCGAATGTTGCTTCATGGCGTGCCAGTCTTGTTCCAGTTTCTCGTAAAGCTGCACGAGCTCCTCAGTCTCTTTCCCTTTTCCTTGGAATCCCTTCATTGTTTTGTGTTTTCTACTTTTCACTTTGTAATTTATGGTTCTGTTGTTCGTTCAGCGTCTGGTTCCAGTTTTTTTTTTTTATAGAGGTGTTTGTGTGCGGCGTGGTTTTGGAAGGGTGACGGGAATTCAAATATTTGCGGGCTCATGATCATTCATCAATTCGTTTTGGATGTGCCGAGATTATTGCGGGATAGAAACCAATCATGTTCTAGTTCATCTTCCTTTTCCGGATTAAAAAAAATTAGAATAGATAGATTTTTTGAAGTAAGTAGTTTGGATAACGAGAATCTGTTTAGATCTTGTTGAGTGTTGACCTTAATAGAAGGCATCATCAATAGTACGGAAACTGATTTAAATTAAGCGCCAATAATTTTTGTTTTGTCTTTCATAGTTGTGCCAATTAAACCTATACTATATATGATGAGGATTGTGTTAGAAACCCCCAAATTGTATCGGATTTCTTTTCCAAATACACATATTTGAATAACTTCAAGGATTTAATTAAAATACATGGTTAATATAAAAATGTTTTATGCAATAATTTAATAATGCAATGATACTTTAGTAAATATGGTTATTTTTCACCAGATTATTTGAATAGCCATACAAAAAGAAATGTTTAATTGGATGATGATGTAAAATTCTTTGACACTGTCAGTGTATCAAAATTAAACTGATTTCAAATGCCATAATTAAATTCAATAACTTCTACTACTGTATATAAAATTATGAAACAACTTCTAACATTTTGTAAGATAATATTGATATTAGAGTTTAATTTTGATACATTGACAGTATAAAAATGTTTTACACTATCGTTCGATTAAAATATTTCATTTAGCTGATTTTTTAAGTAATTAGTGTAAAAGTCAACTATTATAGCTTATGTGGCAATACATTGATTAGATGATTGTGTAAAAAACTTTTACACTATCAGTGCATGACAATTAAATCCTTGATATTAATATTGCTTATATATTTGAATTATTTTTAAATAATAACTTGTTGTTTTTAGAAAAATTTCACATTAAATTTGAAAAATGTGGATGGATAGACAAACAAGTAGCTATCAATCCACTATTTACTGATAATGTGTGTTTAAATTTACTAACAATGTAAGTTTAGTTCAATTAAAATAAGTTTAATTTTGATACAAGTAAAATAAAATTATACATTTATCTAATCAAATTTTTATATTAGTATAACCGTTTAAATAATATGGTTATGAAAATTAATTTGATTTATTGAAGTAACAATATATGATTGCGTGCAAAATTTTTTCACTTTATCAATATATTAAATTAAATAAATTAATAATATGCTATAAATAACTTTAACTTCTTGATTAAAAATTAATAAAACCTATTTCTTTGATAAACTAATAAAAAAAACTATATAATCTTTGAAACGAGCCGAGTTCTGAAGGCTTGGTAATCTCATTTTTGTTTTTAGTCCCATCGCCTTTAGTTTTAACTTTTGGCTCGTCCTTCAATGACACTGTAAGCCTGTCACTGCCGGGTCCCCCCTCCCCCCACCACCCATGCTTTGACCGAGAACATTTGTCCGCGCCTATTAACCAGTATTTTATCTAGGAGATTAAAATTTTTATGAGCAGTATTATTTAGATTTATAGGATGTTATATCAATACACTTTAATTTTCAAATAGTATTTTTATTGAGAATTGATTTATGTTAGGTAAAGACACCGTAGATGTGCACTCTTAGGAGGAGTAACAATGTTAATGTTACGCGCCCTACGTACATCGAGCAAATAGAAAGCACTTAAATCATGATATTTCCCATCTAATAAAGTATTTAAGTCTGTACCGAGTAAAATAAAAACTACTCTTTTAATAAGCTCGATTCTCTTAGAGGGCTCAATTATTTTTTTTTTTAAGATATTAGGGGATTGGATATGAGAACGAAAATGGAACCCATAACTTTTTATAACTTATTAAGACATGCAAAAATCTATTATTAAACTGTAAATTCACTTGCCTTGATGGGTTTAACTCATATGATGAAATTTCATCCCTAAATTGTCATATACATAATTAGCAAGAAAACTAACTTGAGTTAATCAATTATCAACAATTTGCCAACATTAATTAGAAATACAAATTTGGCCATTAGAGTTCGACAAGTGGTGAGATTTAGATGGTTAGCATCAAATCATAGGTTCAAATATTGGATATTTAAAATTCTATGTACCAAAAAAAAAATAAAAAAAACATCTGACTGAGGGATTGAGTTAAAAACATTATAGAAAATCGTCCTAAAGCCATGAAAAGTAAGCCCATGACATCGGCCTAATGTTTTGTCGGGCTAGATGTCGTACGGAAAGGGGCTTTAATTGGCAAACTTGGGGCTGTTGCCTGATCCGCAACCAAAGGCGGAGACCACTAGGTTTTTTATTCTTTTTAGTAAATGCCTTCTTGGGGTACTATTTTTTTTTTCACTAGTTCGACTGACATTAATCTTTTGACCAAAAACAGAAAGACTGAAATTAACGCTACAACGGTAGTTGTAAGTGATATAATATTTTTTGAGAAAAAACAAAGTTCGACCCAAAAAAAAAAGAAATAAAAGGACTTTCAGTCCCTCATTTTTATTTCTTCTTTAATATGTCACTTATGTTTATTATTTTAATTTAGTCTCTTACATTAGAAACCATCTATCAGCAACGTGGTCTTTTTAATCACTTGTTGTTACAGAATTAATAGAAAATACTAATTTGGGATAAACCATTTTGATGTTGGGCACTTATAAATGTAATATCTATTATTTCGTTGCCAAAAAAGTGACAAGGAATCACATTGAATTGATAAATGATTTGTAATATAAGAAACAAAACATTAAAAAAACTGAAAACAAAAGTCAAGTTGAAAATTAAAAATAAAGTGTGTCGTTAAAAAACAAATTAAGACGAGAGAGAAAACACACGTTGACTATAATTTTTCAGAGGAGAAAACAATATATATAGGTAAAAAAAAAATCGAGTATTAATAATGTAGCAATTATATTGTCTCATTCATCTTATTTCTTAAATGAAAAAAAGGTCAAAGTGATAGAACCTTATGTTAGAATTGAGCAGCATGAGGTATAACACATGTTAACAGCTAATTAGGATCCTTATGTATCTAGTCAGGAATTTGATTCTTAGTGATGTATACAGAAAAGTGTCTTGGCCAGGGATTTACCACCCTTACCGGAATTTTCGTCTCGAAGGAATTAGTCATTACTAGTAATAGTAGATACCTTGAAAAACCAAGAAGAATTGAGCTGCCATGCTATGAACTCTTGGATGGATGAATAGTGCCACTTCATTTAATCCAATAATCCATGATTGCTATCAATAATTCTGGCAAACATTTTATGGCTTAATATAATTTCTGTACTTTCTAGTTTTTTGGTAGACTTCACCTGAGTTATTTTATTAAAAAGCCTAAAAAATTATAAAGTTGCAATTAAATATGGGCAATGTTTGGTTGAGGCCTAGGGTAAGTTTGAAAGCTTATCCCTTATTTTTATCCTCCAACTAAACAAATCTTAAATGATAGCCACAATTGAAAAAAAATGAATTATCTTTTGTCTACTTAAAGAAATGTCCATATTATTGACTTGTACTTGATGTTCAATTTTATTTTATTCCCTTGTGAATACATTTAAAATGTGGGAATTCAATTTTGTAATTAAAGAAAAGTGGGAATTTCAAAGTGGTCCAAGTTTAGGTGCTGCTAACTGTTCGTCCACCGTCTAGAATAACTCTAGTGGCCACTCTATCGGTGGGAGAATGGCATCCTTTTTTGTCAACACATGCCTACAATATTCTGGTGGAAATTAATGAATTCACAAACAAAATGATCGAGCATTTAAAGGAATGAACATTGTCTTGTTCGTTGAAACAACGTGCTTCTTAGTCTTCAGTCCTGCCCGTGCATTATAACATGATCAATAATTAAATCATGATAAAATTATAATAACAATTAGAACAAGGACTTGGTCCAAATGGAGTTTAAATTAATTTGAATGAAGCGAATGTGCAAATATAAATAAAGATAGATACGGGAGAAGCCAAGGTTGTGCGGGAAGAATTTTGCTAAACAATAATGCTACATAACAGGGTTTATTTGGTTCTTTTCACACTTATATTCAAATTTTGTCACATGATATAAAGAGATGAGGGAGACATCTATGAAAACAATGTAACTCTGGATGGCGCCGTGTTTGAACAAGTTGTGAGTGACAGGTTATGGAGTAAACGGACAATATATTATATTGTTTCCAAACTCATAGCATGGTCCACAATTCCGCAAGCCTCACGTCACCTGTGTCAAGCAAACATATATGAATAGTGTTATTTAAGGGTGAAAAATTAAAAAAAAAAATTGTTTTCAAGTGTGGTCCATAAAAAAAATTTAAGGGTGAAGATTGGATGTTAACACATGTACAAAATGTTAGGTGTAATTTAAGTTTTCTTGCACAGCAATGTATGCTAGGTTTTCTTAGCAGCGATGGTAATTAATAATTTGCTTTAACATTGTCCGGTGTGTGGGGGCATGCAGTTTTCAGCCCATACTTATCTTACTCACAAAATGATTCTATTTCAAGAATAAAAAGGGAAGAAGTGAAGGTGCTTCATTTTTCCACTGAAGAGGAGACAAGGAGTTGGGTAAGTCGGGATTCCCGGCTCCCTTCACTGCCATTTTCATGAAGACCGAAAAGTGCCCGATTGTAATGTGAAGAACAGGGTTCCAACAAATTAAACATTTTAAGGGGAATTCTATTGTGAGTTTGTTTGAAAAAAAAAAAAGAAAACTCACCGCGAGGTTTTGGATTCTGTCTTGTATACTCAGTATCGATCTTGGATGATGTATTAAATCCAAATTAATTGACATTTTCTTCTTAAAAAATAATAAATAAACGTTTGACAAATTAATAATAAGAGTATACATTTGACAAAGAATAAGCCCGGGTACAGGTATCTAATAAAATCCGAAGTCACTCCCATTAAAAAAGCTTTGCTATTTAAATTTTGCTAGCATGTAGCTGTGCATTATCTATACTACATAGAAGAGGGATTGTCCCCTTTAACTATCTTTTAGTGCATGAATTTTTTTATTTTTTAAAATATTTTTAATGTATAGGAAGTTGGGAGAAGCTACAAAAGTTTTAATATAAAAAATTTTAAAAATTAAAAAAAGTGGGTCGCGTGCCTATCAATTTATTAATAGTAATAAGGGTAAACTATCAGCATGTAGGATGCTGATTTTTTATGTATCACGAGCTAATAAAACATACTTTAAGAAACAATTTCTCAACGTATTAATTTTTTAAGGGTTAAAATAGTGATTCACTCTAATGATAATACACTCTTCTGTCTTTTTTTTATTTTTTAAGATACAGTGGATGAAAGTAACTTTCTTTTTTTACACTTATAGCAATAAGATTTAAAGTTATAACTTCATAAATATTATTTAAACTTGTCATTAGTCTACTACTAATGCTTTGTATGAAAATAACCTCCAATTTTAAGATTTTTATAATAAGCATTTATAAATGTTTTGTAACTAGTCAATGAGTTTGAAAATTCATGCTTATTATTTTTTTTATTGTCTCGGATATCTATTATCAATAGAAATAACTAATTTTTTTTGAGATAGGAATTCCCCCAAGGGGATAAATCTTTAGTTACAAGACCCTCTCTATACATACCACTAGGAATCAAAACCCTTACTAGCTGTTTAAAAAACCCAGTTAGCTATCAACTATGCTAGACTTCGTGGTTAATTTTTCCTGACTTTATATTCAGATGAATCTTTCTTTCAATTTAAATTGCAAAAATTACACTGAACTCTCCTAAGGTGTAGTGACATGCAAGTCGCCTCGCCTATATTTGTGAAATTTGCTCACGAAATTTCTAAGGGACCGTTTGCCTTCAATTTCCAGTTTTCAGTTTTCCAATTTTTTAAAAGTTTTCCAGAATTTACGAAGGAGAAACTGAAAATTCTAAAAACTATAGGTGCATTTGGTTTCAGTTTTCCAGTTTCCAATTTTATGAAGGAAAAACTGAAAATTGAAAAAACGCACAACCCTTAAATTCTGAAAAACTGAAAATGATAACTGAAAACTGAAAACAAACAGCCCCTAAATTTGTGAAATCATTACACTAATCTCCAATGAGTTCGTAAATAATTACACTGGTTTTCTCTTTATTGCACAATAAATAGTGTATACAGTAGAGGTTAGTGTCACCTAGATGAATAGAGGAGAGTTATAGTGAATTTCATTAAATATTAAGAGAAGTTAGTGTAATTTCCCCTTTATATATCTAAATTAAAGAAGAACTTTAGACATTTTTCTGTGTTTTAATAAATTTGGAATATACTGCTGTTATTTTTTTTTTGTAACTTCTTACACCAATAAATTTCCCGAATTATTTTTGAAAAGGCAAACATCACCAAATTCAGCTAATCAGTATTTGAAGAAAGTGATAGCATCTTTACGTGCATAGCACTACACAATTTAGAGGCCTCACGAATACTGGCAGCGGTGTGGCAAGCAACGAGTGTTCCCGTGTTATCTTTGTTATGCCTTGTATTTTATTCTTTGAACCACCAAATCAAACATTGTGAAACACTTTCGTGAAAAAACGTAGTGCTTATCACATCAAAAAGAGAAAAATTAAAACATGGCAGCGCCATATCAAATCGCAGGTCTCTTCCAAATTACCCAGATATAAAATGTGCTAATTATATGAGCTACAGAGTCCGCAATAATTGACTAGCGAAGAAGTCTAGTCTCGTTAAAGTTGATTTACGCAGAAATTTGTGAATATATATAAGCACAATATGATATGCTTCATATTCAATAACATAACATACATTTTAATTATGATTTATCTTTAATTTTTAATTTGATTTTAAATATTACCCTACTATTGAATATGAAGGATATTGACGTAATTCTTTAGAAACAAATTTCTCTTGATGAAGGTAGGATTGAGGAAGAAAAATGCTAAGCGTTATTATATTTTAGGAAATATTTGTTTCAGGGTTTAAAATTTATTTATTTTGCAACATATATACTTGAAATATATGTCATAATTTTTCAAAATGCGCCTAATATATTTGTTATTGTTATAATCCAAAAATGAAAATTACACTTCTAGAAAAATTTAAAATTAATAATTAATTTCTTAAAATTTATTCATCTCAATCAATATAATAATTAATAAAGTTTTTTAAATTGAGAGCATAATGAATTTATGAGGTCAGATGAGTACAGGTAAATAAAAATTGTGAAGAAAAATCAAATAATTGAGGAATATTTTTGTATTTATGCATAACAACTACCATTCCTTAGTCGTACAAACTTTTCATTCCCATATTTTATTATAAGAATGAGATCTTATTAAATTATGGAAAAAAAATTTCAGAAAATAATTTATGCTTAGAAATAATTTTGTATAACTTATAATAAATATAGAAAAATATTGTTCCCAAGTAATTATTCTGGAAAGTAACTAAATATGCTTTGAAATAAACGCGGCCACATTAGAGATGCACACAATTCTTATACCAACAGAGTTGAATTGTAGTTCCAGGAAAAGAACGTATTTCAAACCACACAGATATGTCCAAATCACTGGTGATGCGACCCCAATCCGAAGTCTAACAACTGGCCTCCATATTCCTTCCATCCAAAGTACTTATGTTTTTTCATTTTCATTTTTTGTTTGACATCAAGTGATAGATCGATCTTTGCACCATCCCACATATTGTCTAGATCGACTTGGATTCGTATTTGTACTTATTTCGTAATTTGAAAAATGTACAAAGACATATATACATCACTAAATTTTGCTACAAGGGCCCATGTGGAAGCAGTTATGCGTAAAATTAACTGCTTTATTTCAATTCGTCTCTCTACCCTAGCATCGCCCACAGAAACCTTCACACATAGCATCATCCCTTTGCCCTTAAAGTACTGCCACATTCATGCTCTCAAAGAGGGAGCCACGTCATGGAGGGATTCCGTCCATGCAAGGCCGATGACTCCTTTCTTCGATTTTTGGTTCTGTTCTTTTTTTATTTAATTGTTTTCACGCTCTCTTATTGCAAGCAAATTGATTGATTTCCCTCTTAACGAAGTTTTCTTGACAGTAACGGTGTTTGAATCATAGAAATGAAAGATGAATTAGTTGACATTTTGGAATTTTCCACTTGTTCACACTTTTGGCGGCTTTAGAATGTTGCAATCATGACAGGTGATAAATAAGTTTCGTATGCTAGTTATGGTCAGTTGAGACCATAGTTATCAAACTCGACTTCGTCATCAACTTG
Organism: Dalbergia cultrata; assembly: GCA_031216105.1. Classification (NCBI taxonomy): domain Eukaryota; kingdom Viridiplantae; phylum Streptophyta; class Magnoliopsida; order Fabales; family Fabaceae; genus Dalbergia; species Dalbergia cultrata. The sequence goes on along the minus strand of CM062349.1, from coordinate 1,047,275 downwards.
ATCATTGTATTGGGTTATTGGTTGAATTATATTTTAGTAAATCAATACATTTATATATATAATCTGACACAGCGTAGCGCAACAAAAGTGTTGGCCTAGTGGTAGCAGTTTAGCGGAGCATTTCCTTCCTTTGGGGTATCAGGTTCAATTCTCTTTTTTGACAATTATCCAACATTTCTCATGGTGGCGGGCTTTGACCGGTCCGATCTAGTTTTAATAACTATGGTTGGGACTCCTGTTTCTATTTTTGCTCTTGTTCTTCTATTGTTTGGCACGTACACTTATTTTTGTCAAGCTTTGTTAGTGGCGTAAAGCCACTTATTTAAAAAAAAAAAGGGGAAGTCAAAGAAGGAAAAGAGGAAGCACATGCACGGTGCAAAATTTTCAAAATGCACAGTAGAATTTCTACTGTGCATGCATGTTATTGGCGAAATTTTCAAACATGCACAGTAACTTTGTTGCTGTGCACATGTGAAAGGGTTCAGTGCACCTACCGAAATGCATGTGAAGTTACTGTGCATTGATTGCACAGTAACTTCCCGAGCATCTATAAATAGAGAGCTGCTTAAGGCTCTCAAACGCATCAGCAGAGCATAGTTGAGAGAAAAAATATATAGTGTCTTCTGAGAGTTTCTCCTATTATTATAAAGAGAGGTGTATTCTCCTAGTATAAGAGAGAGTGTTATTGTTCTCTCCTTATATTTAGAGAGAGGTGTAATTTTATCTTCCACATAGTGAAAATCTTTCTCATTCTTGCCCGTGGTTTTTCCCTCATCATTAGGGGGGTTTTCCACGTAAATATTTTGTGTCAGTTCTATTACTCTCAGCTCTATTTTAGTTGCGTTGATCTGTTTCAATTACTCTGGTACCCAACAGTGGTATCAGAGCTTTGATTTTGTGGTATTTATTCTTAGTATGCTCTGTGGTTGCAGCTTAGGCTGATCTTCCACATCAGAAAAGAATTTTTACCTGGTACTTATCAAAGTCATTGGTTATAGTTCACACTGCGGGTTACTACTCTTGATCACTGTTTATACGTGTAGTTATATACTTTTACAGTATTGTTAACGTATACTGGATTTGTTCGATATCTAGTATAAATATACGTACTGTTTCACGTATACGTACTGTTCACGTATATAGTACTATTCATGTATATAGTACTATTCACGTATACGGTACTATTCACAGTAAAAAAAAATGACCAGTCTAGTAGAGAAATAGATTCCGGTAAACACCATGGCAACAAAATTTGAGTTTGAGAAGTTCAATGGGAATAATTTTTCCCCATGGAAACTGAAGATAAAGGCAATCTTGAGGAAGGCCAATTGCTTACCAGCAATTGAAGGCAGACCAGCCGAAGTTACTGATGAAAAGTGGAAGGAGATGGATGATAATGTTGTTGCCAATCTGCATCTTGCAATGGCAGATTCAAAGATTGTCCAAAGATTGCGTAAAAGAAGACAGCAAAGGAGATCTGGGATGCTCTTGTCAAATTGTACGAGGTCACGTCACTTCACAATAGAATATTTCTAAAGAGGAGGCTGTATACTCTTCGGATGAGTGAGTCCACATCGGTAACGGACCACATCAACAATCTGAACACATTATTCTCCTAGCTTACAGCATCTGATTATAAAACAACGGAGAATGAACGTGTGGAACTTCTACTTCAAAGTCTACCTGACTCATATGATCAACTCATTATCAACATCACAAATAATAATATTGCCAACTATCTATCCTTTGATGATGTCGCCGGTGCTATTCTTGAAGAAGAGTCCAGGCGCAGGAATAAGGAAGATAGATTGGAGAACTCAAAGCATGGAGAGGCATTGTTGGTGATGAGAGGGAGATCAATGGAGCGTGATTCCAGTGGGAGTCATGGTCGGAATAGATCAAAGTCAAGAAGAAGGAAGAACTTCAAATGCTACCGTTGTGGCATGAGAGGGCACTTGAAGAAAGATTGTCGAAATAACAAGAAGAATGCAGATAAAGCCTCAGAAGCATCAACCTCTCAAGGATGTGTTGCAAGTACATCTGAGGATGGAGAAATCCTATGTAGCGAGGCAGCAATTGGTTCTAGAAGCAATAAAAGGCTCATTGATATTTGGATAATGGATACAGGAGCATCATGACACATGACTCCACACCGTGATTGGTTTTACAGTTATGAACCTGTCTCGGAAGGATCTGTGTTCATGGGAGATGACCATGCCTTAGAAATTGCTGGTGTTGGTACTGTCAAAATAAAATTGTTTGATGGTTCCATTCAAACAATTCAAGGAGTGCAACACGTGAAGGGATTGAGGAAGAATATATTGTCTATTGGGCAACTGGATGATCTCGGGTGCAAGACCTGTACTGAAGGGGGAATCTTGAAAGTTGTTAAAGGTGCTCTTGTGTTGATGAAAGCAGAAAAGACCACAACAAATCTATACAGACTTCAAGGAGATAAGTTGCAGGAGGTAGATGCATTAGTTGCATCAGCAAATGAAGAAGAAACGACGATGATGTGGCATCGCAAACTAGGCCACATGTCGGAACGTGGTTTGAAGGTTCTTGCAGAACGTAATCTCATTCCTGGGCTCAAATCGGTGAACTTACCATTTTGTGAGCATTGTGTTACAAGCAAGCAGCATAGATTGAAGTTTGATAGATCAACTGCCTGGAGTAAGCACATTCTAGACTTGATTCATTCTGATGTGTGGGAGTCACCAGAAATGTCCTTGGGAGGTGCAAAATATTTTGTATCATTCATTGATGATTACTCTAGGAGACTATGGGTGTATCCAATTAAGAAAAAGTCAGATGTGTTTCAAATATTCAAAGACTTCAAAGCAAGAGTAGAACTTGAATCCGGAAAGAGGATAAAGTGCTTGAGGACAGACAATGGAGGAGAATATACAGATGGAGATTTTCTAGCATTTTGCAAGCATGAGGGTATTCAAAGGCAATTTACAGTTGCACATACACCTCAACAAAATGGTGTAGCAGAGCGGATGAATAGGACGTTTCTAGAAAGAACAAGAGCAATCTTTGAGAACAAAGAGTTTAGCCAAGTCTTTACGAAGCGAAAAGCGCTTGTTATGTGATCAATCGGTCGCCATCAACTGCAATTGGTTTAAAAACACCAATGGAGATGTGGAATGGCAAGCCGGCAGATTATTCTTCTCTAAGAGTGTTTGGATGTCCAACATATGTGATGTACAACTCCCAAGAAAGAACAAAATTGGACCCGAAGTCCAGGAAATGTATATTCTTGGGCTATGCTGACGGTGTGAAGGGGTATCGCTTGTGGGATTCCACTGCCCGCAATGTTATTGTCAGCAGGGATGTTATATTTGCAGAAAATGAACTGCAAAGTGAAGAAAGAAATGACAACATCAAGATGAGATCACTACTATTCAGATAGATGAGAAAATCAAGAAAGAGATTCAAGCGTAACTGCAGCATGATGAACAAGTACCAGTAGAGGCCAATGCTACAGAAGTTAGGCGATCATCACACCAGACAAAGCCACCTTCATGGCATTCAGACTATGTTATGGCAAGCCACGATGCATTTTGTCTTCTAACAGAAAAAGGAGAGCCATCAAACTTTCAGGAGGCTTTGAATAGTCCAGATGCTTCTCTGTGGATGGCAGCAATGCAGGAAGAAATGGAGGCCTTGCATAGGAATAAAACATGGGAACTTGTTGCACTTCCAAAAGGTCGAAAAGCCATCGGCAACAAATGGGTCTATAAGATCAAACGAGATGGCAATGATCGAGTGGAACGATATCGTGCAAGACTGGTGGTAAAAGGATTTGCTCAGAAGGAAGGTATTGATTTCAATGAGATATTTTCTCCAGTTGTCAGACTTACCACTATCATAGTAGTATTGGCTATGTGTGCTGCATTTGGTTTACATATTGAGCAGTTAGATGTGAAAACTGCTTTTCTTCACGGAGAACTTGAAGAAGAGATATATATGCTCCAACTAGAAAGCTTTGAGGAAAAAAAAAAAGAAAACTTGGTTTGTAGGTTGACCAAATCTCTGTACGGTCTAAAGCAGGCGCCAAGGTGTTGGTACAGGAGATTTGATTCCTTCATAATTGGCCTCGGATACAACAGACTGAGTTCAGACCATTGTACATACTACAAGAGGTTTGATAACAATGTTTTCATCATTCTGTTGTTGTATGTGGATGACATGTTGGTAGTAGGCCCCAACAAAGATCGAATCCAAGAATTGAAGGCACAATTGGCTAAGGAGTTTGATATGAAGGACTTGGGACCTGCAAACAAGATTTTAGGGATGCAAATTCACCAAGATAGAAAGGACAGGAAGATCTGGCTTTCACAGAAGAATTACTTGATGAAAATCTTGCGACGCTTCAACATGCAAGATTGTAAGCCAGTCTCAACCCCACTTCCTGTGAATTACAAATTATCCTCAGGTATGTGTCCTAGCAATGAAGCGGAGAGGATGGAAATGTCTCGAGTACCATATGCATCAGCGGTGGGAAGCCTTATGTACGCCATGATTTGTACCAGGCCAGATATTGCTCAAGCAGTTGGATTAGTTAGTCGGTTTATGGCAGATCCAGGTATTGAGCATTGGAATGCTGTGAAGAGGATCCTGAGATATATTAGAGGAACCTCAGGTGTTGCACTATGCTTTGGAGGATCAGAGTTCGTTGTCAGAGGATATGTTGATTCAGATTTTGTAGGTGATCTTGATAAAAGAAAATCTACTACAGGCTATGTGTTTACACTTGCAGGTGAGCTGTGAGTCAAGTTATCCAAGTTACAGACTGTTGTAGCTCTATCTACTACAGAAGCTGAATATATGGCAGCTACACAAGCTTGCAAGGAAGCTATTTTGATTCAAAGGTTAATGGAGGAACTCGGGCACAAGCAGTCAAAGATTACTGTGTATTGTGACAGTCAGAGTGCCTTGCATATTGCAAGAAATCCAGCTTTTCATTCCAGGACAAAGCACATAGGAGTTCAATATCACTTTGTTCAAGAAGTAGTGGAAGAAGGAAATGTGGACATGCAGAAGATTCATACGAAAGATAACCTAACAGATGTCATGACAAAGCCGATCAACACTGGTAAGTTTAAATGGTGTAGATCTTCCTATGGCCTATCATAAACGTAGGCAGCATGGAACTGGCAAGATGAGAAAAGGTTTAGAAAGTTTACCAAAAGTGGCTTTAAATGGGAGATTGTTAGTGGCGTAAAGCCACTTATTTAAAAAAAAAAAAAGGGGAAGTCAAAGAAGGAAAAGTGGAAGCACATGCACGGTGCAAAATTTTCAAAATGCACAGTAGAATTTCTACTGTGCATGCATGTTATTGGCGAAATTTTCAAACGTGCACAGTAACAAAATTACTGTACACATGTGAAAGGGTTCGGTGCACCTACCGAAATGCATGTGAAATTACTGTGCATTGATTGCACAGTAACTTCCCGAGCATCTATAAATAGAGAGCTGCTGAAGGCTCTCAAACGCATCAGCAGAGCATAGTTGAGAGAAAAAATATATAGTGTCTTCTGAGAGTTTCTCCTATTATTATAGAGAGAGGTGTATTCTCCTAGTATAAGAGAGGGTGTTATTGTTCTCTCCTTATATTTAGAGAGAGGTGTAATTTTATCTTCAACATAGTGAAAATCTTTCTCATTCTTGCCCGTGGTTTTTCCCTCATCATTAGGGGGTTTTCCACGTAAATATTGTGTATCAGTTCTATTACTCTCAGCACTATTTTAGTTGCGTTGATCTGTTTCCATTACTCTAGTACCCAACAAGCTTGTGCAATGACATGAAAGGTGGAGCCAATACAATTTATTGCATAGCTCGATGCTTGTGTATCAATCAATTTCTTTAAAGTTGAATTGTTTGATGTTGAGGAAGCTTGTAGGTCTCCATGGGAAAAACTATTTAATGTGTCAGGAGACCATTTTATGGATATGGTTATTAGCATATGCTAGTGTTATGTTTTATATTTAGAGTTAGTGTTGCGATTGTACTTGAAAATTGGTCTGAACTGTTTTGCGCTGTTGTCTTCCCCAATTAGGGGCTATGCGTCTTGGTTTTTTTATTATATCCCCTTATGTAGTTGGTTATGAGCTTTGCCTTTTTCAATGAATATCTCTTTTGAAAAGAAAAAAAAAACTGCTTTATTTCTAGAGAACATTCATGACTAGGATTCAGAAGAATGATGATTGGCCATTTGCAATTTCTCATATAAATCATCATTCACGAAATATTTAGTAGGAACTAAGATTACTCTTCTTATTTTTGTTGAAAATAGAAAAACTATGTTATTTAATGGTAGAGTTCTAAGGACCCTCTTAACATTATAAGTTAAAAGTAGGTCCATTATAAAAGATTAATTTTGCAGAGATAATGTTATGATGATTTCATGTAAACATATAACTAGGGGTCTACACATGATAAATTGGGCCGAGTTTGGTTAAATTCGAATCCAGTTTGATTTATTTACTAGACCATTTTTATGACCTCGAAAGAGTCAGATCAGATTGACCTGATTTTCATAACGCATTAAAATTTGAATATTATATGTAGTAAAATTATAAAATTTTGAAGCTAAGATATAAAATTCAAGACATATTTTATATCATATGTTCAAAACAAACCATATCAATATAAAATTCACATCAACTTATCAAAAATATATAAATTGAAGTATGAAATCTTATTATTTATCATTAATTATCTTTAAAATTTTAACCTTCTAAAAAATTATTTGACTTTGAGCTGGTTTAGGTCAACTCAAAATATATCCCGAACCCAGTTTAAAAAGTGTATTGGATCATGAATACCCCTCCATATAGTAGCATAGTAACACGAGGATTGTTGATAAAAAGGAAACAAATGAAAGAACAAAAAAAATTATGACATTATTTTTAAATTGTATAAAATTTTGTATAGTTAATCTGCATACTTGGTAGAAACGATTAGATTAATATAAGATTTCATGTCCACAAATTAAAAACTATTAAATGGTAGAAATATATCAACACGTACTCTAGAAATAAGTGGAACTATCCTAATTGAGCAGGATATTTCATAATCACAAAAAACGATGTTACGTGTTGTGTGACCCATAGGCGAAACGGTAAGAGCAAATTTTTCTAATAAAGTTTTGTGCAGTTATTTCTTATACAAATTTATAGCAAAATACCATCTGAAAAGAAAAGCAAATCTGAGAAAATGCTTGCTTTGAAAACAAATATGCTTCCCCACTTTGTGGTAACAAGGAAAAATAACGAGCAAAAGAAGGACAAGACCAACTACGTGGCCATATCACAAGCCATGAGCTCATAAGATTCTCTTTTAATTTGTGCAAAAAAGAGATTCCCTTTGAATTAACAAACAAATACTAGGCGATCGGGGGAAATAAACCCCATTAGCATCATTAAAGGTATGTGTGAGAATTCCTTGCGGCTGGGAAGTCCAAGTGATGTGATGTGATCATCCTTCATCAGCAAGCTGTGGTTAGCTGTCCAATCAGCACATTGATTGGCTTCTCTAAAGGTTGAATTGATCCTAATCTCCCGGTCCTCTTGAGCAACTCTTGGATTCCACGAACAAGCGAATGCTGCTGATTCTTGTGGCTTCCTGCTTTGATGACCGTGGTAGCCGCAGTGGAATCGCTTTCCACAATTACCTTTCTGAACCCGTTATGCCAAGCATCAACAAGCCCTGTACATATAATTTTTAAAAGTAATATAATGGGATGAAAATTTAATTATATTTATTGATATGACATTATACAATTGATCACTATAAAATGAATAGGATGACAAATAAGTAAATATATTCTAATAAAGATAAAATTTACTTTTAAATGTGAACATACTTAAACTATTATATTTATAGTTAAGTACGCAAAAAGTCTATCTTCTCTTATTGTCATCAACTGGTGTGCTGCGTATGTATGTAACATGAACCCTCTCAGTCTCAGAATCATAAATACTAACTGTGCAGTCCCTAGTCCCTACAACCTCACATCAACGTCGCAGAAATGATACGGAGATATAAATTGAAGACACAAGGAGTGAAAATGATCACACGCTTGAGGGTGTTTAGGCATATGCAAGCCTCATGGTGTCTCACAGTTGTTGTGGCTGAAATCATCAAAGCATCAAACGCTGGAGCCCTCAAAATTAATAGTGGGAGTCTACCACGAGGCCCACCAACAGAGTCATCATTAGCCTGCTGGTGGCAAGAAACTCCTCGCCACCATTTATTCTATAGTAATAATTGATAATTGATTAGTCCCACTCTTTAGGTATGTCATTTGTTACCCAATAGTTTCAATTTTTCCCTCCAAAACTTGCACTCAATTGTTAGTGTTGACAGTTATCAATCGAAATAGTTAGGACATTTTAATTTTAATATAATTTTTGTATTCTTTTTTATTTTATTTAATTTTCTTGATTCATTATTTTGCCATTTGGTTGTATTTATTTATTATCATTTGACATGTCGATAAGTTTGCACTAATACATTTTAATAACCAATATCCTTCTAAAATCGATTATTTAGTTTACAAATTTTACTAAAAACTATTAAGATGTTAATTATTTACATGAGAAATATAAAAAAATAAATATCATTAATTCAAATATTATTGCTACAAATTAAGTTATTATCTTAAATATTATACATATTTATTTTCATATTTTCTTATGGTATTTAAACCTTTGCATGAAATGTAATTAAACTAAAAATTAATGTGGATGAGGTAAGGAGTAACATTTTCTTCCTCTAAAATGAGGGAGTTGATAAGAGGCATTTATGCCACTTATCTTACTTCTAATTCTTAGCTTTTTACATGAGTTTTTCTATGTTATTGATGTGATTAATTATATATTTGATTTATTCCTCATTGTGTACTTTTGATAGAACTATTGGCTTTTGCATTGATTTTGGGAATAATTTGTAATTACAAGCTGTTGCGTTTAACTTGTCTCTTTGAGTATGGTTTTATGCACAGGAGCTTTGGATCAAGTGCAAAATGTCAAGAACAAGGGATCAGATTGAGACGAAAAAGGATGTTTTGGAAAGCTCAAGAAGTCTTCTATAACTTTTGTGTTTATCTCAAAACCCAGTTCTAAGAGCATCTTGGTAAAGATTAAGTTGCAAGATTAAATGTTGCTAATGTTCTGATGCTGTCAAACTTGACCTATAGTTAGTATTTTTGCAATATCTGGAGCTACAGATCTCCGATTGAGGTGATTTTGGTGGCGTTAGAAAGCTTATTCAAAGGGCTACAATCATTATTTCTGGTGCGAGGGAAAATTCTATTCTGTCGAATGCTGCAGCGCTCAACAGCACCCGAAAAATTGACTGTTATCAGCATTGCTCATCAGTGGCCTTGCAGCGCTCTTAGCGGCTAAAGACTCGTCTTGATGACGTAGAAGACCTTATTTTATCTATTTTTGGGCCTACTTTGGCCTATTTTTTAGAAGGCAGTATTTATAGGAATGTTACAGACTTTTACCCTAGTTTTGAGTTAGTTTTAGTTTTGAAGTTTCAGTTTGGAGAACCCTCTCTCTCTCTACATCTCTCTCCATCTTCTTCTTCTCTACTCTTCTTTCTCTTAGGATTGCATTAGTGAAGGTGATTTGTCTTGGAGATTGTGGCGATGATCATTGCTATTATTTCCAGGTTCTTTTATCTTTGTTGTTGTAATCTTCCAGAGATGGAGGAGTAGATTTCTTTACTAGTGTAAGGGTTTCCGGATAGATTGGGATAATATTTGAGACCTCTTTTGATATTAAATGCATTGGTTTTTTTAATGTTCTGTAGCTTCTATTCTTATAATTATTGTGGTGATTGCTATAATCTTTATTGGGATAACTAAATTGGCGATTGTCGTTTAGGGAAACCCTTTGGGTATAAATTGATAGATCTATTGGTTTATATTTGAGGGAGAACATTAGAATTAACTTTCCAATTAGAAGTTAGGCTATAACAATTGGTTCATTAAATTGATGTGATTTCTAAATAAATTGGCGATTGTTGTTTATTAGTTATTTGCATTGATTGAATTCTAGAGGTCGATTGATCACTAGTAGAATTGTCAGTAATTTGTTACTAATAGCCACCAATGGGTTTAATAGTTGGTCAATGATAATTAATTTCCAATCCTAGGAATACCTTGCACTAGTGCTTTCTTTATTGTTGCTGTTACCTTGTTGCTATTATCTATTGCTTTAATCTTAATTCTTCAAAACCCCTAATTTCTAATTGACTAGCAACACTTCCTTGTGAGACGACCTAAATTGTGCCCCTTTACTACATTTTTTGTGCAACTTGACACTTTATAAATTTTAATTTGTTGTGAGTTGCGACAGCTCGCATCAGGAGTTGAGTTATGAAATAATTTGTAACTATATATTTTTCTAGAGTTAACTTTATGATCTCTAATGTAGTTATACTATGTAGACCGATGTGATAAAATCTATTATATATATATATATATATATATATATATATATATATTCATTGAAGTCGTTGAAGTATCTCTAATTAAAGCTGGTTATGCTTGTACATTCATATATTTTAATTTTAATTGTCAACCAAAGATTCTTATTTAAGAAAATATTGAAAGCCAAGAGCGTGGGTAAGGATGAGAGATTTTTTTTTTTTTGTTGAAAATATTATTCATGAAAACTGTTTAAGAATATTTACTCAAATAAATCATGCTTATAGATCGAATTTATTTAATATGAATTTATAGTCATTTCTTTACTAAAAAGAAGAGAGAATAGTAAGGATGAGATAATATATATTTTTAATCAATTTGTCACAGATTTTTGTTACTCATAAAATCTAATTTAATAATATATTTTCTTCATTTGTTATAGATGTATTTTGATAATTTATTTTTTTCTATTAATCTTTATTAAAATTTTTTTATATATATAAAAGAAAATATCATCAACATACAATTAAATTTCCAGTGCATCGCACGGGTTTCATACTAGAGAAAAATTGTCTTGATTTTGGAAAAATATTTTTTAAATCTATGGACAATTTTATGTTGCAATTTATAGAGTTATCGATAAGAGAAGATTGAAGATTTTTATATGTTATGATAATTTAAAGAATACTAATAAAATCAATAATTTTTGTGTAAAAGGAAGTATTTAAAAATATAAGTTGGATATTATCATAAGTTGATTCATAAAAAAATATTATTATAAGTTGATCAATGATTCATGTATAATTTAAGAATAATTTTTTACACTATCTAAACTATTTCTTTACCATAAATATAATATAATTTAAAATTGCATATCCATTTAATTCAATTCTCTGCACAACTATGTGTGTCAAATTCTGGTAATTACTAATAGATATGATTAAATATTTTTGGAAATCATGTGCGCTCCACCTAATAAGTATCTATTTATTTTTATCCAAACCATATGTATCCTTTACGGAAGGCAACTTTGCTCAAGCCGAATAGGGTTAATAAGGCTATAAATTTGCTCAAATAAATCTTAAACATAACTGTATATAATTAGGGGGTGTGATTGAGTGATCAGACTCATTCACCTTTAATCAAATTTCAGGGGTTCAATCTCTAATCTTGGATATGGAGTAATCTTAAATTTTTGGATCAGCTGTCTCACCCTTTTAAGTGCCAATAAGCCAATGAGTACTCCTCTGCCAATCAAATGAAATATATGCCATAAATAAGTTTTAAAGACTCATATAACACCTATTGTAAGCACCATAGACTCCTTCAATTTCTCCAGAGCTGGGTGTAATAAGGGGGTATGTCAAAGCTATAGGTTTGCGCTTGGTCTTCTATTTTTAATTTCCTCATTAAATATCACCATTAAAGTTTTCTACGGTTTTGGTACACGTACCATTCATAATTTTAATTAGGTAGATTTCTTACGCAAATCAAATGGCGTCATTATTATACAATATTTATGAATAAATTATTTCAATTTAAGCTTTTAATATTTTTCAGTGTTTTAATATATTATAAATTTAATTTTGATTATTATATTTTATATTTTTATTAAAAGTTTAATTAATTGACAAATTTGTATAATTTTACTAAATTTTTAATTAGACCCTTATAATTTAAAAATTTATAGTCAAATTCTTACAATAAAAAAGATTTGTAATCAAATAAAAATTTACAATCAGGTCCATATAACTACCTACCTCAAAGAAAATGTGAGATTAAATAGATTATTTCTTGATTACTTTTGATGTGAGTGCACAAGTAAAGAAAAAAGCTGACAACATTTTCATATTGATCTTTTAATAAGTTTTCATTGAATTCATTTCTCGTCAATAACAAAAGATAAAAAATCTATCGTGATAAGTTTTGAAGATAATTTACAAATTATTGGGATTTTAATCTTTGAGGGCTCAAGTCAATCCATATTGAGTTGATGATATGAATGAAATCAATTAATAATCCAGTTAATTTCACATTTTTATAATGGTGGTTATATTTATTGATCATTTAATTATAAAATTTTATTCACTGATTTGAAATTTTTAAATTATAGAATCTAAAAAATTTGATAAAACTATAGAAACTGATAGATTAATTAAATTATTATTAAATTTATATTATTATATCAATAAATATAATTAATTTCTATATTCATCACATAAAAAATTGTGATAATAGAAGAATTTAATCAGATAATGGTGTAAAACTTGTTACACTATTTATTTCTCATATAATAAAATATTTTGTTAGATACATTTACACATCAATGAGCGAATGGTGATGAACTTAGGCAGTTTAGACGAGGCAATATATTGGAATCCCATTGTGGGCAATATGATGATAATAATAATAATAATGAAAAAATAAAAAGCAAGCCAGATGAACGGAAGAAAATAAGGCGAAGGGAAAGACGTGCTATCAAATGTGAAACACAACGCCACATGCCTTGTCTTGAGCATCCATTCTTTGTACTTCTTTTTCCTGACTCATAAAGTTGAAAGCAACCAACAGCCTGTCCTTATTATCGATCCTCCTCCTTTCCTTTCCTTTTCCTTTCTCTCTCAAGCCGTAACACACTCACTGGGATGGAAAGAAGCCCCTATTTATGGAAAAGAAAAAACCAAATATTATTATAATAATCTGTTCAACTCGTAAGATGGAGCATATCATCATCTACTTCCTTTTTGCCTCTCATTAGTCTTCTTCTTCTTCTTCTCTCTCTCTCTCTCTCCCTTTCTCCTCCTTGAGTATCAGCTTTCAATACACTGTTCACTCTCCTGTCTCCACCAATCCAAGATTTCATCTTCTTTAAGTGGCTGACAGGTATGGTTTTTTGGGGGGGTTCCCTCTCAACATAACAAACAACTAATCTACTCTATCTGTCCTGTATATTTTTTTTTTCTTTGAAAAAAAGGAATTAAGAAAAGAAAAGTGTATAGTTTCTTAATGTTACTATTCACTCCATTTGTGTAAATCCATGTCAGGCAATAACCAGTGTTGGGTGAAGGAAGAAGTAAGCATCCTTCTGCTGCAACTGTCTGCAAGTACTCTCTTCTCTCTTTCATTGAGTAGCTGCTCATTCATTTATTTATTCTCTCTCTTTTAATGTTAGTTGTTGGTTCATTATATTCTGTTGGGTGACCTCCTGAATTGTAGGCTCCAGTTTCGTTGGAACTCCTGCTACTTAACTGCTAGGCAGTTAAATCTTTGATTGTGTATATTTAATCCTCTGATGCAGGTTTCTTCCTTCTCATAAAAAAGTATGGACAAAAAACCTGTCCAATGTGTTCCCATAAATAACTAAATGAGTGCCTCTTTCTGTCTGACTAGTTTTTTCCCATAATTTCCTCCCTCTATCATTTATCACTTTCTGTTATTGTTGATTTGGAGTTTGGCTGTTGCCCATACTCTCTATAACTTGAGATTTTAATTTCAGTTTGGGTCACTTTTTGGTCTGTTGGTGTCTCAATATTTATGCTAGCTACCAGCCATTTCTACAAGTTAATGTGTTATATTCACTGCTTAACTTCTTATTGTCTTCATGCAATTGTGAATCATATTGGTATGTGACATAAATAGAAGGTAATAACCAATTAGACAAGGTGAGGCTTTGAGGAAGCAGAGCTGAACAGTTGGAAGGTCTTACTTTGGTTATATATATATATATGGACTGGAATTTCAAAGCACCTTCTTGGGATATGAGTGTTGTGGATGAGGACACTACCTTACCAAACATAGAAACAACAATGGATGATGAGTCAAGCAGATTTGGGGTGTACAGAACCAAAGGGCATTTTTCTGTTGACTTGAAGCTTGGTCAGGTTGGGAATTCTGGCTCTGATGACTATGTAGTGCCCAAGTCCAAAGATGTTGCTGCTGCTGGAGTCTACAAAATGGCATCATCCTCTCCTTCAGGGCCATATAAAAGAGCTCGACCTGCTAGCAATGGAACCCTGGCAGTGTCATGCCTTGTGGACGGGTGCAATTCAGATCTCAGCACTTGTCGAGATTATCATAGGCGCCATAAAGTCTGTGAACAACATTCCAAGACCCCGGAGGTCACAATTGGTGGCCTGAAGCAAAGGTTCTGCCAACAGTGTAGCAGGTGCGTATCATAACACCAAAAAATGTTATTTGTACCACTTTCTGAGACATATTTAAAAGGGCATCCTAAAATGTACTTAAGTAACGATTAAAAGACGCCTTAGGTATCCCTCTATAAATGTCTCAAAAAGTGATACAAATAATATTATTCCATACTATAATATATATGTGTGTGTGTTTTATGTTTTACTATGAGATTAAGTTGTTTATTTGAGTTCAAGATTGCTTGTAATATCTCCTCTTAATTAATGCATAATATTTCCTTTTCCTATTTTGTCCTTGATTAATAGACACATCTAATCTAAGTCATTATTAGCATATATCCATATCGATGTTTCATGTTGGCTTCACAAGTACACTTGTTACCTTAGATGGGAATGACTGTCAAGGAATTAAAGTACGCGACCCAATTACTTTCTTTTGCTTTATGCCGCCGCTAGCATCTTAGTTTAGCGTTATTTAGAAGAGCCTCTCAGCAAAAATTCTTGAAAAAAGATTCTCAACACAGACCGAACCTATTCTCACCTTAAAATTTACAGGATCGTTTAACATCAATCATCTCTTGCCAGAAAACACTTGTTTTGGTTACTTTAGTTTACAAATAGTATACTCTATGATTATGATGATTTTGATTCCTAGAGAGCACCGCCTCTCATCTCCTTGAAGACTGTCCTATAGCTTTATTATTCTCAACAGATGGTACGTTCCATAAATTCTTAAGTGCTTTCGCTATACAAAAATTTTGTTTGTTTAATATAATAGCGTCTAATTCTCAACGCTTCATTTAATTTTTTGGGTCATTTATATTCTCTCACTTTAACTGATTTTTTTCCGGCAAAAGCTGGGGTGTCAAATAACAAGGTATCTTTGATTTATTCAGGAGAGCAACTTTTTTATCTTTTATTCTTTTAACTTCTTCTCAAACTATGATTTGATGAGATTGAAAATCATGTTGAAAATCATGTTGAAGTTTAGGTCAACATGATTTTGTCAAACATGTTTAAATAAGATGAAACTTGGTTTACGTCATTTAAACCATGAATTGGACCACTCTAAGGCGAAAACAAACAAACACTAAATGGTATGCCCAAAAGTAGATGGTTAATTAGTGAAAGTGATACCAAACTAATTTTAGCCGTATTAGGAGTAGAATTTTGGAGTTGCCCTTTTAGAGAGGGCATTACTTGACCACCATCTGTTCGAAATTGCGTATGCAATAGAGATTAAAAAGCATTGAATGGCACAGATAAATTTTCTAACGGTGACATCATTTAAGAATTTCTGGTTACATTCATATGTAATCCTCTTACCAATGGAATATGCAATTTGGGGAATCTGAAGGTATCCGAGTGAATGATACCAATTGCAAAAGTTTTCATAGAAAAATGACTTGCATGTGCTTCTGGTGCATAACTTGTAACTAATTTTGTATTTGCTTGATATTCCTTATGTCATATATATACCCTTCATATCGGATGGAAATTATGTGTCTCCCAAACCACGTTTCCTTATCCATCTCATCAATAATACTTGCCATGTAAATGATTGGCATTCACTAGCATTTAAAAATCTTAAAATAGTTGCTAGACATATATTACTCATTGATCATTCGTGTAGCAAGAAATGATTCATGGTACAGAAAAAACAACATGATTTGGAGACAAGTAATTTTCATTGCCTAGAGCTCCCAAGTCCTAAATCTTTCCCTTATGCAGGTTCCATTCGCTAGATCAATTTGATGAAGGAAAAAGAAGCTGCAGAAAACGCTTGGATGGACACAACCGAAGGAGAAGAAAGCCCCAGCCCGATCCTGTCCCGCGATCTAGTAGTTTTTTGTCCAATTACCAAGGTTAGCTTTTAGCTCCATATCATTAATAATCTGAGTGGACCCATATGCATATATGTTCCTAGATTTGGTTGGTGCATGCAGGCATTTGCTGAAGATCCCCAAATGGGTACCGAAATCTTAGAAGAGTAACAAGTTTGAATGCGAATTTTTTCCACTTGGTTAGATGAGTGCGCTATTAACTTACCTGGTGGCTGATTTGTCCCATTGATGTCCACGCTCATGGCAATCTACTGGCCACTAAAATAATTAATTTGTGGGCACATAAACGAAAGGAAAAGGAAAAAACACAAGACTCTGAAAATTACCTATTTTTGAACAATCATATAGTTGATGCCTTGAGTGTAACTTTGAAAATTTTGATAACAAGAAGTCAACATAGACATTTAGATTTGAGACACACACACAATAACGTGGTATATACTGTGAATGTAATTTTTTCTTTAACTTATTCAGTTATGTGTTATCAATTATCATGTAATTCAAAAAATTTGATTTTTATAATAACTTTCAAAAGTCATAAAAAATATATATATAATTAACTGATGATATAAATTAATAAAATTTACACAGAACATGTATCAGAGATCTAATAAAATAGTATTAATTGATAGTGTAAAGAGCTTCCACTAAAATTGCAGCAAAGTTAAAACTCTAATGCATGGTACATTAGGCATAGTCCATTCCATGACATGAGGAAAAATAGCAGTGAAGAGATTCCACGTTTAAAATTTTAACCCTTACATTTTTTCAGGAACCCAGTTGCTACCGTTCTCAAGTCCACACGTGTATTCTTCCACAGCCATGGTGAGCCCTGCATGGAGCAGCGGGCTCGTTGCTTCATGTTCTGATGCTAGGATGCAAAACCACAACCAGCACCAACAACAAGTGCATTTGGTTGATAAACAAGACTTCTTCCTTGGATCTTCTCCATCCAGCAGCTATAAAGAAGGGAAGCAGCAGCAGCAGCAACTAGCATTCTTACACGGTGCTGACAATGCCACAACGATATTCAACAGCAACCAAGCTCTTCTCAGGACCAACCCCTTGTCAGAGAGTGATCATCATATGGTGAGAACCAGTAATAAGATGTTGTGTGATAGCCTTGTATCAACTCCAATACACGACCCTCCTCGTGCTCTCTCTCTTCTGTCATCATCACAAGCGCACACACATGATGGGAATGGTTTGAGCCAAATGGTGCAGCAGCAGCAGCAACAGCCTCACACGATGTGCCTCATGCAGCCTTTAGGCCTAAGCCTGCGTGATAACAATAACAGCTTGGAGTCCATGGACAGGGTGTTGGTCCCCAATGGCAATGGAAGTGACCATTGTTCCTCAGTGTATGACAACATGGGTGGTTCTGATGGATCACAGGGCAATGAAGCCCCTCATCAACTGTTTCCCTTTCAATGGGAATAGAGAGAGATCAATTCAATCCTAAGGATATTATATATTCTCCCCCACCTTTGTTTGTTCCATTTCGATTTAAAGAATGAATTCATTCCCCGATACTATACTATCCATCTAATTATTCGTTAATGAAGGTAGTGATCAATGGACATTGTCAAATTCTTAAGATCCGTCTTTAGGAAAAGAAATATAACTCGGACAATTGCCTATGGCTTAAAAGTCGCGGAGTAATGAAATGCTTTAGGTCAACGACAGTTCAATATGAAAGGTATTCCGACCAATAAATAAATAAATAAATAAGAAAGGTGTAATTTTTGTATAGTGATTTATACTATTAGCCAATTACATGTGTCGCAACCGGGATCGCGACGTGGACGGCGAAAAAAATTAAATTTCAGTTTAAAATGGAGTCGCCACCAAATTTTTTATTTAATTGGGAAAAATTATGGAAAAACCCATTTAATTTAAAGAAATTGATCTTTGAAACCAGATCTAAGCTCGGGAGTCGGTTATGCTTAGGGAAGGGTAGGAATTTAATCCTCTGACACCCTAATACACCGTCTTTAGGCAGTACCTTAATTAATTGTGCAAATTATTAATAACCTTTCAAAATATTTATTTACATTTTTTATTTCAAGAAAATTTTAAAAGAAAATATTTTTTAGAGTAAGAAGATTTCGGAGTACCAAACTGTCACAGCTCAGGTATCCGTAATATTGAGTTAACAAGCCGCCACGGCTAAATTTACCTCTTTATTTGGAATAAAATATATACATTTCAATGATTAATTTAAATTAAGATAATAAAGAAAGAGGAAGATAATAATAATAATAATAATAATAATAATAATAATAATAATAATAAATAAATAAATGAATAAATAAACAAGTATTTACAATAATAATGATAATGAACAAAATTATTTACATGTAAAACATAATAAAATAATATCACGAATAAGTACTAAATAAATATTTACAACAATAATAATAATAATGAACAAAAATATTTACATGCTAAACAAAATAAAATGACATCAAAATAATAATGAAATAAATATATATACATTTCAATGATTAATTTAAATTAAAATAATAAAGAAATAATAATAATAATAATAATAAATGAATGAATAAATAAACAAATATTTACAATAATAATAATAATAATGAATAAGAATATTTACATGTAAAACAGAATAAAATGACATCATAAAAACCTATTTTTAGTTTGAAAATTTTGAAACATCAGTACATCATGACTTAAATGTCCAAAATATTCAATTAACAAGCCGTCTCGGCTAAATTAATATTTTATTTAGAACAAAATATTTAACAAATAATTAATTAATTTACAATTTAAAGAAATAAAAAAAAAGATGTTAAAGAAAATATTTACGAATAATACAAATTATAAAAATCTAATTTTTGTTTGAAAATTTAAAACATCAAGCTGTCACAGCTCAAATGTTTAACTGAGTTAATAAGCCGTCACGACTAAATTAACATCCTCATTTAAAATAATTTGATTATTAGCTTAGATTAAAAATAATACATGATACTAATAGACACTAAATATTTATAAACAAATAAAAATAACAATAAATATTTACAAATTAAAAATGGAATGACCTAAAATAACCTAATAAAATCTAATTTTGACTTGACAGGAATCACACTCCCTCGTATCCTACAGTGCGATGAGGAATTCAAAGTCACGTAGTTCTTTTTAAAAATAATTATGAATTAATTAATTTTATTTAAAAAATTAGAATATCAAGCTGTCGCAGCTAAAATATTCTTTTACAATGAATTAACAAGCCGTCAAGGCTTAGTTAATTATGTAAAAAAAAATGGTAATTAATTTTTATCAATACATGAAAATGAAGATAAAAAAAAATAAATAAACAAATAAAATACCTAAGAACAAATTTTAGAATCAAATTTTATCAAAACACATAAAAAAAAAATGGTTGAGAGATTATGAAAGAAGCGTAACCCAAATGCTAACCTATTTAAAACAAAGAATTTCTCACATAATAAAAATAAAAATGTTACGTGTCTATGCACATCCCAACCAATTAGAATATATGACTTTTTCATTCTTCACCTTTAAAAGTGTAAGTGTACATAATAATAATAATAGTAAGACAGCCTATACTCTAAAAAATAAAAAATAAAGTCAAAGTCTCGACCTATCCAAATTGACACACCTCAAACAAGATGAGACACCTTATATTTTTTAGAATACCAAAATCTAAATAGATTACAAGTCTTAATCCAAAGAAAAGAAGAGAAAAAAAATGACAAAAAGACTAAACCCATATTATTTTAGTCTCAGAACCTTTTAAAACTTAATAACGATTTTTAGTACAAGTGAATTCTCAAACACTACAAAGTCCAAATAAATAAGTTCAAAACCTGATCCAACAAAATAATAATAGTAATAAAAAATAACATTTACTAAAAATACATGAATAAATAAATAAATAAAACTAATTCCCTTAACCCATTCCCCCCTTAATACACACGCACTAACGCACGGGTATTCCTCTTACACTCATACACAAATGTCTCTCTCACAAGCACACACACACACGAGTACTTTGTTTTTTTTTTTTTATATATACACAAATATATCTCCCAGACACACACAAACTTCTCTCTCTCACTAACACACACATACACGGACATAAACACATACAGGGAAAAGGGAGATTCAGAGAAGTCACACGCAGAGGGAAGGGAAGAGAGAGGCGTGGCTGGGGTGGCAAGAAAGGGAACTCTCGCGGCCAATATTACCACGGGGAAGGAGAGCTGGGCAGCGGCGTAATTTGCCATCGCCGCTGCGCATGAAGGCCGAGATCTACAACTTCGCGGAGGAGGTGAGGGGGCGATGGCACAACCATGGAGCCAACCGGAAGGCTCGATGAATGGAGTAAAATCTGAGATCCGGGCTGGTGTGGAAATTTGTTCGGGGAGGAGGCTGAGAGAAAGAGAGGTGCTGCAGCTGAGGTCAAAGGAAAGGAGGAGAGAGGGAGCAGCGATAGCATAAATGGGGTAGGGAACCATGGAAGAAAACCTCCGCTGGCCGACCCGCCACAAAGAAGCTCATGGTGGCGCCAAGCAAGGAGCTCGCGGCATTTGGGGGCAAAAAGAGGAATCGAGGTCATGCGAAAGGTGGGGAATAAATGGGAACGCCGCCGAGGTGCAGAGCGGAGGAAGGGGAAAGAGACCACAGCGATCTTGAGCTAGATCGGCCAAAGAAAAGACGGCAGCTGGCCGATCTGTAGTGCGACGGCGGTGGCGGACATCGATGGGCGAAGTGAGGGGTAGGCGAAGGTCGCACGGTGTAGGGGAGAGGGACAGCACCGCGATTTCAAACAGGAGGAAAAGAAACCAACGTCGATTGGGGTGTGTGGTTCATGGGTGGCTGAAGGAGGAGCTTGCGGCTGGGGCAGTGAGGATGTGGTGCGTGGAGTTGGTCTTTGTCACAGTGGTCTTGGCGTGGCAATGAGAAGTAGGCAGCTAATGGCTTCGCGAGGAGGGCTCGTAGTTGTAGAGTGGAGGCTAGCTCGTGATGCGCCATGGCCAAGGGTGAGGAAGGGTAGCGATGGGCATGCATGGAGAGGAGAGGGGGAGGCTGTGAGCTTGCAGCCTTGGTGGAAGAGAAGCTAGCCACTGCGCAGTTGAGGAAAGCTGCTACCGCAGCAGTGATGATTGGGAGGTCGCAGCCCTCTCTCTCTCTTTTCTTGAGTTTGAATTCTTATTGTAACTCTTTTTTTTATTTCTGGTATTGCACTTGGTTGATGTTGAGAGAAAATTTGGTTATATTTTGTTTGAGATCTGGCCAAAATGTGTTGTCAATATGTGAAAATTTGGATGAATTGAGTTTGATCTTTGGGTTTGGATGGGAAACTATGGTGAGTATGTGTGTGCTATGATTTAGGAATGGACTTTTTGACTTGGAATTGATTTTGGCAATTGTGGTTACATTGACACAGAGGAGTGGATTTTTGGTTTTGATGCTAATGTTGGCATTCGAAGAAATGAGCAAAAAAATTTCAAAATTTTATCTGTACCTATCTCTGTTTGATCTTGATTTTTCTTTCTGATTGTTGCAAAGAGCTCAAAAAAATGTGACTAGCCCTTCCCCCGTATCCATAAAATCAAGAATCAATCCCCTTTTTAAACTGGAAAAGTTCTTCCCTCGTGATTTCTTGGTTATCCCATTTTACAGGTTGGCTTCCCTCTCATCCCAGCTCATCCCCGAAGAAAATTCTCATTTTGCAAATGATGGAGAAGACCCCATCATTGTCCATCCACTTTTCTTTTTAACTTTTTTCTTTCTAGTTCACGTGAAACAAAGAAACAAAATCCCGTGAAGCCGTGATGTTCTCTCCTTTTTTATTTTTTCATTTTTTATTTTTTTCTTTTTAAGAATTGAGATGGGCCACCATAGAATGGGCCTTTTATTATTATTAATATTTTTTTTTTTTGTTGAAATGGACATGAAATAAAAACTAGAAAAGAACCTAAAAGTAGGGTCTTAATTGAATTTGAAATGGTTTGCAATAAAGAACTATAAACAAAATTTGAAACAGTTTACAATTTCATTTAACAAAATTAAACTAACAACATGATTCTATGAATGTTAAATTCTAAAAATATACTGATTTTTGAATTTTTATCTTATAAGCCTAATAAAATCGGGTGTTCACAGTTGCCCCTCTTTACTCATTTCTTATAAGAAAATATAAAAATTTGAATTTTAAATATTGTCTTCATAAGGAATGAGTAAAGACATGAACATCGATTTTGTTCGGCAATGCAATGAAATCTAAATCCGAAGCAAAAATGACATAAACTTTCAAGTAAAGTCACATGAGATGATGTTGTTCAAAAATCAACTATGCATGAATCACTCAAAGAATAATAGCTAACCAATTTGACCCAAATTCACAACTTACAAGAAATGTTAAAAGCTAATCAGAAAAATGACACTTTGAGACAATCTGTACATGTAAGAATAATCTGAGGATGATGGAAAAGTAAAATGGCAATCTGAGGCCGACATGAAAGTAAATTTGGCAATCTGAGGCCGACTTGAAATGTAAATTGGCAATCTGAGGCCGACTAGAAAGTAAATTGGCAATCTGAGGCCGACAAGAAGTAAATTGGCAATCTGAGGCCGACATGAAATGCAAATTGGCAATCTGAGGCCGACTAAAAAGTAAATTGGCAATATGAGGCCGACTAAAAAGTAAATTGGCAATCTGAGGCCGACTTGAAATGTAAATTGGCAATCTGAGGCCGACTGAAATGTAAATTGGCAATCTGAGGCCGACTAAAAAGTAAATTGGCAATCTGAGGCCGACAGGAAAATTAAATTGGCAATCTGAGGCCGACAGGAAAGTAAATTGGCAATCTGAGGCCGACAGGAAAATAAATTGGCAAACTGAGGCCGACATGAAATGTAAATTGGCAATCTGAGACCGACAGGAAAGTAAATTGGCAATCTGAGGCAGACAGGAAATGTAAATTGACAATCTGAGGCCGACTGGAAAGTAAATTGGCAATCTGAGGCCGACAGGAAAGTAAATTGGCAAACTGAGGCCGACAGAAAATGTAAATTGGCAAACTGAGGCCGACTGGAAAATTAAATTGTGGCAGTCTGAGGCCGACAGGAAAGTAAATGGTGGCATGGAAAACAACAATGTCCACATTATCTTTTTTTTTTTTCAGGTTATATGCACAAGTCATCAATTTTCAGTTTATTTCAGAAAAACTAACCGTAACCAAATCAAGCAAACCTCAAGGAAGACTATGACCGATCAAACTCGTAATTCACGTGTTGGATCTTCTGGCATAAACTTTAATTTCTTCTTGACCTTTGCTCACTTCTTTCCCATTTTCCTTTTTCCCTTTTTTAGGATGATGCTTACTTTTCTGCCGAGTTTGACTGAAACTTCAGAATTCTCTTAGTGTGATGCTAGTCATGGATGTATTGCTGTAAGAATTATTAGGTTGTATAACTTTAAACTTAAATTTATGATTACTCGAGACATCGTAAATAAATATGCATTTAAAGAGGAAATGAAAAGATTGGCTGAATAGACATCTTTATTGCTTGGTGTATTGGATGACAAGATGTTTGAAAAACAAGGTAACAACACGAAGCTGAAAGACAAGATTGTAAAAGACATGAAATTTTGCCCCAGTATGAGTTCTTTGTGGCTTAATCAATCAACTTCTTGCAGCAAGTTGAACACCATAGCCATGACCTCTGATGATATCTTCAAACCCTTTTTTCTAGAAAATTGCCCCAGTTTATCTTGGTCAGCTTGATTCACTGGACAAATTCAACACCCCAAAATTGCCCCAGTATAGGTTGCTTGAGATGATGCTTATCTTTTTGCTCTAATTTTTGCCTAGGTTGCTCTTTCGAGTTTTCAACCTAACGAGCTCTTCTTTTTTTTTTTTTTCTTTTTTCTTTTTTCTTTTCATATTACCCTAACTTTTGCTTAGGTTGCTCTTTCGAGTTTTCAACCTAACGGGCTTTTTCAATATCTTTTCAAGCATAAAACCTTTTGACTGCATCAGTGTTAATTGGTTTGGGCAATTCCTGTCCATCCATGTTTTGCAAAATCAACGCTCCACCTGAGAACGCTTGCTTGACAATGTAAGGACCTTCATAGCTCGGGGCCCATTTTCCCCGTGCATCTTCTTGATTAGGGAGAATTTTCTTCAAAACCAAATCTCCTGGATGAAAATCTCTAGGACGGACTTTCTTGTTAAAAGCCTTAGCTATTCTGCTTTGGTACAACTGGCCGTGACAAATAGCTGTCAGTCTTTTCTCCTCTATCATGTTGAGCTGTTCATATCGGGTCTTCACCCATTCAGATTCTTCTAACTCAGACTCCATCAGAACCCTTAAGGACGGGATTTCCACTTCTATAGGAGATACAGCTTCCATTCCATATACCAATGAGAAAGGAGTTGTTCCAGTGCTTGACCGTATATTAGTTCGATATGCGTGCAAAGCATATGGCAGCATTTCATGCCAGTCTTTGTAATTCACCACCATTTTGGCAATGATTTTCTTGATATTCTTATTTGCAGCTTCGACTGCACCATTCATCTGAGGTCTATAAGGAGCTGAGTTGTGATGTTTGATCTTGTAAGTTTCAAAGAACTTTTGAACTTCGACACCATTGAGGTTAGGAGCATTATCTGTGATAATTCTTTCTGGAATCCCATATCTGCAGATGATATCTCTTTTAATGAATCTGATAAACACTTTCTGTGTGATGTTAGCATATGAAGTAGCTTCCACCCACTTTGTAAAATAGTCTATCGCCACCAAAATGAAACGATGACCATTTGAGGCTTTGGGATTGATTGGGCCAATGACATCCATGCCCCACATTGAGAAAGGCCAAGGAGATACCATATTGTGCAGCGGAACTGGAGGAGCATTGACTCGGTTTGCATACGTTTGACATTTATGACACTTTCGAACATAATTGATGCAGTCATTCTCCATGGTAGACCAGTAATAACCACTTCTTAGGATTTTGCGTGCCATCATATGTCCATTAGCATGGGTTCCACAAATTCCTTCATGGATCTCCGTCATGATCATTTGAGCTTCATGAGCATCCACACATCTGAGGAGAGTAGTGTCATGACTCCGCTTGTAAAGGACTTCACCATTTAGGAAAAAGGCCATGGCCAATTGTCGAATTGTTTTTCTTTGCACTTCATTCGCTCCAGTCGGATATTCTCCTTTTTGAATGTACTGCTTGATGTCATAATACCATGGTTGTCCATCTGGCTCAACCTCCACATTGTCACAAAGATATTGGTGCACTTTGCACCTCTACGTGGATGGGTTGGACATTGGTATGGACTTCCAATTTTGTCATTGCTGCCAGGGTTGCCAATGCATCCGCAAATTGATTATGGTCTCGAGTTAAGTGAGAGAATGACACATCATCAAATTCTTCAATTAATCGAGACAAGTATTTCTGATAAGGCACCAATTTCGGATCCTTCGTACGCCATTCTCCATTAACTTGATAGATTATGAGCGCAGAATCTCCAAACACCTTTAACTCTTTGATCCCTAGGTCAATTGCAGCTTGCAAACCATTCGCCAAAGCTTCATATTCTGCGATGTTGTTGGTGCATTCAAAATCTAGTTTGATAGAGACTGATATCTTGCTTCCCATTTGGTGATACCACTACAGCTCCTATTCCACACCCGTTCATATTGGCGGCCCCATCAAAGTACATTTTCCATACATTCTCCTCTTTTATCTCATCTTTTTCCACTGTTAACACCTCACCATCGGGGAATTCCGGCATGATAGGCTGTATATCCTCAAGAGGATTTTCAGCTAGATGATCAGCAATTGCACTTCCTTTGATGGACTTCTGGGTCACATATTTGATATCAAATTGACGAGCATCACTTGCCATTTTGACATTCTTAATGAAACATGAGGACTATCAAATATGTATTTCAATGGATCCATTCGAGAGATTAACCAGGTAGTGTAGTATAACATGTACTGCCTCAATCTCTTGGATGCCCATACTAATGCACAACAAGTTTTTTCAATCGCCAGATAACGAGATTCATAGTCATTAAACTTCTTGCTCAGATAATAAATTGCCTGCTCTTTCTTTCCGGACTCATCATATTGTCCTAACATTGCCCCAAGAGACGTGGGCAACACTGTGAGGTACAATATTAAAGGACTACTGGTATAGGTGGGGCTAAAATTGGAGGTTTCATCAAATAAGCTTTTATTTTATCAAAAGCTTCTTGGCATTCTTCATTCCACTCCCAGGTTGATGTTTCATGACATCTTGAATATAGGCTCGCAAAAGCTAGTCAAATTGGTAATAAATCTAGCAATATAGTTGAGCCTTCCAAGAAAACTTCTCACTTCTCGTTCAGTTCGGGGAGCAGACATTTCTTGTATTACCTTCACTTTGTCAGGATCCACTTTTATCCCTTCTCTGCTGACAATGAACCCCAAGAACTTCCTGTAGAAGCTCCAAAAATGCATTTATTCGGATTCAACCGCAACTTGTATTTTCTGAGCCTTTCAAACAGCTTTCGCAGAACTGTCACATGACTTTCTCCCTCTTTAGATTTGGCGACCATATCATCTACATACACCTCAATCTCTTTATGCATCATGTCATGGAATAATGCGACCATGGCACGTTGGTAGGTGGCACCGGCATTCTTCAATCCAAACGGCATGACTCAGATAGCAAAATGTTCCCACGGAGTTATGAAAGTAGTTTTTCCTTTGTCATGAATATCCATGGGAATTTGGTTATACCTGTGAGTATCCATCCATAAAGGAAAATCGGTGATTTCAAAGATATTATCAACAAGGACATCAATGTGGGGTAGAGGAAAATCATCTTTCGGGCTAGCTTTATTCAAATCCCGATAGTCTACACACATTCTAACTTTTCCGTCCTTCTTAGGTACAGGCACAATGTTGGCCACCCAATCAGTATGTCTTGATACCTCTAAAAATCCAGCCTCCAGCTGGTTAGTCACTTCCTCCTTAATCTTTAATGACATGTCCAGTCGCATTCTTCTCAACTTTTGCTTCTTGGCTCGACTTGAATACAAAGGGATCTTGTGTGAAGCAATCTCTGGTCTAATCCTGGCATATCATGATAGGACCATGCAAACACATCCAGGAATTCTTTAAACAATGCAACCATTTACGTATGCTCGTGGATTTTCCACTATTTTCAGCTCCTTTTTGTCTTCTTCGGTGCCCATGTTAATCACCTCGACCACCTCATTGTCTAAGTCAAATCCTTTTTCTGAATAATCCAGGAGGTTTGAAAATTGTTCAATAGCTTCTTCATCATCTTCAAACTCATGGTTATCGCAGTCAAGTGCAGCAAGAGAATCAATTGATAAGCTCCCAAATTCCCTTTCATGCGGCAAAATTTCTATGACATTCAAATTCCTGGAAAGTAATTGTGGTGGATTGGAATGCTAAACCAGATGGTGGATTATAAAATAGCATGGAAAATGCAAATTAACGAATTGAGAATGGTAAGGGAAAAACATAATGTAAAAGGAAAAAGCAAAAGGAATAGAAATAGGAATGAGGCAAATGGAAAACATATAGAAAGGTTATTGAAAATTATGCAAATTCATTCAAATGATGTCTCTGAGTAGCATAAACAAAAGCATAAATAATTCTTGAATAATACAACCCAACAAATTACTTTTCAGCAATAACATCAAGCATCGGTTCAGCTGTCCAGTTCATCAGCGTCTCATCATTGCTAGCAACATGGATTTTGTTATTTTCTTCAGTTGTTTCAGCATCCAAAGTGTTGATGGTGGAGAAATAACGAGGGGAGCGAACTTCACCGGCCATAATCACTTCAGCTGGACCAGGAAATGTCTCTTTCAAGTGAGGAATCAACTTCATTTTCCCTTTTTGTTTATTCTGTTCCAGAGCCAAGGCACTCATCTTGTCATCCAGGGAGGTCTCATATCCTAGACCAAATCGATTAGCCTTCTCCGCACCGATATGGGAATTTGGGAACCTTGCAGTTGTGGTCCTAGTCCTTTTCCTTCCAGATATCCATTCTTAGCCATGATGTGAGCCACTACCTGATTTTGCATTAATGCCTTATCTTGCTCTAGTCTCAGCCCTACTGCCTCCAGGTTATGCCACGAACTGCTCTCCACTAGCTCCACATTTTCAACATATGGCAATGTCATGGGTTTGGATACCGGGATCTCCTTTTCTGCATGGATTGTGATGACAGAACCATTTTCAATGTATTTGACCTTCGATGCAAAGTTGAAGGGACAAAGACCAACACCATTTATCCATGGTCTCCCGAGCAGCATATTGTAGTCTGACTCGATCTCCATCACTTGGAACAATACATCGAATTTGCTTGGGCCGATCTCCAA
This sequence comes from Dalbergia cultrata, assembly GCA_031216105.1. Taxonomy (NCBI): domain Eukaryota; kingdom Viridiplantae; phylum Streptophyta; class Magnoliopsida; order Fabales; family Fabaceae; genus Dalbergia; species Dalbergia cultrata. The sequence goes on along the minus strand of CM062349.1, from coordinate 1,018,425 downwards.
TAATAACACCATTTCTCCTAGGATGCTTTTCTTTGCTCCATCAAAAGCTTTCACTACCATCATTTGTGGTAGTATATCTTCCTTACTCATCGACAAATAGCTTAAAGTCGACACGGGTAAGACATTCAATCCCGACCCTCCATCAATGAGAACTCCTGGGCACTATGTATCCTTTACATTTGAGGGTTATGTATAGTGCTCGTGGGTTGACCTGTGAAACAACTTCTTCATTTGAAAATGTGATCATGTTAACACGTTTCACTGGATCCACCATATTCACCACATTTTCCGATGAGACATCAGTTTGACATAAGCTTCCTTCAAAACTTTTATTATCGCCTTCGATGAGGTTCGACGACATGATTAATGATAAAAGAGATATTCTGGCAGAGTCTTTTTAATTGTTCCAAAATATCGTGACTCGCTCTGCTTCATGATCTTCAGAAACTCTTCTTCCTCATTTTCTTTTTCTTTTCTTTCTAAATCTGAACTTTTTCCCGCATATCCTTCATTGACAAACTTCCTTTTTTCCAGCTCTCCGGGTCCATAAACTCTTCCACTTCTTGTTATTCCTTTCACCTCCATGACACCAGTCACCTCTTCATTTTCTCGAGCCTTCGAGGTTTCCCCGATGTTTCTGCTTATCTTGACCTGGGTCTCATAATTCCAAGGCACAGCATGTGTAGTCTTATACTCAAATGATGTGGGTTTCTTGACAGTAATGACCACTTTTTCTGGCTTAGGAGCTACATTAAGTGGTGGTACTCGAAGTATGAAAGGTTCGATTACATTCACCTCATCAGGTATATTCAGCCTCTTTTTTGCTCGTATTACTCCTAAGTTGAGTAATCCCTGTACCCGAGCCTTGAAATCCCAGCAATTTTCTATGTCATGACCAAGGGCCCCATAGTGATACAGGCAGCTTGAATTCATGTCATATTTCTCATTCTCCTTTATTGTCGGAGCAGATGCCATGATGCTATAACCAGACTCATTCAGGCCAACAAAAATTCTCTCCATGGGTGTTTTGAGATTCAAAACCTTCTTTATCAGGAATTCTTCTTCCTCTCTGACATTTACCCGGCCTCCTCTTTCATGATTTGGCATTGGGTTATGTACAATGTCTGGTTTTGACTCCTCTTGAAAGTCTAGCCTTCCACAAGCAATCAGTCTTCTTACTGCTGTCTTGAAACCTTCGCAATCTTCAATTGAATGTCCTGCTATGTCCATGTGGTATTTACAAGTAAGGTTCGGGTTGTACCAAGCTGGGTATGGTGGTTCTAATGGACGTCTGTGATAAGCTGAGATTAGGTGGGCATCAACTAATCGTAGAAAGAGATCAGCATTTGAAATGGATAATTTGGGGAAAGGTGGCAAATTCTGGAATCGGGAACGGCTTTGATTTTGAGCATTTGGTCGTGGTGGTATGGGGTTTGAGAAGTTCTGAGGATGCATGGTTGAGTTATAGGCGTATGTTGGTCGAGCTGGTTGGTATGGTCGTATGTGAATGTTATTGACTTGCGGTGGGGAATATGGGATGGTATTTGTGGTTTGTGTGCTTTGGTAAAATGGGTAAGGAGTGGTTGAGGCTTGGTATGGTGGTGTTTGGGGTCTTGGGTGCATTGGTGCGTGTCTTGGGTTAAAGGGTTGCTGACTCTGCACATAGTTTACATCAGTCTCCTTCTTCCTAGGTGGGAAACTTTTTCTTGTGTCTTCATTGCCCATGGGAAGTTTACCTGTTTTGGCTAGATTCTCAATTCTTTCTCCAGCAGTGATCAACTCAGAGAAATCTTTGTATCTTTGCTCCTGCCATGGCTCCGATATAAGGAGATCCCAAGGTTCCTAAAAAGTACGAGCACATTTCAGATAGGATAAGTGGCGGTTGCACTTGAGCAGCCAGAGCTCTCCATCTTTGAGCATATTGCTTAAAAGATTCATCCTTCTTTTTCTGCATCGTGCTCAACTGTTCTCTAGTTGGTGCTATTTCCATGTTAAACTTGTATTGATTCATGAATTGGTCGACCAGTTCTCTCCAGTTAGAAATCTTTGAATGGTCTAATTGAATATACCATTCTAGAGCAGGTCCGGTTAAACTTTCATGGAAAAAGCTAATGAGAAACTTTTCATCTTTAGACCAAATTGACATCTTGGTACAATAACTCTTCAAATGGAACAAAGGGTTACCCGTTCCATCATACTTTGAGAAGTCAGGAATCTTGAAGTCTTTTGGAACTACTGCATCGATAGGAGGGCGAGTCGTTTCAATTTCCATATAGCCATAAGTGTTAGGCCCTTGGATGGCTTTAATTTGATCCTGAATCTTCTTCATCCATTCTTCTTTGAACTTGTCCTTTTCTGCCTCTGCACGGCTATTTTCCGAGGAAAATGGTTGCTTTTGGATGACAACACGAGGTGGCTCCCAAATAGGGGTAGCATGTCCATGCCCATCAGTATGAACATTCTCTAAGGGACGATAGCCTTCTCCAATAGGGATTACTAATGGCATTGTAGGTGGTGGTTGTCCAAGAGAGTTATTCGGAATCCCATCCCCGTCATTCATCCCTTGAGTGACATTTAGAGCTGCATCTGATACCACAGGTATAGTCATCGTTGTAGCACTTGGTTGTACACCTCCTGAGTTTTGGTGGGCTTTCAATAAGTCGAGTGACTCCATCATAGCCCGCATCATCTCCTCCATTCTTCCCTGGTTGTTTGACAACTCGTTCAGTCTTCCTCTCACTACATCAACTTCCATGCTTAAGTTTCTTCCGGGTTCAGAAGTAATTATAGCCGAGGTGGTTACAGTTGGAATAGCTCTTCCCGATTCAGAAACAATTGCAGACGGGGTAGTCCTTCCTGGTTCAGTGTTTCCACCGGCCATCTTGGTTCGAGCTCTAGTGTTATGAACACGAGTTAGATCGGTATCTTCTTTCCTTGGGCGCCCAATGGTTGCGATGTTTCACCTATCATTAAAGAAAATAAGTTTAATTAAAAAGATAAAAATATTGCAATTTGTTAGAGATTGTTAATCGTGCTGAGTCTTGATGTGAGTATCTTCGGTCACAACTTTTCCCCAGAACGTCTCGTTCAAAGGTAATAAGTTATCTTTAATGGATATTGTCATAAGACCAAAATAATGAAACAACCATTCATTCATCAGAGGAGTAGATTACAATCATCATATTTTTTACATCCATTCCCAGAAATGACGAAAAAGTACATCATAAAGCTAGATATCGATCTTTAAAAACATCATCACCAAAAGGTAATGCCTCTTCAACTTCTTTCAGCAATTATATGTTTCATCCTTCCAACCAAATCCTTGCAGTAGCTGACAAAGTTGCGAAGTCCAACTGGGGTCTTGAAAGGAATAACTTCTTGCTCAGCTATATCCAGGTATCTGGGAACGTCTTCTATTGCTGTATTAGCTAGCCCTGCCAGATTTGAAAAACGAGTCTTCAACTCATGAATGATGTGACTTTGGTGTTGCACCTCAAACTCCAAATCTGTGACCCTTTTCTTCTCTTCTTCTAAGGCAGCTTGAAACTTCATAGTCTCATATTTCATGTGTTGTTTTAGTTCCCCGGCCTTCCTCTGGTATTCCTTGCTTATTTCTCTCATTTCTTGCTTCATTTGTTCCTCTCTTGCTAGCCTTGATTTCCTCAGCAATTTTGGTATCTTGAAGTAGCTTCCTTAACTGTTGATTTTCGGTTATTGCTCGATCACGCTCTTGCCTTCGAAGCCCTAGCTCTTTATTAGCAGCTTGGAGGCATTCCTTGGTCTTCATCATGTGGTCATACCCCATTTTTAATTTCTTAGTGGCGCCCTCTAGAAGTTGGTTTCTCTCAGTGCTTTCTCGCTTCAAATCTACATAATTATGGTGAGCACTTTCCAACTCAGCCTCAACTTGCATCTTTTCCTGCTTGACTCTGTCCAACTTCTCTTTTATTTCTTTGATCCCCTCATCATCATCAAGATGTGAGGATGATGTCTTGTTAAGAGGAGTTGTTGTCCAGGTTCTGAATGGCAATTTAATCTCTTGAGCCCTATTCTTCACCCATTGACGGTAGCTTTCTTTCACTGCACAGCTTCTAACTCCCAGTTCTTTTCCTTTCCTGACAACCTTGTTCCAAGCAAATCGGACTTTCTGTAGCATGCCAAGATCCTCAAAGTCCTGGTAATACAAGACAAATGGAGTGATTGCAGCTTCGGGAGGTGGTCCCATCATGGGGTAACCAAGTTGACGCAATACCAATACTGGATTGTAATTTATGCATCCTCGGATACCCATGAGGGGAACATTTGAGAAGTTTCCACACTGATAGATCAAAGTCTGCCCGTCTTCCCACCAAGGGTACCATCGGATCATCTTTTCATTCAATTTGGCTAGGTCTTGGGCCCATTCTTGTCCATTCTTCTTCTTGATGTGATGCATTTTAAGGTCTTCAATCGGGCATGGTGCTTTGTAGTTTCTTCGGAATATGTGTGCAGTGACCCACACGTAAAGCATCGGTAGACAGCATAAAATTCTTTTGCCATTCCTCTCATAGCAAAAATTTAGGGTACAATAAACATCTGCCAAGAGGGCTGGAACAGGATTGTGACCATGAAATTTACGAGCAAGGAATACATCGATAGCCGCGAAGTCTACAAAGCCTTCAATATTTGGAAACAGAACAGTGCCATAAACAGTGAGAGCCAATACATCTACAAAGGTGTCCCAATCTTTAGCTTCAGCTAAGCCATGCATATGCTTCTCCAAATAATCCCTTGGGAATCCATTGGTTCCATTTCTACACTTCTGTGCTTCATGCAAATCCCTTACATTGGTCTTTAAAACAGCTGCTACGGTATGTAAGGAAGGATAATGACCTTGGTAGTGATAAGGTTTTTCTCCTTCTAGTGGTAACCCTAGGATTCGCTCAAATTCTTCAAGAGTCGGTGCCAACTGAAAGTCTTGAAAGGTAAAGCATCGGAGAGGAGGATCATAGTACTGTGCCAACGCTGTGATTGCCTCTACCTGTTCTTCCACCTCTAACAGATTCAAAACTTTTCCATACTTCTTTGCAAGAGAAAGGCGATGTGGCATACTCAACAGCCGACTTAAGGATCTCAGACTTTCTGTGTCAGGCTTCTTAGCTTTAAGATGTAAAGTCTTCTTTAATTTTTCCCCCTCATGATTGTTTGATCTCATGTTTATTTCCATTTTCCAAAGATACTCACAACAAGACTCTGATATGATTCTCTAACAGACCTGGAAAGCAAAAAAATGTAATGATTTTCATTTAAATGTAAAAAGAAAGAATAAATACTTTGAACATGTTAAAGAATTTATGTACAAGGAAATGAATTAAAGAAAGAGTATGCTCTCTTTGTGTCCTATTTGAGGTGAGATCTGGAGGTCAATCTATAGTTCTATGGTTATTCTACTTCGTGAACACTTGCAACAGGTGGGTCTATATTCTCAGGATTCTACGGCCTCCAGAGTTAAGACTCGTTTCGGAATACTATCCACAACAGCAGGTAAACCGCTAGGTGTGGAATATTCACAAAAGAGTCACACTCTAGACGAGATTTTCGCAATAACCAAACAGGATGAACATCCAAAATGGCTACCACTACACAATCTCTTACCTATCTCAAGTTGCACTCAGACCCGGGTATAGGGCCCCACTCGTGTGTGATTAATGTGTAAGTGTTGTGTGTGAAGAGAGCATACAAACCTGGAATCCTAAAACTACCCATGACAGCACCTGCAAAATAGACAATACAGAACAAACGTCTTCTATCCTAGAGTGCAAAGAAACAAAAATACATATATATAGACAGAGCAAAGTCTTCTATCCTAGAGTGCAAGGAAACCGAAATAAATATATACAGACAGAGCAAAGTCTTCTATCCTAAGATAGTCACAAAGAATTAAATATAAATAAAAATAGAGCAAAGTCTTCTATCCTAGGGTGGTTACAAAGAATCAAATATGAATAAATATATACAAACAGAACAAAATCTTTTATTCTAGGATAGTCACAAAGAATTAGACATGAAAATATATACAAATACGATTGCAACAATATTTAAAAGAAGGAGAATAATAGACAACTAGCAATAAAAGAAAATGAAAAGACAAAGAAAGAAAGAAAAAAAATGAGGTTATAATAATAAGCACAATCAATTATTATAGGCTTGACTCTCACAATCCCCAGTGGAGTCGCCATCTGTCGCAACCGGGATCGCGACGTGGACGGCGAAAAAAATTAAATTTCAGTTTAAAATGGAGTCGCCACCAAATTTTTATTTAATTGGGAAAAATTATGGAAAAACCCATTTAATTTAAAGAAATTGATCTTTGAAACCAGATCTAAGCTCGGGAGTCGGTTATGCTTAGGGAAGGGTAGGAATTTAATCCTCTGACACCCTAATACACCCGTCTTTAGACGGTACCTTAATTAATTGTGCAAATTATTAATAACCTTTCAAAATATTTATTTACATTTTTTATTTCAAGAAAATTTTAAAAGAAAATATTTTTTAGAGTAAGAAGATTTCGGAGTACCAAGCATCACACTCAGTATCCGTAATATTGAGTTAACAAGTAAATCACGGCTAAATTAACCTCTTTATTTGGAATAAAATATATACATTTCAATGATTAATTTAAATTAAGATAATAAAGAAAGAGGAAGATAATAATAATAATAATAATAATAATAATAATAATAATAATAATAATAAATAAATAAATGAATAAATAAACAAGTATTTACAATAATAATGATAATGAACAAAATTATTTACATGTAAAACATAATAAAATAATATCACGAATAAGTACTAAATAAATATTTACAACAATAATAATAATAATGAACAAAAATATTTACATGCTAAACAAAATAAAATGACATCAAAATAATAATGAAATAAATATATATACATTTCAATGATTAATTTAAATTAAAATAATAAAGAAATAATAATAATAATAATAATAAATGAATGAATAAATAAACAAATATTTACAATAATAATAATAATAATGAATAAGAATATTTACATGTAAAACAGAATAAAATGACATCATAAAAACCTATTTTTAGTTTGAAAATTTTGAAACATCGGTACATCATGACTTAAATGTCCAAAATATTCAATTAACAAGCCGTCTCGGCTAAATTAATATTTTATTTAGAACAAAATATTTAACAAATAATTAATTAATTTACAATTTAAAGAAATAAAAAAAAAGATGTTAAAGAAAATATTTACGAATAATACAAATTATAAAAATCTAATTTTTGTTTGAAAATTTAAAACATCAAGCTGTCACAGCTCAAATGTTTAACTGAGTTAATAAGCCGTCACGACTAAATTAACATCCTCATTTAAAATAATTTGATTATTAGCTTAGATTAAAAATAATACATGATACTAATAGACACTAAATATTTATAAACAAATAAAAATAACAATAAATATTTACAAATTAAAAATGGAATGACCTAAAATAACCTAATAAAATCTAATTTTGACTTGACAGGAATCACCTGCTCCTACGTATCCTCTGGTGCGATGAGGAATTCAAAGTCACGTAGTTCTTTTTAAAAATAATTATGAATTAATTAATTTTATTTAAAAAATTAGAATATCAAGCTGTCGCAGCTAAAATATTCTTTTACAATGAATTAACAAGCCGTCGCGGCTTAGTTAATTATGTAAAAAAAAATGGTAATTAATTTTTATCAATACATGAAAATGAAGATAAAAAAAAATAAATAAACAAATAAAATACCTAAGAACAAATTTTAGAATCAAATTTTATCAAAACACATAAAAAAAAAATGGTTGAGAGATTATGAAAGAAGCGTAACCCAAATGCTAACCTATTTAAAACAAAGAATTTCTCACATAATAAAAATAAAAATGTTACGTGTCTATGCACATCCCAACCAATTAGAATATATGACTTTTTCATTCTTCACCTTTAAAAGTGTAAGTGTACATAATAATAATAATAGTAAGACAGCCTATACTCTAAAAAATAAAAAATAAAGTCAAAGTCTCGACCTATCCAAATTGACACACCTCAAACAAGATGAGACACCTTATATTTTTTAGAATACCAAAATCTAAATAGATTACAAGTCTTAATCCAAAGAAAAGAAGAGAAAAAAAATGACAAAAGGACTAAACCCATATTATTTTAGTCTGTAACCTTTTAAAACTTAATAACGATTTTTAGTACAAGTGAATTCTCAAACACTACAAAGTCCAAATAAATAAGTTCAAAACCTGATCCAACAAAATAATAATAGTAATAAAAAATAACATTTACTAAAAATACATGAATAAATAAATAAATAAAACTAATTCCCTTAACCCATTCCCCCCTTAATACACACGCTTTGCAGCACGGGTATTCCTCTTACACTCATACACAAATGTCTCTCTCACAAGCACACACACACACGAGTACTTTGTTTTTTTTTTTTTATATATACACAAATATATCTCCCAGACACACACAAACTTCTCTCTCTCACTAACACACACATACACGGACATAAACACATACAGGGAAAAGGGAGATTCAGAGAAGTCACACGCAGAGGGAAGGGAAGAGAGAGGCGTGGCTGGGGTGGCAAGAAAGGGAACTCTCGCGGCCAATATTACCACGGGGAAGGAGAGCTGGGCAGCGGCATAATTTGCCATCGGCCAGCGCATGAAGGCCGAGATCTACAACTTCGGCGGAGGAGGTGAGGGGGCGATGGCACAACCATGGAGCCAAGCTGGAAGGCTCGATGTGAGTAAAATGCCGAGATCTGGCTGGTGTGGGGCTGTTTCAGGGAGGGGAGGCTGAGAGAAAGAGAGGTGCTGCAGCTGAGGTCAAAGGAAAGGAGGAGAGAGGGAGCAGCGATAGCATAAATGGGGTAGGGAACCATGGAAGAAAACCTCCATTGGCCGACCCGCCACAAAGAAGCTTCGGCGGTGGCGCCAAGCAAGGAGCTTCGCGGCGGTGGGGCAAAAAGAGGAATCGAGGCTGCGAGCAGGGGGAATAAATGGGGAACGTCGCCGAGGTGCTGAGCGGAGGAAGGGGAAAGAGACCACAGCGATCTTGAGCTAGATCGGCCAAAGAAAAGACGGCAGCTGGCCGATCTGTAGTGCGACGGCGGTGGCGGACATCGATGGGCGAAGTGAGGGGTAGGCGAAGGTCGCACGGTGTAGGGGAGAGGGACAGCACCGCGATTTCAAACAGGAGGAAAAGAAACCAACGTCGGTGGGGTGTGTGGTTCATGGGTGGCTGAAGGAGGAGCTTGCGGCTGGGGCAGTGAGGATGTGGTGCGTGGAGTTGGTCTTTGTCTGCAGTGGTCTTGGCGTGGCAATGAGAAGTAGGCAGCTAATGGCTTCGCGAGGAGGGCTCGTAGTTGTAGAGTGGAGGCTAGCTCGTGATGCGCCATGGCCAAGGGTGAGGAAGGGTAGCGATGGGCATGCATGGAGAGGAGAGGGGGAGGCTGTGAGCTTGCAGCCTTGGTGGAAGAGAAGCTAGCCACTGCTTGATTGAGGAAATGCTACATCAGTGATGATTGGGAGGTCGCAGCCCTCTCTCTCTCTTTTCTTGAGTTTGAATTCTTATTGTAACTCTTTTTTTTTTTTTATTTCTGGTATTGCACTTGGTTGATGTTGAGAGAAAATTTGGTTATATTTTGTTTGAGATCTGGCCAAAATGTGTTGTCAATATGTGAAAATTTGGATGAATTGAGTTTGATCTTTGGGTTTGGATGGGAAACTATGGTGAGTATGTGTGTGCTATGATTTAGGAATGGACTTTTTGACTTGGAATTGATTTTGGCAATTGTGGTTACATTGACACAGAGGAGTGGATTTTTGGTTTTGATGCTAATGTTGGCATTCGAAGAAATGAGCAAAAAAAATTTCAAAATTTTATCTGTACCTATCTCTGTTTGATCTTGATTTTTCTTTCTGATTGTTGCAAAGAGCTCAAAAAAATGTGACTAGCCCTTCCCCCGTATCCATAAAATCAAGAATCAATCCCCTTTTTAAACTGGAAAAGTTCTTCCCTCGTGATTTCTTGGTTATCCCATTTTACAAGTTGGCTTCCCTCTCATCCCAGCTCATCCCCGAAGAAAATTCTCATTTTGCAAATGATGGAGAAGACCCCATCATTGTCTATCCACTTTTCTTTTTAACTTTTTTCTTTCTAGTTCACGTGAAACAAAGAAACAAAATCCCGTGAAGCCGTGATGTTCTCTCCTTTTTTATTTTTTCATTTTTTATTTTTTTCTTTTTAAGAATTGAGATGGGCCACCATAGAATGGGCCTTTTATTATTATTAATATTTTTTTTTTTTTTTGTTGAAATGGACATGAAATAAAAACTAGAAAAGAACCTAAAAGTAGGGTCTTAATTGAATTTGAAATGGTTTGCAATAAAGAACTATAGACAAAATTTGAAACGGTTTACAATTTCATTTAACAAAATTAAACTAACAACATGATTCTATGAATGGGTTAAATTCTAAAAATATGCTGATTTTTGAATTTTTATCTTATAAGCCTAATAAAATCGGGTGTTCACAACATGCATATTATATAATTTTAAATATTGTTTGTATAACTTGAAAATAGTTAAAGTGAGAATTAAGTGTTTTTTTTTTAAAGGAAGTGACTATATAATTAAATGATTATGTTGACAACCAATCAATCAAAACTAGATTTATAAAGAACGTTCATCAGTATATAATTCTCTCTGAATATATATTTTTAATTATTAGTCTCTTATCTCTATTTTGTTTTTCAATTTGATGACCTGTGTTTGAAATATTTTTGGTTTAATTTGATTTTTAATATTTTTTCATCATATAAATTATAAAAAATGATGGCGTTATAAGATTCACATAATACTCACGTGTGTATTAACATCAACTATGCTAAACATCAACTAGATTCATCATTTTCTCCTAAAAAAAAATCAACTAGATAAATTACACAATAAATATTTGTATATTTAGGATGCATTTGTTTTGAATCATTTTGACAAAAATTTATTTTTCCAACTAAAAAAGTTCTGTTTTATAAAAACTATTTATATTAGCTTTTCTTCAAAAAGTGATTTTTGAAAAAAAAAATTGAGTAGAAACTGATACAAATAACCTTAATAAAAAGTAATTTTTACAGTTGAAAAAATCATTTTTCTGTCAAAGTAATATGAAACAAACACTTTTAGCATAAAAAGAAAGAAAATAAGGCTTGTATTGACATATTCAAAATATAAATTGCAATCGGATGAAATGACATAAAGGTCCTTGATATTATAACATAGAAACATATATTATTTTTATTTAAGTTTTAAACTCATTTTAATGCTAATTTATAAATTCATTTTACATGTTATAAATAAATAAATTAAAATTAAATTTGTTAACATTTTAAATTATAATATCTATTTTTTAACTACTTGTCCAAATAAAATAAATTTGATATAAATCAAATTTATAGTAAAATTTATCAGAATTTAATTTTTAATTTTTTTGGTTACATAAATACAATTGGTCTCTTTGCATTAAATAAAATTGTTCTAATTTTTTTCAATAAATAGAATTTTATTCATTTTTATTTTCAGCTGCATCACGTTTTCTATGCAGTTTTGAAGAGAAAACGGCATGTGTTTTCTCCACCTTCTTTTTTCTCATCTCTCAATTGTCTCGCCATATTCAAATGATGATTTTTATTTATTAATTTTTTTGGACCCAAATGATGATTTGGGGCTATTTATTTATTTTTAACCTAAAATTTTAGATTGAGGGGAAACTTGCCCCAATCTAGGATTATATTTTCGAACTCATCGAGAGTTTATAGAGTTATTTATAAATCACAGACCAACAAAAAAAATATAAGAATTGATTTTAATTTATGACAGTATACGAGTGGAAGGTTGACTAGATGAACTAACCCATGTTAGTCACGTAGGATTCATTTTGGGTAAATGATTTATTTAAATTCTTATTTAAAAATAATAAAACAAGTATTTAAATTTAAATTTTTATTTTATGAAAAATTTATTTAAATTTCATATTTATCTTAGGAATTAAATTCAGATATATCAAGTTTAAGTGAAAACAATAAACAAATTATAAACACCTATGTTAGTTAATTCAATATTTCTTCAATGTTATATAATTGTTTTATACTTATTTAAACTCTTATTCTGTGAATAAATTAGTTTATATTTAATTACATTGTAATAAAGAAAAATACTTGTTTTTCTATATTTTAAAACGTGCTTAACTTCTTGACATTTAACTTCCTAAAAAGTGCTAAAAATAACATTTTGAAAAGTAATAAGTTTTATGATCAAACAAGACAAAATATTAAAATATAATTTTAATATCTACAAAGTTTAAAATAAAATTATAAATTGTGTTATTCAAATGGACTCTTATTCAAATGATTTCCTTCTCTTTTACATTCTAATCATAAATAAATAGAGGCTTAGCATTAAGATAATTATATAATTTTTACAAATAATTTAATCTGATGGAAGTATGTGCATTAGATTTATTCAAAGCTCGTTGAGGATATCCTTAGAGGACGATTGGTATGGATAATTTATTTGGGTTACTTACAGGTAATGTTGCTTAAAATTACCTGTGTTCACAACATTATCTATTTAATAAATCCACATTGCCAGATTGCTACCTTAGTGGTCACATGAATTGTTTCTATGGAGATATTTATGTGGATTATCACTTGGGTGTTAATCCTCCAATTATTATTATTTAAAATTTTAAATTGTTAATAATTATTATTTAATTTAATAATTATAATTATTCTGCAGAAATATTTTAATTATTTCATAAAAATGAAAATGTAATAAAATTTAATTAAAAAAAATGATGATAATTATAATTATAATAATCAATAATTATTTTATGACTATTATTATCATCATTATTACAATACTAAAAGGCATACATTACTTAGTAATCTTTTTGGTATACCAAATAAGATAATGTGAATTTTCAATTAGATTACCTATGCATACCAAACATTGCATTGTAATATTATCAATAATTTAAAATATGGTAATATTTATAAACGGCAATCTAGATTAGTAGTAATTTTATAAGTATTGTGCCAAATGCCACCTAGATATTAAGGAGAAGAAAACGACAACGGCCTCCTCCTATGCACACGAGTTAATTGGCCCCAAAATATCTAAGTAATTGTTTTGCTATATCTTAATAATCATCTTATTCTTAATAGTTTTTCATTAAATGTTTTTTTTCATATTTTTAAATTACTAAATATATTTACAAAGCATTTACTATTTTTCTTAATTAACGATTAGAAAATTCATTAACAAGATTTATTTAGAGGATTTAAAATTATAGATTCAACTAACATGGTATTTTTATTTATTTAACTTATTTAAGAAACCTCTTAATTTCGTCAACCCTACCACTCACTACGGTTCCACCTCATCTATTACGGATGGGTGAGATCCAATTTGAAAATCTATATAAGAACAACATCAAAATCGTGCACTAAAAAAAAGTCCAATTTATTAAACAGAGATCAATGCATTTGAAATTTGCATTAGGGGACTTTCTTTCTCTTCTTGTTTTTTCTTTTCTGATCCTTTGGGAATTTTTCTTTAATAGTGCTAATTACGAAATATGAGAAGCGTTTCCATTCTAGTTCACATGTTATGTGCAGTCTTTCAGGATATTAGAAACAGGCCGCTTTCACGTCGATCATACCTTTACACCTCAGAGTCACGTAAGCCAAGACTAACTAGAGAGTTACCTCAAGTTCTTCTACTTTATAAGCTCACAATTTTCTAAGTTCAACACCGTGTATGTAGAAGCAGTAACAACGGAACTGAACCCCCACCATTATCAATAATTCACCACAAGGGTTACTTACGTACCTCATGATGGCCAGTGGAGGAGGAATCAATAGCTTCAGCGATGACATTATGCACAAAATTTTGGCTAAGCTACCAGCCGTGTCATTTGCAGCTGCAGCTTGTGTTAGCAAGACTTGGTATCGCGTCACCACCCAAATCCTCTCCCGTCCCAAGCTTGCCTCAGCTCTCTCTCTCAACCCCTCCATCACAGTAAGCATAATTCTTATTGCCAATGCAGTCATATAATTCATTCGCTTATCCATGTTAAAAATTAAGATAGTCTTGTTGTTATGTGTACAATAAGTTGAGCTCATGCATGGCTCGATTTAATCAACAGTATAGTAGATCCGACTGAATTAGATCTACCGATTCACACAATGGAGGGGATAACAAATGCATGCAAATCATATAAAAAAATAACTTTTAACATGGAAAATTTTCAAATACCTAGGAGAAATCATTTGAACATTTTTCTTAGTTGATGATTGCGATCTGCCTTTGGATTTCTCAGATCGTTCTTTGCTTTTACTTTTTCTCATGTACTCTGTGATATTGACCCAGAAATTATATATCCCTAACACTTTTGTTTTAGTTTCTTAATTGGACATATTGTCTTTGACTTAAACTAAAGAAAATTTTCAAGTCACAGTAGAGTTGCTCAATTTAATCAACAGTAAAACAGATCTAACAGAATTAGATCTACCAATTCACACAATGCACGGGTAATGAATTCTTAGATTGCTTGATCTCTACTCATAGTTCTTCTCACGCACTATGACATCGGCCTGAAAAATCTCTATATCCCTAACACTTTTATTTTGATTTCTTATTTGAACGAACTATCTTTGAGTTGGACTAAAGACGATTTTTAATTCAAAGTAGAATTGTTCATTTTAATAAATTAAATCTGATAAAATTATTTCTACCAATGTAAGGATAATGAATACATGGAAATTATATAAAAAATAATACTAAATTTTAATATGGAAAATTCCAAATATGAAGAAAAAATCATTTGGGCCTTTTCTTAATTGGGGACTGTGATATGCCTCTATATTTCTCAGATCGCTCTCTACTTCTTTCCCTATAATCTACCCTGTATTTGTGACATGGGCTTAGATATTATCTATCCTCAACTCTTTTCTTACCCGTACTCTTTGACTTGGACGGAAGATAATTTTCAATTCGAAGCTTAGTTGCTTAATGATGCGACTAAAGTTTCCTAGCTATCCACAAAAGGAACTCAAAAGAAGTCATGCTTGTGAATCATCATCCAACACTAGCTTCATGTCCTCAACTACTTTACCAAATCTTCGAAGCTGCTCACATGCTTACCAATAGGTCTTGCATTAACTCACTGACTGTGAAAGTTTTATTAAGTACAATTCTCTCACAAAGGCTGTATAAATGTTTCCGTAGAGTATGGACATGTGGCTTCACAATGGAACAAACTTATGACAACTTTCCAATGCATATTTTTACAATTGTCAACTATCACCTCATTCGACCTTTTCATCTATCTTCTCTAGAAAATCGCACATATCCTTGCAAAGAAGTAAGTTACTCCTTTTTGGTTTCAAATAAAGTAATTTATAGTTGTCAATTTTTTTTATCAAAAATTATCTGAAACATGGCTCTAAACTCTCCAGAAAGAGAGGATCATGATAAAAGACATTGACTAAAAACACCAAAAGAAACATAAAACAAAAGACAACCCCAAACTAATCCTAGCAACAAATGGCAAACAACGACTACCCCTTTAAAGCAATCGTGTCTAATCACCAAGAACTATAATATGAGATCCTTAATCACCAGCATGAAAACATCAACCACCAGACAATATCCAAATAAATTCGACTCTTAATCCTCGGCTCTCCTTGCTTTTCTACTACGATTTTTTCCTTTCAGTTTTTTTTTTTAAAAGTTTTCTTGTCTTTCCAATCTCTTCAACTCTTCGCCTTAGTCCACATGGCATCAGTCTTGTTATATAGTTATCATGATGCTAGTATTCTCCTTCATTTTATTTGCACAACACAACCCCGAGCTCTACTCGAAACTCTTATACCACTTGTTTGGCTCACATATCAATTTATAGTGTAAATTAAATGATGTTGTGGTTGGCAGTGAGGACCAAAGTATATACGATGAAATTGGATTTACCAATCTGCTCAGAATAACTACAATAAATGTGTGCAAACCATGTAACAAAGAATTAAATTTTAATGTGAAAAGTTTTCAAGTACCAAGGAAAAAATCACATCAAACTGAAAAATATTCCACCACATTCAAGACAATATCCCTTCACACTCTCTCACATAAGAGATGATTATTGTGATTTCAAGTGAGAACTCTCCAATTTAAATGCTACAATTAGTCAATTATATGTGATTGTAGTACTGAGGAGTGAAAGAGAAAATATCAAAATCCCTCACACCCACACCTACGTAAATTCTTAAGATATCACAATCTTTATTGCTGCTCTCAGCCTTAAGGCTATTTCATTCAATGCCGCTGTCTTGTGACTTACTCTTATTTGCAGCTTAGATTCTTCCAAATCAATTAAATTTACCCCTATTTATATATAGAGGCCATTAAACATATCAAACCAAAAAATACTTCAGCTTTTGACATCTTTTACTACATGTTCATGTTACAACATTTATTAAAATTGTTGTTTCTTCAGTGGATCTAATTTTTCATCAATGCTTATATATCAACCATTTATGTTTCTTTCTTTAATCGTTATGGTTGTTTCATATGGCTTGAATCCATAGTTCTCCCCCTCAAGCAATTAGGGTTAGTGAAAAAAATGCAATGCATTATGTACTAATTTATATATATACACGTTTTACATTGTTTTTTGTACATGCATATGTGACTTTATGTTTATCATATCTTATGGGTTTCATTGGATTCTCTCGTTGCTAACAGGAGGGTGTGGCTGAGGTTCTTGACAAGGTTCTTAGCAAGCCGATTCGCCCACACTTCGCCATTGCTTGCATCAGTGAACAATATGCCTTGGAATTGTCTCACCTACTTGTATTTCTTTAAAATCATTTTTCTAGTTTTATCTGTACATAATTATAATATATATATTCCTTAAATATTTTTGTAAGTATTAACATTTCATTTCAATTATTATTATCTTTTGATTTGAATATCAGTATATCAATGCAGTTTTCGAAAAGACTTGGAACCAAAACTCCTTTGATTACTCATATTTCCAATGGGGTGATGGGAAAGGACATTTTAACAGATGAATTGAAGGAAGTATGCTTTTTTTTTTTCAAATCCTTCTTAAATTATTTGAACTACCTTTTAGCAAGTGATGATGGTAAATATTGGTACTTACTCATTGTACAATGCAGGTGCAATGGGAGTATTTTGACTATAGCGATTCTCATCCTCACACATCTAATTTTTTTGAGGATTCAAATAAAGGGATTGTTTTGGTGGTTGGATATTTGCCTGGACTAAAAGTTGACGTTGTACCATTATTTCATCCGAAGATGGTAAGGAGGGTTGAAAATCTTAATTAAAGTCTTCTCTTTGACAGTCAAAAGGATAATCACATGTCCATTTTAAATGTTTTGGCCACAGCTAACATCATTCGGTTGAGAATTGACTTGAATATTCTGTCCGGTGTAAAATTAGGATCACCAAATCACCCTTGACTATGATGAGTTTGTTAAGGTGATCAAGGATTACACAGCTGATGTTTCCAGCTATGAATTTCCCGATGCCATCATCATGTTTGGAGTAAGTTATTCTCAAATTGTAGCCTTATTGTTAACCTAAGGAGAAAATCCCCATTTTTGTATGCTCTTACACAAATTGCTGAGAATATGACATTTTTTGCTTTTCTAGGATGGTAATTGTGACGTGAATTTCATTGCCTCAAAATTGGGTGAGTCACTCTTCTTTAGAGAATCAATGAATATATATATATATATATATATAGAGAGAGAGAGAGAGAGAGAGAGAGAGGGGGATTAATTTCATTTACAATCAATATAAAATAATTAAATTGTCAGCAAATGTATAAGATTTGGCTATATATATATATATATATAGGGGGCATATCGCATGAAAGGGTGATTTATTACGAGAGTAAGATGAACAAATCTGGACTATATAATCATACATAGATGAACATGATTGAAAGTTAATTAATGATAATTAATACTCATATGCTCATTTCAAAACGTCACATAAATTTATGTTTTAATTTTAACTATTTATGTAAGATCCAATGGTTAATATTCACCTCTTTCATTTTCATAATAAATCAATTTTTTCATATGATACTTTTTCTCTATATATATATATGAGTTGGGATTTGTTTACTGTAAGAGTAAGTTGTGCATACTTCTTCCATTCAATAACTCATTATAGAACTTAAATTTAATCAATCTGATCATTGAATTAAGTTATGTTAATCTAATGATTAAGCATAATAACAAATTTAAACAAAAAATTGGATATCAATAGATATGCATTCTAATAATTAATTATTTCTAAAAAAATATTATCCAATAAAATAAAGTGGTATAATGAAGTATCAAATCATTTTTGAATTGTATGAAATTTGATATACTTAATCTACTAGGTAAAAATTTGAATTCAACGGTTAGATTGATAAGATCTATTGTCCATTAAGAGTTATTAAATGAATTAAGTGTAATTACATTACTTACTCTTAGAGGAAGTGGATCCCCCTGTATATATATATGATTAAAAAGTAATTAATAAGTTAAAATTAAATTCATTAACAAAGTTATATACTTTGCCCCATTGATGTGATAATGACTGCTATATGTGTTGCAGATCAAGTTATGCCACCGGAAACCGCCATTGTTGGCAATGCGGGTGGCTGCTTTTTGTTCCATAGTTTGAATTATGAAATAACTAATTCTCCAGATTCATACATACTTGATGCTGTTGCTCTAGTATTAGCTAAGGACAAACATAATTCTATCGGTACCGGTATATATTACTCTCTATTGAAATTTGACTGCTTTTGTTAAGTATTGTATGCTTATGTTTAATTGCTCCTCATGATATGGCATATAATTTTCATCAGATGCAGGGGAAACTCAGTTCCATGTTGTAAAGGCTGAGGGTTTAGTACCATTTGGACCACAATTCGAGGTCATTAATGTTGGAGTGGGGATATCAAGGAAACAATCTTGGTTTTGTGCTAAAATGAAAGGGCAAGATGCATTGTTGACGATAGATTCGGTCTTACAAATTATTCATAAGACGGTATGTATTTCTAGGAAAATATTATATACTTGTAATTTTGGAATAAGATTGTTGTTAGAATTTTTGATAAAAATCATGATGATTAACAAATGACATAAATTGATATGATATACTTATTCATTTAAATAATAAAAATTATATTATATCATTTTAACAATAACATTTTATAATTTTGGTTGTCTAGCATTTTTTATAATTGTATTGGCAAAATTTTAATCAAAATGATTTGACATTAATATATGAATGGTTATTTATTTAAGTACCATATTTTAATCTTAATAAATTCTAATATATATTCTGGAAAATAATTTTGATGCCTAACATTAATTGCTTGTGACTTTATTTGCCTATTAAATCTTTGTTCATTCCTCAAGTACTTATGTAAAAGTGGCCTGGTGCAGGTGGAAGATGAATTATCTTCAATTTTGTACGTTGCTGTGAACCAACGAAGAAGAAGATTCTTTATGGGAAGGATGAAACTGGCAACATCCACTATCTTCTATCATGTCCAAGGGTAAGATGCGGAAGTTCATGTGTTTTTCATATGTAATTAACAATAATACTATTTTAACACTTACTTTTAAGTGTCTCATATAGATATTCACTTTATCACTATTGAATGAGATCGATAAGTGAAAATAAGTGTAGATTATAATCTTATCTAGTGGTAATAAAGTTAGCGTCTAGATGGGACACTCAAATTAAAGTCGGTGTTGAGATATATAGCATTATTGTGTAATTAATTTGCATGATAAGATAGAAAAAAGAATATGTTCTTTCTTTAATTTCTATATAGTCTTGTAGAAACCTACTTCATATGAGTTCTTTCTTGATTACAATTAGGGCTCAAGGTATCTACTTTTTTGTTGATGGGGTCGGCATTAAGCCCGGTGATAGCTTCGTTTTCTACCAACGGGTCTTGGAAACCGCAAACACCACCAATGCCACTGCCTTTGAAACCCTAAAGATCTTGAAGGAGAAAACATGTGATGATGATGGGAACAAAAATAATAGAGATGAGGATATAGCCTTAGTGGATGGTGTTTTTGGTGGCTTGATCTTTTCAAGCCATACTCGTAGTGCATCATATTTTGGACACCCTAATGTTGATACCTCCATATTCTCTCTCAACTTTCCCGGGGTCCCTGTTGCTGGAGTGTTCTGCAAAGGAGAAATTGGACGTGGCTCTTCAAGCCTTGTCGATGAAGATCATCATCAGGATCTAAGCCCTCTCAATTGTATTCTTCATTCTTGCAGTGCAGTTTATTTGGTTATGTCTTATCTTCCTGCTCCATCTGTGTGAAGCACTAAAAATCTAAATCCCTCAAGAATTGGTATAAGTTGCTCAGAACAACATATCTAAATACAGTTGGTTTTAATTGGTCTGTAGTTCACTTTGGTTTTCCAGCAATAGCTAGTTCTTATGTAAGATATTAGTCGTTCGTATTTTTCATTTTCTATAAGAGTTATATTTGGTGGTGTAGAAATTTAATACATCTTTTTCTATAATCACAACAAAAATATTTTGTATTTTATATTAATGGTCGAATTAAGATTTGCTTAGTCTTTCAATTATTGGTTGTGAAATTAATTTTAGTGCTCAAGCTTTTATTGTATAAAAAATTTATATTATAATCAATTATCATATGCTTTTATTTGTAAGACTTTTAAGATAGTGAATAATTGAATCAACCACTTTTAATGGTATGATAATACATAATTGAATGCTTATCTATTTTCTTACACTAATAGTGTAACAAAATTAAATTATATTATTATATAAAAGCTTGATAACAGTTGTATTTTCAAAATATACGTGTGTTGAATTATTATGCTTTTAAAGTGAGTAATCATGATAGCAATATTATTTAAAATAAATTGTTATTTTTAGGTTTAAATTTAGAGTTTACTTTCTATGCATTGACATTTTTTTACACTGTCACCCAATCAAATTATTCTATTTACGTAACTTTTTAAATAGTAGGTGTGAGAATTAACCACCTTTGCTAATGTGTCAATATATAATTAGATGATAATGTAAAAAAGTTCTAATTATATGACCTATATTTACTTCTTTTACTCTCATAATAAATCACTCCTCTCATTAGAGTTATTTCCAAACTCTTAGGGAATGACTCAAGTGAGAGAGATTATTTATTGTGAGAATGAGAGGAGCAAATTTGTTGGGTTATTGGATTTTACATGTATAATTAAAATTAAAATATAAAATCACATAAAATGTATAAATAATCATGTGATCATTAATTACCATTCAAAACTTTCAATCCAAGCAACCCATGTATGGTTATATGACTTAGATTTGCTCATTTTACTCTTATAATTAGCCACTCATTTCAATATATATATATAAGTGAATTTTGATTTTTGTTTGTTGACACCTAATTTTCGATTTGGTTAAAAAAATAATAATTAAGTTCAGCTTTATTTATTTTATCTTTTACTCCAATTTTGAATGTCATGTTTAATCGCTCTGAAAATTATATTTTCTTGCTGACTCACTTTCTTATTTAGCATGTTTAATCTCCTCAGAATCCCAGAAATATAAAAATATTCCACGAATCAAATTATCAAACATCCGTTTAGGAACAGAAACATAACTCGGAGACAATTGCCTATGGTTTAAAACTGAGGTAGTAATTGTTTATCGAAAACGTGGGGGAGTAACAAAATGCTATAGGTTAATGACAGTTCAAATAAAAAATGTGAAAGTTTTGTTTAGTGATTGACACCATTAACCGATTACGTATTAGTTGTTTTTATATAACTTGAAAATAGTTATAATAAGAATATAACTAAGTGTTTTTTTAAGGAACTACTGTCAATATGTAATTACATGATTGTATCAAAACTAGATTTATAAATAATACTGATCAGTATTATTCTTTCTGCATATGTATTTTTAATTTAGTCTTTTATCTCTATTTTTATTTTCAATTTGATGACTTTTTTTTTGTTTTCTGACCAAAAAATATTAGTTATTTTTATATAACTTGACAAGAGTTGTAGTAAGAATATAATTAAGTATTTTTTTAAGGAACTGTCAATATACAATTAAATGATTGTATTGAGTATTGACAATCTATCAAAAGTAGATTTATAAAAAATACTCATCAGTATAATTCCTTCTACATTTATATTTTTAATTTAGTCTCTTATCTCTATTTTTCTTTTCCAATTTGATGATTTGTGTTTAAAATACTTTTGGTTTAATTTGATTTCTATATATATATATTTTTTGGTCATATAACTAGAAAAAGTGCCCATGTGATACGAATCATATGATATTCACGTGTGCCGTACAAATAACTATGCCTGCCTAAACGCCAACTAGATTCATTGTTTGTCCCCTAAAAAAAATGAGTAAATTACACTCACATTTCTGAAATTTATGGAAATAAAACCCAGATCCCATCTAGTTATCTAACCGACGCTCACATCCTTTTTACTTGTCAAATTTTAAGTATTTATATTATGCTCATACCTCTCACTAACAGTGTTCTGTTAGTGAGTGGTGTAAATGTAATATAAATGCTTAAAATTTGACAAATAAAATGGTGTAAATGTATGTTAGACAACTAGAGGAATGTGAATTGTATTTCTATATACCTTAGAGGAGGTGAGTGTTGTTTGCCTAAAATAAAAATCATCTAGATTCTATATACAATATATACTTCTATATTTAAGGCCCATTTGTTTCAAATTATTTTTACAAAAATTTATTTTTCAACTAAACAAGTTATTTTTCATAAAATTTGTTTATATAAGCTTTTTCTCAAAAGTGATTTTCAATAAAAAAAAATTTTGAATAAAATAATAAAAATTAATTTTTTAAGTTGAAAAATTCATTTTTCTAATCGAAGTAATATGAAACAAACATATCCTTAGTTAAAAATGGTTTGAAGAGAATTTTAGGCATAAAAAAAAGGGTTAGATGGATATATTCAAAATATAAATTGTAACTATATAAAATAACATAAATGTCCTTGATATTATAAAATATAAACAAATATTATATTTATTTAATTTTTAAACTCATTTCAATGCTAATTTATAAATTATATAAATAAATTATCATAATATTAATTAAAATTAAATTTATCAACATTTCAAATTACAAAATTTATTTTTAAAGTACTTGTTCAAAAAAATGGTATAAATTAAATTTATAATAAAAATTTAAAAATTAATTTTAAATATATTTTTATTTATACTAAATTTGTCTTTTTGAATTAAATAAAATTGGTCTATTTTTTGTTTGATTTTTTTTCTACCACTTTAATGTTTTTTGGGTACATCTTGCACCACTTTACCAAAGTGATGTAACTTTTAAAAGGTTATTATCGTAATTTTATTCATTATTTATTTATTTTTCTTGCCTTACGTCTTCTATGCCCCAATTTAGGGTAGATAACAATATGTGTGCATCCCGCCTTCTTTTTTCTCATCTCTCAATTTTCTGGCCTAATTCAAATGAGGATTTAGGATTCATTTTGTTTTTGGTACATAAAAGTTTAAATTGAGGGGAATTCTCGCTGAGTCCAAGGTAAAGGTTATAAATCACTCACTAAAATTGAACCCCAAGTTATAACGTATAAGCAAAATATCAATTAGATGAGATAGCTCATGTTAGCCATTTAGGATTCAGATTGAATAAATGATTTATTTAAATTCTTATTTACAAGTATTAAAAATAAGTATTTAAATTTAAACTCAGTCAGGCTAAAAAAGAAGCTTTGTGTTAGGTCGTCAACGGTCAGCATAAAATTTTTTATCGAATATTTGTGACATGAATCAAAGGTATTTAAATTTAAGCTCTTATTTGTAAATAATTAATTGAATTTCATATTTTTGTTAGGAATTAAATTAAGATATTTCAAGTCAAAAGAACACAAAAATTTTAAATACCTGTGTTAATTAAAAAAATTAAAAATAATTTTTTGAAAAGTAATAAGCTTTATGGTTAAATAGGATAAAAAATTAAAATATAATTTAATATCTAAAAATTTAAAAATTATAAATTATGTTATTCAAATAAGCTATTCTTCAAAATATTTCCTTCTTATTTATCACTTTGCATTTTCTTCAGCAATAAACAGGGGCTTTGCGTTGAGATAATTATTCAATTTTTACGAATACTTTAATCTGATGGAAGTATGTGCCGTTATATTTATTCAATGCTTGTTCAGGGTAACCTTTTTAGGATTATCTGCGCCCACAACTTTACGTTATTTGGTAAAGAAAATGTTAGTTATATATATACTGGTATAATTTTAATGAGTACATTTATAATATTTGTATATTTTAAATTTTAAATTATATTTTAAATAATTAATATGCTGTAATGTGTAAAGTTTATAATAAATCCGAAACTACATTGTCATAACTCATTTGATAAATCCACACTACTAGATTGCTACCTTAGTGGCAACGTGGATTGTTAATAAATAATCATAATAATTAATTAATTCTACTATTAATTATTATTACAAATTATAATTAAAATAATCAATAATTATATTATTACTATTATTTTTGTCATTATTATATTACTAAAATACATGCATTATACCTAATAATCTTTTTGATATACCAAACTAGATAATGTGAATTTCCAGTTAGATTATCTTTGTATATTAAACACCGGATTGTAATGTTACTAGTTATTTAAAACGTGATAATTTTTCTAAATGATAATTCAGATTACCAGTAGTTTTATGGTAATGCATCAAACACCACCTTAGATATTAAATTGACGAAAATGACATCTGCCTCCTGCACACAAGTTGGCCCCAAAATATCTAGGTAAATTTGTTGCTATATCTTAATAATAATTTTCTTCTTAATTGTTTTTCATTAAATTTTTTTATACATTTAACTTACGAATTATATTTTCAAAGTATTTACCATTTTCCTTATTTAACAATAAACAAATCATTAACAAGATTTAGTAAAAGGATATAAAATTATTCATTCAACTAACAAAGTATTTTATTATTTATTTAAAAACCTCTTAATTTCGTCAACTCTGCCTCTCACTACGGCTGTACCTTGCCTATTATAGACGGATAAGATCCAATTTAAAAATTTATTTCAAGAAAAACATCAACACCGTGCATTGAAAAAAAAGTCCAATTTGTTAAATAGAGAATCCATTTGAAATACGCAATACGGGACTTTCCTTTTATTCTTGATATTCTTTTTTGGTCTTGGGGAACTTTCTTTAATAGTGCTAATTATTAAATGGAAAAGTGTTTCAATTCTAGCTCACATGTAAATGTAGGCTTCTGGATATTAGATGCACGGGAAATGATAATTGTGTTTATGAAGTGTGTAACATTGTGTCGACTCACACACCATCTACTATTAAATAAGGTGTTGACTTTACTTGAATAGGATTCATATCTCATCCAATGATAAATGAGATATGAGTTGATACTCTATTTTGAGTACAAATAACGCTACTCTTATCACCACACTGCTTCGCGTCAACCTTTCCTTCACACCTCATAGTCACGTAAGCCAAGACTAACTAGAGCGTTACCTCAAGTTCTACTTTATAAGCTGACAATTTTCTAGGTTCAACACCGTGTAGAAGCAGTAACAACAGAACCCCACCATTACCAATTCACCACAAGGGTTACGTTTACATACATCATGATGGCCAGTGCAGAAGGAATCAATAGCCTCAGCGATGACATTATGCACAAAATTTTGGCTAAGCTACCAGCCGTGTCATTTGCAGCTGCAGCTTGTGTTAGCAAGACTTGGTATCGTGTCAGCACCCAAATCCTCTCCCGTCCCAAGCTTGCCTCAGCTCTATCTGTCAATCCCTCCATCATAGTAATCATAATTCTAATTACCATTGCAGTTATATAATTCATTCACTCATCCATCTTAAAAATTAAGATCTTAATATTATGTGTATAGTAAGTTGAGTGTAAGGCTCGATTTAATCAACAGTAAAGTAGATCTTACAGAATTAGATCTACCAATTCGCACAATGAAAGGGTAATGGATGCATGCAAATTATATAAAAATAATACTAAATTTCAAGATAGAAAATTCTCAAATACCAAGGAAAAAACATTTGAATCTTTTTCTTAATTAGGGACTGCAAATTTACCTCTAAATTTCTCATATTACTCTCTACTCTTCTTCCCCCTCTACTCAGTTATATGGTCTCAGAAATTATCTATCTCCAACTCTTTTCTTTTACTTTCTTAATTGAATATACTGTCTTTGAAGTAGACTAAAACAATTTTTAATTCGAATAGAGTTACTCAATTTAATCAACAGTAATGTAGATCTAATAAAATTTAATCTACCAATTCACACAATACAAATGAATGGATGCAAATCATATAAAAGTTAATACTAAATTTAACATGGAAAATTCCCAAATACCATTTGAACCTATTTCTTAACTGGGGACTATGATCTGCCTATAGATTGCTTAGATTGCTCTCTAATCTTACTTCTTAATTTCCCTGTACATTTGTGACATGCTCTCAAAAATTATCTATCCCCAACTCTTTTCTTTTGGTTTTTCAATTAAACATATCATCTTTGATTTTGTCTAATTTCACTTTGAAGTAGAGTTGCTTAACGACACCATTAAAGTTTCCTAGCTATCTAGAAAAAAGAAGTCAAAAGTAGCTAGTCATGCTTGTGAATCATGATCCAACAATAGCTTTATGGACTCAACTACTTTACTGAATCTTCAAAGCTACTTGATCAACTTCTTACCAACAAATCTTGCATCTCTATATTTTAGGTTCACTAACTTACTATTTGTGAAAGCTTTATTCTATGCAATTCTCTCACAGAGGTCTTGTAAATGTTTCCTTAGAGCATGGACATCAATCTCTTTGTAGCTATATAATGGAAAATTCCAATTAACATCTAGCCACTGCCCAGTTAATCCAATAGCTTTTCAGTGCATATTTTTTAAATTGTCAACTATCAACTCATTCAAAAGCACCAAAATACGCAATTACAATGTCTCTTTCTCTTCCTTATCTCTGGTTGGGTTTTCTTAGGGTTTTTATTTTGCTATTCACAAACATCTTGTTTCCATTTCTCAAAAGTTTTTCATTGTTCTATTGATGTCTTCGCCTTAATTACCCTGTCTAATCAGCTTTTGTTTGTCCTCATGGATTTTGTCGTGGCTCTAATGTTGTTCAAATGGACGATGGTGCTTTTCCCTATTAGGAGTTATACTCAGTTTACATTGGCAACCTCATGCCAAATGCATCGAATGTTGGTTATAGGAACTATTTTCTAGTTATGGTAAGGAAATTAAGGTATATCTCCAAGAAGCTAAAATGCATTGGGTCCCTTCCCTTTTCTTTTATGTGGTTTTCTCTATCAAAGGAGGCTAAGATGGTAGTGACTTCTTTGAAAGGCATAGAAGTTGATGATCGACATCTATTTATTATTATGGAAACCCATAGAAATACCCCTTCATAATGGAGTGTCTCGTGTTGCTTTGAGTTCTCATTACTTTCATGAAGGTGAACCTTTGGTCATGGTGGATGGGTAGGTTTAGTAGAAAATAAAGACAAAATTTTCTAGATGCATTGTTGTGGATCTAGTTAGGCCTATTACTAAGGTGTTTTCATGGGGAAGCTGACTCTTTGTTTGATTATTGCTACAGAGGTGGTGGCGCTTAGTTCTTCCATGGCAGGTATTGTTTGACTAAATGAGAATGCAATTAGTGCTCTTGATAGTATTTGATGGAGATTTCATATGTGTGCTCTAATGTCGAGTTTTGGTATATGGAAGAGGATTTTTTTTGCTAGACTGGTATAGGTGTAGGTGGTCAGCTTCCTTCAACGTGGTTGGTATGTAAGGGGTAGTGGTTGACTTTAATGAAAAAACTATTTTGGGCCGCTACTTTTGCATTGCTAGAGTTTTGATCAAAACTAGTCAAAGGGAAATAATCGATGGTTATGTCTTGGTGCTAGTGGGTGCCGTTATGGTGGTCATTTGGACCTTGGAGTGTGAGATGCTCAATCACCTCTCTATCTATACACTTCAAACCTGTTTAGGGTCTACGATGTGCTTCCTTTTTGAATGTTGGTGTGTTTCTGCATGGGGTGGTAAATGGAAGAACTGCTGCCTTATTCAACGTGGGGACTATCATGCAGTCCCTTATTAAGCTATTCGTTTGATCATTATGGGTATGGAAGCACTATTAGTTTTGCTTCTGTTATTGCATTGGTCGATTTGTTGAGTGAAATCTTGGTCCAACTTCTTTTCAAATCGGTCCAGCTGACTTCCAAATTGGGCTCATGTGTTAAGAGCCATATGAGTGATGCCCAAATTGCAACCATTGTTTGAAAGGAATCCAACCTTGATGAGTTTTGGGCCAAGTTTGGAGAACCTAAGGATGAGATTTTGGAAGGTGGGCTTTTTTAGGTATTGGTGTACATTGTAGCCTTTTGGGCAAGGATGTCTCTAGTTGTTGCCTCTTGATGATTACCTAGTTTGCAAATTGGGTCCTTGGAGAAGTTTGACGTCGTTATGGGTGCCAATTAGAACTCTTGTTTGACTTTAAGGTTCCTTTTATATGTACCCTTTTGCCTGAGTTTATCGGCTTCTCCTAAGTCCATAGGGATCTTTTTTTTGAATGAGGAAGCACATGAAGAATTAGAGCTACTTCATGTTTTGGTTCTTGAAGACTCTTCCTTTCTATCCATCCCCAAGAATAAGTATGAATTGTGTATTGATCTTTTTTATTACGTTAGCGAGGAATACTTTCTAGAATATATCAATAAGAGAAAGTGTGAGAAGTGCCGCAAAGAAAAGAAATTAAGAATGATGTGTTTGTGTGACCCAAATCTAAGAAATCCTTGAAATGGTTGTCATCCACTACGCATGCTGCGAGGATGATGTTGTGGCTAGGGTTGTTGTTCTTGAGGCAAGACTTTTGTCATGACCCAACTTAGGCCATGATCTACATATAGGGAACATGTTCCCCTGCAAGTCTTAATATACCAATTTTTACAACAAAAAAAAAAGGGGCAGAGTCTCCCCTATTTTTTGGACATTTCCCAAAATACAAAACCTGTGAAAAGTCCACTTGACATAAAATCTCAACATTATCCATAAAAATAGAATACTACACACACACACACACATATAGAAATAGAAGTTTCTAACTCAAATACATTTTTTTCAAATCAAACAGATCAAAACATGAATGTGTATCCAAATGAAAACTTCAAGACATAGCAAGATCTTATTAGAATTTAAAAGCAATTAGGTTCATATCATATTTAGTCATGCTAGCATGGACAAATCTTGCCTATGGGTTTAATGAAGCATGACAACATAAAATAAAGAGACTACATGAATGAATCTCACCAAAGGGATTGTATGAGCCTTACAAAGTAGATGGAATTGGACATGGATCTACACCTAAAAATGAAACAGAAAGAACATAACAAAGTAAGTTATAAAACTCAGTGAGAAAGAATATGTTTACAGATAACCGGAACAAGTTCCAAAATGCACAAGGTGGTCAAAAGAAGTAATACAAGTTATAAATGCTTTGATCATAATAATGGATAACAGACATTTCTTGCTTAATTCCTAATTATTTAAGAAATATTTTCAGTCAAAGAATTCATTTTCCAACGTTAGTCATAGTAACACATTTTGGTTCTTTAATGGATGACACAACGTGATTTTGTAACTTTGATTGCTAAGACACGACTTCCTAAAAAAATAAAACAAGAATCTAGAGATAGGTAAACAATCCATATCAACTACCATATCCACATCTATATAGCCCTCTAGAAATGGTTTTGGTTCTCTAATTTGCAATCACATTCAAGAACTATATATACGTTTTCTATATATCACAAGATTCACTTTATATCTTCCCAATGGTCTTAATAGGGTTATTGTTACCATGATATATGTATTATTGCTATTACCCATAATTTATACTTTGCAAAAGTATCTTGTTTTGTACATAGTAAAAAAATTATCAAGGTGGCATAATACTGCTGAGTCAATGACCTCCCACATGGATATACAACATGCCATTCTTTTTCTTTGAAAGAAAGCAATAATACCTTGCCATCTATCACAAAGATTGTAATTTTTTATTCATCACTCATATTTTGACTTGCTTTACAATTTCTTTTAATGTATCACTACTTCACGCAGTGATAACGTTTCTCTTAGATTAAGTCTGTGATCCATCTTTGGATTTCTTAGATCATTCTCTATTCTTACTTCTACCCTTGTTCACGATGACAAAGGTTTGGGAATTATCTATCCCCAAGTTTTTTCTTCTACTTTCATTATTGAACATATTGTATATCTTTAATAAAGATAATTTTCCATTCATAGACAAGTTGTTTAGTGACACCACCAAAGTCCCCCAACAATTCAGCAAATAACTGAAAAGTGCTAGTGCATGTAACGAATCATCTAGCATTAACTTCATGGTATTTGACTGACTTACCAAATCATTCAATTGATTAGCAATGGAATTTGTGGTACAATGCTTTAGGTTCATTAGTTCCTTATTATGAAAGCTTTATTCTGTTAAATATTTCTATCACGGAGATATTGTAAATCTTTTCATAGTTTGTATATTGTCTCTATGGCAACATGGTAGAGCATGTCAATATCCAGTCACTGCCTAATTGATCCAATAACTTTCCAATGCATCAATTTTCCATAAGTCAATTGTCACCCCTTTGAGTTTTTTTATCTTCCTACTCCTTTTGGATCATATAGATCCTCGTTGAAAAGTGTGCTCCCCACTTTTGGATTCCAAATGGAATAATTTTTAGTTGCCAATTTAATCATAATGCCTATATTCTCATCCATTTAATTCATACAACAAAACCTTGAGCTCAACCTTAGAGCTCTGATATTTCCTATTAAACCCAAGGATCAATTTAAGTAATAATTTTGCAGTGTAGAAATGAGCTATAAAGTAGAACTAATAGAATTATATCTATCAATTCACAAAAAATAATGATAATAAATATGTGTGTTGTATATTGAAAAAGAATATCAAATTTTAACCTAAGAAACCCTATATTAAGGGAAAACCATGGGACAAACTCATAAATCTTCCACTATATTCGAGATAATTTTAATACCTGTTTCCACTTAATCTCATGCAGGAGAAAAATATAGTGATTTTTAATTGGAGCTCCCATATTCAAATGCTACACTTCTCTTTGATCTTGAAACAAAGGAGTAAGAGAAATGGTTCTAAAAGATTCCAATATAGATATCTGCACATACATTTTTTAGGATTTGCTCATAATTTCTTATGTTTTCTGTTTACATGCTATTTCACTTTTTGCCTCGATCTCAACTGTTTATTCTTTCTTACTACTTTGTTGCTTCCAAGTGAACAAATTTGTCTTTATATATTTGTAGAGATTTTTAAACTTGTCAACACAAAACATCTGGGCTTTTGAAATTTTTCACTACATGCTTATATTACAATATTTATTAGTTTTCTTGTTTCCTCAATAATTGTAGCTTGCCATGAATACTTATCAATTATCCAAGCTTATTACTTTAATTGGTTCGGTTAACTCTACTCGTGTAGTTGGACCCCACATTATATATGTATAGAATAGACCTATAGATATAAATAATAAATATGCAGCATTGTTGCATATTAATTTATTAATTTTTATATACATAATACATGTATACACTTGTATATGTATACACATTTACATATTTTGGTTTTTTGGGTACATGAACATTTAAGTTTATGTTTATCATAGCTTATGAGTTTCACTACATTCTTTTGTCGCTAATAGGAGGCTACAATTGAGGTTGTTGACAGGGTTCTGAGCAAACCGATTCATCCGCACTTCGCCATAGCTTGCATCAGTGAACAATATACCTTGGGATTGGCTCACATATTTGTATTTCTTTAAAATCATTATTCTAGTTATATATATATATTAAGATCTTGTTTCAATTATTGTCACCTTCTGATTTGAATATAGGTATATTAATGTAGCTTGCGCAAAAACTTGGAGCCAACACTCCTTTGATTACTCATATTTCCAATGGGGTGATGGGCAAGGACACATTGACAGATGAATTGAAAGAAGTACGCTTTTCTTTTTAGTCTGTTTTAAATTATTTGAATTACTTTTTAACAAGTGATTGAGGTAAATATTGGTACTTATGGGTAAAGTAGGTGCAATGGGAGTATTTTGACTATAGCGGTCCTCATCCTCGTGAGTCTAACTTTTTTGAGGATTCAAATCGAGGGATTGTTTTGGTGGTTGGATATTTGCCTGGACTAAAAGTTGATGTTGTACCATTATTTCATCCCAACACGGTAAGCTGGGTTGGAAATTTTAATTAGTGTCTTATTTTAGACATAATCAAAAGCAATAATTACATGTCCATTAAATATTTTAGCCACAGCTAATATCATTATTACTACATATTTTCTTGAGAATTGAATTAAATATTTTTTCCGGTATAAAACTAGGACCTTCAAAGCACCCTTGAATATGAAAAGTTTGACAAAGAAATCAAGGATTACACAGCTCATGTTTCAAGCAATGAATTCCCTGATGCCATCATGTTGTTTGGAGTAAGTTCTCAAATTGCGAACTCATGGCTTGCCTATGGCGAAAATCGCCAAGTGTCTTTTTGTATGCTCTAGTAAAAAATTGTTGACAATATGACACATCTATTTTTAGAGGATCGCAATTGTGATGTGAATTTCGTTGCCTCAAAATTGGGTGAGTACTTTTCCTTAGAGAATAAATGAATTACTAATGTATATCGAGATTAATTTTATTTAATACAAAAATAAAATATTTACATTATCAATAAAAATATATTTTGGTATGTATATATAAAGTATTTTACAATAATTATACTATAATTTTTCGGCTATAATTATTGTTAAAATAAAACATGTATAGTAATGTAAGTATGTATTAATATGATCAAATAACTGAGTAAAAAATAATCAATATATTAAAATTAAACTCATTGATAAAATTATATGCTTTGCCCTATTGTTGAAATGACGATCGTTGTATGTATATGTTGCAAATCAAGTTATGCTAGAGGAAACCCCCATCGTTGGTGATGGGGGTGGTTGCTTTTTGTTCAATAGTGTGAGCTATGCAATAACTAGTCCAACAGATTCATACATTCTTGATGCTGTTGCCCTAGTGTTTGCCAGGGACAAACACAAGTCTAATGGTACGTGTTTATATTATTCTATATATATTGAAAATTGATTGCATTTTGTTAAGTGGTGTGAACACGTGTGTAGTCAAATATAATACACAGCCCCCTCATGATATGGAATAGATGTTTCATTAGATATGGGGGAAATTTAGTTCCATGTTGTAATGGCTGCGGGTTTAGTGCCATTCAGACCACAATTTGAGGTCGTTGCTGTCGGAGTGGAGCTATTAAAGAAACAATCTTGGTTCTGTGCGAAAATGATAGATCAAGATGCCCTTACCAACATAGATTCCATCTTAGGGATTATTCATGAGACGGTATGTGCTTCCAGTAGAAAGATATTACATACTTGTAATTTTCAAATAATACTACATATTCCTATAATCGTTTTAGAATCTTTGATAGAAATCATAATGCCTTGTTAGATAACATAAAATGATATGGCATACTTATTCATTTAAAGATCTAACAATTATATATGTTGCATCATTCGAGCTATAAATTTTCATAATTTTGGTTATTTAGCAAGTTCCATAATTTTATTTGTAGAATTTTAATTAAAATAATTTGACATTACTGAATGATTATTTATTTAACTTCCATGTTTTAATCTTAATAAATTCTAATATAGATTCTAACACAAATAATTTTGGTACCTAACATTACTCGTGATTTTATTTGCTTATTAAATCTTTGTTCATTCCTCAAGTATTGTTGCAAAAATGGCCCGGTGCAGGTGGAAGATCCATTATCTTCACCTTTGTACGTTGTTGTGAATCGACGAAGAAAAAGATTCCTCAAAGGAAGGAGGATGGAATTGGCAACATCCACTGTCTTCTATCATATCAAAGGGTAAGATGCTGAAATTCATGTTTTCATATGTGATCAATATGCATGATAAAATAGAGAAAATAATATGTTCTTTCTTTCTAGCTTTGTGGAAAACACTTCATATGAGTTGTTTGTTGATTACAATTCAGGGTTCATGGTCCCTACTTCTTTGTTGATAGCGTTAGCATCCGACCTAGTGATATCTTCGTTTTCTATCATAGGGCCTTGGAAACTGCAAACACCACCAGTGCCACTGCTTTTGAGACTCTAAAGATGCTGAAGGAGAAAACATGTGACGATGATGGAAGAAGTAAAAATAACAGAGATGAGGATATGATCTTAACGAATGGTGTTTTTGGTGGCTTGATCTTCTCATGCAATACTCGTGGTGCATCATATTTTGGACACCCTAATGTTGATATCTCCACATTCTCTAGAAACTTTCCTGGCGTCCCACTTGCTGGAGTGTTCTGCAAAGGTGAAATTGGTCGTGGCTCTTCAAGCCTTATGGATAAGGATCATCAAATGGATTTGAGCCCGTCTAATTGTTGCCTTCACTCCTGTAGTGCGATTTATTTGGTCATGTCTTATCTTCATGCTCCATTTATGTGATGCAATCTAAATCCCTCAACAATAGGTTCAAGTTACTGACAACAACATTTTCAAATACAGTTTGGTTTCAACTAATTGCCCTGTAGTGCACTTTCGGCCTATACCAATAGTGCTCCCATGCAAGACATTAGACGTATTTGTCATTTTCGTTGAGAGTTGTATTTGGTAGTGTAGAAATTTAACAGTAAATTTTCTCTTTAATCATAAAAAAGTATTTTATATTTAAAATTAATGGTCCAATTAAGATTTGCATCTAGCCAGGATCTTTTTTAGGAACAAAATAAAAAAATTGGAAAACTCGAAATATATCCTATTCTGAAAAAAAAAAAACTCGAAAAGTGTCTGGTTTTTATTGTATATAAGTTGTACCAAGGTGAATCTAATTAGAATTTACACATAAGTTGCACAATGATGATATGATTTATGCATGCATCGTTGGACACCTACAATCCATAAGTCGTACAAGGTGGACACCTAGATTGACTTTTATGTTGTTTTGCCTATAAAAAAATATCTCACTTAATTTGGGTTCCACATCATATTCAATGGTAGATGCAATTATATCGGCTTTGTGTGTCCCACAAATTGTGAATATAAATAACATTACTCATAAGTAAATATCAAAGTACACAATTTCGAAAAAGGATAGCTATATTTGAGTCTGTTTGATTTAGATTTTGATAAATTATTTTTGAAATGATTGTACATAAAAAAAAAATAAAATTGGGACGAATGATTCTGGACCTAAAGATCTATAAGGCATGAAAGAATGGTAGGACATGCCGTTGTTGTGTGTTGGATATGTTAAAGCAATGAAGGATAATAAAGGGATCAGGTATTGGCTTGTCAAGAACATTTTAGGGAGAATGTTGGGGCCATAACGTGTTATGCAAAAAGGAACTATGAATTATTAAGACGTGAATAAATAGCAGGTACAATCTTTACTACTTAATGCATCTGCCTTTCTAGATGTGTCAAAAAATACTAACCACTTTCTTAGTTTACTGTTATTTATTGTATAAAAATCTGTAAAAAAAGGGATAAACTCGAAAACTCCTTTGTGGGAGAATCTTGAATTGGTTTCCTTTTTTTAAATTTTGTTTTACAATATTTTTAATGACGACAAGATAAGAGGCTGGAAGTGTTCAGTATTTTTCCGTAGTTAGAAGCGCATATGCATTACGTAATAAAGATTCTGCCTTCCATTTCTTCTCATTATAATCCTACTCTTGGTTGATTTTTTCATAACCCTTTTCAAACCAACTTTCTCCCCAACTATTCTTAACAAGTCATTACTTGATATCCCTATTATGTTTCATTGTTTTACCATATCTAACGACAATCACATGTCCTAGAGTTTCTTTCATGTCACATAGATTTTTAGGTTAAGAATAAATTTCATCTTACAACATCACATCAAAACAATAATATGTACAAGCTACACAAACCTTTATTGCAACAAATTCAGAAGTAGCTATTATCACATCATATACTAGTCGCACCTCCACCTCTGTTTCAATTTGATTGGTTTCAATTGGCCCTATTATCTTGAA